>OZ010652.1:104075221-104700221 GCA_963932375.1 Phania funesta
TGTCTAGATGTTAAATTAAGCCTTCACTGACCATAAGACATCTAGTCATGGCAGTTTAAACATATGTGAATGGTTTAGTGTAAAACTAAGTTAATAGCTTACTTTTTTTTATGTCTGTAGCTTCTGAGACTCTTGTGAGGCCTCTTGTCCTAACAAACTTCAGCAATTCCCAGTGGAAAGTTATTCAACAATTTCTTTAAAAAAAAATTAAAACATTTGATTTCAAATTAGAAGTGTGAATGAGGTTTCAATAAGCGCGAGGGCGTTGTTTAAATGCAATAAAATAAGCTGCGTGTGAGGTATTAATGAAAGTAATTTTTGTTTTGAAAGGCCCATGTAAGCGATTGTGTATGTATTGTAGTAAACTCTAAAATTAGTAATACGATGCTAATCTTTTCACCATTTAATTAACACTTTAATTATTATTTTAAAAAAATACGGACAGATGTGGACAGAATTAAAAAAATATTGCTAATTGTTTTTTTTTTTTTTAATTTCTTAATAAACATTTTTGGACTTGTTTCGACTCCAAAATTTATGTCAACGGAAGAAAATCTTTTACTATTTTTATGAAAAATTTGCAATAGAAGTCTATTGTTTCCAACGTTATTTCAAAAATAATTTCCATCAAGAAATTTTCCATTGACCGACAGAAAATTGTTCTAATTCTTTTAAAATAATTTTTAAATTTTTTTAAATAGTTATAACACAAATATAAATATTTTGTTTGTGATAACCGAATTTTATGTCCAAAGAAAGGTTCCCTCATAAGCTGTTTGTAAAGTAATAAAAAAGGAAACCCATGATGTCTAATTACTTGCCTGCCGAATTTCAGCCATATTTTTGCTTTCGAAATAGATTTGTGGTCTTTTATAATTGTTTTTCCGCTTAATATAAGTTTCTTAAAAAAATTTTAATATTGTGGGCAAAAGTGCCGACCTAAATTTTATTAAAACTTTTACGTTTATGTCCAGCGCTGGATGGTAGGGTGTTTTAAAAGTCAATTTAAATCTCTTTTTTAATAAATATCCAAATCTTGTTCTAACAAATTTTATTTAAATGTTTCACCTTTCAGTTACAAAAGCAATTTTTATTTAATGAAATTTCTTTTCTGAAAATTCGAACTTACATTGCAAGCAATTTATTTGAAAATTTATTTTTTTTAGATAAAAATGCAAATATATTAATTAAACATTTCGAAATTTGGTTCAAATTATCGAATTGAACCGTGTTTTAATTTTAAAGCCGAAATTAAACTAAAAAGTTTAATTTACACAAAAGTTTTTAAATTTAATGATTTTTAAAAATTCCAACCTAATTTCGAAATTTCCCTACACGTCAACTTAATGGTTTAGGCCCATTATTACAACTTGCCATTAAACGTTAGACGTAAGATGTTCCCTTTAGCTAGTTGGAAAGATATTCTTACCTCTATTATTATTAATGTAGGAGGGGGGGGGGGGGATATTGAAGCAGACCGAGAACTCTATGGGTCCCTTTTCGACCCCTTCTTTCCTCGAATTTGCTTCGGGCAATCGATTTGTAATTTACGTCTACCTTACACTCATTCTAGTCTTATGCTACCACTAGCCTTTACTCTTGGCTGTAGTGATTTCAGACTGTCAGTGGTGACTTTCGGCCTACTTTCTCATCACGGGGTTTCTTGTAATTGCTCGCATTTGTCTAAGGTTTGGATTCACCGTCGCATTCACATTCAACACGTGTCTGGCCGTGGTCCGAAGCCATATGCTAGCCAGTGTTGGATATTCACACACAATGTGCTCTACCGGCTCACCGTTTTCCACAGAAGCATCTATGGGTACTGGCCCGTACACCCCTGCGAGGTTTTCTCGACCATCTCTTTCAGTTTCCTCTCTTGGCCAATTAAAGCCAGAGTTTCTGCAGAGATTAACCTCACCGCCTCTTGCGAGGCTTCATAATGTAGAAAACAATGTCCGTCCACCCACACAGAGCTTCATATGCACGGGTAGGTCTGTATTAAAACTGGAGTTTGACTGGTATTCAGAGTTCGCAAACTTGAGACCAAGCACTCTTTTGGCCACACATCCCTGGCGTATGTTGTTCTACCGTGGAATAGGGATTTTTTATAAGAAATTGTTAACTTCTCTCCGCTCGACTTAATTAGCCAGACTCCTTGCGGAGACAGGAACTCGTCACACGCCGCTACTACGAAGAGATATAAGTTGGAGTTTCTGACAAAGCCACTAAGTTTCGGCAAGCCATATCTTTGTAGCTGCCAGCTGACGGCCATTCTTACATCTAACTTTTAACATAATGTTTATGCGCTTGAGGTTACCTCTCTTTAGCTAAAGTTACCGTTTACTAGGAAGAACTTTAATATCAACTCATGAATACTTGTTTAAACAAAGATCATACCAATTCATTCACAAGAAGTGTCTCCAGTGGCAACCCTATTCGGCAATTACGACTTTTATTTACAACTCTTCAGTACTAATTTACTATGAAATCTCAAAGTCAACTACCCCATCTGGGGTGGACGACGCCTTTATATAGAGATCACGGCCGATTCTTTAAATATCCCGAACATACGTGAAATTGTATATGTGTTCGTGAGTGTGTGTGTATCTTTTGTTTATTTTTTCGTTCTGTAGAAGTTGTTTTTGTTTCTGCTTTGAATCGCGGTTCGAGACTTTCCGTTAGATTATTGTTTTTGGTTGATGTTCATAACATTGCTTATTTGTACAATAGGTCGTTTCACACCAATTTCTTGCTGAAAATTAATTTTTTATTATTTAATTGAACAACTTAGATTATTACTTTGTAACAATATAAATAACGAAGAACTTAAGCCTGACAGTTCATTAATAATACTAGTTCGACAAATTTACGTAAAATAATAAAATTTATAATCTGTGGATTAAAGTTGTATCTCTTAATTTTTTCCAACTTTTTCCAAGCTCAACTTACACTTTCAGCATTAAAATTAATATATCTTTGGTCACGAAGAAACGTGTATTTCCTTAAATAAAATAACATTTTTTAAACATCAATGACGTAGTGGAGAGCAAACTAAAAGAAGCATTATAAGTAAAAATTTAGCCAATAAAACAACTTATGTCAGCAAAAGCAGTTTTCGCTAACCTGTAAAGGTACCAACCAATACAGATATTAGAAAGATATTGAAAGAAAAACTACTTAATTACATATTTTCCGTCGATATTCTTCCTAATATTTGAGACTACTAAAAGCAGTGTTTAACTAACCGAAATTTCATACAAATAACTCGAACTCAACAAAATGGACATACGCCTTTGTTCACCAAATGCACTGATATAATTTCTGATAATCCTTCTCATTTTCCCAGTGTATTTCATTGTGAACATTGTTGCATTTATGGGTTTTTCTTTAAATTTTTTTCCATTTCATTTCGCACAATTGTGCGTAGGTTTATTTTTGGCTTGTAAACTTTTTTCTCCTAAACTGAAGTTTGTGTGTGAAACAAAAACAAAAACAAAAAAAGTTCATTATTAACTTTAAATCAAATCACCAACAACACTCGCGGTGATGTTGCACTTTTTCTGTGCGTTTTTTTCTTTTTTACTACAAATTCGGTTGCAATTACTTTCATTGCAATAACGACAACAAGCAGGCTGCAGCTACTCTAACAACATCATCATCAGCAACATCAGTAGCAATAATGTTAACAGTAGCCGCACAACCATCAAATTTATCATGCGTAATAATAAATTGCAAAAGTATTACGTTTACTCGTAAGAGAGTTAATTTTGGCAATTGAGTATGTAATTTTTTTTCTATGTGAATTATTGTTTTACATTAAGCTGATGTTTTGTTTTTTAGATTTTATTGTTTGTGGATTGGACTGAATTTGTTAATTCTGCAGTTGTTATGCAGAACACAGCGTTTGTTGACGATGTTAATTGTAGAGAAATCAAAAAGTTTTCAGAGAATTATCTTAATACCTTTTCTTATAATAGAAGGATATATGAGAATTATATGTGAAACAAAATATCGGCTAAATGCTCGCCACGGCTTCGGGGGCATACCTTTATCCGATGGTCGATATTTTCAATGATTCTCAGACATAATTGAGGTTCAATGTCGTTAATGTGCCGAATTATTTTATCCTGTAGCTCTTGAATTGTTCTCGGCTTATTGACGTACACTTTTTCTTTTAAATATTTACAAAGAAAGAAGTCCAACGGTGTCAAATCACGTGATCGTGACGGCCAAATAACATTGCCACGACGTGAGATAACATGGCCATTGCAGAGCCATTGTTCCGATGGCTATGTGGCAAGTGATGGCACCATCTTGTTGGAATCACATATCGCCCAGGTCTATATTCACAATTTCTGGCCACAAGAAGTCCGTTATTATCTTGCGATAGCGAACACCATTCACGGTAAGTGCTTGGCCGACCTCATTTTCGAAGAAGATGACGCCACCAGCCCATAAACCGCATTGGCTGCTCAACAACCACTCGTGTATTCTCATTTGGCGAAATGTGGCAATTCTGCTTACTAACGAATTCACTGAGATGAAAGTATGCATCGTCGCTGAAGATGATTTTCTTTGTAAAGTATCCAGTCACTTCTGTCTGTTCAACCTCCTCCCGTGGGCATATATCATCTTGGTGAACCCTGCCACCTTGATGGATTGTCACTTGGGGAAAACAGGGGCACTAGTTCCTGGGGCTGTCAGGAGCCTGAAAGTGGGAGAAGGTCAAACTTCTTAGTTCGACCAGACTGGTTGTTGGTGAGGCTCCTTCGGGGGTGCACGTTGTGTCTATAGTGGCAGCTGTCAATTGTTAAAGCATTGACGGCGGGAGAATAGCTAGCTAGCTCCAAGCCCAACAGCAAGGGGTGTGATCGGGGAACTGACATCCTCTGTCCTAATTTGCTACCTATGGGATGTGCACGAGTGCAATTCCGGTGGTTAGATCACCGTGATATTAAGCCATCGCTGGCAGATGCGCACGCAAATCTAATCACATCTGTCTGTTAAACTAACCATTTGGAGTATTGACGACGATAGAAATGATCAGTAGACTTCAGGTCTTGAGTCAATTGAACCTTGTAAGCGTGTAAATTCAAGTCTGTATTCAAAGTAAGATTTGAAAGGGATAACAACCTCGTATAATACTGTTACGTTTATTACCACAGTAAACATTAAAATACACAGTCCTTAACGATTTTATCAATACACAATTTTATTCGGTAATTACTACTGTTATTTACATCTCTTCAGTACAAAATTACGCTGTAAACTTAACACTTTTCTGTACACACAGCTGTTCATCCTATGAAATCTCAAAGTCAACTCTTTTCTCTGTGGTGGACGGCGCCATTATATAGAGATCACGGCCGGTTCTTGAAATGTCCCGAACATACGTGATATTACGCATCATTTACTTCATTTGCTGGCTTAGTAGTCTTGTATATGTGTTCGTGAGTGTGTATGTGTATCTTTTGTTTATTTTTTCGTTCTGTAGAAGATGTTGCTGTTTCTGCTTTGAATCGCGGTTCGGGGAATTTTTGTTAGGTAATTATTTTTGCTTTATATTTATAACATTGCGTATTTGTACAATAGGTCGTTTCACACCAATTTCTTGCTGACAATTATTTTTTTATGATTTAATTAAACATCTTCGATTATTACTTCGTAACAATACGAACATCTGGTATATTTCTGTATTATCTGCATGTATGAGTGTATATTACGCATAACCCTAAACAATAGCGATTTATAATAAAATCTCTTACACAAAGCACTTGTACTGCAAAGTGTTGGAATTCAACATATTAAATAAAAGTGAATATTTTAAGTATTAGTAAAAATTCACCTTTAATAAAATATATACATATATGGTATTATATGTTTAAAAATACATTTTCGATAAGAAATCTGGTCTTATTTTATTTGCTCCTAAATATGCTTTTAGAGAAAATTAAAAAATTAATAGAAATTCCACAAGAAGTTGCAAAAAAAAAATCCCGCTAAAATATTTTTTTTTTAATTTTATTTGATCATAATTTTTCAACACATTGGTCGACTCTAACTTCTCCCCTACTCAAAATAGTTTAAAATGTCTTACTTTGACATTTTCTTGTCAACGAATTGATATTTTTCAATGATTCACCCTCAATGTGTTATCGAATTTCTAAAAATTCCAAAATGATCTACTCAATTAGCTAACCTACACTAGGTCATTTCAAAAGTACATTTTTACTGTCGCACCGTGTAGATAAAGGAATTTCATGACCACGCAGAAAACTTTTCAAAATTTAATTTAATATCTTAGTCAAAGCCAATGTCCTTACGATCGGTAGCAAAAAGTTTTTAGCAGAAAAGCAAAAATTTTAGCCGGTTACGCGGAAAGCAATAAAAAATCTAGCACAGTGCTCAAGTCCGCAGTGAATTGTTTCAGTGTCACTTTTGTAAGTCTTTTGGTTTAGCAGAATTATTAGTTACTTTATTACTTATGGGGAGTACCGCTTTGTCAGCTTATATATGTCCAGTATTGCTACATTTTCAGTTTATAAGATAAATAGCAATTAATATTATATTTACTTTGTATGTCGCCTTTATGCCATCACTAGAGTGCCTGAGCAAAAAAAAATCCTTTAGGATTTTTCCTCAAAACTAACTTGATTTGAAAAATAGCCTGTACGAAGTTTGGAGACTATCACTTTTGATGTTGCTCAGATACTTAAAATTATTAGCTACTTGGTATTGAGGGTACCTCTCTAACCGATCATGTGTCTTCAAGATTTTTCTGAGTACGTACTTGGTACTAAATTTTCAGACTTTTGCTATTGAAGGAAGATAAGTAGTTACTCTGTATGGGGAGGACCCTTCTCCTTGTATTTAAAAACAAAAATATTGGTCTATTTGAATTTTAGGTTCAATAGTAAAACGGTTCCAAATTTTCAAAACGACACACAAAAACTTGCAAAATTACAAAGAAACATATAATTTTTATAAGTATATAAGTAGATATAAGTCAAGGCTTTCTCTTGGAAACCTGTGCAATGTGAGTGGCTCACCAGGAAAAATAAGAAAAATTACGGCGTTGTGGTCAACAATCTGACGATATTTCGCGTAGCTACAAAATGTGTACAAAATCATTGTCCATAGTTGATGTGGTGCCAATTGTAATTGGACTGTTATTTTGGGCAAATAAGAATGGGCCGACCTTTAGAGCCTGCAACAACTAGGCGACCGTAGAAAAAAGTATCATCAGCCAACAGCCAAACACCCGCTGATTGTTCGACACTGTTTTTCTGTAGAGCATCACTGATAAAACAAAGGCAGAAATGACATATAAAATCAATATTGTTTGTCATTTCCAACCGTCAAAAGAAAACACCCTTTATAATACTAACTATTTTAAAGATTTGCAAAACATTACAAAAACTCCTTACACACATTTCACTGGTACCTACATTCACGCTCTGTCCAATAATTTCTTGCGAACATTTTGCATAAATCTTTTCACAGCACAATCTCGCCTTATGAACAAAATTAATGTGAAACAACGATTAAAGTCATATGATTGCGATTGCCGTGATTTAAAGATAAAGAACATTCGCTTAACTGCAGTTGAAACAATTGCTTCTTAACGGTCTTCTTCTGCTGGGCACAAGAACAATATTCGATTCTTTCGTTTCTTTCAATTGTAAGCGAACCTATAATTAGATGAGAGTTTTGTTATTTTCGGCAGAAACAAATTAAGGACTTAAATTTAGTTGTTTCGCTTTATTTTTTTGATTTATTCAATTAGTAGCAGGGCACATTAGGAGATCTGCACTTAAAGATGGAAATAAAATTAAGGTAAAAAACAATGACACCAACAACAACAGAAAAAACTAACATAATTTGTGCACGAGTATGAACATCAAGTGCTTGTTATCGTTTATCTTTTTTTCACCTGCGCGCTCGAGACGAGGAAATAAACAATAACAAGAACTACAAAACAACCTATAAAATCATATAAAAATCAACCTTCATTATGCAATTCTTTTTTTGCTGTTGTTGCCTTTTATTGTTTATTACATTTTTGTTGTTTTCTTTTTGGAGCGCTTCACTGTGGGTTGGTTGATCTTAACGTTTTTTTGTTGTTTTGCGATTTTTAAAACTTTGAAAAAAAGGATCTTGATTTTTTTTTTGAACTGTATTTAATGATGAATGAATATGTAAGATGGTGTATGTGTGTGTGCGATTATTTAAGCACCCAAAGCGGCGTTGTTTTTTGTTTAAATAAATATTTTGGAGTTTTTAGTGTTGGATTATTTTAGCTGAACCTTTTTTCGTTTAACTTTGTATACGATTGGCGTTATTTGAGACAACCGAAAATAAAGTTTAATATTTAACTTCAAAACTAAAAAAAAAAAATTCTTGTTGTTCCAAACCGTTATTTTTCGCTTAAAATGTTTTGTATATTTGTTTTTTCGTAAATCTTTTAATTCTTATATCATTTCGACCTATATTCCATTTGAAGATAATGAGTATCATCGTTATTGTGCTCATCATTATCAAGAATGAGGCTGAAGACAATGATGAGCATTAGTGCTTAAACGCGGTTTCTAAAAGAGTGAATTCATCATAAAAAAAACTAAAGTTAGGTACATTCTAATAAAAAAGCTTTTAGAATTCGTGCGGGAAAAAAGTTTTTGTGAAAGGTACCTTTTATAAAATGCACCAATTTTACCAATTACCTTCTATTAAAAGTACCAATTATAAAAATTCTCTTCTATAAAAAGAGGATTTTACAAAAAGTACATTGTACAAAAAGTACTTTTGAAAAATACATATCTTCTATGTACCTTCCATCAAAAATACTTTTCCAAAAAAATATCTTCAAAAAGTACCTTTAACAATAAAACTTTTTAAAATCATTTGTTATTAAGAGTAACTTTTAGAAAATGTACCTTTAATGAAGATTTTCTATTATCATACGATACCTGTTGGGAAAGGTACCTTTTATAAGAAATATATTTTATCCAAATTTTGTCTTATTTAGATTGCACATTGTTTTTTATGATGTTGCACATGTTTCGATCTTTTATTCTAATTTATAGCTGCTTTGAAGGATTCGTACTTTACAATAGTCGAAAAACGAGACATGATTTGTTCCCTCCCTCGCTGACATCGGATTACTTAATTTCACTTCCGGGGCTAAACAGAGCCTGTAGAGAGCGAAATAAAAATTAAAGCAGCTGAACGCTGTATTTAAAGCATAAATCCGCAGTGATATTACTTACAAGGGACAGTTTGCTGAAAACTATATTTCATAAAAAGGGAACATTATCGTTCCTTTAAATTTTAAAATACGAACAACTCTATTATATCCCCTATAATGATTTCATCCCTATAAAGGCCTGCTGAAGAAAAAATAAACATAATCGAATATGTTGGATATGGCTAAAATCAAATGTATGCCATTCATTTGCGAAAAGGCAATTTAAGTGCTTTTTCTTCATTTCTCTCTTAACACATAGCCACACATACCCAGATGACACTTCCACACAATCTGATCCACACTCGCACACACACATACGAGACGCCATATACCAAATCTCATTGTAAATAAATACATGCATTTCCCCCAAATTTAATTCACAACACAATTTAAATTGACCAAAATATACTCGTACATCACACAACATTTTAGCATAAGTATCTTTCTATCTTTTTGTTCTTTGTTTTTGTTGTTGCTTGCTTGCTTGTGCCATAGTTGTTTTTATTTTCTATCCAAGATAGCCCAACCGTGGCAGAACTGTATTTGTGTATAGTGCACGGGGCATTTTTCCTCTTGTACGATCACTTGTACTCACACTCCAAACGCCAGAAGAATGTTTGTTTAAATAAAAATAAAGTTTTTTCTCATCGCAGCTTTTTTTCTTGCATTCGTATGCAAATAAATCTATTACAACAACAACATTTGTGTTTTAAACAACTTTACATTTATTATTATTTTTTTTTTTAAATCTATTTCCAAAAGAATTCAATTCCTCTAAGCGTAATATATTTAGAAAAAAAAAGAAGACGAATAATAATCCGCACTAAAATAAGAAGTGTTTTCTAAAGTGTACTTTAACATGTAAATGAAATTAAAAAAATAAAAAACGACAGCGAAAAGTATTCGCACAATTTTACATTTAATATATTATGGGTGACTCCATAGTGGCAGATAATTATTATTTTGATGCAAATTTTAAGTAAGTACTAAGAGAGGTATTATCGTTGTTATTTAACTGGAGTCATATATTATCTTCAATAATTATGCCCTTAAGATACATCAGGAATTCGTTCACGTAAGCGCGGATTTGATGTGAATTGGATATTTCGGTATAATGTTTCTTCAAGAAGCTCAAGCTGGATCCGCGCTTGTCTTACAGACACTATAAGACAGCACATCAGCCGGCCTCCAATAGCGGGTATTCTTACGGATACTCATCGCCTTGCTGTTTTACCATCGAGAGTATAAGGCGTGCCAGTCCCCGAGGCTTATGTGGATCCTGAAAATTTCAATTGTCAACTTGCGAAGTTGAGCCGGTAACTTAACCGACTGATGTCACGAGTGCTAATACCGTCTCAGATGCAACGTCAGGGCAGATAGCCGAAACCAGTTTGTCTTTAAGCCAAACTTGAAAAGGGATGACGGAAATTCATCCCAAATATATATTTTACCCTGTCCTAATATTTTATCAAGAACTATTTGAAAAACAACGTGATTTCATTTATCAATTGTCACTTGTTGACAACATTCGCTATTGCAAGTACAGTGATCTCGCGATAATGCCTGTTGATTTATGCAAAGTTTCTCATATTTGCGAATGGCACGAGAAATGAATAATAAAGTTTTATTTGTTTTAATAGTAACCTTTGTTTTAGTTAGAGAACTTCAACAACATTTTTCATGAATTTTTTCCTAATACCTCAGATGAATACATTTCCTTGTAAAGTTGATTACTTTAGCTACAACCAACTGGGGCGGTGAAGAAAAATTTTCTCTAGAAATTTGGGGCAACAGAAATTGTGAAATTTAACAGCCATCCATTACTGGCCTTTAACTCCAAGCAATTTTTTTTAATGTTGAAAGAAAATGCCATCTTTCAACTCCACTCCGTTAACTGGGATTTCTTTGTCACTCATATGCAAAAACCCTTAATAAGATAACTTTTCCATTTTTCGATGCCATGAAGGGTGCATAACTTTTCTTTTTCCAGGTCCAATAAGGGCTTAAAATAATGCTAGATAAAAATTCCTATAAATATTGCTGTGAACCTGGGTTAAATATACAACTGTAATAGCAACAGTTTAAATATGACGACAAAATCTGCTCTGTTCCATACTGCAATAATTTGTTATCAGCAGAATAAATAAAAATTTATTTCTAAACAGCAGAAGCAACATATTTACGATGAATATCGTAAACAATATTGTTTGTTTTTCCTTTTGAAAAAGAACAAAACAGCACAGCATTAGCAAATATTTGCTGTAAAATAGCTTTCTCTTGCTATTTATTCATTTTGTCTTCTCATAAATTTTCATACGAATACTTAGAAAGGACCACTAAAAAATAAACAAAAATTAATATTGCACTTGGTGCTAAGCACGCTAGCTGTACCAATTCAGAATATTGTCGATGTAGTTGCTGTCATATTTGCGGTGGTCCTGTTTTCGTTGCTGCCGTATTTTGAACAATACGAGTACGAGCTTAGCAATATCATTAATAAGTTAACAAAGTTTGCTGATATTTGCTTTTGCTATTGCTAGACTGTACTTAGTTTTAAAAACAAATCCATTGTTATTAAAACTTGTAAAGGTTACATCATTGTATACAATGTCGAAAGCTAGTATTTTAAACACTGTTGCGTTCTTATTTTTTTTTTTTGCTCCACATATTGTAGCCTTTCTCACTATATATTTATTACGTTAAATTAGTTTTCATTTCATTAGAAAATGTTCAAAAGTGTTACTATTTTTAACCTGTTGCACCGAGTTCAAACGTTAGAGTAGCCAATGGGGAGAGTAAATGTTCATATTTTGGGGTGTTCATATGTTAATTTTATCGTGAGTTCACTGTATTTCATTTTAAGTGATTTTTGGTCTTTATGAGTTTGTCGATGGTAGTAAAATATTTTCGTAATTAAAAAGTTCTACACAATAAAGTGATTGTTCTTGTTGTGGAAAATTTGTGAATCTTTCATTTTTTAAATAGTTGTGGAATTAGCGATTTGCGCAAACAAATTATTTAAAAAATGGATATTTTTGAATTTAATGGTTATTAACACATTATACTGTTTGACCCCAATGACTAATAATTTTACGAAAATATCATCTTTCCGATTTTTTGGTTTTCAGAAAGTTTTGTAGACCTCAGAGGTTTTATAGAGAGAATTAAGGAAATTTTATAAAAGTAAATATTTTCGTAATATAGCGACTCATTTTATGAAAATTTCATTGTTTTAATTGTGCATTTCTTTTATTCTAGCGATATTTTTAAATTAATTGCTTATTGTATTTCGAGATCCTTAAAGTATTTTCTGGGAAAGCTTTTTGTTTTATTATTATTATATTTATTGAATATAGAGACTTACTTCATTTTAGCGATTTTTTATACAAAATGGTGTTTTTTTGTAAGAAAATATGAATTCTGCACAATTTTTTAAATTAGCATTCTAGCATTTAATGATAATATTTAGGGGAAGAAATATATTTGCCATTACACTGTTAAAATTGTAATTTTCCCTTGCCACAGTCCAAAAAGTTATTTCTATGAAATTCCTTTTTTGCACAGTGCCCTATATTATTAAAAGTAAAATTCTAAAAATAATTCCTGGCTATTTGTGAACACATTCCGTACATCGTCCATATATTTCACTTACGCACACTCAAACATACTCGCATGCTCTCACATGGCTAAATGCATATACGTAATCGCATACATTTTGCGTTCATTTAACGGCTGTTAGGTGAGCGCAAATAATCTTTTTATTTTTTGTTTTGTTGCTGTTGTTGTTGCCAATCTTTCCTACAATGTTTGTTTTTAACTTAAATTCTTGTGCTTTTATTTTTATACCCTTCTTCACCACAGGTGAAAATGGTATATGTGAACACGGCATGTCCTACCATTTGTAATTACTAGAAATTTCATTCGTGACTCCACCCATTATGGTGGATCCTTCATTGATTGCTAAAATTGGGAAACAAATTTCTAAAATTGTATATAAGGGCTCCCAGTTGCAGGCAGCTTCCTAATTGGTAAAAATATTTTAATATTTACTCTGAAAGATGATAAAAATCGGAGAACATTACCTGAATTGCATGAAAGCGGCATAATGGGAAATAATGGGGAAACAAAAGGAAATTACAAAAATCTTGTCCAAAGTGCAAATTTCGGAACAATTACTTTATAGCGAATATGAGAAAAGCGGGGAAAATTTACTAATCTGAAAACATTCACAGATATTGGTGAAAACAAACTAATAAAGCTGCATAAAGTCTCAAAAATCTGAAAAAATATTTCTATTGCAAAAAAGCAAAAGACGGGAAAAATGTATGAATTCGAAAAAAAATTAACAAATCAAGAAAACTTACAAAAGTTTCAAAATCGAGATCCGAGAAGATCTAAAACTTCTCAAATATGTTTAGGTCGCCTAAAAAGTCAAAAATTACGAAACTTCCAAAGTTAGGATAAACAGCTCTTACATCGCGAGGGAAACAAAATTGAAAAGCATTTTAAACCCCTATTCGCTAAACTGTCAACACGAAAAAAAAAACAAATTCCGAAAAAAAATATCGAAAAATAACATCAAAACTCTTATAGAATTTCTGAAATTGCAATATAACGGCGGAATCGGTAAAAACCGATTATTTAACACCCTTTTGACTACTTTTATACTTGAGTGAAGGATACATTAAATTCGGCTCTGCCTTCATCCATATTTGATCGTTTTTTTTTGTTGATTCTACTTTAATTCTTTTGTATGCTTCTCTTGCTTAACCGAGATCAGTTAAATCCGCAAGCAAAAGCAGCGACAAGAAACAACATCGAATCACATCATCATTATCACCATCATTATGGAACAACATTATTGCAAGGTAGTGAAGAAATTAAACTTACAATTGAAAAAAAAACGTCGTTTCTTAAAAATTAGGGCAGTAACATTTTAGAATGCAAACAGAAATTTAAATTTATAGGAAAACTTTAGGAAAACGTGAATACAAGAATATAAAAGTAGAAAATCACTTTAGGTGTGTCTGCAAATCCGGTGCCTTTGTGTTACCTGAATATAACACGATGAAAGAAAAAGGAGGTGAAAAGTAAAGAATGCAGACGAGCGAAGAAGGTTAGTATAGAAGAAGAGTTATGTCTGTGCGGCTGTGGAGTCATTCCTAAACCAGTAGTTGCTTCTTAAGAAGGCAAATATTTCCCGTAGTCACACCTTCGATAGATCGGAGAGGCCTTCGGAGGACCTCCGCTTTCTAGAGCAGGACAGAGGCTTTTCATTTTTCCAACTTCTACAGAAGTCATTTACAGGTAACCCCATCAGAGTTGTTATAAATCTATAAATTCAGTTGTTATAATTAAAACCTGTTGTTGAAATATCTAAGATATGATAAACATTAAAAAGGATTCGCTTGCCACAAAAAACTTCGATTAAAAATCAATACCTTCCTTACTCGAAATCCCGTCTTCCATTAAATTTCCTATAACCGCGCATCAGTGTGTGCTACCGATTATTCCTGCGTGGGAATATGTGTCACTGTCGGAAGCCACGTTGTAGACAAACCGAGACTTTGTTGGTTTCCCACATGATTGATAAAAGAGAAGAACGCAAACCGCACTGGTGGTCAGCTTTCGTTACCCTTCCTATTCCCTTGCATAAGTATGTAATATCGAGTATCTCTGGGCAAGTACATGTATCACTGTATTTGACGCAGGTATAGGAAAGTTAACGCAGATAGGTAGCCGTAATGTCAAAGGGGAACTTAATTCAATAAGCGCCATTATTCCGTATCCGTTGGGAAGCTACAAACGATCTTACTTTTCTGCTTTCGCTATCAGTTTTCTTTTTTAAATAGTTAAGTCATACAGATTTTTCATTCGTACTCATTCCTTGGTAAAAGTTAATTTTCACTATTAGTCATTTATTAGTATTTCACACTTAGCTTGAGAATCTAACCTTAAACGGAAGCGATTTCTACCATTGCGGGAAAAATAGGACAGCCCCAAAAAGGTTATCAACTATTTTGGTCAATTTTTATATTTTGAACTAAAAAATTTCTGGAATCTTTTGATCCTCTTTCACAAATAAATTTTATACTTTCTAGATGTCTAAGAAAACAACATTTTATAAAATCATCTAAAACTTTAGATGAGCAAGAGAAAGAATTTTCCATTATCTAATAAATCAATCACAATAGTTTCTAAACTTATGCTAAAGTATCGTCAGTTATCCCTTAAAGTTATAGTCAATATGCTCAAATATGCCTATATATGCTTTTATAGCTTCAAGAACAATAAAAGTCCTTTCGAAAAAAAAAATCATGCGCGCATCATTTGAGAATTCCTGGAAAAATACATTCTTCACACACCCAAATTGCTTTTTCTTGATAAAAAAAAGCATTTCTAGGAAAAATAAAGCGAAAATATTTATTATTACAAAATCTAATTTGTAACATAATTAAATGCAACTTTATTTTACGACATTAATAAAAAAATCACTACAGATATTTTCTCATGCTTTAATCCAAGCCCTTGTCAGAAAACTTCCATTTGATATGTACAATGTGACGTAAAAACTAAAGCTAAAGAAGCTTATGATGATGTCGAAAAACGAATTAAGTCCTACAGATTTAAAGAACCACTTAAGGAAATAAACATAAAATGTTTGCGAACATTAAAAAGGGCCATTAAATGCATTTTCGTTTTCTTTACTCCTGTGTAGTTGTGGCCAACATCTTCGTCGTTTACTTCCACTTTTCGTTACGATTTCTTGGCCTTAGTTGTTTTGTACTCGCATTCGATCTGTCTATTCCAACAAATAAAAGTTTCATTGAAATGAAGACTCCAGTGTCTACGCAACTGAAGCGAAAGCAACAACAGAAGCTTATATTGACTTATAGGAGTATAAATGTCTGTCTATATTATCCACATTGTTTAGTTTTTGAGTATGAAAAGTAAGTGACTACAAGGAATCTTACTCAACAAATCTATTGGCATAAAATAAATACTCTTAAACATCGACACATACTCACTCGTACACTGTCGCACATATTTTGTGGCATTGACTAGTGATGTTAAAGAATGGTTAGTGGATTTCCTGAGCAGGTAGTCGGTTAAATATATAAATATAAGTTAAATAACTACAGGGTTCACTAGAGAGATTTCTTCTTACTTCTTCTTTACTGATGTGTCATTCAAGATGCTGTTTCTGGCAGCATTATCGTGAAGTAGACGTGGCAAATTTATAATGGAAAAATATTCGGTAAATCAACGTGTTTTAATCGTTAAAACATTTTATCAAAATCAATCATCGATTACTGTGTCGATGAGCAATTTACGTGAAATTTTTGGGAGAAACCACGTGCCAACAAGACGCACTATTTATCGTGTAGTGATTGATTTCGAAGAAAGAGGGACTGTAGCTGATAGGCCCAAGCATGGACCACAACGTACTGCAAGATCGGCTGAAAACATTACTGCTGTTCAAGAAAGTGTTCAAAACAATCCATCAACCTCAATTCGACACCGTGCTCAGGAGCTTGATCTTCAAAGAACAACTTTGGCCACAATTTTTCACAAAAATTTGCATTGGTTTCCATTTAAAATTCAGTTGATACAAAAGCTTCTTCCATAAGACCATTTACGCCGCCGTACATATGTTAATAGGATGCTACATGATGAGTGCCGAGGCACATTTTCATTTGAATGGATATGTGAATAAACAGTATAGTCGGTTCTGGGCAATGAAGAACCCTCAAATTATTCATCAGTCACCTTTGCATCCATTAAAAGTGACAGTTTGGTGTGCAATTTGGTCAGGAGGAATCATTGGACCTTCCTGCTTTGAAACTGAAAACGGCGGAACGGTAACTGTCAATGAGGAGCGATATCGTGATGTGACTGAAAACTTTTTAACGTCACAACTCCATGCTTTGGGCTTGACAACAAGTTATTTCAAGGAATGGTGATTTTGATTGGCCTCCACAGTAACCAGATTTGACTGCTCCGGACTTCTTTTTGTGGGGAGATCTGAAAAGCAAGGTTTAGACAAACCAGAAACACTGGAGCAACTCAAATAAAATATTTGTCATGAAATTCATGAAATATCGCGTGAAATTGTGTAAGAATGTAATGAAAAATGTGTTCAAAAGGGCTCGCATTTGTGAGGCTAACAGAGGCGGACATTTATCTGATATTGTATTCCATATATTGTTGCTGACATTAAATAAAACATTTATCAATATACGATCCATTCTCTTTCATTTACTCAAAAATTATAAACAAACAAAGTAGTACAGACCGCAGTCCCTTTTCAACATCATTCTTTCCTCGAATTGATTTTAGGCAGACGATTTGCAATTTACTAGACTACCTTAATCTCATTCAAGTCGCGTGCTAATACTAGCCTCTACTCTTGACTGTAGTGTCTTCAGACTGTCGACTGGTAACTGTGGACCTTCTTCCGCATCACGGAATCTCTTGCAATTGTTAGCATTTGTCTAGGGTTTAGGTCCGCCATGGCATTTACATTTCACAAGTGTTTGCGCGTGCTTCAAATCCTTAAGCTAGCCAGTGCTGGACATTCCCGCACAATGTGCGCTATCTTTGAAGGCTGACCTGTCCACTCCTTGTGAAGTTCTCTTGTCCATCTCTTCAGAATTCCTCCCTTGGCCAGAAATTAGTCTCTGCACCACTTGCGAGACTTCATTGACCATCCCTCTCCGAATCTCACGAGCTAACGCCTTATGAGATTGACCCGTTCACCCCTCGAGAGATATTCGTGTCCTTCCCTTCCGTATTCCTCCCTTGGCCTATTAAAATCTAAGGTCCTTCGGAGAATTTATGTAATTCTCACGAGTAAAGGAGAAAGAACTGTCCATCCACATGCACGGGTGTGTCTGTATTAAAACTGGACATCGACTGGTTTCCAGAGTTGGCATACTAGAGACCAAGCACACACCCTCTTGGTCACGTATCCCAGGCGTAAACTATTCCACCGTGAATTAGGAATTTTTATAAGATCGTGTTCATTTCTCTCGTGCGAGAAACATGAACTTGTTGCCGGCCGCCACCAAAAGGAGGTATAATTTATACCTTTGTCAGCTGACGACCGGGTTTGGAAGTAAATATAATCAGCATCTGCTTTTCACTTTGTTATAGTCTACAGACTCCTTGCTTCCAATGGAAGCACACAGGCCTCCCTTTGGATTTCTATTATGGCGCAGGAGATACGGGTATGGGATTTAGATGCTTTTCTAAAGCCTCTAATAGGAAAAAGAGGAATTTTCGGACTATTTAAGCCTTAAGGTAACAAGTGCTTAAATAACTTGTTTATCGTTACTAAAGTAATGTTACAAATATTCTCAAGCAACTATAGTATGTAGTAGAGAACATATGATGGTTGTTTTTTCTTTGAGTGGAAATGTAATGATACAACTTCATTTTGAATAGAAATTCTTTCGAATGAGGGAAGGGGTCTGGTACCTTAAAGTGATGGATACCCATTTATAACTAACTAATCTTTTCCAAACTTTCCAATTGCTTTCAAAAAATTTCGCAACACTAGAAACTGGCTTAGAGTCTTGTGTCATAAACAATTAGAACGTAAAAAAGAAAGAGTGGAATAGAAACGCAAACGAGAACAACAACGTGAACGGTAAGCGCGTGTGCTAAATTGTAAAATGTTGGTTTTCATTTCTTTTTTCATTTTCGTTGGTTTTTGTCTTTCATAGTAGTTGGCAGACTGCTGCTGTTACGTTTTATATAACCAACATAAAAACAACAGCACTAAAAAACATTCAACAGTGCATTATTATCATCAATATCATCGTCATCTTGAACAACAGACCAGACACGAGACAATAGTCTAAATACTAGCGCAATATTTTCCAACGACACACTCTTTGAGGAGACTCACTGATTTTCCCAAAAACTAAAATATAAAAAAATCTATTAAAATTAAAGAAATAAAAAGAAAATCAAAACCGCTCCAGGAAAGAGGGTAAACAAGGTTTGGTTTGGTATACTTTTAGTGCCTCGCTTTATGCCTCGAGTGTTTCAGTATGTAGTGTTGCTTGTGATCGTATATAACACCTAAATGAACATCGCGTACTCTTGCTTGTGTAAAGTTTTAGTCAAATTTACAATTGTTGTGAATTTCGTAGCATTATTAGGTGATGCCAGATGGTTTTTATATTCTCCACAAAAAAAAAAAAAAAATTAAAAGATTTTAGTGGCATAATTATAATTCCTTTGAAGTATACGAATTCCAGGTTGCTTTATAATTTTAATGTGGTCTGGTAATGAACGACAACATAATCCGTTTTACAGAACCGTATCTAATTGCATTAATGTTGCCCTTAACGCACCTTTTTCAGCGGGTTTGTCTGGTCAACGAAATTGTTCTATTTTTGAGTAAATAGGTTAAGTGGAATAATGATATGTTTTGCTTAACAAAAGGGATCATCAAGTCACGTCCGGAAGATGTGAATTCAGGAATATAATAACTGGACACGTTCAGTTTTGTGCATGTGACAGTTCTGTTCAGTTGCTGTTCATAATCGGGAAAAATATGAAGTTGACATTAAACATTGGAAATTATATTGATTAGTTTGCGGGGTTGGGGTTTTATCGCTCACCTCATACATTTTACCCCATATTCGATAAATTCGTGCTATTTTTTGTCTTGAATAAGTTTTCTTTCTCTTCTCAATACGTATTCTAAAAGGCCCAATCCTGTTCGTCTGTAAAGGTGAAAGTACATAATCCGTCTCTGCAAGGAGTCTGGCTAATTAAGTCGCGGGGGAGAGAAGTTAACATTGTCTTATAAAAATCTCTAACCCGCGGTGAAACAGCAAACGTTGACAGGGTACTTGATCTTTAGTATGCGAACTCTGGATACTAGTCAACTCCCATACGTATAGAGCTCTGTGTGGGTGGACATCTGTTTCTCCATTACTCGTGGGAATAATATGAATTCTCTGAAGAAACTCGCGTTTTTAATTGGCCAAGGGATCAATCTGGAAGGGAGGGACAGGAAAGCCTCATGAGGGGTGGACGGGTCGATCTCTAAAGGTACTCCTAACGCGTTGGACCGTGAGATTCCGATAGTAATGGACCTTGAAGCCTCGAAAGGGGTGACCAAATTTCAATGAATTTTATGTGAATTTGCGAACACCGGTCGATTGTGGGTCCCTGTAACAGATATGTGACTTCATAAACTTTCACAATAAATCGCTTAGCGGGGTGAAACCGCAAAGTATGAACAGTTCACACCACATTCGCGAGATATAATCATGATCTCCGCTGTTCTGCTGGAATCATATTTTCTCCACGCTGGGCCAAAGGCAATGGGTTACCATTGATCTGAAGAACTCGTCGTTGACCGTAATGCAATTATCGACGAAGTAAGCAAGAACATTCTATGGATACATTGCTACCCGCCAAACCTTGCGTGGATTGGTGCTATCAGCAGTTTTGCTTGTTAACCACTACACTTGCTCGCACACTACTGATCATTTTTCGTCCCAAATTTAGATCCGATTCGAAATCTTCCAAAGTTCTACATCTCGTAACTTGCCACGGGAATTTGGTATGGGTGACGGAATAATAAACAACATCCACTCGCGCTTATTAAAAAAACCTTCATATACGAAACCAGCCAGAGGCTTTAGTGTTTGGAAATAAAAAAAAAATAATTTCAGCTGTTTTTTGTTTAAAAATAGCGAAATTTCTCAAAATTATAAGAGTTAATCAATCAATTCATTTAAGCCCTTTAAAAGTGTTTTCTAGAAACAAGACGCTGATAGTTACTTTGAAGCGCCTTTTGCCGACAAAACGTTTAAAATAAGTTAGATTTCTGAGACCCAAACCACAATATAAACAACAAGCATTTACCTTCGGAATCTCTTTCCCATTTTCCTCAACTAAAAATCTCTTTATTTCAAAACGGAAATTTTCTTTGATACATCTGGCCACTTCAAAGATTTATCTGTATCTCCATAGCAATTGCTATTGTTACTGTTGTTACCACAGTACGTTACAAGTACTTGCACTCTTAAGACATTTTTCTTCTTCGTTTATTGTTGTTGCTATTTTTATTTTATGGTTTGTATGCTGTGTTCTGTTGTTGCAAGTTGTATGTTGAATGTTTAATGTGTAATCGAATGCATTTGTTTATTTATTTAATTGGGCGTTTTTTGCTGTATGTTAGCTCCCATTGTAGCAGAGGATATTTGTGGGATTTTCTTTAGTGTTAGTATGTGTGTTTCTTCTGTTAAATCATCGCCGATTGATGTGTGCTATAAATTTTCATTGACTGAAAAAATACAAAAAAAAAAAACAAATAGTAAATAAAAAAGTTCAATGACTATGGAAGTAGGAAAAATAAAACAGATTTTATTTTTAGTTTATTTTTCTTTTCTCAAACTACTTTCTGTTGCGTTTGTTTAGTGGAAAGTGCAACATTTTTCCCAAGTCATTCTCTTCTTGTTAATGGCAATCACAATAGGAAGTCTTCTAAAGTGATCTTCTTAGTTATAAATAAAAAAAAACTTTGTAAACTCGCACTTCGCACGCAACATGATCAAAATGTTTGCAACATGGTATTATTTGCGTTTAAATAATTTAAATATGTTAATGTTGTTAACAGATATTAGAAGAAGTTAATTTTGCTAGATTTTGTTAAGGAGAGATCGGGAGAGAAGGAGAGATATTTCAGATAAACAAGATAACATTTCGTTGATAAGGAATGAATTCTGGATAGTTGATCAAGTTAAAAGAAAAATAAAATAAGACATTTGCGTCTCTATCACAAGAATTGCATAAAACGTTCAGTGATTTCAATATCTTTCGTTCTGTTTGTCAATTTCGACGAATAATTTATAATCAATTCAAAATATAAGTTTCCTAATGGGAACGTAGAGATTTCAGTTGTCTGATATGGTGCGTATGCGGTTTTATTTTTTGTTGTGTTTCCTGTTTTGGATCTTGCAGATAATACAAGCAAATCTGATAGGCAGTTCCGATGCTGCGTTTTGACCAATTGAGTCTTTTGGTTTTTTTGGTCTCGACCTTTGGCCAAAGTTTAACGCCTTTCCATCGATTAAACATAACGTGTTCATTACCGCCACTAACAACACTCAACATACATACATAAATGGTAATTTTAGCACCATTTCAGCCTGGATATCTTGCTGGGGAGTTTGGGGCTACTCATTCGCCTGCTGTACCACATTGACAGCTTGCGTTGCAAAGACAAGCAAAATCAATCATGCCTCAAAATCTAACCGGGCTTTGGGTTTAAACCCCGTTACTCTTACAAAGAGGCCTAAGCAACAATTAGCTTAGGGCTTCACGGCTCGGAGGCTACCGATTCACCTGGTACCAGTTGTTAAGTTACTGGTCACACGTCGCACTGTGCTTTGTCCCGTACACAAAAATAAACAAAAAAATTATGTCTTTTAATGTAATACAAGTTATATTGTTCAATTGTTAAGGAAATAAGTTACACTAATTTCAAAGAACTTTATATATTTATCACTGTTGGAAGCCACCAGAGGGCGCCAAAGTCAGAGAATTTTAAGTAAAAATTACTAAACAACAATTTGGGCTTTAAATGTTTTAACGAAAAAACTGGAAAAAATTATTCTTTGAACTAGGAAAATACAGTTTTTTGGGCAGTAGTTGCTAGATATAGGTTCAGTTAAGAGATTTCATCACAGCTAATTTTTTAAAGTTTGATGAAATATTAAAAAAAAATTGGTCTTTGCATTTATTTCTGTTTATGTTACTCCATACTGTTTTCTAATAGTCGCCAGAAAAAAACATTTCCAAAAATGATGCGTTTTAAAAAGTCTTCATATTCTTTAAATTTATTCACTTCTTCACTAGCCCACAAGTGCCCTCTGGAGCATAATTTCTATGTAGTGGAATATTGGTACCCATCGCCATTTTTCCATATTGGCCACTAGAAGGTAGTTCATGATTAACAGTGTCATCAAAAGGGCTGTTTTAAAATTTAGCTTATTTATGTTCCAAAAATATTTTAGATTTCATATAATTATGGGTCAATTATAGACCCGTTGGAGAAATTTTTACGGTTGGATTTTTTTTTTGGACCTGTTTCCTGCTTCATGTTATAGGTTTCTGAAAATAAGTCCAAAATTGCTACCGCTGTTAAATCACTAACAGTGCTCTGTTGAGGGCTAAATCAGCTATGTTAAAAATGTGGGGTTGTGTCTCTGCTAGTTAAAATCAAATTTATCTTCACACACATTATATAAAACTACAGCTCTCCACCTATAGTGGAAATGCTCCATACAAATAAGAGGGAACCCTAGTCTCATCGGATGAAAAGTGCCTATTTTTCTCACTACTTATTCTCCAAGGCCAACCTGTATACCAAATTTCAGTTCTCCAGTTGCAGTAGAAGTGCCCCATAATATTGAGGAGTAAGTCAGTCAGTGAATATGTTCCAAAATATGCCCTTTTTACACATTTATAGCTCGGGAAGCTTTTATGGTACAACTTGGGCTATACGTAGAGTCATTACATTTCAAGTTTCATTATTTTTTGATTAAAGCAAGCAAAGTTATGAATAGTGCAAAAACAGCGCGAATATTTTCGTGTAATATACACACTGCGTGCATTAGGCCTGAACTTGGCCTGGCGCACCGTGTGCCTTAATATATATTTATATAATTTTAAGCAAAAATTAGCTAATATTACATTGAAAATTGATGAGCTAGTTGTTGCTGTTGGTTCTATAAATTGAGTAGATTTTTACAACTCTCTGTTTACACATGTAACTAAAATAACACTTTGAATTTTAAGGACATATGAGAGGTGGGCGTGTCCTTGATCCGATATTCCCACAAGTAGATATTTTTCTTAATTAAGGAATTTTATACTAGTATACCAAATTAACAATTCTAAAACTCTTTTAATTTTTGTCGAATCTTTATATGGGATCTAAGCACTGAGCGGCGCACCTCGGATACTTATTTTCCCTTATCACCATCTATGTGCCGAGATCACGAAGAATACATGACACCGACGATTAAGACCACTGACAATAAGCCACTTAAGGACTTTTTCAACTGCACCATCGTTGGTCAAATTGAGTCTCATGTCAAAATAAAACCCACTGGGAATCTTTTGAACTTAAAAAAAAACTTAGAAACTTGTTTTGCTAAAGCCATAATATGATCCAACCATGTTTTACTGATCGTGTATTAGGAATCGTTATTGCGCTGGAATATAATTTCTTCAATTCCCTGCTCTACCAAGAGGTTGTTTAGGTGGAATTCATTTACTCGCACAGAAAACACATGGTTGCGATAATCATAATATAAGAAAATGAATTAAATGGTTGTAGATAATGATAATATGGTTTCCTGAGAACGATAGAAACGCAAGCAATTCATGCTAATGATTGGTAGTGGCAAAGGTAGGAACACAGGCGATTAAAGCCATCAAATGCTTAATAATCAACCCGCTCACCACTTAAGCTAAGCCACAGCCCCCTTTTACTTTGACTACACACCAACAGAATTTTACATATTATATCTATTAAGAACATTCTATGGTTGGAGTTATCATACTATTTTTGTAACGTTAAAATACTTGGCTTGATGAGTGGAAATTATTTAATGAATAAATATAAACAACAGATTGTTTGAAATGTTTTCAAATAACCACTATAAGTGTTCACCAACAATATATATGGTTGTAAAGAACATGATATGTTTGGCGTGACCATGCCACAACAATGATTTTTCTTTGCATGTACTGATAATAAATTTAGATACGTAAGATACTCGTAATTAAAAATGTTTCCATTGCTCTCCTGTGATTTTCTTACTTTCTCTTTTCGTGGCCACTATGAACTGTGCGACAAGTCGATTAGCTGGGAGTAAAATGTTTTATAGCAATTTATTTTGAAAAGTGCTCAATGGTTTTGATTATAAATTTGGTAAGGAACGATACCATTTTTCTAAAACTAGAACTTGAAAACAATTGCTAAATTTAATTTTTAGTAGTAGTTTTACTTGTTTGAGGACATAATTTTTTATTTTTGCATTTTCGCCAATTAACGTTTGTCGACGGATGGCATGGCGTGCTTATCAAGTCAATGGCTTTAATTATTTTTACCATTTAATCAATCAAATCGTATTCATCATAATTTAATTTCGCGGCAGAAATAAACATGCAACAAATTAAAAGTCATGTATGTCCACTGAGCAGTTAATGTTAGAACACGTTCTTTGAATAATTTCCCCACACACACACACACTCATTGAAGATACAAAAAGACAAAAAAATAGAATTTCATTTAACTTCCCATTAAATAGAAAAATATCGATGTTTAAATGAATGGAAACAATTATTATTGAAAATCGAACTATGCAGCATCGGCAGCAAACATTTATTTTTGTACTTCATCAACACCACCTTAAAGCTAGACGGACGCACATGACAGATATGAGTTACAAGACACACAGTCACATACAAACTTACATACGCTTGTATGGACTTTAGAAATGCAGGTCTATATGCAGCATGATGTTAATGATTTGCATGAGCTATAAAGTGCAAATAGATTTTGGCATGTTATTTTTATAGTCCTTAACTCGACGCAACTCTTCTTGACTGTTCTGCGTTTTTTTTTTTTTGATTTTGCTGAAGCCAAACATTTCGACATGCTAAAGAACAACCAAGTAATTCTTTGCTAGACACTCGAGTATCCACTTGAATACTCAGTCAGCTATCCATCCATCCAAAAATTATATAGAAAATAAATTGAAACGAGTAAGAATAAGTTCTATGCACAGTGGCGAGGGTGCGGAAAAATTTTAATATTGAAATGATCAGTGTTAAATTTAAAACGTTTTTTGCAACAGAGAAATGTGAGATTTTGTAAAGTTTTAAAATGTAGTAATTAGGTTTAGATCATATCATTGCAGGGCTTAAAAGTAAGAAATAGAAAACTAGTGCAAATGAATGAAATAATCCTTAAAATTGACGAAATATTTTGCCTAAAACAATTTCGGCAGATCAAAGTGCTGTGATCAAAATATGTACAATTTTATATTAAAACAGTTTTGCCAAGCAAGCAAGTTGCCTAGAAATGGGATGGTGTGGTACATATGAAGAACTTGGTCCTCATTTTGATCTCAGTACTTTTAAGGGCCGAAATTTTTGGATAGGATAAGATAGGCCTAATTTTCACATTAATTTTTTTTTGTGCGGATCTGAGTCATGTTTTCCAAGTTATTTTTGATTGTTACTGTATATATAAAACCATATTTAACTTGAAGCTTACAGACGGTTGGGTTATGTCAAATTTCAGCTCTCTACCTATAGTAGAAATGACTCCCACAAATAAGAGACAACCCTAGCCCCTACATGGAAAGTGCCTATTTTTATAATTACTTATTCCCCCAGATGCACATCTATACCAAATTTCAGCTCTCTAGGTGCAGTGGAAGTAAGCTAGTGAATATGCACCAAAATATGCTGTTTTTGCACATTCATATCTCGGGTCTATGAGGTTATCGTTAAGTAGAGTTCTTACATTTCAAGTTTCATGATGTTATGAATAAAGGAACCGAAGTTATCTGGGGGGTAAAACAGCGCATATGGTTTTGTGTAACATACACACTGTGTGCATTAATTATCTGCCAAAGTTCGTGTTGTACTGTGGCCTTGTAGTTAGTCCGTTGACTATTAAGCATTCGGTGGATAGCAACTGGGTTCGTATCCCAGTCGCTAACAATAAATAACATAAAGTTTTCCAATATGGTACTAACTTTTATTCAAACTATTGTGTACATATGTTGCTCCTCACTTCTCCACTCCTTCACTCCTCCACTCCTTCAAGGGTACCACAATTATAATTAATAACAAGAATGATAAATATATAAAATACATAACATATATGCAATCTTTGTTTTTGATCTTCATATATAAAAATTATAAACTTCATGCAAACAATGTGTGTAAAACTTTTTATATTTTCAGTTTAAATTGACCAACATTATTTTGCATTTAACTTTTTAAGTTTCCCTTTAAATACATGTGTTATGTGAAAGCTGGCAACTCTGGAATTAAAGCCCCTGACAGTGGGCTTGAAGTTCATTAATGGAATCGCTGAAATCATGCAATGCGATTTTTCTGAAATTAAATGGAGAGAAGTTATATCTGGTCTTTAGAATAAGGTGACTTAATGCGGAAAGTACAAAAATATCAATACACGAAAGAGGAATTCCAAAATATTTTAAATAATTTAAAGAGAAAAATATTCCACCGCTTTGTTTACTTAACTATTTTCTTCAACAGCTGAAAATTATTAGCCAATTGGAACACAGTTTTTGTGACGTCATTTGTGCTAGATGCGCAGAAAATTTACATTTTAGGTACAGAATAGCGTAATCTTGTATTCCCAACATTCTTGATTAATGAAATAGCTATACTAGCTTTATGTAAGTAACGCACCTACAAAACACCAGAGGCAATGCAACACTGTTCTAATAATACGCATCAAGTGTGCAATTGCAGAGTTGTAAACACTTAATCTTTTCTATCCCCTTTAGTTCACTAATAGTCTTCTCTAATCCATACCTTTCCAAAGAAATTAGCACAATTATTTAAATAATAATTAGTAGATTATTAATGTATGGGGGGATATCGATGCAGACCACTTAATTTCTGGGTCCCTTTTAGTGGATACTAGTTGCCGGACTGTACTTTCCTTAACAAATGACTCGAGCTATACAGTGGTGTTTGGCTAGGATTGATCATCCGCTTTAGGAAGATCCTCAAAATTTGCGTCAGCAAGGTTTATATCAAATTATTATTATACAAAGTCAAACATCAACATGTTCAAAAAGCTATATTGGGCCTATCCTACGAGGGTGAGTGTACTGTATCCACTGCCGACCTTATGTGGTTTGTGGAATGAGCAGAATTTTGTTTACGCCTTGCGTTGCAATTGCATCCACAGCCACCATTGTACTCAACACGTAGTGCGACAGAAAAGCGGCTTTTAGAAAAAATTAGAGTTGCTCTTTGAGAAAACAAAAGTGGCTTTTAGAAAAAATTAAAGTGGCTTTTTGAGAAAACAAAAGCGGCTTTTAGAAAAAATTAGAATTGCTCTTTGAGAAATTTAGAAAAAATTAAAGTGGCTCTGTCAGTTTCAGGACTCAGTAGAACTTTGGAGGTCGGAGCTCTCATATTTCGTGTCACAAATAAAGGATACACAAATTTATTCCAAATCCCACATTAATTAAGTCAGTACTCTCATAATATTGGAATTCTAAAATTTCGGAGAAGCGGATATTGATATGCCGGAATTCCGGCATTTTTAAGAACTGATCCCGTTCAAACCCTAAAGTGTCAGCTGCTTATACATCAGCTGTTTTCAGTTGGAAACACCTTGTCCCACTAATTATGACAAATTCACTTATTGTGTAAAGTTTGAGACACAAAATGAGACTAGTGGCCTGCCTATTTCTGTATAACAAGCGAGTTATTTCATCGCTTTCGTTTCATGGTGTATTCCTTTTCTATATAATTTTTCCATACTTAATATTAAAGTTTGTATCTACTTTGCTTTTAAATAAATATTTTTCTTTAATTATTCGCTTTCGCCGAATTATAAGACTTCCAAAGCAGTTTAAATATATTTAAGCCCATTGTGCAACATGGTGTTGTACTTGTAGTAAATGTGACTACATACTGTTTAAATGTTTTAAATAAATTTATGTTTCCTTGTCGTTAACAACAACTACAACAACAACAACAGAGAAATACTTTAAAGAAACGTAACCAAATTATAAGAACTCTACTTCATTTGATTTCTTTTTTCATTCCTTCATTTGATTTCGTAAATGATGTGTCTCTGCTTAGCAAATGAATGCATGTTAACCAAATGCAGTGATGAACAGAAATATAGCAGTTGTTCGTGAACATTTCGAAATATTTATGTTTCTCTACACTTATATAATATATTCTCCATTGGGCGTAATGGCAGAAAATTATTTTGAATTAAGAAGACGTGTAGAAGGCTTTTTTTTAATTATATATACGGAGTAGTGTACTCGTAATCAGTGTTGTCATATAATAAATTAACTCGCATTTGAGGAAATTAATATTTTTCCTTATCTTGCAATATTTGGAAATATAATATACCAAATTGTGCGTTACGGGGAAGAGCGAACTAAGTGTTTTTATGCGAAGCTTTTTCAACTCCTTAAACTGTCAAAAATTCATATGAAATGCAATACAACTTTTTCTCTGCCTACAACATATTGTACATAACTTGTAAAGTGTAGCCTGGTTTTGTAGGGGGAGAGTAGCCTAAATGCTGATACGTCACTCTACCGTAAAACGGTTGCCTGTTAACTAGTCAGCATGTGATGTCTAAGCCACCACGGTTCGTACCGCATTAGCTGCTGATCAGATTTTTTATTTTATTAATATGTAGTAGCTTTTTATCATACTGACACCCACATGACCAATACATCCGTTTATGATATTGCCTTCGAACGTATATCGCACAATTTTCGTGAAAAATCTTCGGTAAAAACAATTTAACACGAATCGAAAAACGTTTAGCTGTCGCACAGTCGTGATTCAAATATATATCGATTTCGAAGTTATCGCTTGTGGTATTATAAGTGAAACTTAAGCAATATTAACTTTAATTCATAAAAACTTCTCGCTGTCGAAGATAGATTGCAAAGTTATTTCTCAATATTGATAAATATTTAGGAAAGACAACTTTAACGATATCGAGAAATATGACGTTTAGACATCGTTAGTAATACAGGATTTCTAAATCGCTAAGTCTTCATTTTTACTAACATTGGCAATATTTTTAAAAGGAATCTTTTGTATGTTGTTTCATTTTCATATTAGTCCAAATTAAAAGTCACAAATTTTTACATATTCTAACTTCGAGTAGCCACTGTAATTGTCCCTCTTTATGAGAACTGTTGCGCTAGGAGGTCGGAAAACATTTTCGTCCACCTATTTTGAAAGGATTTGTCGTAAGCCGACAAATACAGTTCTCTAGCCTTTTCACTTTAAGCTTTTCAGTTTAAATTTCTAGGTATGTTTTTTACTTATTTTTCAACACAAGTGAGTCATACCCGCGAGATGAAAACGGACTTCTTGTGGCCAGAAATTGAGGGTATAGACTTGGAGCCAACGAAACAATGGCTTTGCAATGGCCGTGTTATCTCACGTCATGGAAATGTTAATTGGCCGTCACGATCACGTGGTTTGACACCGTTTGACTTTTTTTCTTTGTGAATATTTAAAAGAAAAAATGTACGTCAATAAGCCGAGAACAATTCAACAGCTAAAGGATGAAATAATTCGGACATTGAACCTCAATTATGTCACAGAGTCATTGAAAATATCGACCATCGGATAGAGTTATTCCACCGAAGCCGTGGCGAGCATTTAGCCGATATTTTGTTTCACACATAATTCTCATATATACTTCTATTATAATAAAAGGTATTAAGAAAATTCTCTGCAAGCTTTTCGTTTTCTTTACAATTAAATAATGCAGCTTTCTATTCCTAGACTGTGTCACCTGTCTTCGCAATCTTCCAGCGAAAGTAACACAATTAATGAGTTATCAATAATTCTTGCAGTAGTAAAAACAGTAGAAATCGAAAAAAAATTACCAAAAACCTTATTTTTCTTTTAACAAAAAACGGTCAATATTGCAACATATGGCAACGCTGTTTTCACAGAAATTAAACTGTTTAAATTGAATTGTCAGGTTCCTGTCATAATATTTTACCGTTGAGCTCTTCGATATTTGTTTTTTCAAATATGTCTGAAGTTGAAATTTTTGTACAGGTTTTTGTTACTGCTGCTAGTTTTATGTTCTCCAATGTTATAATATGCATATTGTAGAACTAAAATAACAACCAAGATGCATCTTTAAATTTAATTTGTTAATTTTTTTTTTCTGTGCTCTGTTCACATTTTTCGTTTATTCTGCTATATTAAGATGCCTCAAAGACAAATGGACAGTCACAAAATTGGACATTTAGTCAGTCATTTAGTTTAGTCAAGCGTTTAAGTAAGTTTTCTGAAATAAATTTAAAGAAATCAGAGAGAAACAATAACAACTGCCTTAGGCCTCCAGTTCAGTCCAGTCACTCATAGTGCAGCGTAAAGTTGTATCAGTCGACTTTTTTCACTCATCTTTTGTTTTTGTTAAGTGTGTCTTGTTGTAGCAAACATCAGCATTATTTCGTATTTGTGTAATTGAGTGTTTGGAAGGGGCGTGTGTCAGAGATAGAAAAGAGTGTGATGATTGAGTTTTTATAATTAGGATGAGAAAAACATTTAGAAGAGTATTTGAGTTTATTACAAGAGTTTTTAAGTCGTCACTGTTCGACTGGGGGGAACAAAAAAAAAAATTACTTAAACAAATTTGAATTGATGGCATATTTGAGATGTCAGTGAAAAAGATATAATTGAAAATGTTTCATTTTAGGAGCAAAAACTAAAAATTAGTTTATTTAACAAGTATTTTAAGGAGCTAAATGCCTGCAATTTAACGAAGGATGTTTAATTTGAAGAGAAAAGGAAGTAAATGCTTGGACAATTTTAAAGAAATAGTCAAGTATATGAAAGCAGCTTTTGCGTACTGAAAAGTACTAGTGCCATTAAAAATAATATCTGAAGCACAATATCTGAAGTGACTCGAATAAACTGAGTTCAGACTCTGATTCAGCGACTTCGAATAACTTAAAAACCGTCACGAAACCGTACGGATTTTGAAAATTGCTGCACCGTATTATTGTCCTCATGTCCAGCCATACACTTAATCCAGTGGTTCGGATTGTGTGGTGCGCTCTCCATTACTTTTGTTACAGGAGCTCGGTGCTCTCCAAAATTTTCCATTCCAGTCAATGTGTCTTAAGTTAGTTGTCTGGTAATTGTAAAATACTCGGTTCTTATTTGTGTGAAAGAAAAATGTTGCATCGTTTTAATGTTCTCATTGACTACCCTGCAGATGCTCTTGTCCCCTCTTGCTACTCGAAACAGATGTGCCTGTAAGCTTATGTCCCTGTTAGTATACTGCAATCTTAATAATTTCATATTTATTTAGTGTTTTTGGATTTCCCTACAAGATTCTAGGAAATACTAGAAGTCTTACGCTATCCAAAGTTTTAGATTTTACATGTTTGTGGGTAAAAATACGAAGGAAATCAAAGGGTTCTGCCGCACTACCTTTACTTAGATAACGACGCGGATGTCAGGATACGTTACAGTAGTTTTATTTGTATATTAATGCTAACTTTATGGGTTCATTTTCGACTCCCTTCTTTCCACGAATTGATTTTTGGCAACCGATTTGTAATTTACGACTGCCTAGCCCTTACTCTTGGCTGTAGTAATTTTAGGCTGTCGACTGGGAAGTGTCGGCCTTTTGAATAAGCCAGTGCTGGGCATTTACACATAATGTACACTACCGTTGCAGCCTCTTCCTGAAGAGTATCCTTGGAGACTGGCTTGCCCAGCAATTGTGAGGTTGTCTTCTTCATTTCTTTATAATTCCTGCATTGGCCAATAAACACCAGAGTTGTTACAGAGATTAACCTCTAGACCCCTTGCGAGGCTTTATTATCTATCCCTATCGGAATCTTACGGTCCAACGCCTTTGGGATTGACCCATCTAGTCCTTGCTAGGCAGTCTATCTCTTCCGGGCTCCTCCCTTGGCCAATTAAAATCGGAATTCTTTAAGAGAATAGAGAACAAGGTGTCCAACAACACAGAGCTCCATATGCACGCGAAAGTTTGCTTAGAGGATTAGTCTCTAATATGCGAATTCTGGATACCAGTCGATTTCCAGTTTGAATACGGACTTACAGTAGCAATCGCTAGGAACTAATCGGAAATCAAGGTGCGTAATGGCCCTATGATTATTGTCCGATTGATAGAAAATAACTAAACCAGAAAATATTCTCTATATCACAAGATATAGTTTTTAATAGTGCCCGCAGAAATAGTCGCATATTAAAAATTTGTAATTTACAAACATTCACAATTCAAAATCAAAAGAACACATACTTTTACATATCTGCTCCCTGCAAGCCAGTTTGCAAAACCCTTCTCTCGCCTGATTGTTGAAAGTTTATTATTTAATAAATGAAGAACAACATAAAAGACAAACACCAAAAACAACATTTCTTTCGTTTTTGCCCTGGAACTGAAGTGAAATAATCAGTTGAGGAATGAAGACACAAAAAAAGAGATTTCGGTTTGAAATATCTGAAGATACATTTCTTTAAATACTTGCGTAATCATTAAAGAAACGTAATGAAAAATTAAGGAACAAAAAAAAACTTTAATGTAAAAATGAAGGTGCCAACATGCAAATTGTTTGAAAAGAACTTTTTGTTTTCGGAGGCAAACAACAATCGTTTCTTAATAATGAAAATTGTTAACGACCTGTTTTATGTTGTTCCCGCTGTTGCTGCTGGTGCTCCTGTCGATAATGTTTGTGTCATTGTTGTTGTTGTTGCTTTTACAGCACTGAAATTATATGCCGTTATTTTATTTCAATTTTGGAGACATCAATCATTGTTATTGCACACTTTTCCTGCAACCAGATTCAAATCTAAAGTTTTTTTGTTGTGTGCGAAATCCGCAAAATAAATTAAGAAATACGAGAATTTAATGAAAGTTGGTTGAGTGGATCTTCAAATGAGTGTCATTAATTAGGCGAAAAAGTACATTTAAGTGTATTTTTAGTTCCCTTTTAATGATCACATTTGGTTGAGGCGCTACAAGTAAAGATCCCATATAAAACAGAGTGCAGTAAGGCCCATCACAGTGCGGCGCAATTTATTTTGAAAATAAATATGCCATTTCCAAAAAGCAATGAAGTATTTGACTTAGAATTTTGCTTGCTTTAATTTCGGGGATGATTTTTACTCCGATATCAACATTTATGATGTTTTCGTTTCTGGAAAAAATTTAAAATTTTTTTCCCTTGTGTTATACTTGACATATGTTTACGCCCAAAAAAGTTGATGTTTTTCCTTAGTTTTTACCTTTAACAATGGCGAAAGGCATTGCTCTTTATGATCTGTATTAAATCGTAAATAATAAAAGTGTGTTAAGCATTTACTTTTTAACACAGAAACAATTTATTTATGAAACGAAGACGCCATTACACAGGCATGGTCACAACAACCATATTATGTGATCTAGAACCATATATATTGTTGGGACAAATATATAATGGTTAATTTTAAAACTTTTTAAACGTTACATTAGTTGCGATCAACAGGTTGTTGTTTACATTTAATGATTTCCATTCATAAAAATGATGAGGCTTAAGCAGTTAGCACGTCGCCTGTGTTTGTATTTCAGCCGCTAGCAATCAGTAACATTGATTTTTTGCTTTTCTATCGTTCAAAGAGGGCCCTATTTTTATTATCTACAGTAGTAATAGGATTTGTTTACAACCATATAATTCAATTATAATATGTTGCTCTCAGATTGTGATTACCACGATCATATTTTTTTGCGTACAAATATTTAGGCTTTAAGAAAAAATGTCTCTGAGAGCGTGTCTCATAGCAGACAGAGGTCTTACTATAATTTTCGAATGCGGTGTTGCGAACAGGGTCAGTTTTAATACATTTACGACCCAATGTTGGTGCTTACTCACAGACGCACGAGAGGACTAATTTGCCTCATCTGTAATTATGGGTGGTAAAGCATGAAAATTCAGAGTGATCTTCGTTGGACTAAACACATTTTCCAGAATGCCAATGAAGACTTGAGTGCTTCTCGGGGTTTTTTTTAACGATGTTAGAGATATTTCACTCCATCAGATCTCCTTATTATTTGCACTACCCATATCCGAGTGGTATACAACTCCCATGTATGGGCTGGTGCTTTAAAGTATATTTTGTAGCTTCTCAACTGCGATCAAGAGACGACGAAGTTGCTTATCGGTGACCGTAAGGTATCCAAATCTATTGACTCACCGGAAAATTAAAGCAATGTGAGTGGTGTATCATTGTTCTATTGTTACTACAACGGAATGTGATCTTCTTCTTCAGCCGAACTGTTTGTATGTAGAATAAACTCCTTGCAGAATTCACTTTCAATGTGGGAAAAGTTAAGTCCAGTGCCCACAAATACTACCCCCGCTATTACATTCCTTTAACCTTTCCTTCTAGTTTCAGGACAGTGCATTGCATGAGTAGGGGTTTTAGTCTGAGTTCTTCAGCCACCAACCGGATCTTCAGCCACCAACCGGAAAGTACTTGCTGCAACGTAGCGACCAGTATAGAAGCAGACCTAGAAATATTGCCCAGTCAACTTGGGTAATCTTGTGGTTGGATTCGGGCCTACGTCCGTGTATGATTCTGCTGATGAAAGAATGAAACCGAAAGACTATAGACAACGTCATGAGTTGGCTAATTTTGCGCTGGAAAGGTTTAGCCGGTGATCCAGATTTTGGCACAAAAATCATCCTTAATCATCGCCAGCCAAGCTGAAACAGTCAGCCGAATTATTTGATATTTCATACATAATGTAGCTTCAAAAGATATGAATTATAAATCTTTCTATCGTGCTTATTTGGTCATCCTATACTTTGCTGTAACTTACGTCCAGCAGCTACGATTGATTATGTGGAAGTCAACATTATTTGCATTATGCTACAAATACCACCATCGGAAGCTTTGGAACTTCTGAATGAACGATGTTGCAGAAGGCAATTTAGTTTTTATTTTTTTTATTTAAAAGTGATCAAACCATATTTTGGAAAGCTGAATTGCCAAATGAAATATTCCTCATTAACCCAAAGCAAAAACAAAAATACGAAAGTTCTACAGCAGTGATGTTTACAGAATCCCCAATTAAAAATGTCCCAAATTTCGTTTATTATGGCGACACGTCAATAAAGTCCTAATTAAGCAATCTTTTGTTCCCACCTTGTATACAAGTTTGCAAGTTTCTTCAAATAAGTGCCAACATATGCACTGCGAAAGGTTTAGTCGACAAACTTAAGTCATTGTCTCTATCGCAACAACTTTGTCAGCATAATACAGTTGCCTGTCTGCCACCAGTTGTTTGTTATCCTTTTTATCTCATTTTCTTGCTAACTATGCTACTCTTAATTTTCCCAATGACAAGCTTCTCTAATGAACCTAATTTTTGTACTCGTATATAAAAGCTGTATGTTGCAGCTATAACACAGCTATGGATTGTAAGCAACATGTGTGTGAACACAACGCAACAAATATGCATGAGCGCCCAGCAAAACAAAACAAAAAAAAAATTATAACATTTACTCGTATTATTTTACTATGAAAGTGTGGTACAACAAAATAAGTGCTTATTACATGTTAAGATGTGGCACAAACCAAATTGCCAGCAACAACAATAGCAACAACTTGTATTGTTATTGTTCAATTTGATGTTGTTTTAAGTGAATCGCCAGTAAGAGGCGCGTATTAAATGATCTTCACGACCTCTTTGCAATAACATTACAAGTCCTACTGCAGAGAAAAAAAAGGCGGTTGCTTTTTTTTTGCGCCACAAATAAACAAAAACTTCAGTTTTGAAATACTTTTTTTTGTTTATTTTTTTTAAAGAGTTGAAATCTAAGCCTCCTAACGAAACAATGAGTTCTGTAGTTGTTACTGTGATATTTAACCAGAAAAGGAAGGAAAGCAAATATTACAACAACACTGAACAGTTAAAAGAAAAAGTGCTCTAAAAGAAGAATTTACACAACAAAACAGTTATGAAATGATATCGAATACTCGAGTATCACATGTGATTTGGGGCTCTATGTACATCAGGTAGCACGTAGCGGACATTGATGATCACATGTATAGCTTTTACTTCCTATTAATAAGAAACTACCGAGAAGGTCGTATGCTTTCAGAATATAATTTGGATTAATTTTAAGTTTAATAAAAGGTTGTTTTCTTTTTTAAATTTCGATTTTTCTTAGTGATTTATCGGATTTTTTAGTATTTTAATGAATTTTTAATTTTTGCTGTCACATGAATTTTTTTAGTTTTTCGACTTTTGGGTGAATTTTTCATAGGCTTGGTGAAATCTCTAATTTTTCAGTAGACTCACATTTTTTTTATTTAATTTTGTGTCGAGTTTCTTAATGTATTTGAAAGTAATTTTTTCGAACTTTTAATTTTTAGGTAGTTTTTCTTTGCTTTTGACGGTTTAAAAGTTTGTTGGTGAAATTATATTGTTACGTTTATTACTACAATAAACGTTATTTTGTAAGGTTCCTTTCATTGCAAATATTAAAATACACAGTGCTAATGATTTTACCAGTTCGAAACTTTATTCGACAATTACGACTCTTATATACAACTCTTTAGTACTAATTTACACTGTAAACTTAACACTCTTTTGTACACACAGGTATTCACTCTATGAAATCTCAAAGTCAACTATATCTTCTGCAGTGGACGGCGCCTTTATGTAATGTAAATGTCCCGAACATACGCGACATTGCGCGTCATTTATTCCCTTTGTTGGCTTAGAAGGCTTGTATATGTGCTTGTGTGTGTATCGTTTGTTTACTTTTTCTTGCTGTAGATGTTGATTTTGTTTCTACGTTGAATCGCGGTTCGGGGAATTTCTGCTACGCAATTTGTTTTTGCTTTATGTTTATAATATTGCGTATTTGTACAATAGGTCGTTTCACACATCTTTGACTATTACTTTGTAACAATATTTTTAAGTGATTTTTTTAAAGTAAATGTTTCTATTTGTTGGAAAATTTTCAATCTTTGATGCTGCTCTAATTTTTCTTATCTTTATTTGGTTTTGTAAGTTTTCGATTTTTTTAAAATTATTGATTTTTTGTCCAACAAAAATTTTTTATATTTGAATAGTGAAATTCTAACGTTGTTGGAGCTAGAATTGCCATTCGATTATAAATTAAAAGATGCATTCATAAAGCTAAATATATAATAAACATATAATACATTAACTAACTTGATCCCGTCACATTGAGGGAAAAATAATGTCCATAAAGCTTCGTACAAATCAACTAGATTGGCTAATAAGTCCTTACTCAACCTTGGCTTTGGAAAATAAAGTCTTTTTATACAAATCCGTTATAAAGCCAATTTGGTCACATGGCATTCAGCTGTGGGGCACTGCCTGTGCATCAAATATGCTGAAGTTACAGAGAACACAGTCTAGGATTTTACGTCTTATCGTATGCGCCCCCTGGTGTATAAGAAATGAAAACATCCATAGGGACCTAAAAGTTCCCACTATCCACGAAGACGTTAAAACATACACGTCCAAATACGTAAAAAAACTAGTCGTACATCCCAACAATTTTGCACGCAATTTATCGGTATTTGACGGGTGCCAAAGGCAAAAAATGCACTGACACATTGAGCCTGGCGGAGCGGCTCTCTCTACACAATAGTGAATACTACTGTGGGCAAAAAATAATAATACATTGTTCATAATTTTAAATTTATTTATTTATTCTGTCCAATCTATTTCGCCCCCCTCAAAGTAATCCCCCCAGCTGCAATACACTTATGCTAACGTTTTTTCCAATCCTCGTAATAGTTGTTACAGTCAATTTCCGGAATAAGCTTCAATGCGCGTAGCGATTCACGTTTAATGTCTTCAATTGACTCAAAACGTTTTCCCGAAGCGGTCGCTTGAGTTTGCTGAACAGCCACAAGTCACACGGAGCTAAATCTGGCGAATTCGGTGGTTGTAGAACGGTATTGATTGAATTTCCGCCGAAAAACTCACGAAGAATCAATGCGGTATGCGACGGTGCATTATCGTGGTGCAAAGACCAAGAGTTGTTGGCCCATAATTCCAGCCTCTTTTTACGAATAGCTTCGCGCAAACGACGCATAACATTCAAATAGTATTCGTTGTTGACAGTTTGGCCGGTCGGAAGGAATTCGGAGTGCACCACACCTCAATGATCGAAGATAACTGACAACAAGACCTTGATTTTTGACTTGCTTTGGCGTGGTTTTTTCGGCTTCGGCTCACCTTTGGTAGGATATTCAGCCGATTGATCGTCTGTTTCCGGGTCGTAAGCGTAGATCGATGACTCGTCGCCAGTTGAATGACATCCTCGTAGTCGGAAATCATTGTTTGACAGACGTCAACGCGACGCTGTTTTAGAACCAATCGTGATTTCATTTTTCTTAGGCCCAAATGATCTTTTAAAATGGTTTTCACTGATCCCTTCGATATTCCAACGATATCAGTAAGGTCTCTGACTGTTAATCGTCGATTCTCGAACACGAATTCCTTGACTTTATTGACGTGTTGATAATCAGTTTATGTTGATGGCCGTCCTGGACGTGGTTCGTCGTCAACGCGTTCTCGACCTTCTTTGAATACTTTGTACCAATCAAAAATACTTGCTCGCTACATATTATTATCACCGAAGGCCTTTTGCAACATTCTGAACGTTTCGGCACCAGAAATCTCATTGCGCACACAAAATTTCATGGATCTTCTTTGTTGAATAATTTCACTCATTGTAAAAATCGCCGAATGCACTTGTTGTACTTCAGAAAGACAAGCGTATACTAAACACTAATGATTACTCTGATGTGATATTTGGCACTGACAGTCATACCGACGTAGGAAAAAAATTTCGACTAATTGATTTTCGCGCGAAATTTTAATTAAAAAGTCTTACTATTTTTTGCCCACAGTAGTACATTAAAATTTTTAACTAAAAAAAAAAACATAGAGTGTTAATCGTTAAACTCTTCAAGATGATTTGGCATCAGTGGTTGAATAATAATAGATTTGACAGACGCCGCCAAAACCACATGCCCATCATATTCGATCAACATCGACCCACTCTTATTCGACATCACTTTACATAACCCAATAAGCAAATGCTTGGCGTAATGCTCAATGTAGGACATTTAATGTGTTTGCTGGACATACAAATAACAATAAAAGTGCAAAAGAAAAGAAAACTTCCATGTAATTCACACATTTCCCATTAAATTAACTTCTTTTATTTTGACGCAAAAATAAAAAACAACAACATAAAAAAATCGGCCAAAAAATAAAGAAATATTCACAAACTCATTTTTAAGTATTTCCATACATGGACCAGGGAACGATGACGATAATGACGTTGCGGAGGACAACGACTATAATCAAAAATGGCTCATTTGGTAGCAAGTTAGAGTAATAGTGTTTATTGTGGTGTTTATGCGTTCGTTCGTTCGTTCGTTCGTTCGTTTGTTTGTGTGCTTGTTGCATATAAACAAATGCATGCAACGTTTGTATGGATGAGTGTGTGCTTGTTTGCCTTTATGAGTATGTTGTTGCATACGAGTATGTTGCACATTAGTTTTCTTATCTGCAATATTGTCGTTGTTTAATATTGTTGTTGGAGAATTTGTTATTATTATTATTACATTTTGTTGTTGCTGGACTTGTTGTAATTTTGACTAGTTAATGTGTTTTTGTTTTTTGCCCGTAATGTTGTTGCTATCGTTGTGAAAGTGTTAAAAATTGAGCGGAAATTAAAGAAATGCAATTTTCAAATTGATAATAAACTACAATAATGATTTTTCGTTCATTTAATGTCTTTCTGTTTTTATTTTCTTTTTGAGTTTTTCGAACAGTCCAAAAACATAAATTTTAGCTTTGAATAAATTGAAAATTAAACAGCGTGTGTTGGGAAAGAAAAAAAGCATAACAAAATTTTACATTAAAAGCGGGGGTAGTGGAAAAACCCCTAATGAAATTGATTTGGAGCTCTAAAGTCGGGCGATCTTGCCGGCCAGTTAAAGTCGCCAAAATTAAACTTGAGGTGACCGGGCAATGCATTTCACAAACAGTTTATTACCGCGCAGGCCGTGTGTGGAGTTGCTCCGTCTAGTCCCTCATCATCCAATTGCAGCAATAAAAATTTTCAACATTTATTTTGTATCCACGGCGTCCACGTAAAACTAACGACGGACGAAAGGCTATGACTTTCAAAGGATGTAATGTGGATTACCAGTACTCTGGAAGCAAGAAAGCTGTTTGTTAACTTATTTGCTGATGATAAGATCGAAAGTCATCCACAGCCCCATTGAGGATGCAGAGAGCATGCGTGTAGTTTAGATGGAAGGCATTGCTTGCAATTTCTAAGATAACATCTTTAGGCCTTTCACCAAAAATGCGCCAAAGAGACGTAGAACTTGTTGTACCCGGAATATATTTTCTTGGTGATCCCGCCACCTTGAGGTATATTAACCGCAGTAGTTTGAGGAATTAGGCCCGGGGGCTTGTCTAGGGCCTGAAAGTAGGACTTTCTAACTTCGACCAGTAACGATATAAACATTGGTACCACGGGAGCCAGTAGCGCCTGGAACGCAACTGCTACGGTGGTTGTTAGCGGGGCTCCTTCGGAAGTGCCAACCACATGGTGGCTGTAGTTTATATCGAAATCGCGGGAAGATCTTGGTTTCGAGCAAAGTGGAGTTGCATTGTAAGGCAGGCTACTGAGAGAATAGCTATTGCCACCGGGAGAATGGGTAGCTCCAAGTCTCTTAGCAAGACGTAGGTTCAGGGCCAATCAATCCATTGCTTTCTATGGCTACCTATACGAGTGTTATCTATATTGGCGTTATCGGTCACATATTAATACACTCGGTGGTAACATCACCGTGGAATTGTGTCACAAGTATGGTGGGGACGCAAATCATGGCATATCTGCGTAGAAATTATCTTCGCAGGTACAAAACCATGGTGTACCGGCGACTTCATTAACTTCGAAACAATAACTACGAGTGTTCCATAGTATTATATATTGAAACGTATAGCTCTAGGCTCTGCGCGAAGAGCGGCGAAACGCCACAGTATTTGACCGACTTGTTCAGGATGGAAACCTGCTATGAAATTGGCGTGTTTTTCTGCATCCGATTCAAAAATCAAAACCCCCTTAAAACATTTTAACAAATTTCTGACACTTGCTCTATCGCATACCTTTTCGAAAACGCAGCAGAACAACTTAATTTAGTAACTATTGGTGTCAAGCGCAAAACCAGCTTAAGCCTTTGGGAGAGAAAATCTAATATTCTTAAAATTTTTTGTTTGCACAACTGTCAGCAGTTAAATTAACAATATATATTTTGAATCGTTTGGAAAGAAGAAATATCTCATTATCTGGTTGATCGTAATTTTTGTAAAAACAAATTAAGCTTCCCATTACGTTATATGCCCCTTTTCCAGCTTCGAATTAATTCCAGGCAACCAATTTGTAATCTAAGACTACCTTAGTCTCATTCGGGCCTCGTGCTACCACTAGCCTTTACTCTTGACTGTAGTGATTTCAGACTGTCGACCGGTGACTGTCGGCCTTCTTCTTCATCATGGTGTCTCTTGTAATTGCTAGCATTTGTTTTAGGTTAAGGTCCATGATGGCAATTGCACAAGTGTCTGCCCGTGGGCCTAAGTCTTATGCTAGCCAGTGCTGGATATTCACAAAATGTGCGCTACCGTCTAAGTCTGTTCTTCGGGTGTATCTTTGGAGGCTGACCCGTTCACCCCTCGCGAAGTTCTCTGTCCATCTTTTCAGAATTCCTCCATTGGCCAATAACCAACGGAGTTTCTATAGAGATTAACCTCTCCACTACTCGCGAGGCTTCATTTCACATCCCTGTCAGAATCTTACGGTCTCACACTTGAAAAGTACCTTTAAAGATTGACGTCCATTCTTGTTCATAAGCTCCCAATTCCTCCCTTGGCCAATTAAAACTAAAGTTTATATAGAGATCAATCTTCTCGCCTTTTGCGAAGCTTTCTGAATCATCCCTGTAATGGAGAAAAGGATGTCCACCCACACAGAGTTTCATATGCACGGGTAAGTCCGTATTAAAACAAGAGATTCAGAGTTCGCATAGAAACTACGCATCATCGGTGTAAGCTGTTCCACATTATGGATTATGGATTTTTTTGAGAGAGTGTTAACTTCTCTCTTATTTAGCCAGACTCCTTGTGTAAGTCAGAACTTCTGACAGGTTACTCAGTTACGGTATATATATGAAACGACTAAGCCGCATGGATCCGGCTGAGTTGAAGGGATTGTCTAGGTTATATTGACTGAGGATACATGTAGTTTGGCTGTGGCTTCAGAAAACCGCGCAGGAAACAAGTCTAGCGGGTTCAAATAGCATAATCTCCACGAGAGATAACCATCGTTCATGAAGAATGCCTGGTGTACGGCAATTTGGGTTGTTAATTTAACTCTTCACCTAAAAGTTCCCCTCGTCGCTGAAATTGATTTTACGACTCCAATTTGGTTTCAAACGCTTATTAGGACGTGCTGCTCAATCGGTGATAGCCCCAGCCAAAACAATATGACCATCGTCGATTCTCCTGTCATTTTTGAAATTTCTTTATTGAAAAATTTGATTTCGTTTATTGAAATTTCTGAGAGTAACACACGTTCGTTAGCTTTTCAAACGAATTGTAATAAGGGCAGCTAGTAAAAAAAATTGTCCTTGAACTTAAACTCCTTAAGAGGATTTTGTGGTTACGGATTTTAATTGAAAATAATAAAAACATATAAATCTGTACAACTTCAATATCATCAATTTTTTTTAAGTAGCTTAAATTATTTTAATCTTTAATTGTAAGGAAACCCTTAATAAAAATGTCTGCTACAAGTCTATAATTTTTAACAGCCGAAATAAAAAAATAAAGCCGCAATTCTTTTAAACTTACAAGGCATTTTGCTACTTCACTGGTCACACAAGGCAAGATACACGAACGAGTATAAACAAATAAATGAATTTATAAAAAATATATTTTTTTAAATTAAAATAAATAAGACAAAAACAAAGCAGTAACAACATATTTAACTATAAAAAACACATTTAAGGATATTAACCGGGCAGACACAGGGCTGCCTGATATCCATTTTTTCCCTTCTCAATTCTGTGAGAAATATTCTCCAAAATACACCCATTTAAGAAATTTAAACGTATTTTTAATTAATATTATTTTAAAAGCTTAACGAACTTTCTCAGCAAAGAGAATAAAAGTTACACTGGTTTTACACGACAAGTATTTGACATATGACATATTTACATACGACTTATGATCTTTGCTTTAGAACATACAATTGTACTTTTATACGACATAACATGTAAGTATTCACTACAGCTCATTTTGTGTGAAATTTTGATGATTTTATACGCGAATTTAGTTAAAAGTATTTGTTATACATCAATTTTGTGAAATGGGCTCAACAAGCAAAACAAGTAAATTAAAATATTAAATTTTTTTGATTTGTTGGTTTACCAATTACTTTGCCGCCATACACACACTTGTTTTTATCTAAAACAGCTGATGTCAGATCGTTTGTAACATAGAAATAGAACAAATTCTAAATGAAAAACATATCATATGTATGTGAATTTTGAAAGGGTGTATACATTTTACAGATATAAAACGAAACGTCATATGATAAGTATACGTTAGTGTAAACCACTCTTAATTCACAGATTACTTTGATAACGAATTGGCTCGATTGGTGTGCAGACGCATGATTTTAACATTATAGTCTCATTGGCAATCAAAGGTTTAAATTTTAAAAAACGCTTCGACATTTAAATGAGTGTTTACAACCACAGACGCAGAAACCGTCTGTTTCACTGGGTTCACATTTAAATAAACAATATTTTCAGTAAGATTGAATACTAGAAGTAAATACTTTGTAGGAGTTCAATAGTAATTATTATAGGTTTGCGGAATACATTCTTACTAAGAAGCTGCACAAGCCTAACAAATATGTCTTACAAGTCATCACCTATTTCAAATACTGTCTCACTTCTCATGCATTCTACAACAAATACTTCAATAACAAAGTTGTTTTTAAATACAGGGTGTCCGCCGGGAAGGTATACTACTTCGTTTATTTATAATTTTTGATTAAATGAAAGAGAATGGATCGTATATTGATAAATGTTTTATTTAATGTCGGCAATTATGTATGGAATGAATACAATATCAGATAAATGTCCTCCTCTGTTAGCCTCACAAACGCGAGCCCTTTTGAACAACTTTGATTCCTCCTGACCAAATTGCACACCAGACTATCACTTTTATAGGATGCAAAGGTGACTGATGAATAATTTGAGGGTTTTCCATTGCCCAGAGCCGACTAATCTGTTTATTCACATATCCATTCAAATGGAAATGTGCCTCGTCACTCATTATGATTTTTTCATGCAAATCGGGGTTATCATGGGCGAGCTGTAGCATCCTATTGGCATATGTACCGTGGCGTAAATGGTCTTCTGGAAGTAGCTCTTGTGTCAACTGAATCTTAAATGGAAACAAATGCAAATCTTTGTAAAAAATTGTGGCTAAAGTTGTTCTTTGAAGATCAAGCTCCTGAGCACGGTGTCGAATTGAGGTTGATGGATTGTTTTGAATACTTTCTTGAACAGCAGTAATGTTTTCAGCTGATCTTGCAGTACGTTGTGGTCCGTCCCTGAGCCTATCAGCTACAGTCCCTCTCTCTTTGAAATCATTCACTACACGATAAATAGTGCGTCTTGTTGGCATATTGTTTCTCCCAGAAATTTCACGTAACTTTCTCATCGTCACAGTAATCGAGGATTGATTTTGATAAAATGTTTTAACGATTAAAACACGTTGGTTTATCGAATATTTTTTCATAATAAATTTGCCACGTTTCTACTTCACGACTGCCAAATATGAACTGTCAAGACTAATGTTTAAATGGCGGCAAAACAAAGTAGTATACCTTCCCGGCGGACATCCTTTACAAACAAACACTTCATCGCAAAACAATAGAACAAGGGAACAAAATTAAAGGAGAACAACACAAAAGTGGAACATAACTGAAGTAGAATATAGCTGAACTGAAACACGTTGTGCAGTTTCCTTCCGAAGTAGTTGTTTCGTTTTCTTTTAACTTAATTTAAATCACTAAGTGGACAACGTGCTGCCTGCAATTATATACGTTTTTGTCTGAACTTATGTCTGCTATAATTTCTCGTTACTTTATTTCACTGTCCCATCTTGTGCTGAAACTTTGCTGCACAAAAGATCAGAAGCATTTGCATTGTCACATAGAAGAGCATTATTTGTTCTTATTTTTTCTAGTGTTAAAGCTATACTGAAATACAGTGTCTGGAACTACTGCACAGTAATGAATTGTGCAGCTCTTTAATTTTTTTTAAATACTCGTACCTACATAAATATTTTAAGGCTTGAAATTTTTTTGCTGTGTTATGTCACGGCTTACTACGACCTTTAGTTATTAATCCAATCATAACCAAAAATATACCTTCCATTCCCAGCAAAAACTACTGCTTCGCTATTAGTAGCTTTGTAAGGGAATATCAGATTGATTGCACACAAACCTGCCTGCGTATGACATGAGATGTGTTCGCGATGTCCCACTTTGGAGCATATATTTTTAAGAATATATTTCTGCGCTACGCAGGCTTTTGAAAATTCGCTAAAAGATTGCTCTTATTTTAACGTGTTCTGTTCGCAAGGCATTGTAAAATGTATAATTTTGAGTTATTTGCCCTACAGTACTGCGGTCTAAGATGCACAACTGTAATCGAATGTGCCAAAATATTAGTTCTGTTCTGCACTGCTAAAACAAATACCTGCAAATATACGAAACTTCGCATTTGCTTCCTGTGGGGTGCGTTTGTGTCCCAAAAAAATTGGGCACCGCTTCCAAAATATGGAATATTTTTTACTGGGTTAGTAATACGTTGCAGTATCGACTGCATCTAGAAACTCTTAATTCTTTTCCCACAATTGTATTTAATTTAATTTTCACTACTTTTCCATGGTCCACCTCGCAGGGATGGAAAATTCAGTACTATTGTACATTCTTCAGTAAGTGTTATATCTCGTGGAATTTTAAAATTTGGCATTAAATTTTGTAATATCTATATTTACTACAAGTAACTCGTAAATTGTTGATTGGCTTTAATGGTCCAACAAACGCACAGTTCCAATCCAACAAACGCACAGTTCCAAAGTTAGCCAATTTAGTCATGATATTTTTGTGCGTATTTGTGAGAAATCGAATCTAACACGGAAACATTCATAAGCAAAGTTTATACTCTGAAGTTATGGTTGCTTAAAGTTGCAGTTTTTGAAAATCCTTATTTAACGGCTTGACATTATATCAACTTTAAAATTCGTATAACTCTTATTAGGTAACCTAAATATTAAATATATCAAAGAGGGTCGTGTGAATTGCCAGATCGCGTCCATTTCTGTTAAATAAACTCTGTAATGCTACCAAACTATTTTAAGAACGAAGAAAATTTAATTAATTCTGGAAGTGGGCGTGGCCTTCCCTCTACGTAGCATCTGTAGACTGATTTTCGTAACAAAGTTTTTAAAGTTCTGCTCAGTATCACATACGAAGTGGTTGTGGCAGCTTACCGAACGCCTCCATTCTTTGACAAATGAAGCTTGAAGAAAATATCTCGTAGTTTAGATCTTGCTACTAAATAATTTTAATTTCATGCTATTTTGGCGGGTTTCGGCAATTTTTAACGCGTTGAGTGCCAAGCGGTTTTATAGCGACTTTCCCGTCAGGCCGCACGAGTTTCAGCAGTGCGAAAATATTGCAAATCGTGCTATGAAGAAAGTGCGGCACAAAATGGCAGAAAAATAGCACGAAATTTGACCAAACAGGTTATAATATTTTGTGAGACTTGCGAGGGACAACCATTTTTATGTTTACCTTGTTTCCATAAAACCCATTAAAGTTTTCTGAAAAAATCTTAAATTTTTACCTTTATTATCATATTTTATACTGCCAGTCACCGGTGACTGACGCGGCCTAAGCGGAAAGGTCGGTGTCAGTCACCGGTGACTGAAGTGGTACTCAACGTGTTAACGCTAGAAACATTTCTTTAAATTACAGCTTTTTAAATTTTACCATTATTTTATACTTTCGCCCATAAAATCAGAATGTTCGCGTGGTGATTTTTGGTTTTTTGTTGAGGTGAGTTTTGATGGGAATAAAATAAAATTTTTTATATGTTAAATTTTTTTCTTGACAATTTTTCGATTATTTCTGATTCATTATTTGATATTCCGACAGGGATTATTTTTTCTTGAACTTCGGGCTTTTGTTAAATTTTCGATTTTTTTAAATAAAATTGGAATTTTTGGTGAAAGATTTTTTGATATTTTCGTAAAAATTTTGGAGACTTTTGGTTAAATTAAAAAATTGTAGCTGTTTTTTTTTCTGTGAATTTTTCTTTTAAATTTTTAATGACTTGTATTAGTATCCTAAGACATCGAAGGCCTTCTGACGCCTCATTTTAGAACGCGAACAATGAGTCGTAATGAATTGGAACACATTTTTTTATGTTTTTCCATTTTTTATAAAAATTTTTATGTTATGCTGCAACGAAACGTCGCCATATTTGACGCTGAAACAGGAAACCTGGCAGCCCTGAACAGTCATTATCCATCCACTTCAAAGTCATCAAGTAGATGAAAAGCTCCAACAACAGCAAAAATCAACTTAAAACACACAAATGTCAGTCAGCCAGTGTACGTACGTTTCATGTGTCTTTACATGCAACATATGGAACTTGTGCCTTCAATGGCTGGGAAACAATGCCACGCTACTATACAACATGCGACAACACTACTAACAACAACAACAACACGAACAGTAACGAGTACAAGTTTTTAAGATATTCATTTGCGAGTAAAAAAGTGTGTGGCACAATGATTAATTGGCATTTGTTTTGATTTTATGTATGGATTTGAATACTACTTATAATTTCGGAAATAAAAATGTATTTTGGCGTACGTGTGTGAGTGTGTATGTGTGCGTGTTTGCGTAGGATTTTGCTGCCGACCAGAGTAAAGAAAACTGTGTTAAGGGGGCGGGCCAATACTTTACGAACATGAAGATCGCATTTCTCGATGAGATCTTTTTAATTGTTTTGTTATGTGTGGTTTTTCTTAATTGATGAGTTTTGTCGGCGAAACATTATAATTATTTTATCATTCGTATAATTTATATTCGATGACTGAAGAAAGTTCTTTTAAATTATTTAATTAACAAGGCGGAAAATTTCCATTTTAAAATTTTACTAACGAGGTCTTCACTGTAGGGCATTAAGATGGTTACCATAATTTGTTTTTACTATTAATTACTAATTCTTTCGGGTATTGAAGATTAATATAGGGTGTGTCAATAATGGTAATTATGTCAATAAATCGATTGTTTCATTAGCGATGTTGCAGGTGACGCAGTCCTGCAGGATCCAGACGTCGGCCAGATCTATTTCCTTTAGCTCAGGCCGCAAGAAATCCCTTAACATGTTTCTGTAATGTATGCCGTTCACCGTCAATACGGAATTGTGTAAGAGTTTTCGACGAACGGCAATGACCGTTACGTTGATGGCAAGGAAGCTTACTATCCATGATCGATCCAGTCTCTTGAAATTTTAGGACCATAAAAAACTCTGCGATTCCTGCGATTGCTATTCTTGAATCAATCCATTTTTTATAATTGGAACGATCTTATGTATCAATATTTCATACCGCATTCTTTTTGAGATGCCCTATATGTAGCGTTAAGCCGCAGACGATTAGCGACTACGTACACAATATTTACTGTAGTATCGCTTTATATGACCCCCAACATTTGGGCTATATTCGGGTACAATAATAATTACAGTTGCTGTCTGCATAACCTATGTAGGCAATATATCTTCAGCAACTCTGTGTAATCTTCTCTGTATCATTTGCAATACAGTTATAGTGAGAAAAAGATTGCTGGAAAACCTCGACCAGGGCCATACCCGAAAGTCTTGTTATGCCCTTCAAAAATATTAGAGTTCGTTTATTCACAAGGACGACTTAAAGATGCGTAATATCTTAAAACAAGGTAAAATGGATTATTTCGTTAGAATGTTCTTCCAAAAAGCTCAAGCTGAATCCGCGCGTGTCTTAAAATATCAGACAGTACCTCAATAAGTCCCCAGTATTCTTGATGTAACCCATCGCTTTTATGTTTTGCTATTCAAAGTACCCCAGGCTGATGTCGGTCCTGAAAATTTAACATGTAAACTTTCGAGCTTGAATCAGTTACTAAACCGAGTTATGTTACGAGTGCTAAAAGTGCCCGGAATGCACTTCCAGGACAGGTTGTGTGTAAGTACTCGGTAGGAAAATAACTTAATACTTTTGAAATCATAAAAAAAATAATTTAAAGGCTGGTGTTATAACCCCTTGGACGGGGTACTGCAGTACAAGCTTGCGTTAGTACGATAAGCGTTAAGGATCCTTTTCGTTCTCACAAGAAAAAAGTTCATACTCAGGTAGTCATAGTGCTAAATACGGCATCAGCGTCCGCAATAAATATGGACGCATTGTATTTAATCAGTGGCAAGACATCGTCGGATAAGCCGTTATACTAGTTTTGGAAGCAAGGTAGTGGAACACTGTATCCGATCGGTAATTAGCTAGATCGTAATCGTTTTTCAAAAGATCAGTAAAAACTTGAAATGTTACTTAAAGGTATATTTACACATATCAGTGCCGTGTCGGTTCAGTATCAGCGCCAAGCAGGATTTGACAGTGATAGCAATGTCCGACGTTTTTCTCGATATCACAACTTGCAATAAAATAATGTTAGCTTATCGGTGAAATACACAAAAATATCGTTGCCGATGTCTTTAATTAAAAATCTCGGTACGAAGACTCAAGCAGCATGGAAGGTATAAAAGGCCACTGTACCGGACGTATCTGAACACGTCTATTTGAGTTTGAGGCAACGATAATTTATTTTTCACTGACACTAGCACTCAACTGACACGACATTGATGTGTGCAAATAGACCTCTAGAAGGCAACTACATCCACAGGTCCTTTATAGAAACAAGTAGAGGATCGAATACCCTACAACAAGGTTTAGATTCCTTCATTATCCTTCATATTAGAATGTCCGTTGCCCTTGTCTACCTTGGACAACAGATATTCACCTTAAGCGCCGTGCTAAGAACCGATGGCCTGACCATTTTGAACTACGACATATAAATAGGCAACGAATTTAGTTTAATTTGCTTAAGATCATTAATTATTTTTTAAACGAAAAAAAATTAGTTTGCCGAAATTAAGTAGCTGAACAGTCTTGACCTGTATTTATACGAGTATAATGAAATGTTTTCATAAAATTAGTGAAATGAAATTTTGGCTGTAGAGAGGTGCTTGTTTTTTTTACACCTCTTGCCTACAAACAAAAATTCCATGACAATAATTTCAAGAAACTTCTCATGAATATATGTAAATGTGATTTTGCACTTCTCATATCATCCTTGTATACAGACTTGCTTGAGCATTTTGTTGGCTGCTGTAGTTGTGGGTCTATTGATTTTATGCTAAACTGTGTGTGAAAATCTATTTTAATGAAAATCATTTTTCATATTTTCTTTTTTCAGTTGCTGATTTGAAAACTTTCATGTTTCGCCTTTGAATTATTTGAAAAGAAAATTTTCCCAATTTTAGACAAATCGAAAAATTAGTTTTCTTTTGTACATTTTTTTCAGTTTTATTTTTATACAAATAAATTGTGTGCGTGTGTGTATGTACACATGTATGTGTGTGTATGTGTGCGAAATGCTCTTATCTCAAACATAACCTACCACCCATTTGCATTCGGCTTTTTTTTTTACAACATTTTTCATTTTAATTCATTTTTCAATTGTACCAGAAGTATTGGCAATTATTGAGATTTTAATGTTTTATTGTGTGTTTTTTCTTCTCAATTTTCTTTTTAGTTGGTGAAACAAAAAAAAAAACAAATATGTTTGTTGTGCTGTTTAAAAGTTGTTGGATTTGTATTTTAAAATTTCTTACTTCAACTTGAACATTGTTGTTGCTGTAAAAAGGTAAGTTGGTCAATGTTCCATTTTTTAAAAAAAAAATTTTATTGTTGGATTTTATTTTGCCTTTTTTCAAGTTATTTTTTATGGTTGTAATTATGGAAACAAAAATTTTCCTTTTTTTTACGTTTATGATGCTGCTTTTACGTTGTTAGTTCTCTTCTTCTGTGCTGTATACTTTTATGGAAAATATTAATTGACATCATTAGTCAAAACGATATGGAATATTGTATTTCCCAATGTGAATAATTGTGATTTATTTATTGTTTTTTTTTTTGTTTGACTACCGAAAAGAGTTTGGAAAATATTATAATTGTTTTATTTGAAAATAGTTTCGTTTATAATTCTTAATAAGACTACAACACACGAATCTGTTTTAGGCTTTTTATCTTAATCCAGTCAAAGTAAACAATTCAAAGCGCCAATAGTTAATTTGTATGAACTGAAAACATTTCACTTAAAGTGATTCGTAGGGAATGAAGTATTAGAATGGCTTTGTAGATGGTTGCAAGATCTAAAAATGTTCACTGCCTAATTTTTATGACACTCCACATTTTGGTCCAAAGCTGTTTACTGGCAAAGGAATTATCGAATGCTTCTCCGGGGTTTTCTCAAGCTAAATCCTTCATTAAAACTTTGTCTTACAACAAAACTCTGGAATTGTTATTATATAGGGGGAGGGGATCGAACTTGACCGCTAACTTTATAGGTCCGTTCTTTTCACGAATTCTTTTTAGGCGATTGGTAACTTACGACTACCTTGTTCTCAAGCAAATCTCGTGCTACTACTAGCCTTTACTCCCCACTGTAGTGATTTCAAACAGTCGACTGGTAATTGTCGAAGTTCTTTCTCATCTCGTGTTAATTGCTAGCCTTTGTCTAAGACTTACGTCCACCATGGCATTCACATTTAATAAGTGTTTGGCTGTGGACTAGAGCCTTATGCTAACCAGTGCTGGACATTTACACACAACGTGCAGTAGCGTCTAAACCTCTTCCGCAGGGGTATCTTTGGTGACTGACCCGTCCACCCCTTGCGAGGTATTCTGGTCCATCTCTTCAAAACTCCTCCATTGGATAATAAACACCGGAGTTCCAACATAGATTAACTTCTTCACCTCTTGCAAAGCTTCATCGTCCATCCCTACCGGAATCTCACGGTCCATCACCTTAGAAGTACCTTTAAAGTTTGAATCATCCACCCGTCTTGTCCATCTTTTCTGGATTCCTCCTTTGGCCAATTAAAATCGTAGATTCTTCAGATCAACTGGCCTCTTGGCCATGAATCCCTGACATATGCTGTTCGACTGTGGATCAGGGACTTTTTATACGAGAATGTTAACTTTTCTCCGCTCGACTTATTTAGGCAGACTCCTAGCAGACTCCTAGCAGAGACAGCAACCTGTTACCGGCCCTCACCACGAGGAGGTATAAGTCAGAACTTCTGACAGTACACTTAGTTACGGCAAGTCATATCTTTGTGCCTGCCAGCAGACGGCCTACACTAGAATTATATAAGACTTGCTTTCTGTCTGGTCAATTTAGTCTGAACCATCCTTTGTGTAGGGGAAATCAGTTTTGTTCTCTTCAGTGCCCTTTAGCCATGCAAAAAAAGGTTTTTGGCGTGGTTTCGACAACCACATCATGTTCTCTACAACTATATATTGTTGATGCAAATATATAATTGTTATTTGAAAACATTTTAAGCATGAAATAAATAATACCATTGTCTAAGGGCTAGCGTTGTGGGTTGTTTTTTCTTATTTCTGCAAACGCCGTTGGCAAACAGATTTGTATACTAATTGGAATTATCAGTCCATATGACCGACATTTCTGAAGGGGTAGGCTTTGGATTTTTTTGATTTCGAACAGCTAGGCTCATCTGGAAACACCCTATACCATCGACTACTTTTTTGCCTAGGGCTCATACGCATAGATCCATGTTTCACCACCTGTAACAATTTTATAGATGTCTTTTGAAGCAGCGTTGTAAAATTGTTTAACATTTCTTTATACCAATTCACGCGAGACTTTTTCTGAGCTATAGTCAAGTTATGTGTGATCCAACGTAAATAATTCTGCTTCACACCTACATGCTCGCTCAATAATGAATTTATGCTAGGAGAACGAATACGATAGGTAATATTTGTGGATTTGGTCCTGGACCAAAATCGAAAATTGCTATATTCTGTAGATGGTAAAACATTACATTAAGGTTTTGACGATTTAATTATATTTTTTGATGGCCCCAGTGTCGAAAAAACTTTCTGAGAAGATAAGACTCTAAACATCTTAATCCTTATAATTCTAAATTTAATTATGTATATTGTTAAAGTATGTATATTGTTCGGATTTTCGAGTAACAGTGTGCCCCTTGTACATGAGGATGATGTTAGAGTTTGCACTAAATGCGGTGCTAGAAACGATAACAGTTCATGCTAGACGATGCCAAAGTGGCCACTCATTTGCTTAAAATGGAATCGTGAGTGCCAGAGAATATTTTGAATTTGTATTTCATTGTACAGTCGACTCTCGATAATTCGAAATTTAAGGCACTAGAAAAAAACTTCAAATAATCGAGAGTTTAGATAAACAAGAGTTTAAATTTAGCTTCAACAGCCATGCTTAACTAATTATTGCATAGAAACTGAAGCAAACGGTTTCATATTTTGCGCTTTTCTTAAACACGAACACAATTATTTTGCCAGTTCAAATTATAGAAAGTAGAAAACCAAACTACAAATTGTAGAACGCCGGCGAATAATATGAATTTTCTAAATAAAAGGCAAAATGATTATATCGTTTTTATTTAATTTTTCCAAGTAAAACACAGCACGTTAAGTTATTGATTGTAGAAACGAAAAATTCAAATTATAGCGTGTCGGCGACCTATTCCAATAGTTTCAAATTACCAAAGGGATTAGGTTAGATGATTTTCCATCTATTAAAGAACAGCTTAAATTATCGCAAGATTTATATTAACGAGTTTCAAATTATCAAGAGTTGACTGTATCTTTTATAGGAAATGTAGCACAGGCTTACAAATCCCTGAAATGCTATAAAACATTAGATAGCATCAAATCAAGAGAGAACCGCTTCAATGCCGCAAATAATTTCATAACCTGATGTGTAGCTGTCTTTAGTTTTCGCTTTGTTCTCCCGTGGCCTTGTTTTAAGCGATCGTTAAACATATCCCAAGTGCTTTGGAACTAGTAGGTATAAATAATACGACTGGCTGCTTATTTCCGAAGTAAAATTTATAAAGATGCCTTAAAATAAAATATGAATTCGGGTATTTATTTCTTACATATAGACTGAATATGGATTTATTGAGACGATATTTCCCTAATACCCTCAATAGTGTCAGTTAATGTAACTTGTTTTGGGTTTTTTGACTTTCAAATTTTGCAAGAAACCTTTTTTTTAGTTTAATAGCATTTCTTGCGAAAAATATGTTAAACAAAAATAAAATGATATTGTTAACATTTACAACACAACAACACAAAAACGTTTGAACATTTTACTCTTACAATAAAATCTCCATTTAGCAAGATTTCAAATCAGAGCAGAGAGTAAATTAATGTCACATTTGTTTTATTGTCCTGCCCATGTAAACTTAATATTCCCGCAATAGCCAACTACAATTTCATTTACGTTTAATATGACATAATTTGAAAATAGCAACAGCGGCTACAAAATGACAACAACGACAGCAACAGTAACGGCCACTAAAAATATGAACTGTTAAACTGTTGCAGTTGTAAAATGTTTATTGGTAACAATCCCAGCAACAGTTAATAGCTGGTCGATCGTTGGTTTTTTTTGTGTGTTTGGCTGGCTGGTTGTCAGACAGCCTTTAAATCTAACTATAATTCAAATCATCAGACAAAGCTTCCTTGCCGTTTTTCCCAATCAAAACTTGTAAAGACTGAAAATGTAAAAAAAAAAACAACCAACATACTCCATTGACCATCAGTGGGACAGACAGACATAACAGCATAACTTCGATTTACAACTTTAACTGATATTCGTCGTTTTTTTTTCGTTTGTTTTTTTAGTTTTGTTTTATTTGTACAAATTTTATTTTCTTCCCGTATGATGCCAGAAATGCAAAAGTTGGCAATTAAACATGACATGTTTGCAATAAAGATAAATATTTCGATTGGATTCTGCAATAATAAAAATGCAAACGGAAAACATCTCTAAAAATATCTTCCTATAACCCATTTTCTTTTATTAGTTTTGGTCTATATTTTTGTTAATTTTTCAATATACGAAAGTATAAAACTCAATATTTGTTATGCCAGTGAGAATAAATTTGGATCCTTTCACTTTGGAATAAAAGGATTGGATTCGAAGGGGAGAAATAAATAGAACACAAGGAGAAAATGTGTAGAATCGGAGGGGCATTTTATAAAGAAAGGTTTCAAATGTTTATTTATTCTCGGTTGGCCCACAGCCCTTAAAGGGACTATTCTAAGCGGTTTACAAAGAGAAAACTTTTGTTTTGGCTAAAATTCTCCTAAGAAATAAAAATTAAAAAAAAACAAATAAATGAAAAAAAGAATTCGAGAAAAGTATTTGAGAAAGTACCAAATTAAAGAAAAGTACCATCTTTATAAAACCTAACCAGAACCAAAAACAGTACCAAAAGTTATGATGCAAATCAATAAAGCCACGAGCAATACCAAATAACCGAAAAGTACCAAGTGACAGAAATGTACCAAGGAATAAAACGTACCCAATAAAGAAGAGCTGACTACGAAAAAAATACCCAACTTAAAAATTTGGAAGTAGGAAACTAGCCAGGAGCATAATAGTACCAAAAAAAAAAAAAAAAAATACCTACAAAAAAGTTCTACGTAAGCTAGGAAACAAATACACAAAAAAAGGACTAAGCAAAAAAAGTATAAATTGCTAAAAAGAAGAAGGTACCAAATAATAAAAAAATGAAACAGATAGAAAGACCAACAAGCAATTAAAAAGTTCAAGGAAACATACCAAATAAGCAAGCTGAAAAAAAGTACTACAAAGTACAAGAGAAGTATCAAATGTTATTATTTGGTACTATATTTATTATCCAGGATCTTTTGCACAGTCTTTGTTCTCACTGGCACAAGTTTAAGCTACAAAAGAATCCAGTTGCCTTGGGAGAAACCGTATATATTGCATGGAGTCAACAGGCACCTGCCAAGTAACTTCGCTCTGAGGGATATCAGAGCTGGATATTTGCAAAGCATATGCTCGTATGTCTCATTAATGTTTCCGCAGAATCTACACTTAAGGGTTCCTTATGTGTAAATTGATGATAACTGTGTCCAGAATGCTCGCTAAGCCATCTCGTCACTCATGCTTGTCAAGCATCAGAATCCTCTATGATTTTTTTCCGGTACAGCGTAATGAAACGCTTTGCATTTTTAAGACCGAATATAGCTCTTTAGTGGCAAGCAAGTGCCGACTTAATCCAGCAATCAGTTTTTGCAATAGTAAATCTACAATGGATTCCAAAGAAGATTTCCGATCCTATAAAAACTGGTCGGACTTCCATGTTTCCTAAACCCGTTCGTTTCCTATATGGCTCTCATAACCAAACAACCAGCATAATGTTAAGCTGTTGTGGCCACCAATTTTATTTAGAGCCCATTACCATTCCCGATCCTTCGCCATAGGATTATACAGCCTTGGCTGTCTAACATCACTTGGCTGTCTGACAACTCCTCATCCTCATAACAAATACATCAACAAGGGATTACCAGGAATTAAGCAATAAAGAAACTATTAATACAGAAAAAATTGCCAAGTACTTAATAAAATCAAAAAAATAAAAAGTTCAGCAAAGTTTAAAAAATGTCTACTGGTGCCTAATTATTACAAAATTTGCAAGTATAAAAAAGTACCGAGTACCAAAAAAGTACCAAGTACAAGAATGAGTTAAATAGCAGCTTAAATTTAAAGCAATAGAAAAGAGTATATATTGCAAAAAACACATCTTTTTATAAAACTCTTTAATTGCGGAATCAAATGAGAGACTTGGACGATGGATGGACTCTATATTTAAAATGATTTTCTAATGCTTATAATATAAATATTTGTATACTTTTATCTGATAAATTGGCATTAAATGAATTCTTTTCCTGCTTGCTTGCAATGTCGGCCTTTCTCTGTCTTCAGCCCGAAAGTTATCCTACTGTCTTAATATTCCTGCTCTCTTACCACAAGCGTTTGCTAATCGTCTGTCCGCCGCCGATCTTATGAATGTGTTCATTTGGCTGTTAGTTTTAAAATGGCAAATTTATTTCAACATAAATGTTGTTGAAATGTGACAAACGATTAGAAAATTATTTAGCCAAAATGATTGGAAAATAAATAACCACTGTTTACATGCAGCATACGACATTCAAGCGAATTCATGCACTCAAAGGCGAGTAGGATTGTTAGGTGAAAAATCGTTTTTATTTGAAAAAAATTTTTCATTTAAACGGCAGAATTTGTTTATTCTTTTTTCTCTTTTTTTCTTTTTTTTGCTTGAATTTACTCGTAGATAAGCTAAATAGAACAGCATTTTTTCGTTTTTCTCACTTCAGATAATATTCGAATCTCTGTTGCCTCAGTTGGTTTTTGGTTGCTGCGCTTTAAGAATTTATTGCATTTAAAGTTCTTTTGAAGTCATATTATGCTTAAATAGTTAAAAGATTATGCTGATAAGGCCGCAACAAATATAAAAAATGTAACGATTTTCTAAGAAATTTATTACATATTTTTTTTTGGCGAATAGAAAAGTCTGTATGGGAATTAAGATGGATTTCGGCGATATACTAAATCAAGTGTGTTGCAAACATGGCGCTGTGAGTAGTAAAAGCATATACATATGTACATATGAATATATTAGCAATAATATTTTTCAGTAAAGTTAAAAGTATAACAGAGCTGCATCGCTGCTGCTATGAAATGTGACTTAATTAAATCGGACGATTTTTCCTGATGCCCTTAGACATATACTTGACATAAGCTCTTAATATAGCTCTCATTGTTTCGTGTTCATTTGGGTTGTGCGCCTTAGAAAACCCTACTTCCGCCAACCATCTTCATTTAACCTTTTTTCCAGTTCCAAGCTCTTGGGATGGCTAGAGCGTTTAGAGCTCATGAAACTTATCTTAAAACCTGAACATGTTCTGTAGGTCTACTTTAATGAATGAGAACTTCTGAGAGATGACCCATTGCAAGAGATGAAATTAATTTTCCTTAAACTTTACAGGGCACCTGCAGCTTAAGTCGCGACGGTCAGCAAGTACGGTCTCTTGATGTTAGGTTAGATGCGCAGGTTCGTTAAACTTTCCTTAACCCCAAGTGACTCATGAAAAAGCTTTATTGGGGACTCCTCTAATATCCTTCATCATTTACCCCTTAATCGCAAGTTATTGGCAATATTTTGCGACCCCCATGTACCTCGGTGAAGTAAGATTACGTTACATAAGAGCGGCAGTTAAAGTAACGTTAGTCATAATGTGATCTGTTGAAATCTACTAACCCGAGCTTATTATTACGTCACACAATGTACCGATGACATAAGACCCCATGGTGTTTATTCGTTTTCTCGCCATTCACGTGGAAACGGAACGGAACATGGACTGTGGCACTACTGGCTACAAAGTCTCTTGTGGCCTAAATCTGAATATATCAAAAGGATCTCTATTCTATTTAAAAAAAGGTTGGGGTGGGTTATATGGAACAATCAGAGAGCGAAATGCTAGAAGAACTAAGCTGGAAAGGATAAGTGTTTCTTTGGATCTTTTGCTAACTTTCATTTTGCATAAAAGGTCCCGAGGGTGTACTTTCGGCTAAGGAGGATCACAACTACGGCCAGACAGATCTGAAAATAGTTAAATTGCTGCTTACTTTGACATAAGATCCCAGAGGGCGCATTATTGACTGAAATTACCGGAGGGAAAATAAAGGCAGTCGATATTTAAGTTTCCATCGCTATTAAGTGCCCCCAGACAAATCTAAATTCGTTCGATTTCAGAAGACTCTGCTTCATTACATAGCGCCTGACAGTTGGAAACAGTAATTTCTACCGCATTTGTGAGATTAAAAATATTGAGAAAATTAAATATTGAGGACCTTATCACTCCAGACTCCAGCTGGTCTTCTCCGCGATCCCGTCACCTTGATGTATTGTTACAGTAGGAGATGTGGAAAGAAGTCCCCGAGGCTTGTCTAGTACCTGCAACCAGGAAGTAGGTAAGATTTTCGAAGTTCGACAAGTAACGAGCGGTAAATCAGAGCGTTAAGTCATGGCATTTCTGTCTCCAGCTGGCATGCTCTTCGTGATCCCGCCAACTTGATATATTGTTACTGAGGGAGGTGGGGGCTGATCTGGGGCCTGAAGCTAGAAGAAGGGAGGACTATCCAATTTGGACCAACAACGATGTAAATACCGGTACAACGGGAATCAGTAGCCCCTAGGACGCAACTTGTGGTTGGTGAGGATCCTGCCAATGGAATAGCAATTGAAAGCAGGATGTGTGGTGAAGGTCCAGGTAGACATGGTTTTCGATTGCTTCCTATAAGAGTGCGTTCGTGTTTGGATTTTAAAACACCCGGTGCTTAGTCAGATTGTATCGGATGACTAGTGGCGACGTAAATCGTGGCATCCCCAGCTAGTAAGGAAACGACTACCGTTTGGGTTTTGATATACCAGGCATTTAATTAAAGCACATTGGAAACTTTAACGATACTAGTAAATTTGGAGTCTGATCTTGTCTTTGTTCATATTTACGCGAAACCTGAGTACCGATCAAAACAAGAGTATATGTTCGATCCTTTCGAGTTTTTTTTCACCAAAGATATAAAGAAGTTTATTTGTTTTGTATGATTTTTTCTTTATCCCTGGGCTGTTAAGTACCAAACCATTACATTCAACCGAGCTTCGTCGGCTTATAAAAAAATTAATTGGATCGTTTACTTAAATTTGCTTTCAATAGACGAACATACGTGGTTTTTGTCTTTGATTTATGTTAACAAAATGCCACAGTAGGACATAAAACAGTAAAAATTTCAATAATTGACATGTAAACCTCGTAAATTGTACACCATTTCCTTAAATGAGAGTAAACAAAAACATAATATCGGCATTAAAATAAACATTTTAAATTTTTATACAAAAATTATAAAATGTGTATGTGTAAGTGTTATTTATTGAAAATCTGTTAACGAGCATTTTTATTTACCCATTTAAATACTACAAAAGGAAATAAAACACAAAGAAAGAAAAAAAAACGGAAACATTAAGTTGAGCAAAGGACTGTCTTAACTGACTGTTTGGTAAATCTTATTCATATTCGTGGCTGAGACACTATAAATAAATGGATTAACAGAAATAATACACATTAAATTTATTGTGTGTGGAGTTGGAAGGGGGAGAGGTGGGGGGTCGAAACTATTTGCTAACAATATTCAAATTGTACGACTATTGCCAAATAGACAAACAAACAATATCTGGCAAAAAAAAACCGAAAAAACAATATTCAAGAGAAACGGGCTGCCAAAAAAACCCAACAACCAACAAACATTTAAACAAAAATTCACTTTTTTCCTTCTTGCCGCAAATAAATGAAAAGCGAAGAGAAAAAATACATGGGGCTAAGAAATGCCATTCGAACGCTGCTGGAAGTGGCAGTAATGTGACCATTTAAGACCTCTTTCTGATGGCTTATAGAGTGAAAACGTCATGCTGTGTAAAAACAAATTATAGGCATGTAATGTTGCATGTTGTTAGATGGTTTATACTCATACACTTCTAACATACCTACTGCCACACTGGGCCGGAACTGTGTGTGTATGAATATTTGTCTTCCATGCAACGAACAAAAAATTAATAAAAAAGTTTTTGCAAGAAAAAAAACGACATTAAAATTATGAAAAGATTATGGATTGAGGAAGAAGTATTAATACTCTAGTATTTACGTACTGTGGATACTTGTGTTGATGCGTCACGAAAAAAAGTTTAGGTAGATCGTCTAACTGGTAGTACGTTCGAGTAGTAAAGTAGTAAAGTTGCATCGCCTCTACACAAGTATGTTAAACTGTTATACATAGGGTTTGCAAATTTGCAAAAAATGTTAATCAATTACTCGCTCTTGCCACTTGCAGTTAGTTAAAACGTTTCGTCTGGAAATGACCGTGACTTTTGCAATCTGTTGCAAAAAACTTTTCTACTTGAATTGCTTTGTGCAAAAATCCGTAGGATTAAGATCCTCAGCGGCCTTGCAGGTTATAATCTTAACACTTAGTGAGCTGCTCCTATGAGCCATACTTCATTATTTTGGCACTATGTGTGCCTGGTCCATGGACTTATGTTGAGGATTGGAGACAATCTATACACCTGTCATACTACTGACAACTTGCATTATCAGACCATACGCCCCCATGCACCGCCACCTTTCTGTGATTGCGGCTTTAACTACAGCAACTATGCAACCCTTCCATAGTGGCTTCATCCACAACCAGTCCGGAAGATGCCGTACAGCGCTACTGGTTTTTCGAATTCTTAATGGGTTGGTTTACTGTAATTTACATCAACAGATTGTTTAATATGACACTACTGATTCATTGTTTAATTAGGAATTGACACCAGGCGAAAATGTAGGGAGAGCGACAACAGGATTTGTGACACTTTTTTCAAATGATTCAACTTAAAAATAATTTTTTTAGGCAAGAAATGTAAGAAAATTAAATCACAATTTGTTTGTTGACTTTTGTTTAATTTTAAAAGCTTTTGACGGGTAACTTTTAAAAACTCTCACTTGGTTTAAAATAGTATCAAACATGACATTTCCAAAAAACTGTGAGTAAATGTAAAATGAAGCAACGAACAGAAACAAATCTATAGAGTTTAGCAATTTTATTAAAAATCTCCACAGATTATAGGGATTTTTCAATAAGTAGGAGTCGATGTTAACTGTCGGCAGCGGCCATGTTGGTTTGGGGGTCTGTCAAATCTGCTTATTATTCGGATGTTGATGTCAATTGCCTTGGGCAGCAATTGATAAAACTTTATTCAAAATTATTTTTTGATTCGCTACATTTCTGAATAAACAGAAAAATTGGCAGTGTAGGAAATGATGCCAGCGAACATTAGGTTCCGCAGGTAAAGCATGAAAAAAAGTTTTTACTTGGTCCCGATATTGGTTCGGTGGCATCATTGGTCCACACTTCTTCGAAAAAAAATTTTTCTTAAAGCTTTAATTTTGTTTTATTGAATCTTTCTAAAAAAATTACAATATTTAAATGCTTTTCTGTAAAATATTATTTAATAATTTTTACAATTGTTATTACTTCGAAACATGGCGGTTATATTTTGCCCGAATTGAACAATAGTTATTCACGTGGTTCCAGCAGGTCCTAATGAATGTCATAATCGATGTTCTGCATGCACAAATCACTCGTTAAGCGACTTTTTCTTGTGGGATTTCCTAAAGTCGCATTTCTATGTCAATAATCTTACGAAGAAGTAATTGCAATTTGCACCACTGGCATTCGTACCATCTCTAGAAGACGGATATTTAAAGAAAAACTTATTTGATTCTTGAAATATTTTTTCGGAATTGAAATTATAAATAATATAACTTAAGCTTTTGTCCTAATTTGGAAAAAAGCCAGCCATGTGTAAGGAAGAAAACATTCGTGTGCTATCTTTCATAAGCAATTCTCATTTTGTGTAAGTTGCGATTATTCTGGTTTTTCTAAAAATGTGGATGAAGGTTTCCTGGTGGTTTCCAGCGAAATGCTCATAGAGACTAGCTTATCCCCTAGTAGCATTTTTTTTTGAATTTATTATTAATTTACTACTTGGGACAAGTAGCACGTTTCAACTATATTTTTTATGTTAATTGCAATTATTTCATTTCAATGTCGCTCTTGTTGCGAAACGCTAGTTTCTAAAAGCATTTTGCTGTTTCTTTAGGTCAGGTTATTAAGCAACTTTTATCCAACTGTTTAGAAACACTTAAACGTCTTATGCCCGAAATAACTCTTTAGACCAAATGTGGAATCCAAAGAATCTCATAACAAAAAAGCTTTAAATTTTTACTCGAATTGGAGTAATGCAAATATTTTAATGGTGGCATTGATCTCTACCACTATTTCTAAGATCTTGCAAACCCTAATCATAAAGCTACCTACTATTTGAATTTCCTTTTTTTCGTTATTTTTCCCTGCGATTAATAGCAACTGCATGTGAAATTTTTTTCTTTTCTAGTTCAAAAATTTTGTAAATAAGAAAAAAATCTCAGTTTATTATTAAGCTACTCGTACTTTAATGTAAAAAATAAAATATAAAAAAAAAACTGAAAATATCTTATCACAGATTAATTTTTTTTTTCGTTATGTTTGCATTGTGCAATGTTAGATTTTCATTTGAAGACGCCAGTAGGAACTTTTCATCCTTTTCACTTTTTATAGCCAGCGCTATCCAAAGTAAGATAACTACAATAACAAGTTTAAACTGTTATTTTAGTTACAACCAAATAATGTCAGACGGCATACCGAACTGTTCCCATCAAGTACCACCTGTTAATAGACTACTGTCAAATTTTGTGGATTTAATTTGCGTTTAGCAGCTGTTCAAAACATACAACTTCGTGTATTTGTCTAAAAATAGACAAAACATTAAACATTATTTTTTGCGAAAAAAAACTATTAATCAAACCAAGGAAAAGCTCGATAAATACTATGGGGGCTCTGCACCATCGATTTCAATGGTAAAAATGTGGTTTACTGACTTTCGTTGTGTTCGCACATGTATAAATGACGCTGAACGTTCTGGGCGGCCAATTGAGGTCAGTACACCCGAAAATGTGGAAAAAATCTACGATATGGTGTTGGCCGATCGAAGAGTAAAAGTGCGTGAGATTGTTGATGCCATATGCATTTCTTATGGCAGTGTGGTTTCGATTTTAAATGATCAGCTGGGTTTAAGAAAGTTGTCTGCAAGATGGCTGCCACGTTTGCTCTCAATTGACCATAAACGTAAACATGTAACAACTTCAAAGTATTGTTTGGAGTTGCTTAACCGCAATCCGAATGAGTTTTTGCTGCGTTTTGTAACTGTGGGTGAAACGTGGATCCATTACTGTATTTCGGAGACCAAGCAGCAGTCTAAACAATGGGTTTCTCCGGGTGAACCTGCTCCGAAGAAGGTCAAGGTAAGTTTGTCGGCCAATAAGGTGATGGCAACAGTTTTTTGGTATGCACACGGGATAATCCACATCGATTACCTTCAAAAGGGAAAAAAATGAACGGCGAGTATTATGCCAACTTATTAGACCGATTTAATGAGGATTTAAGAAGAAAACGACCCCATATGGCCCAGAAAAAAGTTCTTTTTCATCAAGATAATGCACGGGTGCACACGTGTGGAGTCTCAATGGCGAAAATCTCTGAATTGGGCTACGAATTGGTACCTCATCCGCTATATTCTCCGGATTTAGCCGCTAGTGACTACTTCATATTTCCAAACCTAAAGAAATGGTTCAATGGAAAGAGATTTAGCTCCAACGATGAAATTATTGACCAAACAAATGCCTATTTTAAGGACCTCGAAAAATCCTATTTTTTTGGAAGGGATGCAAAAACTGGAGAAACGTTGGATTAGTAGATTGAGTTAAAAGACGATTATGTTGAAAAATAAATTTTTATTTTGCGAAAAAAAAACTGTGTTTCATTCAAAAAGTCACGGGCTTATTGATCCGCCCTCGTATATTGTTGGCGATATTGATACGCATTTCTGGAAATATGTCCGTTGCGGCCAAGAAAGAAACGAAAATGAGTTAAGCACAGTTTTTAGGTTTGTTTAATGTTAATCGGTTGTAGAATTTTTATGCAGCACTATATTCAGAGTTGGTATGTTATATTGCAATAGCCTCCTTTCGATTGATCGGAATAATTGATTGTAGAAAGGCGAATATGAAGCCCATAGTACAGAAATTAGTACAGCTGAAACTCATGAACAGTTTTCAGTACCTAAATACAAAGCGCTTTTTTCATTATTGATTTTATAGTTTAAGTTCTACGAATTCATGCATTAAATTAATTAACTTTATTTTAAGGATCTTTAAAATCTTTTTTCTATTCGTTAATATGGATGACCGAATTCGGCATTCTACATTAAATAATTAAGAAGAACATGATTGTAACAAAAAACGTTTGTTTTCAATTTATTACAATTATTTATGGAAGTTTATATCGGCCAAATGGCTGCCCCGCTTCCCATGGAATGAAGCAATGCAATTGGCATAATTTTCGTTAGTAAATATAGTTTGATTGTTTCTATCATTGAACAACATTTTCTTCGAAAAGAGGAAAACAACGACTTCGATACCAGAAGCTTTGTAAGGGAAATATTGTGTTGGCTTTACATACAAACCTGCTAACGTATGACATGATATTTGTCGCGATGTCCCCCTTTGAAGCATTTCTTTTTAAGTTCTGAGTTAAGCGCTTCGATTGATTTTGGCGAATCACTGAATGCTTACTATCACTTGATCGTGTTCTGTTCGTAACTCCATGTGAAATTTATAATTATGTGTTCATTGTCTTATAGTAGTGAATTCTGGGATGCACGAAGAGCGTCTTTGCGCCAGTAAAGAGTATGTATTGCTTACAAGTTTGGTTTTTTTTTTGCTGGGATGCGGCACTGTTGATGGTCCCTGGTCTTCAATTCTATAGTGATCTTGATCTTGTATGCGGGTAAATGCAAATTGTAGAATACAGAAATCTAAGTTACTGCGCGATTGACAACTAATGGATGTGGCTGGCTTTTCTGCCACACCTTAAAAAATAGTTTTAGCTTCTTTTTGTCCTCAGGAAATCATCGAGGATATTGGATTGGGGGGTTAGATCACTAAGCATGTAGCGAAGCGTGAATGAAAGGAAAAAATAGGCAAACCGCGATCAACCCTTTCGACTGTCCGGAATTAGCCAAATTTTTCCAATTTTGGGTTCAAAAAAGAAAAATATTGCGAAAATAATTTTAAATTTCTATTTACTCTTTGACAAAATGTGTACGATTATTAATTTTTTATTACGTCAACAATACTCGTATGAGTAAATTGTCATTAATGATTTAATGTGACATCTCCTTTTCTAAGTAATTAGTTCTTGGTATTGACTATCACTTATTCAGAGATAGAGAGCAAGAGACAGGAGAAAGAGAGGGGAGAGACATAAAGAGTCACTGGCTGACTTTTAGTGGCAATTAGGAAAATTAAAACAGGTAAACTCACCATCGTACCTGTGACCTTATTCAGTTTTTAACATTGAATATTAAATTTCAAATACAATTTTTTTTTGCAATTTCCGGCATTTTTTTTCTATGAAGTTTGACATCCGACACTGTCGCGGAAATACGTTAATTTCGTCAATGAGTCTACCTGTTGTTAACTTACCTTGACACGAAATATCTTAGTATTTAATCAGGTAGTCGCCCGGTCATTGTCATGAAATTTCGCCTCAGGTTCAGATGTCAAACTGAATATAAAATTTTTTCGCCAATTGCGCTATTTTTGTGTGGAGTTTAAACTCTGAAACTGAGCCGAAAATTCATGACTTCGCCCAGGCGTGTACCTGCTTAATTGTGTCTTGGTATTTTTAAATATTTATTCAGATAACGACGAGGGAAAATAAAGCGGCTGAGAAATGCAAAGTCACTCTGTGCCTTTAAGTCAAAATATCTTCAGCAAGGTATATTATTTTTGTGGTTATTAAGGCGAATTCATGTCGAAAAGGGACCCAAAAACTAAGAAGTCTGCTTCGATATCCCCCCTACATTAAAGGCGAATTCATACATGGTAAACTCGCAGCAAACACAAGAATTACTGGGTCTTTAAGATTCAACATTTAAAAATGTTATAAAATATTAATAAGTGAAAAATATCAGATATGCTCTCTCAAGCTCATCTATTATGAATTCGCCTTGGTAGTGATCTAGCTAGCTAAATTTTCTACCAACCCCATATACATATGTACCAAGTTTCTTTGAGTAGGACAATTTGTAAAGTTTATTTGGTGTTGCTGTATTAAAGATCATTTGCACATTTAAATTTCAAGATTACACTCAAGCTTGCTTGTAAAAAATGTTACTATTTTATGTTTTTTAAGCTCTTAATAACAAATAATGAAGTATTTAGGATCACACACAAATGCATGTTGAAAAATTAATTTGAATAGAGGCTCATAACGAGACAACATGAAAGCAGATTATTTAGATGCTTAAAATATTTTCGGAAGACTTTCGATTTGAAGTAGAGAAGAAGGGAAAGTGAAACAAATAAAAGAGTCCCTTCAACTGGCAATTTCGTTTTTAGCTCAATAGTGAAAATGTTGCTCTAAAGGAAGGCATCAAAGTATTTCCCATCACAATCTACCTGTTACTTTTTGTTATCAACTGAAAATGAAAGAAAATCTCACTTTCAATTCAAGTTGTTTCAATTTCAATTTCACTTGAACTCAACTTATTTTCTATTTCATTTGTTACTTTTAATAAAAAATAACAACAAAAAAAACACCGCAAAGAGATTCACAACCTTCCAACTTTGACCAGAGATTTAAACAAAAATAATTGTTCATTTTATTCATTCACTTACCGCAGTTGCCGGTAAAATGTCTTGCTGTTCGCTGACTTGTACATTTATGATCATGTTAAAAACATGGCAAATGTCATTAATGATTAAAAGCAAATAATGTTTTCGATTTTATTATCGTAAATTTTCAATCATCAAATAATCGTGATAATAAAAAAAAGAGGCCAACACAACACAAAATTAAGGAAAGACAATTTTGCCACAATGCGAGTGCAGGCAGGACTTTTATAATACGAAGTATTTGCCACATAATATGAAGTATGCAGATATTTAGTAAAAGGCAGGAAAACTGTTTAAAAACTCAATTACGAAAAAAAAAAATTGTAAAAGAATTAACAAATGAACGAGGTGAACTTCAGAGTCAAATTTATTTTTCCTAACCACCCGTTTCTACTCATTACGAGGCCAAATTTAATGACAAACTAATTGAATGTTTCTTTAGTGTCATGTTTTATTTTTTTAATCATATTTCTTTCATTAGTAAGATATTTTATATGTCTTTTAATATTTAGAAAATATATAAATTGTTTTTTTTTTGTGCTCCTTAACGTTGAAAATTAACAGACAGTAGGACAAGCAATTTGTAGTGAAGTATTAACGAACTAACTGCACTTTACACCATTTCCAAGGGGAAAAAACTTAACATCATCTGACTCATTGCACCATCATTCTTAGGGGTTTGTTGAATAAATCGTAAAATAATTTCTTGCAATTTGCAATAATTACCTAAATTTTATATTGTAAACTTTTACAAAAAAAGTTTTTTATATTATTTCTCCCGAACAGTTTCAGAAAAATTTTGTTAATGGGCCTTGATATAAAAAAATATAGTGATATCATAAACCTTTAAGAACATATGCCCAAATCTATAAGACTCTACAAATTATGTATCCCCACTTTTTTCCAAGCTTTTTTTCAACAAAATGAAGCGTCTTCTTTCGATAAAAACAAACAATTCTCGAAACAGGAAGAAAACTATACATTTTTGATACTCCTTACTTTTATATTGCTTCGCATATAAGAACAATTTATTAACAATTGGGGCGAAAAAAGCCTAGTAATTAAGAAATTAAAGTTTTATACACTTTTATAAAAACCAAATTTACTTTAAATCAAATTGAAGATATTAAAAAGTCACTTCAAAGCGGTTTCCTAACCAACTTAAGACATGATCCATCCAAATATTATTTGGAATATGACACTGTAGTCAAAAAAATAATAGATGAAGAATAAATAAAGTTTTTGTCGAATAATTATCGAGATAGTTATAAAACAACTCTTTTCTAAATTTTGTTTGGGTTTCGTGGGTGGTGGGCGTGGCAAATTTTGAGGTAAATTGGCATGCGTTTTTTTTATTCTAGGAAGTGTATGTACCAAATTTGAAGAATTCTGATTTGGTAGAAACAAGTTAGATAGCATGGGCGATAGGCGATTTTGATGAAAATCCATTTGGCAGAAAAAGCTTATAAAATTCAAACGAAGACCAACGCATAGTGAAAGAATTTGATAAAAAGAAGACCTGAGTTGACACTTAAAGCGGTTGCATTACGAAACTGTGGACCTACTGCGCCTGGCTTCAAATAATAATATAAAAAATACCATGTGTTGAACTAAATAATAAGAAAAAACGTCTCTATCGGCGAACAGTATTATGGATAGATGATACTTCTTTTGAGTTCCATGGCACAGCGAAGAAATATATCTTCTTTCACTTTAAATAAATGTTGCGTTTTCGTTTATGAAAAAAATGCTGTCATTTCTGCATTCTTAAAAAGGAACATTTACGAAAAACCGCACGTTCCTCTCGAAATATGTTGTACGAAAAACTGGCGGATATGTAACTTACTTTGCACCCAACTTAATGTTCAGAGTGAAATACTACTCTTTATTACAACTGTATTAACTACATTTTTTATGTGTTTAATTTTGTATTGAAATTTAATTGAAATATTTACGTTCCATTGTAATCGTAAAAAGTGCATTACTATGTGGGGGTTAGGGCAATCGGAAAAAACTACTACTATTTATAAGGCAACATTTTTCTTTCAGAAATGAAAACGGCATTAGATTGAAATTTGCTTCAGTACCTGGCACAGTGCGACATGTGTTTGGTAATAGGCATAATTTAAAAGAAAGTATTTCAATTATACAAACATAATATAATAACTTTAACCATAAAATGTTATTAATAGTCATAATGTGTAAAATAGTGCTGCGGCTTCTACGCATTCCCATTAAACATTCGATGGTTTTCGTAGCCTTTCTTTGTTCCTCAGTAACATAAATGTTTGTTCTTCGATTGTTCTAAGAGGACCATCTACAATTATAATATGATTTGTTTACAACCATATAATTTAAGCATAATATGTTGCTCTTAGATTATAGTTACCTCAAGTATATTTTTTCTTTGCGCGTAGTGAAAAAAAATGCAAAATAAACAATTAATTGAAATATAATTGTCTTGCCAACAAATTGTGTATTGCATTGGCTCTTGCCTTCTTGTCCTTACTACCCGGAGAACTTATTGCAGCCAATACCCCTCACATTAAACCCTTGATAAATTGACGACGATCCATGATCATTCTGTATATCTGACAGCACAACACAATACCACAGAGATAATGCTCCATGATCAAGGCTCGATTTGTGCTGAAATCACAGATGCCGTGTTATTCGCCAGAAAACTTCCACCAACAACCACACGGTAACAAGATGGTGGGGGGATGGCTTAAGGATAAAGAAATATAAAAAAAATTATGAGCCTACAAAAATTACAAGCTCCTTTTTTTTTACAAAACTAAAAGAAACTAAAATATTTAACTTATTTGTGATAAATGAATCATTTTTCATCAAATTGCTTTTGTAATTTCTTACGCAAACGGTGTAGACGCCTAAAAGTTGTTAGCTTTTAATGTAATGAAGTTTAAAATTGATATTGGTGGTGCTGCTGCCGCCAATGTTAAAGGCTGCTAATGTTGTTGTTTTTATTAAAGTTGTTGCTTTTGTTGGGGTCACCTCACCCAAAAAGGTTCAGAAAGTAACAATAACGAAACAAAGCGTTTAACTTTTCAAGTAATCTAGTCAATGAGTTGTATGTAACAACAACAAGAATCAAAACAAAGGCTTCAAAGAAAGACCAAAATGAAAAATTCAATTAATAAATAAAAAAAAGTTTGATGAAGTAACCAGGTACTTGAATTAATCAGTGTTATTAAATTCTTTTTTCTCAGTTATTTAGGTTATGAAATGCATTAACAACAACAACAACCGTTAATATGAAACTCAGCGGTGTAGCCAGTGGATTAAATGAATATATGAATGGTTTTGGTGAAAAATCCCAACCAGCCATTAACTGCAGCAAAAATGTTTACCTCTCTTTGATGCAACTCAAGCCAGTGTGATTGTGATTAACTTAAGTACCATCATTTTTTCACTCTTTTCAAACATTGTTGTTGTTTATCTCACTATTTCCATTTATCCAAAATCACTATTTAAACAAAACGATTATTAAGGTCAAAATATTTGGCTTAAAACTGATTTGGTTTGTCTTGTCTGTCTGTCCCTCCTATCGTTACTTATTTAATGAAATTTTCAATTTATTAAATGACTCTTAAACGTTTCTTAAGCCGTTTAGATATTTTTTCGTCGATATGCTCTAAAAAAACTAAAGTATTGTTACTGCTGTTTATAAAGAGAAATCTAAGCAATGGGGGAACTGATTGTGATTTGAAGGAAGTGAAACGCCGAGAAAGAAAATTAAAAAAAAAACACCAAAAATCACTTCCAAACTGCAAAATAAATTGACAAATTATTTCATTAATTATTTTTATTTTAAAGTCAACATTGGTTTCATAAATTAACTTATCGTTTTCACAAAATCTGAAAGCAAAGAAAAAAACAACAACGATAACTGAGTCTCAGTGAGAGAGAGAGAGAGGGAAAAGTAACAAAACGAAATTGTGTTCATTATGTAATAGAAGGTATCAATAGTCGTACCAAATAGCTATCGTTATTTTTGTTGCCTTCTCGTTGATTTGTTTTTCGTTTTGCAGTGTTAGTGGTGGCGAAGTTGCAAAAAACATCTAAAAAAAATTCAATGGCAAGTAGGGGAAGTTAACCAAATGACAATGATTGCGGTTGAGATTAGCAACTGAAATAAATAATTAAGTAATTTGGCAACAAATGCTTTGGTGCTAAAAGTAAGAGTAAAAATGTTCCAGTTACATTCGACGCTGATCGTACTAGGTGGAGTAAAACCACAGGGGATGACACGTTATCTCTTCCTGCTCCTCCTCCTCTAATTACGCTCTATTATGACCTCTTCCACAGTTGTCATACGACGGCGGTCTTATTCTTTTAACATCATAGCCAAGTTTGCAAAGTCAAGTATTCCTCACGGATTTTTTGGAGCCATAAAAGATTTTTGGTATGTTCCCGGTGTAGTTTAGACAAAGACCAGTTGTAGTCCTGTAAATGAGTACGTTTGGCCATCTCTCCTGGCCCACATTAGCTGAAGTTGTTCTCAATTTGATTGATTGCAGGTCGCAAGAAGCATGACCACCTTGGGACAGCCTACCATTTGTAGCCATGTGTTTAAAAGTCCAGATTCTTGATAAGATAGTCAGTGTCCTTTTCTAACGCGGGCTTATTTACAGTAATTTTTAGCTAGTTTTATCAAATTTATATACAACATAAGTAAGTGAAGTTAGTGGCCATAAATTTGGCCTTAAATATTCGGCAGATAATTATTTGTAAGTTTCATAATACGGTCACCGACGTTTGTCAACCTTGGATTGATCGGAGTAAGTCCAGATTCATCCTCGATTTACATGAGTACCCGCCAAATTGGCACAATCTAATGGTGGTCTTAGCACTGGGTATATTGAAATGCGACCTCAAATATACACGGATGCCTGGTCCCTGATCCCATCTTTTGCTGTGGGATTTGAAGCTTGCATTGCAATGGAAATAGATCTTCCCGCAATTTGGATATAAACCACAACCACCACGTGCACTCCCGAAGATGCCTCACCACCCAGTCTGTGACTTGCGTCCCAGGGGCTTATGGTTCCCATGGTACCAGTGTTTATATTGCTACTGGCCTAACTTAGAAAGTGCTTTACCTGTTTCCAGTTTCAGAACCCTGCAACTGGTACCCCCATCTCCCCGGTAACAATACATCAAGGTGGCGGGATCACCACTCCCAACCACAGCTCATCCACATTAAGAGCACTCAATTGATAAAGCACTGTGAACAGTGACGTTATCTAAATCTAATGGGATTTCGGTAATGGATTATCTCCACCTCAAATGCGACAGTGTTGCTTATTGACAACCAAAAATGAGCTTCATCGCTGAACAAAGGTTTCGAAGAACATCAATTTCTTTTCGAGTGGTCGTGCGGCTTTAATGCTTGCAAAAGTTTAGTTTTATAAGCCCGTAAGTCCAAATATTTCCTTACAATTTTCCATCAAGTGGAAGGACACAGCTCCAATTATTGAGTACGATGTCGAATGGACTACAGTAGCATCTGCGACAACGCTCGAATTAATTGCTTTGTTGGACGATTATGCCGACCGAAAAAGGGTCAAAAGATCGTTGAGTAATAGTTCTGGGTTCGGAGTTAAAGCTATTAAAACGTTAATGAGGATGCGATACGACTTTAGCGATTTTTGTGCAATTAACGTGATTTTTTGTTGTAGTAATTTACAGTTTTTTTATTTTTGGCGAAATAAACGTTTTTTTAGTATCCGCCAAATCAATGTAGCTTGGATTTTTGTAACATGGGAGAATACATTTTTTAGGCTTCTGCATTGGAATTAAACAGAAGTGGTTTCCAGGAGTGGCATGGTGCTGATAAGGTTGGTGATAAAAGTAAATATTTCTCCAAAGGAAAATTGTGACAAGTTTTATTAAAAAATAAATTAAAAGCATCAACTACAAATGCTTTCATTCCCTGTAAAATCCATAAATTCACATTGATCGAAACAATTCACAGGCAACAATGAAATAACAAGAAAAAAAAAACCAACCAACCTAGTTATCTACAAACTAAAATCCAAAACTCTTACAACACTCCAAAGGAGTAAAAATAGAAATCCAAAAAAAAAAACTAAAAATGATCTACAATAACAAAAAATCTCAACAGAGAAATAAATGAAAAACGAACATGACACAAGATCAGCAACCGATAACAGATGATTTTTTCCTTTTCCATCATCATCATCATCATCATTGCCATCATCGTCATGATCAGAGCAGCATAGTAGACAGTCTTGCTCTGGCCGTCTTCTTCTGCATCATCGTCATCTCTAACAACATACAACCATCTATTGTAACTGATCTTAGAAAGAAGGAAAGGATTTTTAACAACACTAGACACTAACATTTTATATAAATAAATAAAATTTTTTATTAGTAGACCTATAAAAAAATATATAAAAAAAAACAAAAACAACAGCAAGTACTTCTACTCCTTGGTACTGGTCTGGCTTAAAGTGATGCTTGTTGTTGTTGTTTTTTTTTTGCTTTGAGATGGACAAAGAGAGACAAGATACTGTTTAAGTGTTTGTTGTTTTTTTATATTTGTTGTAATACACCTTCAACCTTTGCTGCAATATTTCTAATAACTGCAGCAACAAGCGGGGGCAAAAATAGAAATGATCAGTTGAAGAACATGCAGCTAGGAGAAAAAACAAATCTTAAACATAGCATCAGTTAAAGAAGAAAAAAAAACACATTACCAACATGCAACACATTTTATGAAAGCAGGAAAGAGAGCTCATGCAACTCAGCACTTGCTAACAAAAAAAACTTCAAGAATCTAAGCAGCATAACGTAACACGTCATTTGTTTGCAGTTCAAGCAGAGTAACTTTGTAATTCTACCAACTTAATAAATATAGGGCTGAGAAAAGGAGGCACAGACATACATACATACGTATAATTTTGATCTTTAGAGGGAAGCGTAAAAGTAGCGATGGTAACAACACATTTTTCACCAGTTATTAATAACAATTTGATTTGGTTTCTAAGAATTTTCCTGTAATATAGTTTCGAAATAAGCTTAATTTATTTCTTAATAACAAGACCTGACAAAATTAGAAAAAACTTATTATTTTAAAGAAAAACTGAAAAACTACTCGAAACACTAAGAAAACTACAAAAAAGAAACAGACAAATCTGCACTTTGGCACTTTGCCAAGAGAATAATTGTAATTGCTTCAATCCAGTATCAAATGTAGAAAAAAACCCAAACAATCCTTTGGTGCATCAATTAAGTCAATCAATATTTTAATCAAGCTTTTTGAAAAATTATTTGTATCCAGCCCTTTGATAACGTCTAGCTACTTACTAAAACAACACAACTTTTTCCTGAAAACCCCTATAAGCTTTTTAAGAGCTATTTGACAAATAGAACGTCTAAAATGTGGTCAAATGATCAACTTTAAAAAATTTGAAAATCTCTGCAGGAGTCCTTGAAGCTATATATTAGGACCGCTATTATATATCACCTATACAGCTGACTTGCCAACAAGCCCACATGCATAAGCGTCAACGTTTACAGACTACTCAGCATTTATAAGTGTTAATAAAGATCCGAAGGTTAGGTTGCATACGAAGAACTTTAGTGCTGGCCAAAATAGGAGAATAACAGTAAATCCATCGAAGGCAAAATTGTCCACCAATAACAATAAGAAACACCACTGTTCTAGTGAAAGCTCTCATTAAATATCTGGGAATTCATCTAGATCGACGCCTAACTGGGTCATAAGGGTAATCAAATTTAAAACAACTCAACTTCACTGATTAATAGGTCCTATTTATCAATGTAGGGGAGATATCGAAGTATACCACCTCCTCGAAATAATTTCAGGCAACCGATTTGTAATGTAAGACTACCTTACTTACACTGAGTCTCGTGCTAACACTACCTCTTACTCTTGACTGTAGTGACTTCCTCATTCCGGAGTCCTTGTTATTGCTAGCATATTGGTCTAAGGCTTAGGTGCGCCATGGCATTCACATTTCACAAGTGTCTTCCCTTGAACATTCACACACAATGTGCCTTACCGTCTTAGCCTCTTCCAGGTACAGTATGTATGTATCATCTTCTGCGACTTACATCTTGGCCAGTTGATACTTGAAGTTTCCATGATCTGTCACTAACGGTCACTGTCATTCGAGCCTGTCTACATGCGGTAACCTTCCTCCAGCTCCGGTTAAATGAATCTACCCATTGTAGAACCTTTGCTCGAAGTTAATAGGTTCTGACCTACATTTGGAATACAGAGTTATTTTATACGAATCCATTATAAAGCCAATATAGACATATGACATTCAACTATTCGGTACTGCATGATCACTAAACATCCAGAAAATACCAAGAAGGCAGTCTAGGAAAACATCGATAGAGATCTAAAAGCATCCACTATCTTTTGTATGGGACGTACTGCTTTGATGAGCACCAGAGACTAAGGAGAACGAACATACGCATTGCGCCTGACAGTAAATTGTTATTTTATTTTGGAAAGATTTAATAAAAAAATTGCTCGTTCAATTCTTAATTTGCTATTCCGACAGGGTGTTTTGATATAGATTTGGTTGGGAGACAAACCGGTTTTGGCTATGTTCTATCTTCAGTGTCATTTTTCGTTCTTGATCAGTTTCATAATTCGTTGCTCGATCAGTTTCATAATTGTTTTGCTTTCGGTGAGCGTTCTCGAACTTATTATGCCTTGCAATCGATCCCCTATTATTACATATTTGTTAATGTTACGACTACAAATATCATGACTGACTCACAAGCTGACTGTTGTGGGATCTTTAAGGGAATAGAAGCAATTGTTTTTGTTAAGCTCTCTAGCAACAATTACGAAACAAAAAAACTCACCTTCATTATCTCTTTCGCAATTTTGCCAAGTGGCAGGCAACAAATTAAATGAACACAGTTAAGGGAGCAACAACAAATACAACTAAAAACAAAAGTATTAACTACAACATGACAAAACAAAAGGATCAGTTAACTTTTAGTTTATTTCTGTTGCTGCCGCTGCTGTTGGTTTTCCTTTAAACTGTCGCTGGTAGATGACAATGTTAAGATGTGCCAACAACAAAACTGTCTGTCTTCCTTATTTGCTTGTTGTTTCTTCTTATTTATTTTTTTTCTTTTGTTTTGTGGCCTGTCTTGCTGTCTGTAGTTGTCATCTAAAAAATAGTAAAAACTCCTCCAAACTAACATGTTCTGGTGCGCTAAGTTTCATTTAATATGCCACTCGATTTGTAAAACTCCTTCTTCATCTCCTTTTTCAATAGTTTATGCGCTTTTTTTGGAGCTGTTGTTGGTTGGTTACTTTAACCTCTTCAACCTGAACTCCGCTGAAATGACAATGACGGTAACAGCAGCAAAAAAAAAAACGTCAGCGGTAGTAACCGAAACCAAAGAATGAAAAAAGAAATACTGACAAATGTATTTAGAAGGTGGCAACACCATTTATTTAAATTGTGGAACACTGAACAATATGTGGGACAGTGGTTAAAGGTGGTGTGAAGTTTTATAACAAATACACCACTCGGTTGATTATTTAACATCGGCTTCTTGAAGTTTTTTAAAACTCTTTTTGGAGATGGCTGAATGTCAGTATCGCATTAAACAGGTTCCTTATAAGAAATCAAAGAGATTTACAATTTATTTGAAAGACTCGGAAAACATAACGTATGACATCGCTTTAGTGGCAGCTGTTTTTCCCACCTAAACGGTGAGACAAAATCGCGGGTATTCAAATTTGTCTTTACCTTTTGATAAAATAGGAGACCTAAGCAAAGCAACACTACGTCCTTGAATGTCTAAAATTTAACTGTCCCTATTGAATAACTGCCTATGAATACACACGATCGTACATAGATCATTCAGCAATCCAATTTCAATTTTAACAGAATATCCAAAGTCATGGCGTGAAGGTCTTAATCTAAATAAATTAAAATTCAATTCTAATCAAGATCTTGACAAATAACACTTTTCGTTTGGTTTGGTTTAATTCGATTTCTAGTTTACGTCCCGTCCAACAGTAGTTCAGTTATTTGTCGATAGAGCTCAATTCTACTGCAACTTAATTTTTGTTCTATATAAGTGCAACCACAGCTCTGTTTCTGTCCTACTTAAGTTTTAGTTCAGTTAGAACCAAGTCAATACGGGCTCAGATCTCTCCTTCACTTCAAGTTCAATTTTGGTTCAGTTGTAGTACAGATATTCTTTTGTTACACTTATAATTCTTTGTAACTTCTACTTATGTTTCAAAACAGTTCTATTTCAGTTCCAATTCGGTTGAGTTCAAGATCAGTTCTGGTTCGGTTCTCTTTCAGTTCTTGTTAGGCTGTAGGTTAGTTCTTGCTCAGTTCCAGTATAGATTTGATTCCATTATGATACTGACTCGCTTCTCTGTATATTCTACGTCTGGTTCGATTAAAGTTCGGTTATTTTCCTTCCTAGTTCAGTTTTAGATGAGTTCTGGTTCAGTTCTATTGGGTGGGTGTTTTTTAAAAGTGCACACAATATTTACAACATTTAATGAAATATTTATTTGGGCGGAGAAATGAATGCTTGCAATGAATTAATGAATTAATGAATTAATGAATTAATGAATTAATGAATTAATGAATTAATGAATTAATGAATTAATGAATTAATGAATTAATGAATTAATGAATTAATGAATTATTGAATTAATGAATTAATGAATACATGTCAATGTTGTCCAAGGCTACGTCGTAGGTGGAGCAACCGTGAGCTACAATTCGGGCGTACTTTTTCCAGAATTTCCGCCGTTTCTCACCAATGACAGTTGTAATGTTGTCTTTTAGGGCTGACTTGTCTAGTGGGGTTAAATTGTATGATCTTGGCGGCCAATGGGCTGCTTCTGAACGCGAGATTAATTGCTCACCAAATTCGCCTCTCAATAGGTGCATGGTATCACGTGCCGTGTGGCATGTAGCACTGTCTTGTTGAAACCACATGGCAACCAAGTACAGTACCTTGATTCATTCACTGCAACGTTGCGATTGTCATCGTTCTTGACGAAGTACGGTCCAATGATGCCACCGGTCCACAAACCGCAGCGAACAGTGCATCGACAGCTCTTGAATTGTCTCTGGCTGCTCTTCATACTAAATTCCATTTACATTGAGCTTTGAAAATTTTCCAGTAGATACACATTTCTCACACAGTTGTCACAGTTAGACTATTCAAGGTGAAATGGCAAATCTTACTGAACTTTTTTGGCGTTGCCACATGACACGAATCTCTTTTTTTCACTGAGAAATTTTACACGGATTTCTTTACATTTTACTTTCGTTTTAGTTTTGTTCTACTTCAGTGCTAATTCTATTAGATTTGTGTTCCATTTCCGTTTTGGCTCGGTCCTCTTTCAGATGTAGATCAATTCTGCTTCAGTTTCAGTTCAGTTATAGTTCTAGCTTAGTTCTCTGTAAGTTCTACTCCTGTTCTATTTCAGTTCAAGTTCAGTTTTATGTATTTCTAGTTTAGCTTTAGATTAGTTCTTCTTTGGTTCCAGATTATTTCAGAATCACTTCTAGCTGGATTCTAGCTATGTATTGTTTCAATTCCAGTTGAGATTTAGCAGAGAAAATGTCACTCCAAACCACAGTTGGTAATGTTTCTTTTATTTCTTTATTTAACTTATTCTTTTGGAAACTACCGGCGACGCGACAAATCGTATCGTTAAAGTAATAAACAAATGCAACACAATTTATATTCAAAACTTAAGAATGACTCCAAAAAAAAGGAAAAAAAAACAACAAATCTCAGCAAAATAAACCAAAAATAAATGTTGGAAAAAATATCAAATGACGACAGTTTTAGGACATCGTCTAATCTAAATGTCTACCTTGAAAAGATTTACTGCGAAAATATATAAACGTAAGATTGGTTTGTGCCTTTTCATTTCTTACCAGCATCGATCTGGCTTCGAAAAGAAGAGAGTGGCAAAAGGCAAAAATAAAATAAAGATCATCTGTTCGTTGGCCAAAACTGATATTTATGTTAGTTGGCAATTTTGTTTGATTTTTAGTTTTTGTTTTTGTTCCTAAAGAGACTTCCCAATACTCGTACAAGTATTTCAAAAGTTTGTCCGCCTTAATGTCTGTTCAGTTTACAAGTTGCTAAGATGTGTGTGTGTGTGTGTATGTTTGTTTTTCATGCCAAACTGAAAAAGGTTTTCACGAATTTGACGCAAAAAGAAAAAGTTTGCCTTCATAATTAAATGGTCATTAGTTGGTAAGCGGTTCGTGATTTTTTCTTTTGCATTCGCTTTGGATTTTGGACTTTTATTGCAAGTTGGCGGCGGTAGGGTAATTAACATGACTGTAATTAATATGAAAATTGATATGCAGTTAATAGACACATATTTAGCGTTTCAGAGAAAGGGAGTGGTGGATTTGTTGTCAATAACTGTTAGTTGGCCTAATTCGATAGGATTATTTCGTTTGCGAATTTCTTTTTAAAAAGAAGGTTGACGATTACTTTAATTGCTATTCGATGGGGTTTTATTGTGGTAGTGGTGTCTTTGCTATCAAATCAAGGTGAGTGTTGGCAAGTGTTAATAAGAAATAATATTGGCAAGCATTCAACACACAAATGGTTGTCGCGTCCGAATTATAATGATTTCATAGGCTTTAAATAAGCAAATAAGAACAAGTTTTAAGATTTCGATAAAAGCTCTGGTTTGATACACACTTCGGGCGTTATTATCGTTATCTTCTAAAGCCAATAGGCTTCTGGGTTCAAAAATTTAACATACTTCCTAAGCGAAGTTACATATAAATAAATTGGCTATTCTTGGCATCGATGGCCTCTTTCTGCTAAGTTTATAGCTTCTGGACTCGCACCATTAATCGGTTTATTTCTGTTTCCTTAGATACAAATGTAATCGACGACGTTTTCTCTGAAAAATAAGTTTATCAGGAGTCTGGTTTGTCTTCATGCTTACTTTCAATTAAGGCGCACGGTGGTACGCCAGGTCAAGTTCAAGCCTATGCATACAGTGTGTGTGTATATTGCACAAAACCATTCGCACTGTTTTACCCCCATTATAACTTTACTTTCTTTAATCATAGAATAATGAGACTTCAAGCATAAGGATTTTACATACAGGAAACCTCATAGGCCAAGCTTGAAAGTTTTATCATAAAAGCTTCCCGGGATAAGAAGGTGTAAAATGTGCATATTCGGCCGTTGAAGGTAACGAGATAGGTACAATTTTCTATGCAGCTTCAATTATAAATAAATGTGTGAGCCTGTTTATTTAAGAACGTCAAATGGAACTTTGTTATTTGTTTTCAACAAATTGAATTATCCAGCTCTTAAAATCCCTAAGACCACTTACGGTTTTTTCGCACTGGTAACACCATCTGATAGAACGTATATTTGTTTAGTATTAAGTGTCGATAGAATTTCTTTTTTCTTTTTGAAAACAGCCAAACAATTTTTCACTTCTTAAAATCCTAAATACTTTACTAATAAAAAGAATAAAAATATAAAAATACAGACATAAATTTTTTGATTTGATACATATGCGTAATATTGTCATATAAATTCCTATAAAATAAATTTTGCGAACTTTTCGGAATTAAGAAAGTAGATCGGAATCTAAGGAAGCAAAATCATATTGGTATTGCATTGCTTGTTCCACCAAAAAATAAATTAGAAACTCATGTTCGAGCAATATTAAACTCGAATAACTTGGCAATACCACTAACTACCAGTCGTAAATATAGCCAAGACCTCTAAAACTCATGACGTACTCCATCCAATTTTAACGTTTTGTTAATTGTTTCCTTTAGGCTTGACGGCAAACGTTCATCGGAAGTGACCAGAATAGTAAAGAAATAACTTGTGATTTATTCACCGCGGCAACTCCTCCACCACTCAATCGTGTACGCAAACATTTGAACATAAACAACGTTTACGCCATATCGTAAGCTGCTTATTCACCCAACGTGGTGATTTGGTTTTATTGCCAAACCACAATTTATCACTTCATCGAATGCGTTTTGATACAAGTAACGAAAGGAGAATAGCCAGCTGACGCTGCAGGCGATTTAGAATTTATCGTGGGAAAAGTGTTTTGAAGATGGGAGGGGCATTGGAATATAGAAAATTATTATTCGGTTAATCAACCATTTAATTAATCGAACCAAAAACAATTTAAATGCAATTATTCGAAAAAAAAACTAATTGATTAATTTAGATAAAGTTAAAAATTCTTTGTTTGGTTAAGAAAACGGGGTCTAGTAGAGTTAATGATGGCAGTAAATATGACTGTTCTATGTTTTTGAGCCGGCGTTAAAACTGGCTAAAAATTACCATTTTTAATTAAATTCCGACCAAGTATGTTCGCATTATCTTAGAAAATATAACTTCTTCAAACCATATTATAGGCCTTTATTGTTTATGCGTGTTTTTTTTTCGATTATAGTGAAAATAATCGATGAATCCTCTATTAATCGAAAGAGATATTTGCGATACAAGTAAATCGAAAGCTGCCCCAGTAGACTACTTAGTAGTGCGCTAGTCTATCAGTTCTGTTCGCTACCTCACTAAAGACTCCAGTCTGTTTCACTGCAACGAGTGAGGGTCTATGTTGCTATGCTCGGTAATTTTTAATAAGAAGAAAATTTGTAATTCTATTGAAAAATAAATTAATTCGCAAATCGCTAGAAAATTATCGATTACTAAACTTTTTCGATTAATCTTGGCCAACGACTATGTGTATCGCTTGGAGTGAATATCATATCACATTGAAGGGAATAAAAATATCATCAGTGACAAGAATCACCATTCCGGGTATAACACACGCTCTCTCTTTTCCCTGTCCAAGTTCCCTGTTTTTTAAGGAAAGTAACACTCGGACAACTTAGTTGCCAACTAATTATATTTTGAATACTCGTGCTACTTTATTTGCAAAGAAAATATGTTACTGAAGACACGGTAATGAACAGGGTTGCATCCTCTTTTGTGTTATTTTAATAATTCCTTTACTTCGCCGACTTGTAAGTGGTATAGAGGCGGGCGCTGCGATATATACTAGTATGAGTCAAGCTAATATATATCAGAAAAATTTATGTTATCGGCTGGGATACGAACCGAGGCATTCTAAAGCCATCGAACTTAAGCCAACTATTTAACCCACAGCGCCCTTATCGTTACGACACTTTTACTCATCTATGACACTTTATAATTATTGTATGGCCTTGCAAAAAAAAAAAAGAAATCAAAATTCATCACTAGCCAGTCCTTCATGTTCATAAGAGTTTATTTTCCATTTAATTAATTTAACACTTAAATCATGTATTTGCAAAAGATTATTTTAAAGCCACTTCACACTATCTTCTCTCTGAAGAATTCTTTTGAAATAGTTGCCATAAATTCATGTGACCCAATAAGGGAACAATAAAATTAAAAGTTATAATAAAATAAAGCTTAAAATGCGGACTGCACAGGGAGCCTAAACAACAATAACAACAAACGAAAGGAAGAAAAAGATTTAAAGAAATTTCTTTGATTTATAATGATGGCTTTTACTTTCATTACAGAAATGAAAAGCATGTTAAATCTTGCTGTACTCGTTCGTATTGCTGGCGAACAGTGATTTTTGTTTAATCTTTAAAAACTTTTTTTCTTGCCTCTTTTTCCAATAAAATTGATATCAGAACCATTAAAACTTTAAGGCACTCAACAAACAAGAGGAAGAGACAAGAAACAAGAAACAAACGGTCAGTCATATCAATTTGAATTGAAATAAATACATGTCCATAAAGGCAGACCCGTACAGATTTACTTGTAGGTACTTTTTCACTTCGGCCCTTGTTCCGTTTCTGTTTTTTTTTCTTTTTTGCCTTTTTAATATGAGATAGTTATAATGACCATGCTGCGGCTGATGGCTGCTGCCATATTTAATGTTTATCATTTAAATGGGTCTTCTCTCCGAAAAGGTTATACATGTTTGACCCGCTTATTTTGAGTGCTTCATCTTGGTGCCAATAAAAGAAATATGCGTTCCTTGTTTTATTTTTCACTTACGATCATTTATTTATTTCCCTCTGGATCGATAGTGTTGACGTCATTTCATTCACTTTTCATAAGCATTGTGGGACAGACAGACGGCCACTTGGGGCCGGCAGCCATTCGGCCAGCAACCCAACCAGATGCAAATTTGTATCTTGCGTTGTTTTATTTATTTGTTGTTGTTGTTAATGATTACGGCATAATAATATTTATTTGCAAGAAAGTATGCTATTTTTTTGTACATTTTTTTCTTCTGGGGGAGAGTGTTTTCGTTTTCATTTCAATTCCAACCTCTTTAACCAAATGAAAGTAAAATTATTGCCATTTATATTTATTAGCTTCTTTGTGTTTATGGGGATGATCAGTACTTAAGGTAGAGGAGCTACAAGTTTTATCATAACATTTGTAATAAATACGAATAGAATATTATGAATATTATTATGACTGTAGACTTTTCCCTTCTTAGCTCTATTAAGAGCTTTATCGAATACAGGCCATATTAAAGGGAAGGAATGCCTACCAATAATAAGTTAAATTTCAAGGTTTCCTGTAAGAAAATTTGGATACCAAAAAAATTAAAAACAAATTTGAAATCACTTTTCTGCAATTCAAGTACATTGCCTGAGCTAGTCACACCCTAGAATTAAAGCTTAATTGAATACAGAATCGTTTTCTATTTTCTTGCCACGCCCCTTTCTAAAGCCTTTTTGTTTTCTTACACTCCATGCCATCGCCCTTTTAGTTCGATCATAAAACATAGCACATCGTTGTTAATGGCTTGAAAAGGGCTTAAATTTCTACATTGGTGCTTCGTCGATCGAACGTTAAATTCTAATTACAACCTCTGATATCTCGGACGTGCTTTTAATAAAAAAAAAAGAAAAGTTTGGTATCCAGGGCCGGGGAAAAATGTTTTTTTTTAGAATCGTCCTTTACTAATCTTAAATCCTAAGAGATGACTGCCTAACTTCCTTTTGTATGGGTACTAAACCAATTTAATGCATCTTACACAATCAGATATGTCGGTCCAACATTTTCATAGGAACACTTTTGACTTTAAAATTCATCCCTTTTGTGATTTTTTTCGCCTTTATTATTTCTTTGTATTTCATATTTTTGCGACTGGTTATGAATACAAATTTAATCAAAATCGGAAGAAAATCCTTAAAACAAATAAAAATCTGTCTAAAATCTCAAAAATGAAAAAGTTTAGAAACGTTTGGAACTCGAAGGAATGAGAAACATGAAAAATCATATTTACATAGACGCTCGACTTATTTTCGCTAGAGTGAGATGAACCTTAGATGCCAAGGTTTTGTCACTATCGACGTGAGACTAGGTCAACCGAAGCCGCTAAACGCATGACCGAAAAGATAGTTCTAGCAGCGAGAGAGTTATAAATTAACATCAGAGTTTAAAAAATACTAGATTAAATTTGCTATTATTACACTAAGAGCATATTAATAAACATAATTTATTTCTGAACAGCAGCTGCAAAGACAAACTACTTACGATATTGCTTTTGCTATTTTTGTGATGCTGAAATAAAAAACAGCACAGCAATACCTAATGTTTGCTGTCACATTTCATGCTTTTGCTATCTGCTTATTATGAAGGGCATACTTGAAAAAGAAAATTAAATAATAAAGAAAAATTAAAATGGAATATCTGAAACTTAAAAATACACAAATCAAACTATGTGTTTTAAACTATGTAATTAAAATTCCCTATTAGTACAAAGCACGGTTGCTATACTATTTCACAATACTCTCAGTGTGGTTGCTGCCACATTTGTGCTGGTGCAGTTTCGTTGGCGTCGCATTTTCTACAATACGAGCATAGCAATAGCAATACTAAATATTTGACTTTTGCTATTACTGGATTACATTTATTTTCAACAGCACAATAATAGCAACATCATTGTTAATGAAACTTTTAGATGTTATAGCATTGTCTGGAGTCTTTTTGTGCTATTGCTCTTTAGTAGCTACCATTTAAACACTGATCAACTTTTCATACAGAATCATTTAGCTACAAGAGGTAAAGACGATCTTTGTTTAAATTTCACATTTGTACTGTCGTTGCAGGGCATCCAAATAGTCGTTTTTGACTCACTATAAATTTTCTCTGACAAAAATAAATATGTGTCTTTTTTGCCCGTTTAATAAGCTACGCACAGGGGAAGCATTTTTAAGTCATATAGAAAGAAGCATATACATAAATATTATTAATTTCGATTGATGACTTTTTTTCATATTGTGCTTGTGTTTTGTTGTTGCCGTTGTGGCACGAGTTGTATATTTGGTTAAAATTGTTGCCTTTTTGCTTATTGGATTTTAGCAATTTTTTCTGGCTGATTAAGATTGTATGACCAACATCATTTGGCCGTTAGCTGGCTGGTTAGTGTGTCTATCTATTGCTTGCCTTTGTTTCTAATTTATTTTTTTTCTTTTATAGGGAAGTGTTGCCACCTGGTGTGTCATTGATTTAAATTTGCAATTATTTTTGCTTTTATTATTTCACGTTTTCACATATTTCATTATAATTATCAAATTAATTAGATATTTATTAACATTTATTAACGGTGCTGTATTGCCAGCAATATTTCAGCATTCAACCAGCAACCGGCTGTTGAATTGAACGATTTTATGTTTGCGAATTTCAACAAAGTATCAATTTTAAAATCAGCAAGCCTCTTTATTTTCAAAGTGTTTTATATTTTTATTAGTGATTTTTAACTTTCACCATTTCATACATTGTTTCAGCACATAAAAAATCCTTTTCCTTGTGGGCGTACTGTGAACTGTTAAACAGGGCTTATGGCTGATTATTTGTGCAAGTGTGAGTGTGTATTTGATTACATTATGTGGCAGTGATTGTTTGGTAATAATGTCTCCGTATTGGCAAGAGATAATAAGATTAATAGAAAATTATGTTGGACCAAAGGCTGTTGAAAGTGCACAGTAAAGTACATTTTAGTTACATTCTCAGTCCACATACATGCCTTTAGTTAAAACACAATTAATTAAAAAGCCTTTTTCGCCATTTCGGGTTGGTAATAAAAATGTATACAATATTGCGACAACTGAACTGAATAAATTCATCAAGCGAGGCCGATGCGTAAAACAGGCGAGGTCGCTGCGCAAAATAGGAGAAGTCGCTAAGCTCGAAATAGTTGACCAGGGCTACACTCTGGCTGAATTCCCAGCCGCAAGAGAATTGCATGAAAAGTTGTTTCCTGGATTTAAGTTGAGTTCCTACGTGATAGTGGCAAATATTTTCCAAGAATTGAAGTACACGCCAAAAAGTAATATGATTGAAGTAACCATCGTCCAATAGTATTATATGATTGCAAAATAATCATATTAATATTGCAGATAGAAAAGCGAAAATTGCTGATAGCCAGGGGCTGAGGTGCGAACACAAGCGGCTAAAGCTATCGAATGCCACAGCCTCCTCATACTTTTATTAAAGACCAACCAAAGTTTACATGTTATTGTAATAAAATGATTCTTTTCTTATGGTTTTCTCTCCATTTTCGGAATATTTTATCAGGGATGCATTTTTACAGAAGCAAAAAAAAAAATACCAACAGCAGCTATTGAACGAAAATACAAGTCGACTGATTCGCCGCCGACAACAGATTCTTCCGGCATAAAAATAGGCGCAGTGCTGTACCGCAATAATAATGACTTTTTTCATCAAAACAATTATTATTTCATAATTTTTTATATAGGGAATTGTTCTTGGCTTATTGACGTATACTTTTTCCTTTAAATATCTCCAAAGAAAGAAGTCCAACGGTGTCAAATCACATGATCGTGACGGCCAATTAACATCGTCACGACGTGAGAGAACACGGCCATTGCATTACTCAACTGTATATTTTCATTATTTCGTTGGCTGAGTGGCAAGTGGCACCATCCTGTTGAAACCACATATCGTCCAGGTCAATATCCTCAATTTCTGGCCACAACAAGTCCGTTATTTTCTTGGCTTTTTTTTTTTTGAAATAATTATTACATCTTGATGTTTATTATTGTGTCCGAAATAATTATTACATTTTAATTTTAATTTTTTTCGGGAAAATAAAAATGAATTATTAATCAACAGGGCTATATATTTGTCGAACGGACGCTTAAAAAAGAAGTCGACTTTTCGATGAAACATTTGACGAGAAACAGAACTTGTAAAAAAGCGAAATTGCCGCATTTGGGGATCACTAAAACCAAGAGATATACCCAATGGAAATGCTTCTCTAAGAGCAACTGTTTGGTCGGCTTGTTGTCTGAAGGCAATTGTGTGCACTGTAGGAACATGCTAACGAACTTTCTGTGAGAGCAATTGAAAAATGTGGGTGTTGGGGACCTCTTGTTTCATGAAGATGGTGACACATATCAGCAAAAACCAAAGGGCTACTTACTATATTTCACGGCACGGCGACATTAATTGACCGTCGTGTTCGTGTGATTTGACGTTTGACGATGTTTTCCTTTAGCGTTATTTGAAGAGCCGATCTGAACGCAATTTCAGAACTGAAACTGAAGATACGACTAAAAATAGAAGACTTCAAAGTTTATGACAATTGTATTATGGTCATGCTATATGAGTAGGTATTTCTTAATAAATTAATTTGGTAACCCAGATTGAATCACTTCCTATTAATGCTTTTTTTGGCGCACTTTAGTTATTTATGCCAATGAACCAAATGAGAATTTTTGGAGACAAAATTTTCGTGTGCTTGTAAGTTTAAATGTTATGGAAACCCAAATGGCTGGACCGTTTGTTTTGTAATTTTGAAACCGGAACTTAACATCGGTTAATTTTCCTAAAGATATAGGAGCGGGCAGAGAAATACCTCCATATAGAGTAAGCATTAATTATTGGAGGAGCTGAAAAGAGTATAGCATTCAAATTCGCTACGGGCTAATCTAAGACCGAGCGCGTTCTCGGAAAAATATATCATAGGAATTGCAGCGGGCAGAAGTATACCACCATACAGAGTAAATATTAAATTGCCTTTATCTCAAGAACTACAACAGAGAGTCTTTAAATATGCTGTGGACTATTTTAAACACCAAGCGCGTACTCAGTACTGCAACAAATTTCGGGTGGGCTATTTTGAGGGTCAAGTGCGTTCTCAGAAGGAATCTTTAAGGTATAACAGCTGGCAGAGAAAATGTTAATTTTTCAATATCTTAGGAATTAAGTCCTTCAATTTGATATGGTCTACTAGCCAAACCAAGAGCGTTTTGAGGAAAAAAATCTTAGGAGCGGGCAGAGGTATGCCCCCATTGAAAATAAATTATAATTTTCCTAAATCGGAAGACCTGCAAACGTGAGTCTTTAAATTTTTTGGGGTTCCTTACCAAAAGAAAGTGTGTTATCGAAAAATGATTTGAAAGGAATAGTAGCAGGCAGAGTGATACCCCCATATATAAAGTAAATAATAATTTCCCATTATCAAATTTCATGTGGGAAGCTCAAGTCTGGACTTAGAAAAGTTCCTGAAGACATAGAAGTGTATGGAGTGGTACCATATATACAGAGTAAATATTATTTTCCCTTTATCTAGAAATAGCTGTCATCAAATTTGATGCGAGTTGTTTTCAAAACCAGGCGTGTAAAAATACTGGACGAATTTAAGCTGACAAACAGGTAGTTCCTATACGAAATGAGATGCGAAGCACGCATTAAGCAGGTCGCAAGGATTTTCACCTCTACTAAAGATTTTTTAATACTTGAGTTTTGTTAAAATCAATCGTAATGATTATCTACTCTAACATTTTTTGAACACTGGCTTAGACTTCAGGAATTTTAAGATTTTAAATTTCCATTAGTTAAAACACCGGATTTGCAGCTGCTTTACTGGACTAGCAGGTATTTTAGTTGAACGTCTCTTTTGAGAGTGCGGCAATATATTTGTAGATAAGGAATTTCCTAGCGATCAAATGATGTCACAGTGTTCTTGATTCCTTTATTAAAACCTACGAGGGTCATTCAATAAGTCAAGAGACAAATTCCATAATTTTAAAACTATTCAATAAATGTGTACAATCTTTTCGGGGGTTTTAGTTGGCAACCTTGGGATATGTTCTGATCAGCTGTTTCGTCATTTTACGTCAATATAACCTCAACATTTTTAATTCACCATGGCAAGTCCACTAGAAGATGGCACCTTAGAAGAGCAGCGCTCAGTTATTAGATTTTTAGTCGCCGAAGGTGTTTTTTGAAAGAATAATGACCAGCGAGGAGTTCTGGATCCATGACTACTACCAAAAGGCAGAGTATGGAGTGGAACCACACTAGCTCTCCAGTTCGCAAAAAATTCAAGGTTCTACCTTCCGCCGGTAAAGTGATGCTGACCATTTTTCGGGACTCACAGGGTCCAGTCTATTGCAATTTCCTTGAAGATCAGCCAATACTACTCTGTTGCTAGGAAGAGGAATCTTGTTAAAAGGAGTCATTCCTCAGCACGATAGTGCCCGCCCTCATACATCCCAGCTGACTCGAGATAACCTTTAAGAATTGGGTTTTGGGACCTTCCTCGCCCCATCTGATTTTTACCTGTTTGGACCACTCAAAGATGCCCTACGTGGAAAAAGATTTGCTAACAATGAGGAAGTCAAGGAAGGGGTGCAAAAGTCGCTTCGGGGTAAATCGAAAGAAATCTTCGCGAAGGGAATTAGGAAGCTGCAGGAAAGATGGGACAAGTGCATAACTGTGGGGGGTGATTATGTTGAAAAATGGCCTTAATTTTGAAAGATTCAAATAAACCGTTTTTGAGCTATAGCCATTGCTCTCTTTACTTATTGAATGACCCTCGTATATTGAGCTCCCATAGAACTATGATACACAAGATTAAATAAATTATCACTGCTTATTAAGGAAGGGTCAAACTTACGAATACAACAGCTATTTAATCTACAGATTGTGTATCATCGTTGGCAGCCGAACTCTCCAAGCTCTAGAGAAAGTGTACACTTATCATTGGACGAGAGGGCTAAGCAATTTGAAATTATGTTCTCTTGAGTTCAATTGTACGCAGTAACATAAAATTGGTAGACCTAGTGCAAACTTTACTAATGAAGGGGATTTAAGAAGCTATTACTTTCTTTCTGATATCCAGATTTTAGGTGAAAATTACGTGACAGCCAGGCATTTGTTTTCAATATCGAGAATCCTGAGACTTAGTAGGGAAATGTAAAACATATCCCGTTCAACTATTTTGCATTAAGTTGAAGATTTGTAAGGCCTTTGAAATGGGTCCACCAGAAACACTGGAAAGGATTATAATGCCCGATAGGACTAAATGGCCATGATGCCACATTAACTGACATAAGATACAAAGGAAAATGTCTGTTAACAAAATATCTAAGGGATCACATTATTTGATAAAATGTCATTAGTATTGTTTCCAAATATTATATTTTTACCTATTTTAAGTTAACACGAGTACATGAATACGTCACAACACGTTTGAAAAACATTTGCCAGTATTACGTTTATTAGCCAATAAAAGCTTTTATAGTTTTTATGGAAATCGCTGTATGTCTTGTTTGTCTAGAAGTTTTATATTTCATAATTTTGCGGTTAAATATGGAATTGAGTGCGCTAAATTCTACAGAAATTGAAAAGATGAAACGTGAACGAAAAAAAAATTCTAATCGACAATTTAATGCCTCAAGTGAAAATTGTAGCACCATTTGAATTTTAATACGAGTACAATAAAAGGCTAAATTTAGTAACTTATTTTGTCTTTATACTGAACCGATTAATAAATAAATGTGAACCGCTGTATGTTATAAACATTTATCGTTATTAGTCCTTTCAGAGAATTTTCTCGAAATATTTGGTAGCTGTGCGTGAGCGTCAGCGAAATTATTTTCGATTAGATCCACCTCAATTTGCGTTCGTTGACTCTGAAGGCCTTAATCGATTTGCGATTTTAGAAAAAGACTGGCTGGGTCAAATCGCATAAGAGGTATCAGAGATAAATCTACCATTAAATTGTTTATGAAGAATGTTGAGTATATCTTCGGTGTGTGGCAACGTCAATTCGCAACCAAAAGTAACTCTGTGGGTTGGCATCATGCTATGTTCACCGGGAATTTGCTGATTAAAATAGCAATTTATTAAATAGCGCCTCGACACTATAGATAGTGGTGTTGCGCATGGTCATAATCTTTAGCCAGTGACGGTCCGCAAGCAAAATTTACCAAGTTGGACACTACGCATTTCCAAGTTCTCGTACATGACAGTGATGCCAAACCAATATCTGTCTTAGAGGTTGATACGATTTAAAGAGGAGGTAGTTTGCAACAAATCTTACTCCGAAAAGTAGTAAGTAGATCTAACATTTTTATTTAAAAAATACCTGGAAAAACCTGCAAAATCGTTAGCCTTTTCACACAACTTGGAATATTTTTAATCATAACGCATATTTTGTTTATTTTGTGAGGTGAATAAGTTATGTCTCTCACTTGCACTCACTTAAAAATTATTTATTAAACCAAAAATAGATTTTTTCTAAGAACCAATAGAAAAAGTAACAAATTTGATTTTAACTTTTGTTCACTCGCTTCTTGTTTTCCTCTTCTTATTTATATTCAAGCTACAATAACAGAATAAGAACAGCTGTTTAATAGTGTAGTCACCGCTTTGTTTTGAGTGTTGTATATTAGTTCAACTTCTAGACTGGATGAGTTAAAAAAACTGCGGGTGACCATACACTAGCATTATTTTTCAAAAACTAATAAAATTATAGATTTTTCTCGTAAATCAGTAGAGTTGAGTAAGATACTCGAGAGTTCCGCTCTAGCGAACAGTTTTTTGATAGCAAAGTTTTTCAACTTGAACCAATAGCAAACAGCAGACATGACAGGCGCCGACAAAACTGTGTCATAGCCACAGACTATCAAAATTGACCTGACCTTGCTGGAAAATACTTTAGCCATTTTCAGAGAAATAATATTTAATTTTTTTTACCGCCGACTTCTACCATTTGGCTATGGTTTCTGACACCTACTTGAAAACCCCAGCATACGTGTTATAAAACTCTCAAGTGTTAATTTTTAGTGGCAACCTCGTGGCTGAAATCAAATTACAAGAACCTAAAACCCAATTCTTTGGCAGCCAGTTTCTGGATTAATCTTGGATATTCTCTACTTTGGAGCCTAGCTAGAGTCAGTGGTCTACAACCTCAAAAACATTCTGTGAGGATTGGTACATTTTATTATTATGATCTCTCAGCAATTTGCACTTTCTTGTCTCCATGTCGACTGTTGGAAGTAAAAACTAACTAAACGAAATTTGAGAGACTTCTTATTGCTACTATTTTGGCATGCCTGCCAGTTTATGCGATTCTAGTCGGTAGCCCATCATTTACCCATTTCAATAGAAACTAGCAGCAGTGTATTTGAAATGTTCACTAATGACGGCCACTGAAAAAAACTAATCATGGTATTCTCAAAACACAATAACTGAACTTATGAAGAACATACCTCCATAATTAAACCTGTATTTCAATTGGCATGAGAAACTGAAAACGTTTGAACAAAATGCTGTTTTTTGTTGGTTTTTCATTCGAATCGAAAACGTGTCATCAGTTGCAACTCGTATTACGCTGGTTGCTGTTAATTTGTATGAAATCGATATTAAAGCGTTAAGGTGTTTCACAGTGCGGTTTGAAAAATCTTATTTTTAGATTTTGCTTTTCTAATTCCAATAACACACTTCCACATATTGGGATTATAATTTGGTTTGTTAAAAGAAGTTGGTCGTGCCGTTCCTAAAATCGTACTTATTACTTTGCTGGATAGATATTGGTGCAAAGTTTGTTTTATACATGTCAGATATTGGAATGCTCTTATAAATCAGCCAAATTGGCCGATAGGCAGGAAGATTTTTGTTCTTCATATTTTTGTGCTTCTTTTCTTTAACGTCGCTTTGTGATAATGCAGTCAGAAAAGTACTAACTGTCACTGCATTATCGATTTTTGCGTGAAATACTTTATTGTGGTTTTCATTTGCATTATCCATGTCCGTTCATCCGTATGTCAGGTGTTAGAATACTTTCCAGCATTTTACTGCCATATAACAGCCAAATTGGTCGATAAAAATCAAAGGACTTTTTTTACATTTTCTAGGTTATTCTGCTCTTTTTTTGGAAATGAGTTGGTGATATTATGTAGGCAGATAGACAGCTTACTTTATAAGCCTCTTTTCGACTTCTTTGTACCTCAAATTGAATTCAGGCAACCGATTTGTAATTTAAGACTACTTCAGTCTCATTCGAGTCTCATACTGCCACTAGCCTTTACTCTTGACTGTAGGGATTTCAGCCTGTCGACTGGTGGCTGCCAACCTACTTCCTCTTCACGAAGTGTCTTGTTATTGTTAGCATTTGTCTAAGGCTTAATAACAGTCTGCCCGTCGTCCTAAGCCTTGTGCTAGCCGGTTCTGTACATTCACACACAATGTGCGCCACCGTCTCAGCCTCTTCCACAGTCTGCAAGTATCATCTTCTTCGATTTTAATCTTGGCCAGATAATACTTGAAGTTTCTATGAACTGTCACTACAGCACTAATCAAGCTTAATGTGCCTATATTATATCTAAGCACTTTATTGGCCTCAATCTTTTTAGCTTTAATCAGTCTACTCTATTTAGGATCTTTGCTCATATTAGGCCACTCCCCAGTGCGACTCTGGGTTCTAGTCCCCAAAAATTCCCTGCAGATCCTCCTTTTTGCTAGCTGGTCCGCTACTTCATTCCCAGCTGTGCCTATGTGCCCTTTAACCAACATCAACGTTACCTTATTTACCGAGGCATATCTGTTTAGACTTAAAACACATGCCAGCGCTACTTTACAGTACACACGTTCAGTTTCCTCATGCGTTTTCTAACCGACTGATTGTCAAGTGCAACGAGAACCGATTCATGCAGGAACCCAATCAATTCTGCCTGGTAAACGGTCAGGTATTCCCTCAAACGCATACTACAGCACACGTTCAGCTCAGCTGAGTATACAACTGCGCATGCACCTGCCGTCCATAAGAGAACCATTAGTGAAAATTCTCTTGTCGTTCTCAATAACTCTAATTCATTGCTACTGCATTATCGACTTATACACCCTAGACTTTATTGTAGTTTCACTTCATATTGAGCCGAAGGGTATATAAAATTCGTTACAGCCTTGCTGTTTTTACTTCACTGACACAGAATGTCACTGTATTCTTTTAACGTTCGTTGTTTCGTATGTCTCTTTGTTGGCTGTAATGAGATTTGAATAAATGAATTATCTAACATTTCAGTTTTTACGGTTTTTAATGATTTTTATTTTAATTATTTATATTTTATTTCGCTTTATTTCGTTGGTTTGGTTAATTCGTTTCTGTTTTCTTGTTTTTTTTTTTGTTTGTTTGTTTGTTTTTAACAACAAATATGCACTTGAACTGTGGTATTTGATTTCATGTGAAGTTTAAGAAGATAATTTTTTATTCACATTTTTTTTTTGTTTGGCCAAAACACCACATGCAGTGGTGGGTGGGTTGACTGACGAGAGTTAAAATTTAAATTTACATGCAAACATAAATGCATGAACATTTACAGTGAGTAACATAAGTAAGATAGAGTTTAAAATAAAGAGTCATATTCTACGATCTACCTACCATCAACATTTATAATTAATTGACGGAAAATTAGTTGACAGAAAATGCGTGCATGATAAATCAATATGTCTTAGATGAAATGATATGTGACTGCAGTATTTAATTTTAAGTCCCACTGTAAATAGTCAACATAAAGAGACAAACAAGTGCAATGCTACTGAGAAAGAGTGGATATAAATTACAACCGTTAAGTTCTGTCAAAGGAACTTCAACCCTCTAGAAATATTTATTGGGTAACAAATAGAGTAGGAACACATTAGCCCTTTCGGAGATTATGGGCCGGATATATTTTTGACCATTTTCTTGAAGTGTCCTAAAAAATTAAACTGCACTTCTATTACCTGCAACGCTACAGCACATTTTAATTGGTTCTAGTGTCGTATTACTATTGTAAGTTAAAAGAAAAAATAACGTATATAGAAGAATTGAGAACATTTTCTTTAGTCTTATAGAAAGTAGCCACAATTATATTGAAAACTTTGAAATTGTCACTAAATTTAGAACTGCTCGTCTAATTCTTTTTTCAATGAATAAATCAATTTTTCTGAAAAAATTCATTTCAATTCAATTCGGCTAAGCGGAGGCCGAACCAGAATTTTTATGCATTAATAGTTTAAAAACTATTTTTATTTAAAGCCTTAAAGCCTGAATAATTAATTGATAAAAATAAAAACGTTCAATAAAATCTATAATAAGTCACTCTTGTTTTTTATTAAAGAATTATTTGTTATTCTTTTGTAAATAATTGTTTTTGTTTTTAATAAAAAAATTAAAACTTTTATTTATTTCTTTTTTAAATTTGTTTTAGTTATTCGATTTTTTTTCGGTTATTCCTTATTCGTTCGAATATCTGATTAATATTTAAATTTTATTCGCGTGTTCGGACAGAAAACGATGTGGAAAAATTTTAAGCTCGAATAATTTGACAACACTATCCGGTATTACCATGTGAACAGCACAATCCAAAGAATCAATCTCTAAACCATCTCGCAGCATTTACATCAGGAGCATTATAGAAAATGCGAATTTTCTATCCACTGTTGAGTAAAATAAAGCGGAATACGGGCTATTGGCTGAAATTGGATTTTTCCGAATTCGAAACCGAGGCCGATTCATCGGTCGAACACTAATTCTATATACAAAAGTGATAACTTAAGATCCTAGTGAAGAAGAAAAAATAACACGGTGTTAAAAATGTCGATACAGGTGGTGTGTTACTACAGCCAAACTTCGGCACACACAAGTAATTAAAATAACGTATGCATGTTCACATAGGTATTTTTGTGTGGACCTAATTCTTAGGAACTCAAACGTGTACCGACATACTTCCTCAAGCAGAAAAAAGTGTTGAAGTTACGTTGTTATTAAAAAAAAACGTAATAAAGGTGGTTCATATTTTTCGAAACGACAATTTTTACCGCTTAACCCGTCGAACAATAAATTTTATAATAAATTTTCTGGTAAAAATATAGAAACAAAATTCTTGTAAAGAAGAAAATAGAGCCACGTGTCTTAATGTGGGCAAACCACCTATGTTGACAAATGTCTTGTCACTACTACAGCCAACCGAGGAGACTTTGGCACACACACATATAATGAATGATAAGTTTTTGTGAACTAAAAATGAAAGTTGAATTCTAAAATGTGTACAGAGCTAACAACGCATGTCCATGTAGATGTTTTTATGCGGATCTAATTCGCCGGAACGTATGTGGACATACTTCATTAGCCTGGATTTTTTTTTTTATAAATATTGAAGTTACGTTGTTTTTTAAGAAAATTTTATAAAAAAATGATGACGCACATCATTTTATTAACAGCATGTTAAAATATTGAATATCGCTGGAGACGAGACTTTATAAAAAAATTTCATATAAATGTGGGATTGTTTTGAAAATTTCGGAATCTTCAATTAGTTTAAAAGTTTGTACAATAATTACATGCTTCCCATTTTTTCATAGTCCCCATAGTTTTGCTCCACACTGTATATTGTAAACAATACGATGCCATAAATGAACAAGTAAAAAAATATATACATATATATATATAAAATACAGAAACAGAAAACCATCTTAACCAAACCGAAACATATACAGCAAATTTGTTTACTGGTTTAAGTATTTTATCCCAAAAAATTTGTTTCTTGACAAATGAAGTATGAAGTGTAGTTCACTGGTTTGACTATTTTCCAACAACTGTCTGTCATATTCGTACTTATAAACAAATGGAAAACTGTACGTACTTGTGAAGGTGGGTGTAGAGGTTTCATATGCAACCAAACAACCGTCCGTAATTGTCGTCTTATTTTAACATAAAATAATAATAAAACATAGAATTATATTGTATAAAATGAGCAAATGCTGTTAATTGAATGTAAGTTTTGCCGTGAGAAATTTTTTAATGAACAATAATCCTCGGGAGGTATTTTAATTTAAATTACGCGCCATATCCATTACTGTATGCAAAAAATATTTCGTTGTGATTTCATACAAAATGAAATTAAAAATATTTAATTGCCCTCTTGAATTTTAGTACCCAGTATGTCCTGTTGCAGTGACCGACAAAGCGCTGCCGTATCAGGCTTCTTTGAAAGATGTGGGTGGTCCTTTCGAACAAGATTTTCATTAATCTGTTTCCTTTCTGAATGCATCGTTTATTGTCTCAGAGTGATTTTAAAGTGGTGATGCTAAAATCCAAAAAATTAACTTATAAAAATATTAGAAAGGCACCTCCCAAGGATTTTGATAAAGTCAATCGAGTCACTTTTAACACATACTACTGTGGGCAAAAAATAGTAAGACTTTGTTGATAATTTTCAATTTCTTTATTTATTCTTCGAAATCTATTTCGTCGAAAAATTGACGAAGAATCAATGTGATTTTGAAACCACTCTTGATTTAATTTTTCTTAGGCCCAAATGATATTTAAAAAACAGTTTTCACTGATCCCTTCGATGATCCAACGATATCAGTAAGGCCTCTGACTGTTAATCGTCGATTCTCGAACACCAATTCCTTGATTTTATTGACGTGTTGATCATCAGTTGATGTTGATGGCCGTCCTGGACGTGGTTCGTCGTCAACGCGTTCTCGACCTTCTTTGAATACTTTGTACCAATCAAAAATACTTGCTCGCTACATATTATTATCACCGAAGGCCTTTTGCAACATTCTGAACGTTTCGGCACCAGAAATCTCATTGCGCTCACAAAATTTCATGGATCTTCTTTGTTGAATAATTTCACTCATTGTAAAAATCGCCGAATGCACTTGTAATTCAGAAAGACAAGCGTATACTAAACACTAATGATTACTTTGATGTGATATTTGGCACAGATGTCACTGACAGTCTTACCAACGTAGAAATATGGATTTCCGCACGAAATTTAAATTAAAAAGTCTTGCAATTTTTTGTCTACAGTAGTATGCGATGTTAGTAACAAAAAAATTTGGTTAAACACTTTTGTCTACTTTTGTTAACCTTAAAGTTTTTGTGTGAGGTTCTTTAAGCTTTCACAGTTGGTTTGAAGAATTTCGAACATATGAAGTTTCAGATTTTCAAAAAAGTTGGGTAAAGGGTTTCTAATGCGGTGGCTTAAGCAACCCGCGAAATACACTGATATATTTTTATAAAAAAATTATTCTTATTAATTAAAATTAATTAAATTTTATAATTTCAATCATCATAATTTTTAAATGTTACGACACAACACAATTTTAAAATCTGGTCGATAAACATTAAAAAAAGACACCTCAATACCAACTCCCTTAGGCCTGCTACGTTAACATTAACTCAACTAATTATCTACTCTTTATTTTCGTGGGATTTCCTCGAAAATTTTTCCGATTAGTTTTGAAAACAAAACAAAAAGATTTATTAAGGTGCGCCAGGGAAATAGTGCTAGCGAGTAGATAGAAATTGGTTCCTGATTTGATATTTCGACAGGGTGAGAACGAAAAATGACACTTAAGATGACACATAGCTAAAACCGGTTTGTCTCCAAACCAAACTTGACAAGGGTTGACATAAATTCATTCCAATTGTCTACATAGAAATTATTTGCTTTTAGGTTTGTGTAGGCTTATCTGGTGCGGGTCCCAAAGACTATTTTATGTAGGGGGATATCGAAGCAGGCCGCTAACTTTATGGATCTCTTTCTGACTCCATTTTTTGTTGTATTGATTTCAGACAACCGATTTGTAATTTACGACTACCTTACTCTCATTCAAGTCTCGTGCTACCACTAGCCTTTACTATTGACTGTAGTGATTTTAGATTGTTGACTTTCTACCTCATCACGTAGTCTTTTTTAAGGATTAGTTCCACCACGGCATTCACGTTTAACAAGAGTCTGCTCGTAGTCCTAAGTCTTGTGCTAGCCAGTGCTGGATATTCACACACAATGTGTGTTCCCGTCTCAGCCTCTTTTTCAGGAGTATCTTTACTCTTCAGAATTTCTACTTCGGAATTCCTACAGAGATTAACCTATCCATCTATCCGCGAGGCTTCATTGCCCATCCTTGTCGGAATCTCACGGCTTAACGCCTTAGAAGTACCTTTAAAGATTGATCGGTCCACCCCTCGCGAGATATTCTTGTCCATCGTGTCCGGATTCAGCCTTTGGCCAATTAAAACCGTAGTTTTGGCTTTTTAATAAGAGAGTGTTAATTTCTGTCTGCCCGACTTATTTAGCCAGACTCCTTGAGTAAGGGAACATTTTATTTAAGAAACGAAATCGGAGTCTCAAGCCAAGGCAAATTATATTGATTTCCTTTTTGTCAGTTACTAATATGTATGGATATACCTGAAGGCTGGAGATAATCACATAAGCTACATTTACACTACCTTGATATATCTTCCATACCTGAGTCAATGCTACATGACTTTCATATTCATTTTTATTAAAATCTTTTTTTTTTTAACTTCAACTAAATGCAAGTTGTTAAATTAAGCTCATTGTTGTAAGTTCAACAAAGTTTAGCTACATTTTGTCTATTAATTTTGGCTGACTTTTCCACTTTAACAGTAGCAAGACATGATCGTTTAACATGACATGACCAAACACAACACAACTCAGCATAACACATCAATGAATATAACAGGGCTTTGAAGGAATGAACGGTTAGAAACGTATGATTGAGTGATGTGCTTGAGTAAGAATTTCATCATTGGTACCCCAGGGAAACAAGCGGTAAAAATAGTACGTTAAATGGTACTAAATAAGCGGTACTATTATTCGCATTTCAGTTAAAGAGCTGAGTATATCAAACCAAAAAGAAATCAATTCATTCGTGTTACTGAAGCATTGATCTTCCAATAGTTGCCTGCAATGAATTAATTCATTGAAACAATATCTTAAACATACGACGCTTTTTATAAACTACTTGAGTTTATCCAGTACAAATATGAAAAAGTTTACGTGATGCAGGCCAAAATGTACGCTACATGAAGCAATTTCAAATATTACAGATAGAGAGGGTGGCATTATTTTTGCCATCGCAAAACTAGGCTGAGTTTCATTGATTATTTCTTGAAGTTGATGTTACAATTTATAGTAAGGATATCCCCAAATGAGACAATGAATTAGGTGAAAGTGTACAGATAGGGGAACTGGGGGTTCATAAACCTCAATGTAGCGCTCTAAAGGCTGAAATATCAGCGGTGTGAAAAGCAACAAGCTTGCTGTAGTACCACAGAATATTTAATGGAGATATTCGGATCTGCGTCGAAAGCCGCCGCACCGTGCGTACACATGCGACTAATATGGATAGCTGGCAAAGAGGGAAGCAAAACTGCAGAATACGCACATTGAGGAATTCTGGGGCATTCCCCTCTCAGCCTGCAGAAGGGATATTGACACTGCTTTATATATATTTATTTGTATTTATGACATGGCCTAGCCTAGGTGGTGCAGACTCAGTAATCTGGCTCTTATTATACCGCGTTTGAACCAGAAATTTGCTAAGATTTCAGAAGACACAACTAAAGGATATCGTGGCAATATCAGCAAGTATCGATAGATACTGTAGAAGCTGCCAAAATAAGGAGGAAGAGCGAACGGGTTTCCATCACCTATGCCTATCCTGCTTTCTCGTTCCTCTCTTTTTCTCTCTGCAGGTAACACAAAGGGACTGTATTTGTAGAATTTATAGCGGCCTAAAAAACGACAAGCCTGACTGTTCACTGACTACACCCTTTTTTAAATCTATTATTGGGTTGGGTCTGCAACAGCACCATATTTTGAATTCTCTATTTCCTTGAAATCTGATTTCCTCTGGTACGTTATAACTTCTTTTTGTTTCTCTTAAATCTCTTCCACTCTTTTTTTTTATAAGCCTTGGAAAGGATTGACATGATACGAGTATCTTTCTGACTTATAACTTTCTTATTTCTTGCAACATCTGCCAACAAATAAAATATTCGTTTTAATTAACTCCGACTTTTCTGAAAGTCACCACTCGTATCCATCTCATATATTCTTACAGAAGTAAAGGGCTTTTAAGGGTCTTCCTTTATCCATCTTTTTCAATTAGCAAATTTCTAATTTTTTACTAACTTTTTTTCATTTCAAGTTAATTGTGCTACCGTCAGTTCCCAGCAGAGAACTTGGTTTTACTTTCCCACCATTACTATCATCAGTAGTAGCCTTACTTTAAATGTTAAAGCAAATATTTTTATTTCAACAGCTGTTTTGAAAAACTAATTGAAAATTTTGTTGACTGAAAATTAACACAACTTTAAAATAATAAAAGAAACAGTTTCTCTGTGCAACTGCTGCAATAATATTTTGTACTTAGTTTTTCATTACAGACCTATTAATATCTTCTATATTGCTTTGGGTTAGCAAAATTCATTTGTGAGTAAAATATTTTGGTTCCTTTTTCTTGAGATCAAAATTAACTCTTCTACAACAAATTTTATTCCGAGAAACTCGCTTATCGAATGGAAAAAATGATTTACTAAATTCAAAAATTCAAACGATACTCGACTGACCCTAAAATACCTATAAAGCAGCTTGTTGTCACTTTATTGCACCCAAGTGGTATGATGGGTGTTCAGTTGACATTAACTGGTAGCTTCTACTTTACCGCTTGTTTCAACAAAATTAACTTTTATAAAATTTTTAAATTATATCCAAATTATAGCTTGTTTCCCAGACAGAATTTTATTTACATGGAGGATCGCCCTTTGGGGAATTTGGAATTTGGGAAATTTATTATGTGTTAAAACTCAACACACCGCTTTTATATTTGTAAAACAGCAGACTCCATACTGGTATTTTTGCATACATTCTTTGTGAACATCAATTAAATTCATTATTTTACAAGAAAAATTATAAACAAAAAACGTATAAATCCTGTTAAAAAAGTCCTCCATTGTTAAACATTTTTCCAGCAAACAAAAGAGTTTTCATTTCGTTGTAATTACAAGCAACGAAGTAAAAAAATACCTAATAAATTTTCATCTAGTAAAATAAGCAATTTTCATTTGTGCTGAGAGGTTTAATTTTTTGATAAAAAAAATATGTAAGCATGTCTGTCGTCAATATCATATACGTACATACTTTTAAAAAGAAAACACTAGCAAATATATTCTTTTCCTATAATACACTGAGTACTTGAAAGACGGTTTATTTCCACAACTTTATGATATTTACTAACGAGTCTATTTACAGGAAATCGAAATGGGATTTGTTTTAAAGGACTGTACAGAAATTTTAATTATATTTTAAAAGTTCGAAATTATTTTCGCATTAAGTTGGAAGTTTGCAATTCGGATAAATATCGAACTTCGTCGTTTTGCTATTTTTCATAGGCACTGAAATTATGTTGTGATATTTGAACAACAAAATTCGCTTGTAAACAAATTTCGAAATTCATCTTGAATTTTCAAAACATAACAAAACTTGAACATTTTGTACTTTTTGCATTGAAAGATAAAGTCTTATAAAATGGGGATTTTCAAATAGAAATTTGATTGATATACGACGTGTCGCAGTTAAGTTCGAAATTTCGAACGTACTCGTACTTCAAGAATTAACATTTAACATTCTCAAAAAATTAAATAAAATTCTGGAATTGCACCGTTTTTCTTTTATCTTCTCTCGCTGGCTAACCGGTCAGAGATATTTTTGTTTTCCTTTACATTTTCGCTATAAATTGTTTCAGATAATGCCAAAATATTTCTGAATAAAACAACGTAATCTGTTGCACTGAATTTTTGCTTGTGGAAATATTTGATGAATGAACTCTTTTACAGTTAAGAGTATCTACCCGGTACAGCAAAATATGTTTTAGAAGAATCGGATTCTACTACCAACTGAGGTATTTTCTACAAAATAAATTTATATTTACTCGAGCTTCGCAGTATGATTCGGTTATGTTATAAACGATAAAATCGCATGACCACCCAGCTATTGCAACGCTAAGGTTCTCCTATTGTAGACGCCAACCGATTTAGTAAAATCCTTTCTAGGGCACTCATTGTAATTTTATATGATGGTATACATTTTTAATTTACATTTGTCCCTATACCGCTCTAGATTCACGTAAATTCTGAATCACGTTAGAGTGTTCCCAACTGAGAGTTTGGAGTTAGTAAAAATAGAGCAAAAATAATACAAGTGTGGCTGTAGCAGTTTGCGAATTTCGAAAATGTGATTCGATTTAATTTCGTCAACTGTGAATGAATTTTAAAATTCAAGAAGCACTCTGCAGCGAATACTCTCACATTAAAGATCTGCGTTGCTATGCCTGCAAGGTCCAATTGACACAATGGTCGTGGAAGGTGTTTTCGGCGAAATTTGGCTGTGTAAAATGAGTGAAGGGTGTTTTAGTCAGTACATGAAAGGCTATTCGTACTTGCAACATCCACTATTTTTATTGCAATACAAATTTTGGTGAACAAAAACAATAAACTTGCACATTCACACATACTCGTGCATAAAATCCATACTCGTTCGTATGTTGTATATGGTTTTTGTCATGTTGCAAGTTAAGATGTTCATGCAGCTGCGTCTACTTTATTTTTCTGATACGGTTATTGGTAAGCCTTTTTTTGGTGAAGCTACTTGTAGTAGTCGGAAAAAGCTTAAGAAGATATTGTGTCTGACGGATAGTAGGATGATGATGATCACCTTCAGCAGGTAAAACAATGATTTTACTTCGAGTTTTTTGTTGTGTAAGGAATATTTTTTTTTTGTAGAGGGTGTGATCCTTTAGAGCTGTGTATGTTCTAGATGCCTTTTAATGTTACCGAAATTAATGGATTTATATAATCAAATAAAATATACTTCCTTTTGGCTCAAGCTATAGCTTTTTGTCTTGGACTTGAACAGTCATGATCATCTTTGACAAATTGTTGGAGAGTTTAAAATTAAATTCGAGTTTTAGACATATTAAAAACTTTATGGTTATTTAATTCTACTAATTGCAAGTAAATACTTTGTGATAGCTGGCCCACAAAAGTACTTTTTCGACATTAAGTTCGAATGTTCAATCTAAAAAAGTTTTGCCTTTTTTTGCATAAAAAATAGGATTTTAGCTTAAAAATTTATGTAGAATTTTGGAACGAATTTCCGTCATTCCTTGCCAAGTTTGGTTTGGAGACAAACCGGTTTCGGCTATGTGCCATCTTCAAAACACCCTGTCGGAATATCAAATCAAGAATTAAAAATTTATGTTTTATTTAGATTCGAAATTAAGTTTTAAAATTTGAACATATTTCAGGAATGAATATTTACTAATTTTCGCTTAGAACGTTGTATTCCCTTGATTGTAAGGCAGCGTGCTTCTGTCAACGGTTTCGAAACTGTTCCCGTGGCGTAGCACCGGCCTAGTTAAGCCAAAGAGCTCTCTGTCATATAGTGGCGAGCAAATAAGTCTCCGTGAAGGTAGTGGTGGCCAATTACGTTAACAGAGTGGCTGTGTGGTACCTAGCATAGTATAGGACTATAAGAGACGTTAAATAAAGAGCATTTAATTATCGGAGAACGTGTTTTCTACATCAAGGGTCCAGAAATAGAAACATTCTGTGACAAAACCTCCTGGAGCGGCGAGATATCCCCAGTAGAGAAGCATCGTTACTAAATATATTTTTTCGATATTAAGTTATTATTAAGTTATGTTAAAACTAAGATTAAGACAAGAACTTTATAAATTTTAAAATAGGGATGCATCCACCATCGATTTATCGACGTTATTTCAGGTTTTTCGTTATATTGGTATCGGCGACATTTGTTTTTATTCACTAGCATATCGGTGTAGGTATCTTTGAAATTTTTGCTATCGGTATCGGCCTCGTATCGACAAAAATCCCTACTTTAAAATTGATATTTTACTTAAATTCGAATATTCGAAATTAAGTTCGGACGTAGTTCAGGAGTAAATATATTAAATATAATATATTAGCTTAGATTCTTTATGTCTTTGGGTTTTTGATGGGATTTATATTTATTTTTCGAAATTTTGAAACTAAATTCGAATTTTCAAACCAGTCAATTTTCCTAAGAAAATTAAGGGTGATTGTATACTATGTTTAATAACCGGTTATCCTTGAAAATATTTTTTATTTTACGTAAATGGTGTGTTTCAAATCAGGCGAATCAGGCGATAAATGCTACGCTGACTATCTAGAGACGATGAAGAAGTTGAAACCCGAAATCGAAGGTGCCATACATGAAATTCAAACCTTAACAGACCTACAAATATTTGAAAATTGTTTTGATCGGATAGTGTACTGTGGCTGTCATTTGAATAATGTTATTGTTTTATTCATAAATTTACGAATTCAATTTTTGTAATAAAACCATATTTGCGAAAAAAAAATACTTATTCCTTTTTTTTCGATAGCCGATTCTCGATGGTCCACAATTTATTTTTTTCAGTTTAGTGCATTTGGGTTTATTTGAAAGAAAAGTATTTTCTAAAAACGTATCCCAATTATCTCTTAATCAAACACCCTTTCTAAAATCCGTTGATTTTTTTTTGCTTCTAAACTTAACACGACAGAGTCATGCACTGATTGTGTTATAAACGTCTTGTAGATTTATTATTTTAAATATATGAATTTATGTTTATTTTAGGCGACTTATTTTTCGCTAATTTGCAAATCTTTTGTTTTATCATATTCCGTTATAGTTTCCTTTGTTGCAAATATGAAAAGATGATGTTTGAGGGGAAAAGGGATTGAAGGTTGGAAATGGATTCAAGTGAAAAAAATAACGGTGGGACGATTCTTTTTGGCGTTGTAGACAAATAATTAATATTTACGTGATTGTTGATCTTCGGGGGAGCTAGTTTTATTAAAAAACACTCCGTTATGTTTTCTGCTGATAGTAACAATAATAAATGAAGTTGAGAGGTTTTCACAATTGATGCCTGTTTTCGTGTAGAAAAGAACGTTAGGAAAACCAATTTAAATAAATCAACAACGGGTTGAGCTATCAATTCTGGCTTTCGTGTGAAGCTACATTTATGTCATTATATATGGATGGCACATCGCCTGGGCTTCGCTTACAATGCTTACAATGCTTTAAGATGATTTTCAATTAGCGAACTTGTCTATAGTCGCCCGGCTTCAATTCTTATTTCAGCACAAACCTACACGTATGTAGACCCTAATTGAATCATCTTGAATTATTCATAGAGGGCTCCAAATGGGATAATGGCGTAGGCGGAAGGAAGTCTTTACATATGGGAACTGGGGGTCAATTGTCCTTCAGAATCCCCAATGAATGTAGTGCACTTCAAGCTTAGATTTCGGCGGTGTTGGTTATGGTACTATAGAATATTTGCATTCAAGTCCCTAACAGGTGTCTATTCGACAGCAAAACTAGTCCAGGAATGCCGGGTATCCCTTATCACCCTAGAATGGGTGCATGGGCATGGGACTAACATGAGCAATTGTATGCTGACGAGCTGGCAAAGAGCGGAGCAAGGCTGCAGGCTTCGCACATTGATGCATTTTGCGGCATTCCCCTCTCGGCCTGTAAGAAGCTAATTCACAATGCGACATATGATATGGCTAAGACTAGATGGTAGGAAGAGCCCAAATGTCAGAGCACTAGGGTGCTTTGGCCTACCCTTGATATGGTTCGAATCAGAGATCTATTAAGATTTCAGAAGACGCAACTCGTTCCTTAGCCGTTATGCTCGTATGAGAAATAAACTCTTTGCCTGCCACTTTCAATGTAGGAAAATTTAAGTCAAATGTCCGCAAACACTGCTCCCGCTAGCCCTCTTCTTTTGTTTTTAAATTATGGAATTTCTTTACCTTTTTTTAATCAAAATTATAAAATTGAAGGTCTTTTATAAAAAATTCTATTATCTTTAATTTATATATAAATACTTTATTTCCTGTGAATGTTACAAACTAGGAGTAGACTACCGGAATATCGATAAAAACAAGAAATTTTTATTAAACAGGTTCCAGCTTCAACAATTTAATAAATTTAAATATGAAATAAAACCCAGAAGAGTTAACCTTTGTGGTGCATGCGGTTTACCCATATATAGTCCCATCCGGTGGCCAAGTTTTGGGGGCAGGCCGAAAGCAATAGAACAACGAATCTTATCTTCGCAGTCGTCAATCTTCTCCGGCTTATCGGGCTCAATAAGAATGCAGTGTTATGTATTCTTATAATAGATATCCCACCTTAATGGTTCCAATAAGTACTCCCTGTACCACAATTCCTATATAGAGGGTTGGGACACCTATCACCATTTTTCACTAATGGCCATTTTTAAGTTTATTTTATTCAGATTCTGATATTATTTCCATTATACCACCTTTATGGTTCCATTTAGCCTTTCCCATTTTTCCCCAATGGCCATTGGAAATAGATTCAGAATTAAGAGTATCGCCGCAATGGCTGTTTTTAAATGCTTTCTTTTAATTACTTTTGTTACTTAAATATTTCAAATTTTATATTGTTATTGACTATCCCTTGGAGCAATTTTTTACAAAAGGGTTTCATTATGCGTCTGGTTCCTGCTTTCTCTTGTAGGTTTCTGAGAATAAGGTTAAAATTACTCCCACTATTAAATTGCTAATACAGCTCTGCTGAGTGCAAAATCATCTATGGGAAAAAGTTCGGTTTGTGTCTCTGCTAGTTAAATTTGAATTTATCTTCTCACACATGCTAATTTTAATGTGGGAAAATTTAAACCGAATGTCCACAAATACTACTCCCGCGTTATCCTCCTGCCTTTAATATTTTTTGATGTATTAATTGGATGAGTACGGGTCATCTGCTGAGTGCTGTTCTAGAAAAGAAAAAAATTTATCGATAAAATTTTAGATAAATTTGCCCTTTTTCCTTGCTTACTGGAAGTCAATAAATTGTTAATGACGCATCATCGTACTTAGTTACTTTCCAAACTTCCTGGGCCTCGTAATTTACTTGTTTAGCTACCTGACTTTTCAGAGACAACAAAAGAGTCAAAACACTTATAGTGTTTTCTTTTCTAGAGTAAATTTAGAATTTTTCGCCCTTTTGTTATACTCGAAATATGTATGTTTATGCCTACAAAAGGTGGTTTTGTTTTTAAATTTTACCCTTAATAATGCCGAAAGCCGAAATTTTAGTTAAGAAACGAACACGCCATTATTCACACATTTTTCAAAAGAAGATGTATTTTTATGGCAAGAAGGAATTTATTGTCTTCAACACTTCTTTACCTTCATAAATTTACCTTCATAAATTCAATTTAACTAAATGAGAAAACAAACCGTCAATTAATTCAATTTAATTTTAGATTTCAAAAGCAACAATGGTCATTAAGTTTTGAAGAATGAAGAGAAAGATGGATGGGATGCAAACATTTAAACGTCAACCACTTATTTTCCACTTCATCAGTGGGAATAGTGAAGCACAAACACGATATCCACTCTTAAGCTAAATTAACTGAAAATTAATGCCTGACGCGGCGGCAGTTAGTTGCATTCAAAACACAATGGGTAACAATTAAAATTAAACACATGCACCCATCACCATGAATCTACATTCTTCCATTCACATTGAAGAGTTCAGTTCAAAATAGCGTTTTGAAATTTTTCCATTTCAACTTTTTGTTAGCAAAAATTTAGTTTCTGCTACATTTGACAGCTTCTTTTTTCGTACAACTATAACAAAAACGCCCATATTTTGTATTATTTTGCTGAAATATTCAAATTATGTTGATGTTTGTGGCTGCAAATAGAATTAAAAAGACAAAAAATGGAAAACAAAATCTAAAAATCTGTTCATTTCATGGCATTTTCATGCTTTATCTTTTGTTGCTTTTATAGTTGCTCTTTTGGGTATTTTTTTTTGCTACAACTGCGTGTTGACTGACAACTGACAGCGTTACAAAAAAGCGTTAAAAGAAAAATTCATTTTGAAATAATAAAAATTAAAGTTCTGTGTCCGTTTTTTATACTTTTGCACATGAACGAGTGAGTGAGTGAATGTGTGTTGATTTTTTATCGTCTTAAGAATTTGTTGTAAATTACTATTTATGATTAATCTTTTGGCATTTTTAGCGCTGTAGAGTAACACCTTCCTTCCTTTAACTTTTTCATATGCTGGCCAGTTGCAGAAAGTAAAAATCTATAATTTTTTCTAGTTGCTTATGAGGGCCATTAAAATGTTTAGTAGTTGGTTAAGAAAATGCTGTGATGTGCAATCTACTTTGGATTGCGCATGCTGTCTGGCTGTCTTGTGGCGTCTTTGTGATAATTGTGCCAAAGTGTGTAGAAAACCTTGGTTGTTTTTAATGTTCACCCTTCTAAGTACGAACTACTTCTGGTTACATAGTTGTGTAGCTGATCCCTACTATCTTGGTCTGCTTTTTGTCACCACTACCTTTCTCAGTGATGTTTGGTTGCAGACCTCCTTACCCAGTACTGAGTCAATCGTAGTCACTTCCTTTCGGAGCTAATGATTTATGGATTTAGGTTGTTAGTTGTTAGTTGCCGGCTTTATTTTTTGCATAATGGCTAGCCTGGACATGATTCTCGTGCGGCGCTGTCGCAGCCTCATCCAAGCATATTCTATGTATCCCTCGATTTTCATCTCGATAAAACCACCAAGTCTTTCAATCTCGCGCACACTTAAATTTTTCCAGAGCCGGATAATAGCAGTTGTTCTATAGTATCTTCCTGCTAGTTATTTAGGAAACTTCTACCAAAGTCTTTATACAATATAGAGTCGTTATGAACTTTATGCTGAGCAAGTGACCTCTGCAGTCCAAATAAATAATTGCTGCTGAATAAATGTTAACCAAAAGCTAATGTTCATCCAAGCAGATACTGGAACTTGATACACTGTGCACACTATTATTTAATAATCATACCGCTGCGCCCCAACTAGCACTACAGATTACAGTTGTGTCGTTCATCGTTTAATGGAGAATTCTGTCATCGAGGTGTAAGCAACTCTACAACAACTATAAAAACAAAGACACATTTTACTTGGGAGTGTCATGCAGAAAAAATGAAATTACTTGTTGTTTTTGTAAATGTTGTATAACTGCTACCACCTTTTCGGCAGTAACCCTCCATTGAATTATTTGGCTCATGCATCACACAAGAAATTAGTGTAAAACGACCTGTTGTACAAATACGCAATGTTATAAACATAAAGCAAAAACAATTACCCTGAGAAAATTCCTCGAACCGCGATTCAAAGCAGAAACAAAAACAACTAATGCAAAACGAAAAAGTAAACAAAAGATACACATACACTCACGAACACATATACAAGACCACTAAGCCAGCAAATGAAATAAATGCTGCGCAATTTCACGTATGTTCGGCATATTTCAAGAACCGGCCGTCCACCCCAGAAAATAGAGTTGACTTTGAGATTCCTTAGAGTAAACAGCTGTGTGTATATAATTGTTAAGTTTACAGTGTAATTTCGTACTGAAGAGTTGCAAATAAAAGTAGTGTGTATTTTAATTCTTGCAATCAAACGAACCCCACAAATTAATGTTTACTGTGGTAATAAACGCAACAACGTTTTATATACTAGTGGAAAAAGAGCGGGGAATTTTTTTCAATAAACATTTTTTTTGCGACAAGTTCTACGATAGTTTTGAACTTACTTCGCAGAAGAAACAACATCACTGTTGTCGAATTTCGGAGTTGAAAAACCGTTTTCCAGTTATGTTAATATTTGTCGAGCAACGGCTTCCTTATCGACATAACAGTAAATCTCCAAACCTAGAATCACTTTGAAAAAACAGGCTACATCGCCGAATTCAGCAACCCAAATAACATAAGAAACAACTTTCCGTTGCTCCACTCGCAAAATTGATCTGAGTTTCTAAACTTCTGTTCATAAGAAATAAAGTCACGGAAATATTTTTAGTTGTCTCAAATGCGATACTTGGCTTTCCAAACAAACAATGCTCGACTTTTATAGTTTGCTTCATACAAACACCTGTTTCGCCTACGACCAAACATCAGTGCCCTGGTTTGGCTAATACGTCATTCATAGCATAACTTCACCACTCATAAACATCTCATGTTATCATCAGTTTAGTTCTTTCAAAGTTTACAAAATCATCCATATTTTTTGTAAAAAAAAGAAAAAAATTACAAAAACAGACAATGAATTTGTTGCACTGAATTGAAAAGAAAAACAAGACAAACGAAAAAAAAAATATTGAAATTGAAACTAAAACCGTAAATTGAAATTGAAACTTTTGACTGAAGGATAAATAAATGGCATGCAAATGCAACAACAACAGCAAAGTTTTGACTATCTGTCTATTTGTTCACTGTACCATAAAAATGATCATGAGCTGCTGAGATAGAGATGACGATGATGATGGTGTTGTTGTTGATGATGAGCACAGGCCCATGGTGTTGGCGGAGTGTTGATGTGACGTGGTTGTTGCTTGTTCTTTTTTTTTTTGTGTTTAAATTTTCTGTGCAGTACAGTGCAGTTGTTGTTGCATCTAAAGTGTCTGTTAGTTGTTGGCACCTTTTAAGTTTTTAGTCATTATTAATTTTTTGTATTCGTTGGTGTTTATTTTTTTCAACTAGTTTTGGTGGGGAATAATTTTTCGTCTTTACACTTTTTTTAATTTGTTGCCATTGACTTAAGCTTTAAGGGATTTCAGTTGTCTGTTTGCCTGAAATCATTTAAAAGGTTTAATAATAGTTTTCTTCTCTTTTGAATACGGATCTCGTTATGTGTGTGTGTGTGTGTGAATATTTCCCCCTTAAGTTTTATTATCTTAACACTTTAGTGAAATACTAAAATACATTAAATATTAACAACAACAACAACAAAAATATGTTAAAGGGCTTAATTGCAAGCGTGACAAATTTTGTTGTGTGGCGAAAGACAAAAAATATGATAAATTATATGGGATTTATTTAATTCTTATGTTCAACCAGATAAATCAATTGGAAGTTGTTATTTTCCTTTTACTATTTTCAGTACAAGACACTCATCAAGAGCTGGATATAACAGATTTTTTTATAATTAATGTTAAACTGTCATAAGGGCAAGTAAGAGTTAATCCCAAAGCTTGATAAACTTATTTTTAATTGTATTTGAATCTTATCAAAAAAGGAAGAGTTTTTTATTTAGGTCCTAAACAATTTTATTTAATTTTTAAAATACACGTAAAGAGAAAACTTGGTTGTGGCAACCATATTATGTTCTCTATAAAAATATATTGTTATTGCAAACATATTATGGTTATTTGAACATAGTTTAAACATAACTTTAGTTGCAATAAACAGGTTATTGTTTACATTTAATTACTAAAAGATTTTCATCCATAAAACTTTAACATGGTTGAGTCAAAACATATAATTTTTACTACAATTCTAACTTTAAACAAAGTATTTGAATTATACCAAAATAATAAAATAGCTCTAACAATTAACCCTTTCAGACAGTAAAGAGAAATAGTTGAGATAAAAATCTGAAAATTTCAGTGTAAGCTAGTTTGATTTTTGCTGATTAAGAATCTGAAGACAAATTAAGGCTAAGTTGTCTCGCTTGGCTGCCAGCTGATGTCCAATATATTGGACAAAGTTGCTTGGTGGACATGGTTCTTATAAATAAATTTTAAGTAAAAGAGTGTTATTAAATGAGACAAATGTAATAGACAATTTTATTTCGTGTGATAATTTACAAAGCAATTATTTCCGCCTTTTACACAGAGATAAACGCGACATTTTTTGCAAATTATAAAAGTTTTGTTCGAACAACCGTCCATTTTGCCACTACCTGAATTTGGGTTTTCCAGAAATTCTGGAGCCATCTGATTAGGTTTCTTGCGTTTAAGTGTATTTTGCAAAACTCACTTTCTGGTGCGGTTACTGGAGGACAAGACCACCACGAACTTCGGTGGTCTGCCGTTACGAGGTATATCAATATCTTTATCTGGTTTTTGCACTTTAATTAGAACCTTTGCTACATCAGTACGAAAATTCAGGGAATATAATATATATTTATGTGGAACTCCATTTACATCGCACGCTTTCCTATACTCCATCCATGAAGCAGTGACCGCCAAGTCAACGAAATGCATTATTACACGCACGGTCCATTTTGATGAACGAATGTTGATCCTATAGTAAATCGATTGCTGCGAACAGTTCCTGTTGTGTAAGCAGAATTTCAAATAATTGAAAAGATGGAAAGTAATTATCAAAATATAATTTATGGGCTTTGCTAGATGCAGTACAAATGCGGAACCACTTTGTACATCCTATCCTGATAATCCTTTGGTCGTGCTGAAATATCTGTTACATGCAGATTATTCCGTAATATAAAAAAGCGATTGACTGCCATATTTTCGTAAAACAATGGCATTCTCTAACGTTTATCAAAGTATATACGCACTCGAGGAAATTTAAAACAACTCATCATAATATGAAGGCCAAAAAATATACGCATTTCATCCGCGTTAGATTGTTTGAAGGATGAATTGCCTTGCTGAACAGCATATATATTGCGATAAAATGCAGCTTTATCAAAAAATCCATCATCGAAATATTTTTGGAAGTATTGAAATGGCGTTTCTAAAACATTATTATCACTAGGCGGAACAAATGAAATAAGTTCTTGATTTCGCACAAGCCTATTTTTCCATGCAATTTTTTTTTTTGAGTAAATTGGATGTTGGTGCCTTCGCAAGAGCTTTGAGAAACTAAATCCACTAACTGGCTCAGTTCAATTCCTAGATTCGTAAAATCCATTTCAGAAAGATTAGTCACGTCAATCTCATCTATAACTTCTTCATCTTCAATTGCTTCTACCAATATTTCGCTGCTATTATTTTGCACCACTTGCTCAGGCAACTGACTAGGAGAAAACTGGTTTTCAACCTCATCGTCTTCTGCATCACTCATATCTGAAGTTTTTTCTAAGTGTTTCAAGATTTCATAAATTGATCTAGAAATATTCGTAAATAAATGATCCCTTGCAAATTTAAAAAACTACGCCCAATATATGGCATGAATTCAAATACGTTTATACGAATGTAATATTGTACATTTTATATAAAATTATATTCAAATAGCTTAACAACGAAAAATGACACTGAAGATGGCACATAGCCGAAACCGGTTTGTCTCCAAACCAAACTTGACAAGGGATGACGGAAATTCGTTCCAAAATTCTACTTAACAAATATTTTATTATTACTTAAAAAATTTTTTAAGAGTTTAAAATAATGTTATTTTCACTTTAAACTAGCACTGAATATCACCATGTCGCACAGCGTTAACGTACTCGTACCTATGAAAATAATTTAATTTTGCGAAAACTAATGAAAAATTTGATGTTTAAGTCACATATGTATACATTCTAGTAAACTCTCTTTTGATAACGGTATTAACTGCAAAAAGTTACTCAAGATGCCAAAATAGTAGTGGAATTTTCGATTTATATCAAATTTTAGGACAGGGCTGGTTATACAGGGTGTCTCAAAAACTAAACACTGTTTAAGTTCGTGCAAGTGACAGCTCTGATGTTTCACAACTATCGCCTATGAATGTTTCGATTATTGAAAATGGGGCGCTACACATAAAAGAACGCGTTATAATTGTGAAAAATCAATTAAGCTGATACCGCTCGCCAACTTCTCGCAATTTTCAATTGAAAATATGTCAATAATTCGAAGAGTGATCAAACAATTTTAAGAAGCTGGGTCGATTTTGGTCAGTAAATCTCCTTAGCGATGACGTAACGGTCTGTCTGTTGAACACAGTAAGCGAAAGTGTCGCCGAAAATCCGAAAATATTAATTCTGCAGTGACTGTGAACGACATTTGTTACAGGAGCATCTTAACGGAATTATTGTGGGCTCAACTGGACCTCAGCAGTCCCCCGTCATCTGCTGCATTGTGTATGAGATAATCGTTTTATTGCAGCAACGATTTCCGTTGTGCACTCTTAATTCGACACCCTATATATTTATATGTCTAATAATGCCATGGGCCAACGGAAGTCAAATTTAAAATTTTTAGTTAATTTGTTTTACAACAAGTAAAATATAAAATCAATATGTGTTACACGTCATCATCTGTTGCATATTAATTTAAAAAAACACGCAAAGAAAACTTCTGACAGTTCTGTACGCGGTGCCGCTTGCAAAAAATAAATATTTGTTCATATTTATTAGTGTTCTAAACACACCCAAACATTTATCAAATGTTTAGAAACTATTTCCGAAGTGAAATATTGTGCGTCTTTTAAAAAAGACACCAAATTTAAAGTATATTTTTCTTATTAAACATTTTTTTTTTTAATTTCGCATACGAAAGTCTTATTTGAAATAAAAAAAGACAAAAAATACAAAAAGAAATTCAGTTGAGAAGAGTTAGTAGAAGCAGACTTATCTGTTTTTTAGACTCTTATCTATCAACATTAAAAGAAATATTATCTGTTGTCTTTTGGTTTTGGCGATAAGACAATTTCACGTTTGTTGTGCTTCAAGTATTCGTTCGCAATTCTAATTCACATGTCGAAATTTATTTTGTTTTGTCTTCTTAATTGTTCGTTTCTTTAAGTTTTTGGTAGCAAAAGAGACAAGAAAAGTAAAAGAAACATGATTTTAAACTGAAGATAGATGTGTTTATTAAATTTTGCGCAGGAAATAATTATGTGTGTTTGCCGTGTTCCCTAAGAACTGGCACCACATTTTCCAGTGGCACTCAAACTGCAGCTTTAAGGGAACGTAATTTTGATACTATTTTGTCTCAATGCCCCTGGCATGATTATTAATTTTAGCCCTTTGGTTGAACGTTTCTTCGGGTTTCACTGTTGTTTTTATAAGTAACCACGTTAACATTAGATAGTCTCACATACATACTGGGCCAAGCTGTTGAAATTTGAAATATGAAAATGTTGCCAGCAAGTCTGTTCTGTATTAATAAATTGCCGAGAAGAACTAATTAATTCGTCAAAGTTAATACCATTGTTATCGGGTAGAGATTTGATGTAACTTAACGAAATATCAGACCAGGCCGATTTTATACCATCCTTTCTAGAGATCTTCCTTCCTCCTTCATAAGCTTTGTGCGTTAGTCATCCCTAAACGTGTTCAATAATGTTTAAGTCAGGAGAATATGGTCGCCTCTGCTCCTGAAGCCAGCTGTTTATAACACCAGCAGTATGGATGGGTGCGTTGTAATGTGAAAAAAAAACAAAAGGAGGGGGGCCACAAATTCCAAAGTCCGCGAATTCGAGAAACGCAGTTTAAAGTAGGTTTTTGCAACCCGTTCCCGTCATTCGCTCATTTACAAAAACTAAGCTGACAGCGCCATAATACGTGATAGCGCCCCATACCATTACGCCCCAGACGGCTTAAAAACTTTCCTCCTTCCTTACATCATGGAAATAATAATTATATCAATCTTGACCATCGATGTTAAAGCGCTTTTCGTCGGAAAAAAATCACTCGCATTCAAGCGTTTGCTTGATGACCTTGTTACACATCCACGTAATGTGGTCTTTTCCAACTTTCACCTCTGCTGCTTATGTATGGCTTTCAATGAAGTATTTTGAAATTTTCGACGCTTCAGGTATTCCCAGCTTTTTTTTAACATTAAAACTCGTTGTTTTACTCACTGTGACTCCGACAGCAGCCCCAATAGATGAATTTGAAGCTATTTTGAGAATTTACTGTCTACTTCGGGGTGAAACCTTTCGATATGTCTCTCCTTTGTCCCATTTACCATACTCTAATGGACTCTCACGATAATCGTTTATTACTTTTGGACTTCGACCAGGTTTTCTGGCTATAGCGCTGTTAGAAAGCCCTTGATCATGGTACGCGTCAATGAAGGCGATTTCTGTGAAACTAAGCAACTGGTTTTTTCCCACATTTTTTTATAGCAAAAACCATGTTTCTATATCGCAATTAAACGTGAATTGATTCAATTTGACGTAACAGTCAAAGAAGAATTGAAAATTTTGTACTGAGTCTAATCTAATTTAACACTGAAATACTAAAATCTTTGCTACTACTTACGATAACAGTCATGAAAGGCTTTTACTCTCCAATTTGGAATTTTTGTCAAAATAATTCCTAGCAAAGAATAAAACAACAAAAAAGAAAAATATACAAAATTAAGGACACTAAGGGTTGTGGGCCGTAAAACAACGTATGTCAACACAAGTAATTTTCGTTGAACAAAAATGATACTAACGCAACCACTTGAGAATTTTTATTATAAGAAATATGATATGACTTTATCTTTTAAATGTTCACTTATAACAACGTATGTGCATGTGCATTTGCTTTGTACAAAATGTACAATATAAAAAATCGCCTAATTGTAAATCAAAAATGAACAATCACCCGGTAACTTTGCGGATTTTGGCACAACGGTGAAACACAATACAACAATTTTATCCATTCACCGAGACAAATATAAAAAATTAAGCAAACTAAACAACGCACAATCACCAAGTATTTTGGCTAAATATTCACTACGTCAAATTCGTCCAAATTCCAATGAACAATCATTCGAATTTTGTTTCGAATTGGGGAAATAGCCTAAATTTACAGGAATGTAAAATCACCCAACGTTGATGAATAATTGCAATTATTTCTACAAACGTTTTTGGGCGTTTCTTCATTTTGACCTGTTGGGCAATTATTCATACCGCCATCAAAAGCTTGCCGTTATATTGTTTTATAGTATTCACCAAATATTTTTAGTGCCATCTTAAGACATTTTAAAATTTGGCTATTTGACAGTAATTTTTTTTCCAATTGCCAGAAATTGACATATGACATTATTCATGAAAACCGCTGTTTTGGGTTGTTATGAATCCTTAAGGTTTTCGAAACAAGCTACATTTGGGGGTGAATATCTGTGCTGAAAAGCGAATTCGTCATATGCGGGGTGATCTCAACCCACACGAGTTTTACAAGGAGGCAATGCAGCATTGGCTCGTACAACATTGCCGAGGTCAACGATGCCCACAGGAAGCGCTGGTTAACGTATTGTGCGGACAGTAATTCGTTCCATAGACGAAAATAAGAATAAAAATGTTAAATTATGTTTTATTTATATACTTTTTAAGCACTGGTTATTTTATAAAAATAATTTTATTTAATATATTCGATATTAATGAAAGAAATAGAAATCCAAAAATAAATTGACTTTATAGCGAACGCAATATGGCAAACGCTAAAATTAATAATGAAAACGTTTATACAGTGTGTACGCCGCGAAGGTATACTACTTTGTTTGAGTTGCTCCAGCGCTTCTGGTTTGTTTGCATAAACCTTGCAAACGACCGTGGAGACCAATCAACACCACCATTCCTTGAAATAACCTGTTGTGGAAAGAGGTCTCGCAGTAATTCCATTGTAATCGTGGCTGTATGCGATGTGGCACCGTGTTGTAGAAACCACATGGAAATCAAACCCAATGCATGCAGTTGTGGCGTTAAAAAGTTTTCAATCATATCACGATATCGCTCTCCATTGATAGTTACCGTTGAGCCGTTTTCAGTTTCAAAGAAGTAAGGTCCAATGATTCCCCCTGACCAAATTGCACACCAGACTGTCACTTTTAATGGATGCAAAGGTGACTGATGAATAATTTGGGGGCTTTACATTGCCCAGAACCGACTAGTGTGTTTATTCACATGTCCATTCAAATGAAAATGTGTCTCGTAACTCATTATGATTTTTTCATGAAAATCGGGATTGTCATGGGCGAGCTGTAGCATCCTATTGGCATATGTACGGCGGCGTAAATTGTCTTCTGGAAGAAGCTCTTGCAGTACGTTGTGGTCCATGCTTGGGCCTATCAGCTACAGTCCCTCTTTCTTCGAAATCATTTACTATACGGTAAATAGTGCGTCTTGTTGGCACGTTGTTTCTCCCAAAAATTTCACGTAACTTTCTCATCGTCACAGTAATCGATGATTGATTTTAATAAAATGTTTTAACGATTAAAACACGTTCGTTTACCAAATATTTTTCCATAATAAATTTGCCACGTCTCTACTTCAGGACTGCCAGATATGAACTGTCAAGTATAATGTTTACCGGCGATAAAACATAGTAGTATACCTTCCCGGCGGACACCCTGTACTAAAGGATTATTTGTTTAGAAAATAATTTGTTTTATTTTCTTAGTATACAATAAAATCCCACGTTTAGAATCAACACGTTAGTTGCTGCTTTTGTCTTTTGTTTTTAAATCGGCATTCACTTCTCATTGCTTCATTAGCCATTGAACTATTTCATCAATTGTGTAGCTGTTAGATATTAGAGTTGACACTTGCACGAAAAAAGTGCCACAAAATTTAGATATTGCTCTCTTACTGAGGCACCTTATATTTACCAGTTGTACTTTAGTAAATAACAAATTCTACTGGCAATTAATCGACAAAACTTAACGGGCTCTGATGAGAGTATACGCTTTAAAAATCGTCTAAATGATATAAAATTCTCTCATCTGGCACCTCGGCCTTTAACGCATAACGATAACAATAGTTTTTGAGTCATAACTATTTTGCCGTAAATTTGTGTCATTATGGAGGAATTTAAAAAATGTGATTATCTAAATATTTGCTTAAGAAAATAAACACCCAGAGGAAATTACAAGAACTTTTATAAAAACTAAAAATATTCTTAAATTTTTTTTTTGCAAACATTTCCAGTGCAGAAATCTTAAATAGTTTAAATTAAAAATTAAAAGATGTTGGCACTTTGCGTAAACACAACTCAAAAAGTATGACGTTTGTTTATTAGTAAAATTTAAAATATTAAATATTATGAACATCTAAATCTAGAACACAGAAACATCGGTAGTCGCACTGTCTGTCTTTTTGTGAGTGTAAACGCTTGTTTACGTTCAAAAGTAGTTCAATACAGAACAACTGTTTCAATAAGTCAGCAAAGAAAAACATATTTTTAAGTAACGTATCCAAGAATATAAATGACTTAAATCGACATGAGTGTGAACATTTTAAAGGTCATTCACAATATGTTGAAGAAAAAATCAAAGTTCATTTACATTTTAATGCAAGCAGGCATTGCATGACACTTCAGTTACTTTACGGTGGGTGCGATGAGAATATTGTTGACGAATTTTGTGAAAATCAAGTGTTTGGTTAACTTTACATCCCTAAAAAATAGGAGAGGTTTGTGATTTACATAAATTTTTGAAATTTAAAATTCTCGAACCTTCGAGAACAATCAATCAACTGGGAATTGCCATTTCCCAGCGTATTATTTTTCTTAGTGTATTGCAGAAAATAGCTCTGAAAAGATCTCTAGTTTTTAAGAAGTTTGTTTAACAATTTTGTTTTAATAGAAAATTCACAGCGATTTTTTTCTAAAGAACAAAGCATTACACTGGCTGCGGTGCTTGTCCAACACGAATATATGTCACACTTATCTGACGATAAGGACTCTAAAGATTAATAATATGAAAATTCTTGGTTCTAATAATTGATTTTAGTTAGAAATTTCTTTTTTTATAATTTAACATTTTTGATCCTCTTGTTGTAATTTTCATCAAAGTTAAAAATCCAGGTAAAATTTTGGACTGAAGTGTTGAGCTTGAATTTGCACTCGGTCTCTTTAAATAAATTAATTTTTATGTCAAACAGAAATTAGTTGTACAACAATATAAAAAACAAAATTTCCGCTTTTTTTTTAATAGGTTTTAAACAACTCGACTGTATGCCATTCAAATCGGTGCTCAACCTTATTTCTCCCACATTTTCTTCGCAACTAAGGTGTCTCCTTTTGACAAAAGTTGTGCATACGGCAACCGTAAAATGTTATCTAACAATATTTGCAAGCATAGAATTGTCACCGTTATTAGATGCGTCTTTGCAAATAAGCAATTCTGTTAAGATTTATTTATTGACATTTCCTATTCGTTCGTTGAAGTCTGTCTTCCTGGTCATTTCAGATATACAGAGATTTAAAGTAAGGTCACAGAACCAATTTTCTAAAAATGGCAATATTTCTGCAGGAGTTCCTCAAGGTCGTACACTAGAGCTGCTATTATATCAGATCTATACATCGGATATGCTAACAAGCCCTACTACATATACGTTAGTGTTTGCAGACGACACTGCATTTATGTATAAGTATTAATAATGATCCAAAGGCTGTCTGTCTCACATTCAGGAGCTGGAAGACTGGTTAAAAAAGCAGAGGATAAAGGTAAATCCTTCGAAGATTACTGACGCAAGGTTTTCCCTCAGGAGGCAACATTGTCCACTAGTAACAAAAACAAATACTACTGTTTCAGCGGAAACACACGCTAAATATTGAGTATCCCCCTAGATAGACGCCAAACTTGATCTCGCCATATTGAGGTCGTGAAACAATTTAACGACGCTGGTTAATATGTCCTAACTCAGGGCTTTGCACTACAGAGTGCTTTTTTACAAGTCCATTATAAAACCAATATGGACATATGACATTCAGCGGTGGTGTCCTGCTTGTCATCGAACATACAGAAGCTACAGAGAAGACAGTCTCGGACTTTACGACTTATCGTTTATCCCCTTTGGTATATGAGAAATGAGAATATCTATAAACATCTAGAATTTCTCACTATCAAAGAGAAACAAAGACATACTCGTCCAAATACGTAAACAAACTGGTCGTTCATTCCAACACCCTAGCGCGCGATTTATTGCAATTTCATGGGCACTAGCGACTGAAAAAACGAGAAGGCACTCACTAACCCAAGAGTAGATAGTTTAGATAGAGAGGAGAGAAATTAACACTCTCTTATAAAAAATCCCTAATTCACACAGTAGGACAGGATACGCCAAGGATGCGTAAACAAGATGGTGCTTGGTTTCTAGTATAAGAACTCTGAATACCAGTTGATCTGAAGAAACTCCAGTTTTAATTGGCCAAGCGAGGAATCAGGATGGACAAAACTGCCTCGCGAGAGGGGTGGACGGGTCAATCAAAACGTACAGAAGCAGTAATCGCACTGAGCCCGAAGACGAAAATTGAACTACCTTCAAAAATAAAAAGTTACAATACTATCGAAGGTCTTAACGAGGCGGAGGAGAATAGCAGCTATTTCGAATAGACAATCAATGATCTTAAAAAAGCGTCGAGAAATTGCAGTTCAAAAATATTTTATGTAAAAGCACCAAATCACATTTTTTTTTATTGAAAACATAAATCTTTAACTAGAAAAAAAACCCTCCGTACAAATTTACATACATATGCGTATTTAATATTTAATTTCAATACTTTTTTGGTTTTATGGACTCTTTTTATTTAAATCAAAATAAGAGCATTTATTTTAAAATTTAAAATTAGCGGTTTTTTAAATAAACCGTTTATTTGGCTATTTGAATAAACCAAAGGACTATAGACCAATTAGTATGTCAACGTTTTTATTGAAAACACTGGAAAGACTAATGTGTATTTGAAGAGTATTTTATCGCCCAGGTCTATGGAAACAGTCCTTCGTGACGTAGTTGCCAAGACACAGATGTGCTGCAGATTAATGTGGGTACCTGGCACTACGGCCTAAACCCACAGTGCTCTCTGCACCGGATGAATACAGTGCGTCCACCAACGCCCCCAGGCACTACACATGAGTACCAATTCAAAACCATGCATTTGGACATGGCGCGTCCAGTTCTTCTATTGAATACCCTCCTGGCGTATTCCCCCAACCTATTAAAGGTCTAGCTGTCTTCTAAGGCCCTACTAAAATCCAACCCCCGGTGTGGTCAGTACCCCTGCGGGTAATGCCCATACCATGTAACTCTCTAATGTCATCATAGTCGGGACACGCTGTCAGTACGTGCCCCCAGTCCTCAGGTCCCCTCCCACACCCAAATTCAGCACATGCAAGAATGCATTTTGGGAACCGTGCTCCGTCAGTAAGAAGCCCAGGCTCATGCCGAAGCGGAAGTCTGGGCGTTGTCGTACGAAGTCCGCGTCACGTATGAATTCATACGCTACCCTCTCATGGTTACTGTTCGTCTATCTGGTCCTCCACCTAGCAACAAGACACTCGTCTAAGACACAACTCTACAGGCAAAAGTATGTATTAACGGCCTTTCTGGATGAATAGGGCCCTTTTAATAACCTAAATATATCCTCGATACTGGACGCCCTACGAAATACGGGGGCGCATTCAAAAATTACAGAATGGAATGCTCTGCCGTAGCAGCATAATCTCTAGTCACGGCTGGAGCACGCCGACTAAGCTTTTGACAAGAGGCACACCACTCAGGGCGGTAGCATATCCTCACTTCTATGGAAACTTGTCGTAAATAAAATTCTCTTCAGGACATGCAACCGAGGCGTAAAGTTGGTCGCATATTCAGATGATGTTTTGATCCTTATCAGGGGGAAATGTCCAACCATGATAAGCGAACTTATGGAATCAGCACTTGACCAACTGTAATGTTATAGAGAACAGTCTCGGAGTAAGTTCTGAAAAGACCAAACTTGTTCTCTTCTCTTTATCAGAAGGTATAATAATACGGAGCTTAGGCTCCCAAAAATGCGCAGCATTACTCTGGAATAAGCAAATGAAGGCAAATATCATGGCGTAATCCTGAATTCAAAGCTCTCATGGAAACGTAATGCTGAGCACAAGATGAGGAAGGCCCTGTGTGAATTCTGTGCGTACAAAAGGACCTGTGGAAGGAAATAGGGATGCAAACTGTACATGATACATAGGATGTACACTGCGGCCATCAGACCTATTCTCACCTGTGGAGAAGTTTTCTTTCTTTGGCCCTTAATCGATAAGCAAAGGTCGAAGGCACTACCTAGCCCTTGATATCGCTACTAGTTGGCGCACTGTATGATTGGTCGTATGTCGGAGCATATGGCAATCTCTCGTGGTGAGAGCTGCAGGAGCTGTCTGGATGATGAGGAAGAGGAGGAGTCAGTTCAACATCTTCTCTGCACCCGCCCGGGTCTGCACGAACGCAGGCTCTAATATTTGGGTCAAAGATTCTTTCAGGACCTGGACTGTCTTAGGGATGCAACACTGACTAGCCTGGCAAGTTTTGCGAGAAACTTCAGGTGGTTTATATAGATGGAGGACACCGAGACATCACAATGAGCCTAATGGCCTCCTAGTGCACTCGCTGTATGCGAGCTGCCCACCTGACCATTATTTGGTTTGACATAAGCTCTAAATTTCTATTGGTTGCGTGAACCGAGGTCGCACTATAATCTTTTTCGGAAAAATAAAAACGTTGTAAATCAGCATCTCATATAAAAAGTCTAAGAACAATTTTCATTAGCCTAATTGAGAAAGAATTGCAACGTTTCTACTATAAAACTAACTATTCCAATATTTTATAAGCAGCGCAATAAAATTCGCCATTAACACCTAATTTGTATTGAAATTTAAATGAAGATTTCCTTACCGAATATTAAAAAAACAAATTGGCACGCATTAATAACTTATTTTGCACATCATTTGAAATAAATTGTTTCAATGAACAACTTGCTGTTTATTTACTTGAAATTATATAAAAAAAATTTATTTTAGTTTTTAGCAATAGCAGTGTGCCTTTCTCTCTTTAACGATTATGCCCGAGGCGAATGCTACAAAGAGAAATGAAGAAATTGCCACGATGTCTAAACGCGCAAATTACGACAGCTCGACAAGCAAGTTGCCCATACATAAGTGGAACAGGTGAAATTTTTGCTTAAAAATCCACAGCAACAATTAAATGTTTATTGTTAAATTTGTATTTGTTTTTATTGTTTAAATAAAAATGTATTTAAATAAAGAAATTTATAACAAAATGCATGACTAATTCTAACAAAAGCATGTTTTTGTTAAACCCACATGCACTCGACTGTCTCTACATGTCGAAAAGTATCTTGAACAAGTGTGTGTGTGTGTGTGTAAAACATTTTCATACAACGCGGCAACAAACTACTAATACTACCACACTATTATTATTGTTTAATGTTTATTTTATTACCAAGCAATGATTTTGTTTGTTTTAAAATATGCTTACAAAAGCACAGCATACCTGCAGGCTGCTAAAAATGACAATACCAAGTTAATTTAAAATTTTATGCACAGTGGCTCCTTTATAAATGAAGACCTATAAATTTAAATCTACTTACGCTTTTATTCTTTTATAATAATTTAATTTTAGATGGCAAATCTAACTAATAAAAATACTTTAATTTTTCTTTTATGTTTTAGATCAAATTCTATTAATGTCACCTATATACCTTTACTCGAACGCCGCAACAATGGCTTGTCTACGAACGATATTGCACTAATCGATTATGTTAGCGAACTGTGTCAAAACGATTCATGCAGTCTAGGTTCAGCAAATGGTAGCAAATTGTGTTGCTGTTCTCAGAGAACTACCTCCTCGTCATGTTGGCATTTGAAAAGGAAACAGATTATAAGGCAAAGTTCGCATGCATCAGGTTAGTTTACATATTTAAAAAAAAAATAAATTACAACTCAACTTTCTTGCAGAGTTTTAAAAAATGTTTAGATTTATTTTATATAATGTATTTTATTTATTGTAAGGAGCTAGCTTTAAGCTTTTTTTGCCCTTTCCTTCTGATAAATTTTTGGATATCGTCTATAATTTATATTTATTGCTTTTCCCATAATCACATCTAAATCTGAATCCTTAAGGGCAAAAAATAAACTCTATTCGCTTTAGTAGACCGTCCGAGTGACCGTCAGTTCGTTTAGAAGCTGCAATAGTTTTTTAACGACCCCATCATACTTTCAAATGTTAATGAGACTGACGTGATTGTTAATATTTATAAGAATTCCGACTTTAGTGACACTGGTAGAAAATATAGCAATTTTAGCATGCAGTGCAATGTAACCGTTTATTTCATAGCCTCTTAAATAGGTAGCAATTTTAGCATATTGCCTGCAGTGCAAGGTTGCCCGTTATTTCACAGCCTCTACGTTATTTCTTTGGAAAAGCCTTAACAACAGCCAGCTTGAGTTTTTTACCAAGAGGTAACTGAGATTTCATTGGTACAATAGACGAATTACGAAAGTTTTTATCTTCCAGGGGCCTCAACCTTTAGACAAGCCTTGGGGACATTTACCGTCATATCGCCCGTACTTCATTTCATTAAGGTAGCGGAAATCACTAACAAGTCCAGATCGTTTTGGGGGAAAACCTCTCAAGATCGCTTATAAAAAATATCATCCAATATTGAATAGAACGTATTGGTTAGCAGAGTCGATGAACAACTACCATTAATAATTTATTATTTTTCATTTTAGTACCGGGTCTTTTTTTTTAGTAGCATAGAACTTAAAATTTAAATACAACATACATGAGTGTTGTTAATGGCTTTATTCGAAAGATATTTCCGTGTCACATTTATTTGAATACAATTCCGGTACATGGCTACCTCGGCCGGTGGGACGAAATTCTATCGAAATCCAACCGAATGTTGCGTTCCATGGCGCCAACTGTCTGTAGCTTATTGACGTAGACCAGAGATTTCACCTACCCCCACAAAAACAGTCCAGCGATGTTATATCGCATGATATTGGAGGCGAATTTACGCATTCATAACGTGAAATTATTCTTTCACAGAACATTTCTTCAATTAAATCAATTGTGGCAAGCATTGTGTGTGGTATGTTGCACCATATTTTTGAAATCACAACTCCTCCATAATAAGACAACTCAATTGTAGTACAAATAAGTCAGTGGTCATGGCCCTGGACCGGTTGCCATTAACTCTACTATTTTTGCCAGCATTGTTTTTGAAGGAAAATGGACCAATGATATCACTGGCCCATAACGCACACTAAACAGTGACTTTCTTTGGATGTAATGGTGTTTCGGTAACGGCTTGTGGATTATCTTCAGTTTAATTGTCCCCAATTTGTTTTTTGTAGTATTCATTTAACCAAAAATGAGTTCCATCACTGCAGAACATTTTCTTGCGAAAATCGCAACCCACAGCAATTTTGTTTTGAATCCAATTTTCACGATTTTGCAAATTTGCAGGTGTTGTGCATATTCATGATAAAGCAAACTTTTTACAAGACCTGCAACAGCTGTCAAAATAGCGCTCATATCAGTATTGCCACCTTAAAGCTCTAAATCCCTAAAAAAAACGCCCTATGTCCCCCATTGTCTTAAAGTGTTCCTACAGACGTCTTAAAATTCTCAGTATTCTTAACAGAACTTTACGTAGATATTTCTTAAATGTTTAAGTTTAATACCAATACCACCCGTGATTACCATTTGATGGAATGCACTGCATTATATGCAACTAAAACACGCACGGGACAGAAATACCCACGATTGAATAGTTTCACTTATAATTATTGCTACCAGCTGCTGGAAAGCGTCCATAAATAAAAAATTGATAATTTCCAAGTGTTGTTCATTGTATTAAGATATTTATTGACAGTACAATGCTGCCAGATCATACATAATGCTTTGTCCGTCAAACCGCTTGTACAAAATTCTCTTTGGTCCATTTAAAACCCTTCGTATTATTTTTTGGTTGGCAGAAATATTTAGGGAATTAAAAAAAAATAGTGTCATTCCAAGCGAAGTTATATACGCATTTCGAGTATTTGAAATTCCCACACCATTAACTTCCAAATCTTGTGCCTCCATATAAACAAATGATTCAATAAAACAAACGAGAAACTAAGACGATTTAATGGAAAATTGTCTTCTCATATTATATGGGTCATAATTTAAATATAAATCTCAACACTTTACGGTTGGGTTTCTCCTGGTTTTTGTTGTTATATTTCACAAGGAGGCGCACACATACTCCCTCCCTCCCTCCCTCTCTCTCTCACACACTCACTCTCATTCTCTCTCTTAAATGCTTAGAATACAACATGCTTTATAAAAATAATTTATTTGTAAGCTTAGCAAAAATTTATTTTTAAAAATACTTTTAATTTTATTTAAAATTTTCTTTTTCTTCTATTTTACTTTATTTCACAAACGAACATTTTGAACATTCATCCGACATTTGCTGTGTGACTGGCGCTGAATAATGGGAAAAATGATGATGAAAATGATGTGTGTATTTCGGTGTGCATTTTAATGACTTTGATGCGATTGGTATTGATCTTCATGCTGATACTTGTGAAATATTTGTGTCTTTTGATTTCCAAAAAAAAAAAAAATTGTTAAAGCTAAAAATAAAATTGACATTAGTTTGACACAAATAGCAACGCATACAGCAAACAAATCAATATCTTTGCCGGCTACACCAAATTTAAGTCAACTGCGCAGACCTATTAGACCAAGCTATAAAAAACTTAATGAACAACTGACACAGGCAACAGTTGAAGCCACCATACACATGCCTCTAACGTATGAAGAATTTCAAAACAGACAACATTTTCAACAGACTCGCAAAACACCAACGAACTCAACAACACCATTGCCACCGTCACCTACAGCAACATTGCCACCCACGCCAACGCCAACAGCAACAAAGCAAATTCATTCATCGACAAAATCCATGTTGTTGAAACACCGTTCGTTACGTTATGAGGAGACAACATCATCTTGCAATCTACCACCGCTTGACGATTCCAACACAAATACTAACGAGTTTTCATACAAGCATAACAACAATGCAACAATATGTAAAACAATTAGGAACAATAACCACGACAATAATAAAATGTCCAAAACGCCGGGATGTTACCCACAAAACTGTTCATACGAAAATGAAAATCAGCCGGACAACACGGCCAATAGCGAACACAAAATAACACATACACCTCGTGGTGGTGGTGGCGGTAGTGGTGTTGGTGGTAGAGGTGGATTTTTGCGTTGCGAGCAGTGTTGTGAAAGTGTGAGCAGGCAATCGAATGGATATCGAACATCGACAAATAGTAGCGGCCAAAGTAAAAAACCTACCAAATCCACCTCACTCGGCTCGGACTATTATCAACGTTCAGATAGTGAAACAGTCTCTGAATTGTCGTCGTATCGTTTTGTAACGGACGAAGATATTGGCATCGTGAACAACAACAACAACAACTACTTGTCGTCGCAGTCATCATTGTCAACGAATGCAAAAGAAAATCAAATCCCACGGTTTACGGAATGTGTGAGTAATCTTGAGGAAAATTGTGACGACAATGATTTTAAAGAAAATAAAAATACAACCATAAAAAAAGAAACGTATAATTTTAAAAATAATAAAAACGAATATTCTCAACAACAACAGCCGCTGAACCGTGTTCCTCTTCATATTGATTTGGATCATAGTAAAACGTCATGCTCGCATAGCGCACAAACGCCTACGAGTTGTTGTTATACAATTGATAAATCTATTAGTGATCAGTTTGTACCCTATAAAAAGACCCATAATAACAACAACAACAACAACAATAATAATAATTACAATAATAATAATAACAATATCACAAAACCTGTTAAAATACCCGAGCGTAACGATCCCATTAACGTAGATCTCAGCCCTAACGATTGTACGCTGTCTTCGTCTCTGCCTCGTAATTATGGTAGTAATTTCGATACGTGTTCCTTTGCCCGCCAAGTGTACATAAGAAATTCGTTGCGTGGCCAGAAACCTGCCCCACCAGTGCCTCCGAAACCTTTAACGGATTTAGTTGAGGATCCATGTTCCTATGATCCTCAAAAATTTTATCGTAAACTACAAAGATTTGAAAAAGAAAGCTCGCTAATAAAACAATCTTTACCGCGTGAAATACCTGTCGCGCGTGTCCAAGAACGTTCTATAGCTCCCGAGAAATGTGAATTGTTAAATTGTTTTCCCTTATATCGTAATCGCAGTCAGGCGGAAAACTCAAAGAATAGTGAAATACAACAACAAACAAATGGTAACGTGGAAATAGTTGACAACTCAACTCAAACGTGTAAAAGTAGTGAAAACATTTTGGCCAGTAATGGTCATTTAACTTCGAACAACAATTCCCATAAAGCGTGTCGACATCAAATATTGTCAAGTGAATTTCATGCTACCAAAAGAACTTTACGTTACGACAATCACGGACGTTTGAAATCCTCTTTTATTAACCAATTGCCGGTCTTAAATTACAGACGAGCTTCTTTGGACAATGACTTGCCACAAAGTGGTCACAGTCCAGCGTTACATTTTAAACTAACGCCCACCTTAACGCGCAAATTTCAATACTCTCCCAAACATACGATAACAAAAGAAATTAACGAGGAAAACGAAGAAGAAATCGAGGAAATAAATGAAGATCCAAAAGAAATTTCTTTAAATAACAACAACACATCACCTACTCCTGTTCTAAACTCACCCACATCGCCAGCCTTAATCAAGCGCTCTTGGGTGCCGCAAAAGAAATCCCATTCAACACCCATTGTCTTGCAACAAGATCAACTTGCCAGTCCTGTTTGGTTGAGTACAGAAACTATAGAATCTCAGACATCATCATCACAAAAATGCCTGGATGAAGTGCAATCGAATTGTAGTGATCAGACTAGTATCTTTCATTTTGAACACGATAACTCTACATCGTCTTCACCCTCGTCTCTGTTGTACAGCAGTGGTTGTGTAGGCGTTGCCGCTCAATATTCACATTTACACGGCTACAACGGTAACGTGCATGTATTTAAGGGACCCTTACTTGTGAAACGTTTACCGGCCATACAATCATTTGGTTATATTCCTACGCAATCGAACTCTTTGGGTAGTGCTAATGTACGAGAGGAGTTTGATAAAGAGGTAAGTTTCATCATTTGACAATTTGCTTTAAATTGCTTAAGATTAGTCTGGCATAAACTATACAACCAGACAACTGTTAGAGGCCAGAAAGCAACTTGATTTCTCGCATATTAGAATAAGTTTTTTAATTGAAATCCGAGAAGAAACACAAAAGTGGTCACGAACTCGATATGTTTCCAACACTACCAGGTATTAATTATTCGTCCTACGAAAGCATTTGAAAGAGGTTTCCGGGACAGCTGAATTTTTAATAACTTCGGGATTTTCTTTATGTCTATTTTTAGAACAAGTATTACAGCGCCTCTGGTGTTAAATAGGGGCATTTATTTGGGAAGGTGACGACACAAGTAGTATTTTACTTTGCCCGCGTTTCAGTGCTTTCGATTAAAAGAGACGAAGGCGGTAGCCGTGATATATCAATTACGAATATAATATTCCTTCGTTCGTATTTTGTTTAGAATAACTTGCAATCATTATCTACCCCAACATTTTTAGTCGTTAGAATTTATGTTACAAAAGAAAAACCCTGAATATCAGTTCAGTTTAGAATATTTCTAGTTTTCATTATTTACGATTTAATTGAGCCTAATGATAAGGTGTGAATTTCAAAAGCCTTGCCGGTTCTTCGCCCAACATTTCCAGCGCCCAAACAACAAACTCAAGCCGTTGGCTATGATCTGTTGGCTTCAATTCGTTCTTCAATACCCAATGGCGACATAAGCAGGGTTGACTCTCCAGCGATTCCCAATACAGCTGATCGACGCCGAAAAGTTGTTTCAGGGTGTAGAATTTTGGAACGAATTTCCGTCATCCCTTGTCAAGTTTGGTTTGGAGACAAACCAGTTTCGGCTATGTGCCGGAACCGGAAATTCGTTCCAAAATTCTACATCAAAACACCCTGTCGGAATATCAAATCAAGAATTATTTCAGGGTCTTCTTTGATAGTGTCCGCTACAACGGCTATGCTTTCGTAATAATCTCTGTCTAGTTGTTAGCTTAAGGTCTGAAGAAGTGTACACGTGTATAAACTTTTTCACTGAGCGACGAATTGCCTGTGCACTGACATCATGATGACGATTGAACTCATGGCGGAATTCACGATCAGTTGCCGTGAAACGATGAAACGGCAAAAATTACTGTTACATCAATAAGGTAATGCGAAAGGTCAAGTTCAGGTCTAATGCACATATGTGTGAATATTACACGAAACCATGCGATCTTCTTTTTACCCCTTTCATATCTTTGCTTGAAACATAATCACTCTACGTATAGGTAACCTCATCGGTGAAGTTTTGAAGTGTTACCATAAAAGCTTCCCGAGATATAAATTTGTAAAATGTGTATATTTTGGTACCTATTCACTGGCTCACTGACTAACTGATCAATATTGTGTGTCACTTACACTATAACTAGAGAGCTGAAATTTGATATACAGGTAGGTCTTGGGGAACAAGTTATAACAAAAATTTGAAAACGGCCACTAGGTATCAATTTGAGATGCAAAACCTTCGTGAACAGATAATTTCTAACTTTTTATTTGGAGCAATATAAAATTTAAACAAAAGACAAAACGTTCCACTGGAAGTATTAATAATTTTAGTGAAAATAAACATTTAGCGATATCGAAATCGTATCGCTAACAATATATAAAAAGAATATTTCGCGATAATGGAAAAGATATCTTTCATACACATTTAGCAATATTGAGAAATGACTTTTTAGAAATTTTCAAAGTCTTTTCACTGGAGAAGTTTTTGTGACTTAAATTTAATTTTGCTTAAGTTTTCCTTTTAATATAATTAGCGACCTGCCAAATCGTTTGATATTTCAAAGAAAACTGAGTGGCAGTTAAAGTTTTCTCGATTTGTGTTGGATTGTCGATCTTAAATTACGGCACGAAAAATATTCGATTTACTTTCGAAGGCCATATCCTCAGCGTATATCTTGATCAAATAGGAAGCTGAGATTTAAGTTTTTTTGCTCGTTTTGTTTTAATTAAGTGTTTCTCTTGCTTTCATGAAACTTTTCAGTAGCTATCAAGTTTTCTTTTAAAATTTGTTCATTACATACTTACAACCCATATAAATATTAACACTTGCTTTATTGACACAGCTACCTTACAGAAGAGAATGTGTCTGAATAAAACTTACGTTATGTAAAAGGTGTTTAACTTAACACATTGTAGTGTTTGTAGACCTCGTATAACCATCCACGCCAAGTTTCGATGAGCGAATTGAATTTTTCGATAAAACCTAATTCAACAAACATAGTTCGCTTTAGATATATGATATCCGCATCACTCCATTCGATTGAATCGAAAGCCGGCAAACGTAAAGCATTGCGAATTTCTTCCGTAAACGTGGTATCGCATTATTGAAAAAAAAACGTTTTTTACCTCTTGATGCTTTGGTAAACTACTTTTGCGATGTGCTGGACCCAGGAGACGTTTAGAAAGACCTAAAAGTTAATGTACAAAAAGAAACCAATGAGAAGAAATAATTAGAAATCAAGTTTGTTTCTTTAAGACTAAAAATTTCTATAATTAGAAAAACAAGAGTAAATTGTGTTAAATTATTGAGTAAGAGACAATACTGATGTTCGAGTAAAGTAAAGCGGAAATACAAATTCCAATAAATAACGGAAATTAAATTCAAATGGTACACTGCACAAACGTTACCAGCACAACACAGCTTCCAATACCGGGAAAAGGTTTAATAATCTCTACTCTAGAGAAAGAAAATCCATACATGCACTATGGCGATACACACGCGCGCACACACACACACTATCATTACTATCTGGTCGCCCTACAGATGGAGCTCGCTGAGTTCATGTATAGACTTTTACTATAATTAAGACAATTAAATTTTTTGATTTCTCAGAATTTTAATTTTTGTTTTAAACGTGCTGCTCGTAGCAATTATTTTAAGCTAATAACACGACGTTAATTTAAAAACAAAATTTTAAACATACGATACAAAAAGGATATGTTACAAATGTAGTGTTGTATTTTTAAGTAGTGTGTGGACAATGTTGCCACACATGTTAATGTAGCAAAGATCTTGAAATATGAACTGTTGTGTAGCTGTTTTCCAACTAAATCGCACCTTCTAAAGATCTATTAGTTTACTGTGGGGCGACGAAACTCTGCCCAAAGCATGTCCTTGCCGTATAACCAAGGCGAAAAGTTCATTTGTTTCCGATCTAATACATGACAATACTATTGTAAACATTCTACACTATGCTCCTTATTGTCATACATCATTACGAAACGATTGTTTTGAAATGTTCGTAGGGTCATCAGCTAATTTTTATTTAAATTTGGCGACATATTTCTGGGCAAGTATCAATTCTAACAGATGATAAGAACCACTTGAATTTATGCTTTTAGTGGGCCGTATATTTATGATATTCTATATTCCCAGCGGAAATTTTACTGCCATCGCAAATAGGACTTTCTCAAGATCACAGAAATAAGAATAATAAAAAAGTTTAGCGAAACAGTATTTTAAGGGTCTTTTTCCAAAAATAAAATTCAATATTTCCGTTCATATAATTAGAATCACTTTAGATTTTAGAACTTTTTGCAACTAGTCATATCCATTTATAAATTAAACTATTGGTAGAAGAAAAATTAAACCTTCTAATAAACATTAGGGAAAAATTGGCAAGAAAAAAACTTCAAATAGAGCGGAAAGAGCCAAAATCGATGTTAATCCTTCGCAAACATTTTCGTATCGGGCCGTTGCCCGAAAATTGGGCGAAGTCACAAATCTGTGTTCGGATACTCAAAACATACTGAAAATCATGAAAATAATTTAAATAGAAGGATTCCAACCACTTTAAGTCTAACCGAAAAGAGAACATTCTTGCAAAATACTCTTTCAGCACGAAAAATCAGGTCTCAAGCTGGTATCAAGCAAGTATCTCAGCGGTGAGATTGAAAGCTGTGAATACTTGAAATTAAAAAAACTGAAATAAAACCGCCAATGAATAATGTGCGCAAAGAAAATCGATTACAATTTGCTGAAGAAATTGTCGGAGGTCATGTTAATGATTGGCGTACTGTGGTTTTTAGTGACTAAAGGAAATTTAATTTGGTCTGTCCGGATCGCTACAATTACTATTTTCACGATATGGCAAAAGAGTTGATATTTTTAAATCGTCAACACATCAGAGAGTGTCAGAGAGTTATGGTCTGGGGTTGTATAACGTATTACGGCATAATCGATTTAGAATTTCAAAGTACAATTATGACTGGCCAAACTTATAAGACCCTATTACAATCAGCTTTACTAAATGATATTTTTGGACCAATTCCATGGATTTGCCGCAACACGATAATGCTCCTATACTACTGTGGACAAAAAATAGTAAGACTTTTTAATTCAAACTTCGCGCGGAAATCCATTAGTCGATTTTTTCCTACGTTGGTATGACTGGCAGTGACATCTGTGCCAAATATCAAATAAAAATAATCATTAATGTTTCGTATACGCTTGTCTTTCTGAAGTAGAACAAGTGCATTCGACGATTTTTACAAGGAGTGAAATTATTCAATAAAGAAGTTTCATTAAATTTTGTAAAAGGCCTTCAAAGAGGGTCGAGAACGCGTTGACTACGAACCACGTCCAGGACGGCCATCAACATAAACTGATTATCAACACGTCAATAAAGTCAAGGAATTCGTGTTCGAGAATCGACGATTAACAGTCACAGATCTTACTGATATCGTTGGAATATCGGAGGGATCAGTGAAAACTATTTTAAAAGATCATTTGGGCGTAAGAAAAATGAAATCACGAGTGGTTTCAAAATCACATTAATTGTTCGTGAGTTTTTCGCCAAAAATTCAATCAATATCTTTCCACAACCACCGTTCAGCAAACTCAAGCGTTTTGATCAATTGAAGACATTAAACGTGAATCGCTACGCGCATTGAAGGCTATCCCGGAAAATGACTTTAACAACTGTTACGAGAATTGGAAAAAAACGTTGGCATAAGTGTTTTGCAGGGGGGGGGGGGGGGTACTTTGAGGGGACGAAATAGATTAGGCAGAATAAATAAAGAAATTTAAAATTATGAACAAAGTCTTACTATTTTTTGCCCACAGTAGTATATAACGCCAGAGTGGTTAAATTTTAAAATAATATATTTTAATTTAAATAAGTTAAATCGTTTTAATCCTACGACGTTACTCCGGAAATGACTGTGAATGGCATTCGTGACAGCAAACACGATAATTGAATACTTGTGTCTTCAACTGGACGGTATATAACTCGAGGGCATGTAGTAGCATGAAGCAATCGATTTATTTCAGCAACAATTTGCATGTTGAGACACCCTATATTACTCTCCTGTTTTGATTTAAGCTTCTGAACATATGATCTATCTAATTCGGTCATTCCCTTTATGTTCTTGACCTTTCCCACTGCAACTAATCATATCACGAGTATGTAAGTAACGGTCGAATGCTGTAGTCGTTCACAGGAAATATTTCGGGCTGTGGTTAAAATGATATTACGTCATAATCAATTTACAACTTACTTTTTTCGGAAATCTTGGCTTTAAAATTTACGCTGTTTTTGCTAGATTTTTAATTCACACCACTTAATTGTAATGGGACTCTGAGGCATCAGTGCAAAAATTTACGCCTCCAGTTTCTTTGGCACCACTGAAGCGGCAGTAATTGGACTAAATTTTCAGAGGGCAATTCCTATGGGAAGATACCCAACAATTTCTATAGCTGAATCTTACGATATTCTCATCTGTAGTAACGGATGCCGGAAGAGAAGAGTAAGTTGTATACATATAAATCTTTATAATCTCGGATAGTAAGGAAGCCCTCGTATGAAGTGAGGTCAAGAGTTATCATGGAATTCTTTAAGTCTTGAAATAAACTAGGTATCCGCAATAAAAATACATTATGAGGGTCATGCTGGACCGACTGCTTAGAAAACAGAAAAACCCAACGTGGCTTTGTAGGACCAGAATCTTTAATCGGAATAAACAGTAGCTATGTTATTGACAAAACTAGGTTCTGGGTGGAGTCGTAATTCGCTCGGCATTGGGGAGCTATAGTTGGATGCAAGCAATCATTACGCTGTCTCGAGGAAAATTCCACAGGAGTCTGATGGTAGATATGAATGAATTTAGAATAATTGCAGGATGGTTTGCCGGACACTGTGGTGTAGGGAGACGTAGCTTTTACAACCTGAGTGATGAGACATTTGAGCTTGAGCTTTCAATTCTTATAGAATAAAGGTATTTGCCACATCCGCTTTAACTTCAAGAGGTTTGCATACATATGTGATCTCCCACTCAACAAGGTAACCGGCTTTATTCTCCGCAGAAATCTGTTCTTGTGAAAGGTAAAAGTTGTTCAAGAGATTCAATGGTTTGTGATGCATAGGGCCTTGATAGTAATAATAATAATAGTCTTTTCATGTGCCTGGTCGACAGCGGGTGCAATTGTATTTGAGCTGTAAATCTGTAGAAAATTTATCACAATAAATTGACTAATTTTTTTTTTATTTTGATTCTTGTCGTAGTTTTTTTTAACGACTCTTTATTGTTATTGGATTTCGAATTTAAATTCGCCAAAAAAACTTGATGCATTCAAAGTCAGTTTGTAATTGAAAAGTAAATAAAGAAACAAGACAAGAAAAAACAATGCTGTGATCTGCAGAAATGTTCAGGCAAAATTAGTTCTTCCATTTGCTTTTAATGCAAAATACAAAAACTCATTTTTACATTTTCAGCAAATGGCGAGAAAATACGACGAAATTTTAAATAAATATTTATTGCAACACTATTTGTTGAACTTTGCTCATCCAAAATATAATTAAAATTTTTGTTGTTATTGTTACTGTTTATTTTCATTTCAATTTAAATGCATAATATTTAAGATTTATGACATATTCATGCGGCTGTTTCTGAAATTTTCCTTTCTTCTTTTATATTTTTGGAAATTACACTCGAAAAATTTTCAATTTAAATCAACGATAAAAGATCTTCTTGAAACCGCTGGTCCATCTGTGTTTGAATTTTGCTCTTTTCTACTTTTCCAAAACAAAAAAATGTTTTCAATAAACACCGAAAACTTATCACTTGCCTTTAAGTAAGAAAAGAAAGAATAATTTATTTCAATAAACTGAATTAAAATTAGCTGAAGAAAAACATAATAAATTATAGACGCAAAATTATATACAAAAATAAAATAAATGTATGAAAATTTGTGTATTTTAAGTAAATATTTATAAATAACTGCGAAAAAATTAAATGCTGAAAAACGATTTAATAATTGTTTTTGGTTATTTCAAGTTTTCAAATACCCTGCACTCGCAAAGAAAAACCATGGTTGAGGTAACCATAATCAACATGTTATAATTGAGCCATATGGTTGCATAGAAATCATATAACAATCGATCATTTTAGAAAAGCTAAACAATTGATCTCACAGATTGACACTGGCTATGGTACGAATACAGGCCACTGAGGCAATGAAATGCTTAGTAGTCAACTTATCCACAGCAGCCTCATAAATTTTTATGGATGCAAATCAATTAGTGATTAAATTTAAACAATAACTTCTTGTAACGCAACTAAAATTGTGTTTGTTAATGTTTTCAAATAACCATGTTATGTTTGCCACAACAAAATATTGCTGTAGGGAACATAATATGGCTGTCGTGACCATGGCCCAAGCTTTGCACAACTTTTTATAAATCGGCTTAATAGTAATTGTGTTTTGGGAGCAGCTGTGTGTTACTAGGTCCACTTTTAATCTCCATTTGTTCCTCAGCGATTTTTGATTGTTGGTTAGTACTACTGTTACATCTGGAACTCTTTACTTATCATTAAGTCCGCCGCAGTCAATTATTTTGAATTTGCAAATTTCCGATACTTGTCGACCTTTTTTGTTATCAGTCTGAATGGTTAGTCGCGAGCATTAAGCCTGATTTTCCCCATGGCACCCGTATTTGTTATGTACCAGGCAGTGGTCCTCAGACTAATACCAACATGTGTTGGATATTTACACATGTGCTCCAACGTGATAGTCCAATTTCATTTCGATCACATAATATTTGAGGCCATAATTTGGTCTGTCAAGCTTGGGATACTTTATCGAAATATCTATGAAAAATCTATGGACTTTGTTGTCTAGTTTAGTGAAAATGGAGCAACTACGTTAAACGTTCATGGTCGATCTTATTTGCTAAAAAGTATTTCTTGCTACGCAAGAAGTATTCGTGGTTTAATAAACGAAATTTCCTGCTTGTGATTGCTTCATTAATTAATGCCATAGACTGGTTTTGCGTTACTACGATGTCATGCAGCGCTGGATCTTGTTCAAGAATATCATAATGTTATGGGGCAGTCTTCACGTGAGTGTATAGAATAGACCCGATTTTAGCGTATCTTGATTATTCTACTTCAATTGTCCATTTCTGGAATTACTTTAGTTAATATTTTGCTATTGTGGAATTAAATTACAACGTTGCTTAACAGACGAGTTAAGATTCAAGAAACCACGGCAGAGTCAATCCAGAGCTAAGGGGTTTCTAATTGCTCTGTTATGCTACAGTCCGATTTTTTTCTTTCGCCAAATTACACAGCAAATATGAATAGGGAGTACAAGAAGGAGTTTTCAAGGCATGCCAGGAAAAATGTGCATGTCTTTATTACGACAAAGATCGAACTCTGAGCCTTTATATTTATATATTGGATTGTTTAAACCAGCACCTAGGAGATGCCCTCGGCTCAAGCAATGTTTTGTGTAACACTAGGAAGTGGAAAAAGGAAGAAATAGAAAGTGGCGGAAGCGGCTTCTGCGTGAATTTTGTTCCACACACGACTGTAGTGTATTTTGTGGTTCACTAGAAACTCTTACCATAAAACGATGATCTCATAGTGAGGAGCGTCGCGCATACGACGTGAATTTTTGGGGTAATGGGGGGAATTTTAACAAAAGTAGTTTTTGTTTAGAAAAACATTAATTTTTAATCGTGTTAGGGTGAAATTTATATGCCCCTGAGCGTATATATTTTCGGGTAGAAGGAATTCGTGCCCTAATTTCGTTACAGCACATTCCGTTATAGTAAAGATAAAACATTTAAAAACAACCCAGATTGTGTCACAGTGTGCCAATAGAGAATAGTTGTATTCCATTTTCGCTCGGATAATCGGTCGGTTGGTCAAGCGCTGTGAAGTATCTCTTACTTCGTTTCAAAATATTTAAGCACTTAAGGGCTTCTTTTGAGATTTTAAAAATGTGTTCAGTGCAGCGAACGTTACACGGACTTTCCATGCCAAGAGTGGCAAGATCTCTGGATGTTCGAAAAAATTAGAAATTTTATCTGACAAGAAGCTGAACTGTCTAAATTTCTCTTCGACATCGGACAACAGTTTGTTCTCATTTCCTTTTGTAAGTCCTTTCTTCACAACAGATATTTCTGTCCAACAAAACTGATATGTTTTGCAAATTACCCTTGAAAAAAATTACGATTTCTTGTAAACCAGCGTCAATGGATATATAATCGGCTACTTGTGCAGACTTCTCTCCTCAATCTTACTTACTCGAAGGATTGTAGACTCAACCTTTCACTCTCTTCCGTATCTTTTATCCGCAGAGTGTGTTTCAGATAATCACCCCTTACGCGAATAAGAAGTGAAATTTATAATCCGATGAAATTTTCATTTCCCTGGCAGTGAAATTTGGTATCAAGAATTTCCCGTGGAGTTTTTTGTTCCTTCCATTGAACGTTTTTAAAGTAAACCTTTTTGAAATTAAAATTTAAAAATAGATAAATACAAGAGTTACCGGGTTCATTGCAAAAGATCCATTTCAAGAAACAAATTTTGACTATAAAATTAATTTTTTTTTGTATTAGACTAACTCGTATCTAAATCTTAATAATTCTGTGCCGTCTAAAAAAAAAGAACAATTCTGTATGCAGCCAATGGTAAAGCTTAGTGCCTGCTTGAGGTTCTTTGCAGAGGGTGGAGTAAGAAAGGGGTAGCATAAGATTATGAAGCCTGAATGGCACAATTATTATTCTGCCAAGCTTTAGAGAATAACTCTTTGCAATAAGTGGATAACTTATGCTTCAAGAGAAGACTGTACGGCTACAGCCCAAGAGTTCTAGCGAACATCTTCCCAAGCCCACAGATGAGATGTTACTCTGTACTGTAGTAACTCATCAGGTCAAGATCTAAAAATAGTTTATTACAAACTTTAATATTTCAATTAGAAAAAATTAATTACTTACAGTTCCCTAACAAAAATAAAGTGAACAAATCAAAGGGAAAAGTGAAAAAATCATTATTGATAAGGGAATTATTTTTTGACATGAACATATCAGGGAATTCATTTAAAATTGGAACTTTAGGGAAAGGGAAAATATTTCGAGGGGAAAATTTTTTCTATAGCGATGCATCAGAATTTAAAAAGTCAAAATTTTTCAGAAATAATGAAACAGGTCTAAAGATTGCAGGAAGCCTTGGTAAACTTATAATGCTTGCGATGACGCGTGTACTATTGAAGAAAATAAAACAAATACCGATGAATAAATGAACCATGTTCATTTCATTAAAAGCAATTCTCTCCTTTCCACAAAATGTCTTTAAACACATCCAGCAAATTTAGTTGCGAAAAATTTTCTTAAAGATAAACTAAATTAAAATCAAGTAGATTATGAAATATTAATTGAATAAAAAAATGGGGGGAAAATATAGAAACCGTAAAAATAATAAACAATTAAAATATTAATGTTGGAAATTTTTTCGAAAAAATAAACAAAAACCAAATTATTGTGGCAGTAATGAGGGGGAAAATACTCGTTTGTAGTGCAGTAAAGTAAATTATTAAATTAGATTTTTTATAAAATTTAATTTTTAATTATAAGTTTTTATTGCAACAAAAAGTTCTGTTTTCGCTAAGACAAAACTACCACAAAATCTCAAGACTTTCTGCACATAAATAATGGAAAATTTTTCAATATTTCGCTTTGAGAAGAAATGAATTAATCAAATGGTTGAACAAAACAAAACCTGTTTGCTTGCGGTTGAGTCAATAATTTATTCATGGCCATGCCAAGAAAAAGAAATAAACAAAAAATATTTTAAAGTTTTTAAAAGTTTCTTGCGCGGGAGGAGGGGGTATGAACTGTAAACTGACCCAAAAATAGAGCACATAACTATTTTGTTTTGGATTTTCCCTTTTGAAAGTGATATTCGGTAAGAAGGAGCTGCCATTTCTCGTAATATTTTGGTTTAATTTCACCGCATTTACAATCGTTCAGTCAAAAGTCGGCTAATCTCTTTTAAAGCTTCTGGAGTCTCTAGTTCGCTTAAATAGATCACCTGTGAGTTCAAAGAAGTGGTGAGCTGTCAAATCGAGTGACCCAAAATGCATCATTTAAAATGTCCACAGCACTTTTCCACCAGTCCAAATTCTACCATTTTCGTTAATAAAAAGCTATGGATTAGAGCTCTGTACCACTGCCTTATCAAAGCTCGCCACAGTGGCGATATTTCTACATTGGGACAAGCATAATGACGCCTTGTTACTCATTTTTAGTCGTGTATTCTAGACTGTTTGAAGCGAGCAGATAATTAATTATTGCTAAACCGATTCCCAGACACAGACCAGCAAATCTGCCAAAATTATTCTCGAATTATTCCTTGAAGCCAGTAAAGAGTCTTACGCTTTCTTAACCAGTTTTGCTTTCCTTGACGTGTCGACGTTGCCACCATTTCCAAAACTTGTAACGCTTTCCGAAGGGATTTGAATAACCTTGTTTTTACAACAGACGCAATTTCACAAACATGTCCTCTCTCGTTATAAAAAAGAATATGTAACAATTTCTATCTCTTTACCTTACTCTCTTCAATTGTAGTGTATTGTTTTTCTTACATTGGGTGAAATAAACGCATCAACTTTTTAAATCAATAAAAATTCGAATTGTTTTTTCTTCATGTAAGTATATTTTTTGATTCAATAATAAAAAAATATTTTCTCAATACTGTTGCTGGGCTTCTCATTTCCTACATCTCCATTTACTTCTGTTGCGTTTATTATTTTTCATCTTTTTTTCCTGTTTTAATGAATTGCTCTCAGTTTTTTATATTGATCATAAAGTCGAGCAGAAACATTAACAAATATGCAAAGAATTTCCCCATAAGATTAATAAACTGAACAGGGTTATAAAAATAAAGGCAAACAAAAATGGCATAGTGGAGGAAATTTGCATCAATGCACCTAGGGGATTTTACCTATTTAATTTGAAGTCTTATGACGAAATTCATGCTTAAATATTTTAGTTAAACCGCCGATCGCTTAAAATCTGCGGGAGCCGAACAGGCTCACGTGAGTCCGCAAATCCAGTCCTTTTGTATTAACTGAAGAGAGAAGAAAAGAAAATGAAGAATACTAGAAAGATTAGAGAAGACTATTAGCCAAATATAGAGAAGACGATCTTGGTGATCACTATAAAAGAGACGACGTAGTTCATTCCAGAACCAGTCGTTGATGCTGCTCAACGAATATATTCTTAGTAGTCACACTACTGATAGTTCGCAAGGCTGAATTCCGCCCGAGATAAATATTGATTTTGTCCTATCAGATTGAACACAAGCCTATGAGATGAACTGTTGTCTCCTCCGCATTATCACAGCTTCTAAATTAGTAATTTGCATGACTACCAAATCCTTAATATCCCTTAATGGCGTGTTCAGGAATCACACCAGGCTTTTCGTTCGCACGCAGTCTAATCTAATCCAGATTCGCTGCAAGTGCCTTCATAAGGTTTTTTTGCACCATTCAGCTGTTTGCAGGCTCAGAGTGGAACGCAACAGAATTGGTAAATTTTCGAGTTCTGCGGCCTGGCTCAGCTCTTTGCATACTTGTCGCCCCATTTTGGTTCATGTCCATACTCATACTCAGGACGCTTGTAAAGAATGCTCAAGAGCTATGTTCATTTTTTGCAGATGCGAGTAAACGGCTTTTTAATTTTTTTAAATTTATATCTGTGGTATAGTGTTCGGATCTGGAGTGCCTTTACGAATTCTGTCTGGAAATTTAGGTTTGAAAAAGACCCTAATATTGTTATACTCAACTGCGAGAAACACACAAAAACACCTACGGTGCTAAGGAAGAAAGTAGAGAGCGTTTGTCATTTGTTGAAGTGACAGATAATTGGATTTGAAATTAACCTGATGCCAGGCAGCTAAATAGTGCTTTAGCCCAGAGGTGGAACCAGCTTTAGTCATGAACTGCGATGAATAAACGTCTTGTATGATACTCATGTTAAAAACGGGCGAATGCACTGTTTAGCCAACAGGCTGATTGACTTAATTTCCTAGGATCGGCGACCTTCTTTGGCAATCCGAGCAGCTTTGCTGCGCAGAAAACTGATTCCTGTAATGGTTCACATTGCACACCTGAGTTCGGTCGAAAGAAACGATTCCTTTAACGAATTGTTTCATCGCCCGTTTATTTTAAACATCACTTCTCAAAATGAGTAAATTCTTCTTTAAAAAAAGACCCGAAACTAGACGTTTCATTGAGTCCTGAACTTTTAAGACAGTAATGAACTAACTTTCTGTCATTAGTTCGTAACTTACAGTAAATTTTGTTTAAAATAACAGAAATGTTTCATTGTCGTTGTTGTTGTTCTTATAGCTCTCCATAAACCACGATCTTACGTGAAGCCTCTTTGTTCACTACTCGGTGTCTAAACAATAAATGCAGCCAGTGGGATCCCGTATACCTCTTCCGGAGTCATTAGTGTACTACCAAAAAATTTCACCCTGCAAAGTAAATGCATAGCGCATGCTCTGATAATCGTCGTACATTCAGCTACAGCATTACCCTATGTGAACTGGTGGTATTTTGTTGGCTATTCGCGATAAACCATCTCGTTTTGTCATGTGTTTGTTCCCGGTCTCAGTTCTCCAAAGAACTGCAAACTTAGACACATCTCAAAGGAACGGCTAAGCTAAAATATTTCGTCATAAAGCTCTTCCGTTATCTAAACAGTCATATCTTGCGTTTCCAGCACGGCCCTCGTGACCGAGCACCCAGCAGATTATCAGTCTATTGTGTGCACGCAATTTAGTGAGAGATGTAACACAGTCCATAAGCGCTCTCAAACCTATCTCGTTAGGGGCCTTGAGTGCAGTTTGCCTGTTTGAAAACAGATGTATTATTGTTATACCCTTCATCGGGGACCTGATCTCAAACTCATCGTGCACCATACCACATCCTTATCCATGCTTGCTAAAAAGGTATGGGGAATATTACCCGAGCGTATGATGTGAAACCTTTTCAAGACCGGTTTTTCACGACTACAAAAGCCAATGAGATTTGTCGGTTTTGTCATCTTTCGTGGCTTGGATATTCACCGTCCTTGATTATGGAAACTCTATAGCTAAAGGAGCGAACACCCTAATTAAAAAGAACGTTATGAGCCCATGATGTGCAGTTTTATAATTTATTATGTTTTTATGCCACTTTATACTGACGAACAAATATTTTCCAAAAGCCAAACAGCAAAACCTCTAATATTGCTCAAATAAATTATTAGCCAGCAAACAACATTGTTCCTAATGTGAACATAGTGTGACCAATTAATATAAAAAATCGAAGCCTTTTTACGCCAGCAATTATTTGCACTTACGAAATTCGTGTAAGATCAAAAAGTGGGGCAAATATCAGCCTTGTGTGTTGTCCGATGTTTATACTATTGGCCTTACAACAAAATCTCGTTTTTTAACTCGGATCTTCTTGTGGTATATTTTAGAAAAATGACGCAAAATTTTTTTTTCATCGAAGAGTTTGGACATTTCAGTACACTGCACGAAATGTTCTAAATATTTTCAACGAAAAAATTCAGTATTATTTTATTATTTATTAATGTATGGGGGGATATCGAAGCAGACCACTTACTTTCTGGGTCTCTTTTCGACCCCCATTTCGCTCCTCAAATTGATTTCAGGGAACCGATCCGTAATCAGAACCACCTTACTTTCAATTGAGTCTCGTGCTAGCCGTAGCCTTTACTCTTGATTAAAGTGATTTCAGACTGTCGACTGGTAACTGTCGGCACTCTTCCTCATCACGGAGTCTTTTCTAATTGCTAGCATTTGTCTAAGGCTTAGTTCCCCCATGGCATTCACATCTAACAAGTGTCTGCCCGTGGTCTTAAGCCTTATGCTAGCCAGTGCTGGACATTCACACACAATGTGCGCTATCGTCTCAGCCTCTTCCAGGCACAGTCTGCAAGTATCATCTTCTACGACTTTCATCTTAGCCAGATGGTACTTGAAGTTTCCATGTCCTGTCACTAACGCAATGATCCAGCTTAGCACCTTGCTGGCCTTCCTGCCGAAAAGCCCTTAACGAAAAATTAGTTAAATCAACTGAGTTTCTTTTCAAATAAACATAAAACTTATTCAAATAAACAAAATCACTTCAAATCTAAATAATGAAATTTACAAAACACAAATTTGAATAGAATCTGTTGAATTGAATAAGAATTAGTTAGTTAAAATTAACGCAGAAGTTCTATCAAATCAATAGAAATTAATTAAAACAGTGGTAGCATCGTAAAGACAGCACATAAAAATGGTTATATTAACAACCTTAAACGAAATAAATTTAAATACAGTATTCGCTTATTTGATTAAATTTTGTTAAATTAGAAAAGACAGAATAATAAAGGCGGGTAAAAAGTGTTGTTTTGAATAAAATTTCGCTAAAAGTCTATTATAGTAAACGGGTGGATTTGTTAGTAAAATAAAAATTAAAATTATGGCATTAAACACATTGAGCACAGCAGGCTAGATGGCGACAAATTCCGCTGGCTACAAATGTCGCCCCATAGCCAGCTACTTAACTATTTTGAAAACGACATGGAAAAATGTCTGTAAAGATAAAATTATAATCGGATATATTTCCTGAACTGTAACAATTACAGTAACTTACTATTGAATGGATTAAAGTTTATAAAAGATCTTTCTAACCATGCATCAACTTCTTCGAAGAGTGGACTCAAAATAGAACACTTAGGTAAGAATAAGAATTTTATGCACGACTTTTTCAATTAAGCAGAAAAAGCGAGAAAAATGGTTCATATAAGTACGTACTTTGTGTACATTCTAAAAGCAAAGACAATAAGCTTTCGTCTGATGTACAATATGCTAGAGTAGGTAAAAAAATACAGGGGCGAACAGTTTTCAACTAATGTACCCCGCTCGCTCGAATGTTGGCGTGGCCGACAAATAATACTTTTATTTTTGTAATCAGAATTAAAGTAAGGAGGCGCACATAAACGAGGCTTAAGCCGAAAAAGATACATGGTTCCTGGCATATACATAAACTTCATTTAATATTATAAAAATATAATTATTTATTATGAATACATGTATATAACAATTAAACAAATGAATTTATTTATTTAAAAAGTTTTTTAAGTTTCCTTCCTTTTATTTCACAATAAAAAATATTCCTAAACACTAATTTTCTTTACGTAATTTGTTTTATTGTCAACATTGTCTTTGTAGCCAACAAAAATATAAATCAGTTTAGTTTGTCTACAACGCCAAACTCAGTATGGACAACAACCTGCAGCCGAGTTGCCTTGGTTTCGTTAAAATAGTCATTCTCGTTAAAACGAAATATTTGTTGGAAACATTTTTTCATCAAAAATGAACTAATTTATATAATAATAATAGATAATAAATAATAATTTTACTAATTTATTTCCAAATCAACTAAAGACATGTAGAAATGCTTTTATATTTTTTAGTCATGAACAGACATTTATGGTTCGAAACAATTCGAAAAACTTCGAATTTTTTGACAAAATATTAAATAATGAGAACACATTTTCGGAACGAATTTCCGTCATCCCTTATCAAGTTTGGTTTGGAGAGAAACCGGTTTCGGCTATGTGCCATCAGGAATCAATAACATTTTCGTTTGAATTTTTCTGCGACAATATTTTCAGAATATGTATATGAAAAAATTAGTTCCCCAGTTTATTTTCATTACCTCGTAAAATGGACATAAATAAGTACATACATACATACATAGATACATAAATATATTACATATACAAAAATTAAATAATTTAGCCAAATGCAAAACAAAAAAAATACAAAATTACGTATTAGTGAATATGAAAAAAATGTCTTGAAAATTAATGCATTTCAATTAAAGTTATTAGTTAATTTAACTAAATTCTTATTAAGTTTAACTAAATTTTCGTTATATAGGGCCGTTTCGGTTTTCGAAGTTTCGGTTTTCGAAGTTGCAAGAAAAATTTGAAGTAAATGAATAATTAATTTGAGCCGATAAATGAATGCCTGCTAATAATTTTTAAAGATTATTTCATGTAAATATTGCCCGCCGCTACGTCATAGGTGGTCCATCCCTGAGCTCCACATTTTTCCAGCATTTCGGCCGGTGTCCATCCAATGGCAGCTGTAATGTTGTCTATCCATGGCTGGAAATGTGACTAGCTGGTCGCTGTTCACGAGAGACTTCACTTATACCCTCCTTAAATAGTCTGATGGGGTCAAATCGCATGATCTTGGCGGGCAATAGACTGCTGTGAAGCGTGAGATTGTTTACCAAACTCGCCTTTCAATAGTCAGATGTTATCGCGTGCCGAGTGGCTTGTGGTACCATCTTGTTGGAAGTAAAAATCCTAATAGCACAAAAAAAAAACACCCGACGTAAATAACGAAAAAGAACTGTCAAATTGAAGAAATTTCTTCGATACAACTACATATTTACGAAAATGATTTTTAATGAAAAATGTCCCTAGATTTCAATAAGGAGTTAGTTACTTGTATAATTACCTATTTTTCTAAAATTTTACACGCCATTTTGCAATATTTAGCGAATTGTCTTTTACACAACAATATTTTTTTTATTGGAAATGAACCATTTTCAACCAATAAAGTTTTATTGCTGGGAATTTTACTTCATTATTTTCTTGTGATTAAAAACTCTGACTTTCAGTCACTTTATCTGTATTCTTGTGGAGAACATTATCTCTCTTAACACACTTCAGAGACTGGTTTTCACACTTTAATTATGCTGGTTTATACGTTGAAGAAAACTAATGTTCACGTAAGCCACAGATGTCCGCGTGACACCTAATTTCATTTGTGCGTAGCTTTACATATTAAAAGGGTTTGCCTTGATCTCGAATATTAAATAAACAATTTCAGAATTTATATATAATTTTCATTATTGTTTCATTCAAAACTGTTTACTAAAGCAAGAATAGTCTTGTTATGTATTGCGAAGCAGGTAACTGACATGTCGTTTTTAACTTCAAATAACATTTTAAACTTTCACTAGTATTATAGCGTACACGCAAAAATGGTTGTGGTATGGTTGCAACAACCATAGTATGTTGTCTAAAATAATATATTGGAAACATGGCTATTTGGAAACGACAATATGGTGGAATTGAACAATAGAATGTTCACTAAACTATTAACCACAAAGCAAGTATTTTTATTGTACACAAATAAAATGTTGCCCATTATATATAAAATTTCTTTAGTGGTTAACCAAAGCATGATGGTGCTGTGGCTTAGCGTTGTCTAATAAGCATTCGATGGCTTTAGTTGCCTGTCGCCAATCCGTGACATACATTTTTTGATTTTCATTGCTCGAAGAAGCATCAATCATAATTAGTGGCTCTTAGATAAACCATGCTTTTTCTCTGAGTGTATAACTTAAATTAAAGCTTGAGGAGTTATAAAATATATGAGTCTCAAACCTTTAACTTTATCTGGGTGGTATTTTCGATTTTTCATATCAATCCATGTTAATTGTATGTTATAGACATATTTGTGGAAAAAGTGTCTCATAGATAAAAAAATATATTTTACTTTGGCTCAAAAAAGTACCTGTGGCTGACAAAGTTCTCTTTTTTCTCCATTTGATGATTGAGATTTTTGGTTTTAATTCATTTTTTGGTTTTATTTATTCTTTTAAAATTTTAATAAAATAATTAGTGGCTGTATCTTAAAATAAAATCATTGTTTTTGTTGAAACTGAAAAGAGAAAAACATTTAAATGAGTTGGAAGTCACTTTCAATCCTATTGTCGTTATATTGTGCAAACATGTTTCTGAACCTTTCAATTTAATGACTGCTTGGCGAAAAAAAAAATAATAATAGTGGCAGTATAAATATGCATCGTGTGATAACAAAAAATATTAATTTTCCCAAACATGGGCCAAGATATTGCCAGCAGTCATTTAACTAATTTGATCCTGCATGTAGAAACATTTAGTTTCTTTTTTAACTTTCATAAATTACTTTAAATAATTTTTTTTAAGGATGACTCATAACAAAATCCTTAAGATCCGCACTAAAACATAAATTTTCTTTTATTTAAAACCATTTTGTTTCCTTTTTTCTTTCTGCAAAAACAAATGAAGAAACAACAACTAAAAACATTTCAGATTTCTTACATAAAAAATAAATAAATATTGCCTTCATTTTGGCGGCAGCATCTGCAAAGATTTTTTGCTTGATTTAGTTTTATAATTCTTACTAACAAAGAAAAAGAATTATAAGTCGCACACACCAACACACTCACGCATACGCACACGCAAGAACACACATAAACGAAAAATTCACACACTCATATAGAGCAACGCCTGTAGTCTGATCATTTTCAGTTTTTTTATTTATTTTAATTTTAATTTAATTTTTTTCGGCGTTAAATTTTTAATAGTAACAAATTAGTTTAAACATTTAAAATTTTATTTTCTCTTAAAATGTAAATAAATTTTATTGAAAAAAACACAGTTTTAATGTTGCAATAAACTTCAAACATTATCTTTCCGTTCCATTCATTCGCTTGTTGCGAGCAGCAGTGGTCTTTTAGATTTTTTGTTTAAAATGCTGTGGTTTTGGTTCGATGTTAATTTAATAATGAGCAAGTTTTTGGCTGAGAAAAACTAAAAAGTATTTACATTGTTGTTAGAATTTACGTTTGAATAAAGTGCAACCTTGGACTGACATGTAAATTATTCCAAAGTGCCATTACAGCTGGTCGTTAAGCCAAAAGGCTGGTGCACCCCTTCTTAATGAAAATTTTTTTAGAATACAATTATGGACAAGATCGGTTTTTTTATAATTTTTTAATTCCGTGGCCTCCAATAAAATATGTACAGACAAGGCGACAACTAATTTTCATTGCCTTTCTGCTGGAATTTTAATTTGGACCGTTTAGTCGCATAGACCTTCAAAATAAGAAAACTCAGTGGCTAATGGGACGCAAGATCAGTAAAATTCCACAGTACTGCCGCTTTTTTAAAATTGTTGTTGTTTTACTTTTAAAGCAGCATCAAATGCTGCACCAAATAAGATAAAAAACGCTTTAATCAAGCAACCGAGCGATTAAAATTTAAAGTTCTACAAATTTCGAGAAATGTCGGGATTTTTTAAAAACTCGCTTTATCAAATCAAAAGGGCCACAACTGTAGAAAATTTGGTAAATTCTTCAAAAGTTGGAGAAAACGAAACAATCATAAAAATAACTTTTACATATGACATTAATCCCTTAAATGTTTAAAACCAAAAAAGGTCGCAAATTTCGATAAAAGCAGTAAGATTGGAACAAGTGTCGAGATTAAAAAAATTTCCAATATGGTACAAAATTACAAGTAAATTGGCAAAAGGGCTTAAAAATAGACAATTAGCAGGAATCAAAACTTAAAGAATGGGGTAAAATATTTAAATATGGAGAAAACGTAAATTCTAAGTAAAGTATTATGACGATTTTATTTCTAGGAAAAAGTTTGACATTTTTACCCTTTTGTTACACTCGAAATACATTTACGCCTACAAGCGGTGGTATTTTTTGCAAGAAAAAAGTGCGACACAATCCGAAAAAGTAACTGAAAATATAAAGGCGGCTTGAAATATAAAATCAAAAGAAAAAATTTTTTAAAAGCAACGAGAGTGGGAAAATGATAAAATAACCTTCAAAACTTGGATAGTAAATTTTTCAATAATTATTTTATCAAATTGAAAAAAAACAGCAAAAAAGGCGGAAATGTAAGAAAAAATTAAAAAATTTGAAATTGTATAAATGTCAATAATTGTTTTTTCATTACGAAGTTCATCTCTTAACTAATGGAACAGAATACGAATGCAAGTTCAACCTGATCTCGCAGCCTAATAAAGAAGACCGAGCATAAAAGCGTAAACCGTAACCACAACGGCTGCTATTTTATTTTAATGTTTACATGCTTTATATTACGAGTATACAGGGTGTCCGCCGGGAAGATATACTACTTTGTTTTACCGCCTTTTTGGTAAACATTAGTCTTGACAGTTCTTATTTGGCAGTCGTAAAGTAGAGACGTGGCAAATTTATTATGGAAAAATCTTAAAACATTTTATCAAAATCAATCATCGATTACTGTGACGATGAGAAAGTTACGCGAAATTTTTGGCAGAAACAACGTGCCAACAAGACGCACTTTTTATCGTGTAGTGAATGATTTCGAAGAAAGAGGGATTATAGCTGATAGGCCCAAGCATGGACCACAACGTACTGCAAGAGCTTCTTCCAAAAGAACATTTACGTCGCCGTACATATGCCAATAGGATGCTACAGCTCGCCCATGACAACCCCGATTTTCATGAAAAAATCCTAATGAGTGACGAGGCATATTTTCATTTGAATGGATATGTGAATAAACAGCATAGTCGGTTCTGGGCAATGGAAAACCATCAAATAATTCATCATTTGCATCCATTAAAAGTGACAGTCTGGTGTGCAATTTGGTCAGGAGGAATCATTGGACCTTACTTCTTTTAAACTGAAAACGGCGTAACGGCAACTGTCAATGGGGAGCGATATCGTGATATGATTGAAAACATTGTTTGACTAATGACTAACATGTGGTTTCAACAAGACGGTGCCACATCGCATACAGTCAGGATTACAATGGAATTACTGCGAGATCTCTTTCCACAACAAGTTATTTCAAGGAATGTTGATGTTGATTGGCCTGCACGGTCGCCTGATTTGACTGCCCCGGACTTCTTTTTGTGGGGATATCTGAAAAGCAAGGTTTATGCAAACTAACCAGAAACGCTGCAGCAACTCAAAAAAAAAAAAAAACTTCGTGATGAAATTAATGAAATACCGCGTAAAATGTGTGAGAATGTAATGGAAAATGTGTTCAAAAGGGCTCGCATTTGTGAGGCTAACAGAGGCGGACATTTATCTGATATTGTATTCCATACCTAATTGCCGACATTAAATAAAACATTTATCAATTTACGATCCATTCTCTTTCATTTAATCAAAAATTATAAACAAACAAAGTAGTATAACTTCCCGGCGGACACCCTTTAAAACATTTCATATTTCTTTTTCTATGATTTGTAAAAAAGAGTGAGTGAGTGACTCATAATGAGAGCATAAGTACAAACGCGCCAGTGTTGGGTAAAACTTGTAATGTTCCAGTTCTGTTTCATCATTAAATTTGAAAAACGGCTACCACTCAAAAAGGAAGTAATTTTCCAAAGTTTGAATGGGAAAAATCAATTGAAACAAACAAAAAAATAATAAATTACAAAAATAATCAAAATTTAAAAAAAAAATTTAATTGGAATACTTTTACATAAAGCGACAAAAAAAAAATTAAATGGCTAAAAAGTTTGAATAAACACCAAATGAGACAAAATCGAGGACATTCGCAACTACGTCAACTCGATCTGCGTGTCACACAACGAACGTAACGATAGGCATTCTGCATGATCGATATGAGGGTATGGTTACTTGCCACGTGAGTTAGTAACAATATCGGGCGATTTGGCTCTGCTAGATACTTTCTTGCGAGGTTCTCCAAAATCGCAGGTCTGTCATAAGCCACACTAGGATGGAAAACTGAACCTCTGAGAAACGTCTTAAAATAAAAATTTTTGAATTTTTGAAATTCAGGTTTGAAAAATGTCCAGCTTTTCCAAAAATCGGGTAAAGTATCGGGTAATTTTTTTAGCAAAAGAATTTGGATAGAAATAATAAAAGAATTTTTAGAATTATAGCACGAGTTTCCAAGAACTCTGTTCAGAAAATTTTCCTTGGATTAAGTTTATTTTTACTATTTGTGGTGTAATTTATTTTGCGTATTTTTTTTTTATTATTATTAGGTGCGGTGGGCTAAATTATAGCGATTATCATTGATCTGTAGCGTTCGAAATTGATGATAACGAATAATGTCACCGACCCGAAATTCACATCAAATATTAATTTGGTTCGCGACTCGTTGCGTAAGCTGACTTTTTGGCCCAAATTGTGTTCCTTTTTCAAAAGCTACGAAGACCACTCAGGGAATAGTATATTTCTCCACGGTGATTTGGCATCAGTGGCTGACTAATTGGCAACGGAATTGACCGACTCTGCTACACCTAGTTATTTATACTCCCCTTTTTATAAACCCGTTGCCTCCCACTAAATAAAAAAATATGTTCTTACAATGCGTTTCTTGAAGTAGAATTTCATTGTGATTGTCGCTTTTGCATTTAGTGTTTGATCTTGTCATTTATTTTTGGCGTCCACCGGTGGTTCATTTACATGGGCCTCTGTTTATAGCTGTTTTTTCTTTGCGTAGTGCCATGTGTATGTTTAGTGACCCTCCATTTTAGCTAACTAATAAATCATGTATTTTTACTCATTATATATTTCGTATCAGTTTAATTGCAAAACCCATAAAATTCTGTTAGAATTTAACCGAAGCGTGTTTCTAATATTTAACAGAAATAAATCATACGGCACCCAACACTTCTTGTGATTGAGCAATTGGGTGTGTTTGTGTTCCTTGGCTTTAATTAACTAAATGTTCATGTAAAAACTTGTCGCTTAATGATTATTAATTCATTTATTTATAAATTCACGAAAATCTATTTAATATTTGCTTTACTCAAACCAAGTTTTCTTCTGCTTCATTTACTTTGAACATAAAATTTTAAATAAATTTTAATTTAAATTTATTTTATTTATTTTAATTCAAATCTATTTTCGTGTGATTGTGTGCGCAAAATGAAGATTTTTTTTACGTTTAATATTTGTTCTACATTTGATGGCGAAAAAAATTAAGAAGAATGTTTGCTTGAAAGCGAGCTGTTATGGGAAAAAGGGACCAAAGTGTAATTTTTTGCAAAGCGCCAAAAATTTTACGCTATTTTGTTTAAGTATTTTAAGGTATTTTGTTATGCCAAACTTAGCCTCGCAACTACTAATGGTGTTTAATAGGAGCTTTTAGTAAACGTCTACGACAGTACCTCATGAATTTGAGTAATAATCTTGGTTATGTAGAGTGCGGCTTATTTTTATTTACGCTTAAGGTCACCATACCCCCAACCCAACTGCAGTGTGCAATGTAGCGATTGCTTTGCGGCGCTCTGCACATGTCGTACATGCCCATATCGTTCGTTCTTGATGGTAAAAGCTCACTAATTTAATTTCCGAAAAAGTTTGAGCCATTAGTGATTCAAATCGTCTTGTATTGATTATGAGGTATCATAGAGTTATTAAAAATTATTATTGGGAGACGCCACCATAGACTGCCATCGTTCACATTCTCTTAAGGAAACCTCCCTTATTTTGGAAGTTGTTTTTGTTCCACAAAAAAAGATGTCTCGAGCGCTTAGAGCAACAATATGATCCTTATATTTGAAACCCATTTCCCAATTTAGGTGATCAGCACATCGAATCTACAATTCTGCGCGCTTTTCAGTACTGGCCGACACGGCGGTTATGTTTTTGTCTGTTTGATGACTTAAGCACCAAGAGAGTGTACTCATTCGTATAATTTTTCATGCTACAACTAGCTAATGACGAAATTCACGTTGCGCATTTATAACTGAGACAAAATTTCTATAATTTAGTTTACACATTCGGCAGGCGTGAAACGATACTTGATCAAAAGGAACAGTCCCATAAATATTTTTAAAATATTGCAGGAGATCTTAACGATAGAGCAGGTGGTGCATTCATACAATAGCCGAATATGTATTTAAACTTCAGTATACTCTTGAGACTTGAACTCGCCAAAACTCTTGCAAATGCGAGTTACAGAAGACCTCACATGCGAGTTGAAATCACAATCGCAAATTGCGAGTTTCGGGACATGGCCGATAATACCCCTTACAATAAGAAGATCTTAGTGGACATAATATGTAAAAGTGTTTTGTATTCATCAAAACTATGACGCTTATGTGGTAACCACTATTAAACATTCGATGGCTTTAGTGGCGAGTTCGTAAATCAGCCGCTGCCAATCTATAACATATTATTTAACTTTTCTGTCGTTCTATGAAGGACCGTATTATTATTTCCTGCAAAAATAATATAATTTCTATACAGCCATGTAATTAAATCATAATATGTTGCTCTGAGATTATCGTTACCCCAACTATGTTTTTTCTTTGTGTGAACGTAACTAAAATTGGGCTTAAATTCCTATACACCAACACGTTTTTAGGCCAGTATAATCTCTAAATTAGGTAAAAAGCATATGCTGGATATGCTTCACATTCAAAGGTTATAGAATATACTACAATATTTTTATTATACTAATTGACATTTAGGACCTTTCTCACTTTTACTGGCCATCTACGTATATCTTCGGTTTTTAAAAAATAAAATTATTTTTTTTCTTTTTGTTATATTTTGCACCGTAACTGTTAAAACGCAGCACAATTTAAATCAAATATAAATTTTTAGCGTCTTATTTCTTTTTCTGTTTTTCCTGCGCTGTCTGTAGGAAATCCACGAAATCCATCATGCCTATATTTTCACTTAAAAATACACGCACACATGTGTACTTATGCTAAAAAACGTACATGCATACATACTTTTTTACCCGAAAATTGTGTGCTGATACTGGGATGTCTGTCTGCCTTATTTTCATTAAAATCTAAAAAGAAATTTTCAGTCTAAGAAACATTAGAAAAAAATAAAAAATTCAATGTGTTTTTTTCTATCTTCTTTAAACGCGTGTATTTTTATATGTATGAATGCATAAACTCATGATGTAAGTATGTATGTGCGGACGTGTGTGTGTATATAAATAGTATGTTCATAAATATTTTGTTTTACGTACTATACGCTACGTGTGCTTGTAGGTTTGTAAAGATATATTTGCGTTTTTATATTTTTTGTGTTGTAAATCTAAATTTAATACACACACGCTTGATGCTGTTGTTTTTTCTCTAGTTTGCTGTTCATTGTTGTACATTGTCTTTGTTATTATTATCTGCTGTTTTGCTCTCTTTTACAATCTTTGCGTATGTGTGAATGTATGAATATGCATTTCGACAATTTATTTAATGGGAGAACAGAAATAACAATGAGTGTATAGGAAAAAAAGCAAGCGCCTATTTTGCATGTTTTTCTTTTGCTGGTAAAAGAAGGAGATTTATGCACAGTGGTTTGGTTGATCGAAAAAATCGATGGATTTAAAAAAAAATTTGCTTTTGAAATTTATGAAAGTAATCAAAATCTAGTTTTTTAACAAAATTTTCCCTGTATTTTTCTCGAAAGTATGGTTTAAGTTAAAAAAAACGGTGTTGGCCATTAAGTCCATGCAAGAGGTCTAAAATAGTTTACGGGATCGTAAAAGAGATTGTCGGTGTCCAAAGGCCAGCGATAGTAAGCTGAATGTCAGGTAATCTTCATAGGTGTTCGGAGTAACTTGGATAATAATCCCAAGCGGGCGCATATTGCTCGAATAGCATAATTGCTTTAAGTCCCTTTCTTTCATAGTGTGCTTTTAAACACTGGTAATAAGTTTTCTTGTACTGGATACATTGGCCTTAAGGTAAACGATAAAGATAAATTTGCCAGACGGGTGTCTGATACTGCTTTTTAGCCAGATCCATTTTGTAGCGTTAATTGGTCAGTGGTTGCGTCACTGATCAGAAATGAGAAACTGCGAAGGAAGAATGTTTCTCCTGGTATGAGACAGCCAAAATCCTTGCTTAAACGCTGCCCAAAAAACAAGAGCAAGGTATTAAATAGGAACTAACCTCGACATTTGGTTCTGGGGCCGGTCAGTTTCCACTAAACTATCCTTTTTGTCTCTTTCGTGTTATTTAGACCTTGAGGATGACGATACAGTGACACACATTCTTTGTGAATGTGTTAATTTAGTTAATGGTAGAAGATGTGCTTTTGCAACCTCAACACTGACCTGCATTAGTAGCCTTATACAGAGATTTGTTTAATAAATTATCTGAGACAAAAAGGAGTCATAAGATGCCGAAATGCCGATCAGAGGATCATTTCGACTCCTCTTTTTATTTACGTAATTGCTAGCTGTAACCATTTTGTTAGCTTTTGCTCATTTTTGCGGTAGTGACTCATTTTCTGAGGCCACAAACGAATTAACCAACTTTTTGATCCATTCATAAAGTGAAATTAGTTCTAGCCAGGTTGATCTACAAGGACCAAAATAAATATTAGTCACACGAGCAAGATTTTGACTATAGGACGGGCGAGAAAAAATATTCTAATCTCGGGTTTTCAAATAGTGTTTTTTACGGAAATAGAGTTTCCTTAACTTCAGTATAAAATATCATAACTTAAATCGCAGTATTGGGCAAGATGCGTTTGGTTTTGTTTCACGAACATAATTCTACCACAATTGATTTCTGTACTTTCATAAAAAGCAATTCAAAACTTGTTTTTATTTAAATCTAAATATTTTTTTATTGAAATAAAATATTTTCGGGTCTTCGCTTCCTTACGTCATATATTTCAAAACATAACTTTTCCGGCAGAGTCAGCTGTTTCACATATGGCTCAAAGCTAGGGGATAGGAGGGTATTCGGGGATATTTATTGAGGAAGAAGTGACCGAAATATAAATCCGAATCATAACACGCTCCTCCAAGCGGTAGTTCGTGCAATCACGGTGTGTCTGAACGGGCTCAATGGTACTGACAGTCCTGTAAAGGTTAACGTTTTTACGGAGAGCCAACTAACAATAAATGTATTTGAATCTGATAAGGTTAGATTTAGGACGATTGTGGAATACATAAAAGATAGACTGCGCATTTCGATGCCAAGTCGCTATGGAGTGATCGGAAACGAACAAACTAAAGATCTGGCAATTACGGCCAAACAGCTCCAGTAAGTAAGTAAGTTATGGCTCGATGCCGCTTGAGGCCGAGAAAAACGAGCCTAAAGGATGGGCAAAGACCCTATCGAGAGACCCAAATAGTGATAAGGTAGGAAGGTAGCTGAGGCTAAGTAAATTTAGAAGCATGCAGGAAGGATGTCGTGACGATGGAACACTTTCCATGCCATTGCCGACACTTTACCGGCAGTGCCTCATTAGAGAGGCATTGTCTGACAACTCTGTTCAAGGAGGATGAAACATTTTTCAAAATGGCCTAGGTGTATGCCTACGGGCAAAGGGCATATGTCCCTCCCTTCGACGTAATCCAACCTTATCTAAATTTTCCGGTATGCTTTGAATTAGCTAGTATTACCAGAACCCAACAACGTTTCAACTAGAAATGTTGTTAACGTTTTTATTAAATTCAATTAATTATTTAATAACAAAGAGATGTTTTAGTTAGTTTTTAATTAGATTCCTTTTGGTTAAATGGAGACATTTTCATTAAATAGTTAATTAAATAAATTAGAAATTTAATTAAATTTCAAGCTGAAAATAAGCAACATTTATATTCATAAATCACTCGTTTCATCCTTCATATTTATCAAGATTTCGAATATTAATGTCGTTTTCCTTTCTGGCAAAAATGTTACATATTTACGTTTAAAAGGCAACGCGCTACTGCCTAAGTATGTTGCACACACTGGCAAATATGTAAAATTTTTGTTGTACTCAACTTGACGTTCAAGATGCAAAACTACTCAATTTTACAACTGCACTTTATATGTGGTAAAGTGTTCTTACAAACAAGAGCTTTACTGCATCTGCTTTTTCTGTATATAAACTTGACTTAATAGTTTTTGTTCTATTGAAACCTCACTTTACAAGGGCTTGGGTAACCTAAAAAAAGTTCCTCCTATTTATTAGGCAACATTTGTTTTCAGAAAGGAAAACGATACAAACTTTTTGTTAATCTTCTTAACCACTGTGTGCAAGCAACAAGAGCGTTAACAAATTGTGGCCGCATTAGCGAGTGTATGATAGAATAAAATGAATTTTAAATTTTCCTCGAATGTTTTTGGCCTATTAACATAAAGAAGAGAAACCAACACAGCAACAAATAGAAAAACATTGGAAAATAGGAGAAAGGAAAAATTAAAGTGCGAGTACAATTAATTTCATGTTACGTACTCCCTTCGCTACATTATCGGTGTTAGCTATTGCAGAGGAATATTTGTTCATACAGAAAATATCTGATATTGTTTATATTTCTATAAAGAAAATATTGCGATATTTTCCATCGTACCAGTTGTTGTTGTAGTTAATTATAATATTTTGTTTTGATTTGGCAGTTTCTCAACCGAAAGCAGATAAACTAGTAAACGGAAAAGAAACTAAATAAATTTTTTTTGCACAGAAATGTAAGCAAAACTGGGTGTAGAGTAATTTGGAATGATGAGAAAACATACTGATGTACAATTGGAAAATTTATTGAGGAAAGCAACACATTTTTGTAGTTGTTGTATTTTCTCAATTAATTTGATCTTTGTTTTTATTTTCTTTAATTTAATGTTTTTCTTTTATCATAAATAATATATCTTCTTGCTCTTCCTTATAGATCACTATGGAAAAACGACGTAATACATTGGATCGTTTTCAACGTTTGGCATTTGGTCGCAAATCTTCAAACAATACAAGCGCCTCTAATTCCGCAGCAGCCAGCAGTTCGACAAAAGATCGTAAATCGTCCGAAAAAACCGAAAAACTACGTGAGTTGACCGAATTGTTAAGGGTGGGAGGAAACCGCTCTTCACCCACACCACCGCCAGTGCCCCCACCACGTAAGCCCAGACCGGTCATACAAACACCTTCTCAAAGTTCAGAAACACCAGATGCGAATGAACATTTAGCTGACACCCCACCAACGTCATTATTATTGCCATCATCATTGTCATCAGCCACGGCAGCAGCAGATAGTTCTGTAGCCAACGAACCTCCACTGTCATTCACATTGAGTCACAGTGATGATATATTGCCCATGGATCAAGACGAACATGCCAACAATAGCACCTCAACGAAATCAAATAACAAATTACATATGTCAGAAGAGGGAGTGAAACACAAGGGCAGCACACAATTAAAAGTAAACAATATAGAAAATGCCAACCACACAGCAGACACCGCCACATCAGCAACACCGCTCTCGCCTTCTACCACCATCAAAGCAAACGCCAGTCTCTCTAATTTGGAAGTGTTGATACAAAAACAACTACGGGAAAAATCGACAGCGGAACTTCCACCTCCACCTCTACCCCTTTACTTTAGCACCGTAACAGATGATTTTGCTACTGCCGCTACTGGTGATGAGGTTGATGGTGAGTTGGAATTAAATAGCTCGTCAAGTAGTACGCATATAGCAACGAAACTAGACAAACCAGAATCGCGCACGATTAAGAGTTTCTATTGTCAGAAGAGCATACCATTTCGTTCGGCTTCATTTTCAGCGATAGATTACGCGGCCGGTAAATATAAAAAGTCCGCCTTAAATGCTTTAAGGGAACGTTTAATGCGTGAAAAGACGCTGGAGTCTACGAGTTCACACGGTTCCATATGTAACAGTATACTGGATAATCTAACGTGGCCGCGCAAAAAATTTGAGGAAACGACCGAAGAAAGCAACGAAAAAGTGGTGGCTAGTATTCCTGCCTCTAAATCCATACCCGATTGGATTTATATTCCCTTGAAAGAGAATTCAGCGCTCAGTGTTAATTTATGTTATGGTCACGACAAGACATTAGACGATGTCATGGAGTCTCCGGATTTAATACCCGAAGAAGAGGTATTTATGGCCGATGCCATACAAGAGGTACCTTATAAAGTTGAAACGGCTTGTATAGCTACCATGGTGGCGGCCCATGCAAAAATGGAATCTCTTACCGATACTATACAATCTGACAACGATTATATCATAGATGAATCACAACTTCCCATAACGGTTGAAGCTAAAGATCTGCAAGGCGCTACATCGGAGAGTGTGGAGGGCCCTAGAGCGGAAAATGTTGAGCCTTTTGTTAACCCTCCCAACGATATATTTGAACCAAACTTAGCTACTCTTATGGAAGAACAAATACCTTTGGAATCTCCGCCCGACAACATCCTGCAAACAGCCACCACTTGCCTTATACCGGTGCCAGTTTTTGAATGTGCCGCCCAAGAGTGGGGCTTAGAAAACCCTGCTCAAGAATGGGTGGAAGCAACACCGGAAAAGCTCGAAGTGGTACCAGAAACTTTACAGCCGTTAGATCTTAGGGAGGTTTGCCAAGTAGAAGATTCCGAAGCTCAATCCTCTAATGAAATTGTGCCTACTATTTCTGTATCACGGTCATCTGATGAATTAGATGAATCGGCCATACTGCGCAAACCTCAGCGCAAGGAGGAAAATAAAGAACCTAATAATCAGGCTGACATAGTGAGAAAACAGGATTCTTTGAATGAGTCAGAAGTCAAAAAGCCTTATAGTCATGATGACATGGAATTGGTAAGCGAAAAGCAGTCTTCTTTGGAAAATATACCCACACGTCACAGTGCTGATGAGCGGCGCAAGGCTGACATGTCCAAGAGACGCAAAGGTATCTACATAGAAAACTGGCATGATCATGCTGAAGCCGAAATTGCAACTTCTGTGCCCAAAACTTTGGCTTTGGACATAACCATAGCAAATTTGAATGCTATTAAGCCGGATTCACCCGAGGATAGTATGATTTACGTCAACAGTCCCTTGACTGATGAAAATCATACCTCCGCTTCACTATATTCCTTTGATCTGAACACTCCTGAAGCAGAGTGTCAAAATTCACCTGTATGGGCTACTAAAAGTTCCGTTATGGCAAGTTTTAGCTTGCAAAGTTCCGAGGAAAAAGACGATATGCCTTTGGCTTCACCACCTGTCTGTTTAAGCACTTCGCATATAACCTTACCGCGAAATAATAAAAGTTATCCATATTTGCGTACCGATTCGATATCGGATAATGAGAGTGATCGTACACCACCACCTTCCCGTGATCGAACCAGTCCGGCTTTAAGTGATTATGACTATAAGCGTTATTCAAAACGTCCTTTGAGAGGCCCCTACGGCCAGATGTTGGAAGCTGAAATGAAGAAACCAAATCGAATGCATTTCGAAGAGATTTTGGAGGACCTAAGAGAATCGGATGTGTAAGTAGAAGATTTTAATTTAACTTTGTTATTTTTATTAAGAAAGGGATTAGAATATACTCGTACGTTCATAGGGAATTCGCGATAACAATATTTCAGGTTCGATGTTTTTGGGATTCCACTGTAGGAAGCTTACTCTCAATAGTGTATGCAAGCATGTCGTAGCGAACCGGTAGCTGGACTAGCCCCAGCTGGGATTAACTAGCTCCCCGAAGCACACAGTTGGACGATACATAAACACCCAATACAGCAGTACTGTCATCCCATATTTTCTGAAGAGAGAAGACTTCAGGCGTCTTATAATTAGATTGTCTCGTACTGAAAAAATCTAACGTTCACATTAGTCTTTCCAAATTGGTCATCACAACGAGATATCCAGCCCTATTCATTTTCATAATCCCACGTGGTTTTTTATTGTTCATGTAGGGCGGCATCGAAGCACACCGCTTACTTTATGGGTCCGCTTGTGGCGTCTTTTTTTCCTTGAATTAGTTTCAGGCAACCGATTTGTAATTTAAGACCACATTATTTTATTAAGTTTCGTGCTAACACTAGACTTTACTCTTGACTAGTGATTTCAGGCTATCGACTGGCAACTGTCGATCTTCTTCTCCACTACGGAGTGTATTGTAACTGCTAGCATTTGTCTAAGGCTTAGGTCCCCATGGAATTCAGATTTTACAAGTGCCCTAAGCTTTATGGTAGCCTGTGCTGAACATGCCCACATAATGTGCGTTAATGTCTCATTTTTTCCCTCATGTGTATCTTTCCCTTGCGAGGTTTTCTTGTCCATCTTTCCCAAATTCCTCCATTGTCCATTACTACCAGAATCTTACGGTCCAACGCCTTAGGAGTACTTTTAGGAATTGACCCGTCTACCTCTTCAGATTTCTTCCCTTGACCAATCAAGACCGAAGTTCCTTCAGAGAGTTTATATACTCACACAGAGCTCCATATGCCCGTGTAAGTCTTCATTAAAACTGGAGTTCGACTAGAGACCAAACAGTTTCTTGGCCACGCATTTCTGGCGGATGATATTTATAAGAAATTGTTAACTTCTCTCCGCTTCACTTATTTAGCCAGACTGCTAGCAGAGACATGAACCTGTTACCGTTCGCCACAACGAGAAGGTATAAGGGGAACTGCTGAAAATGCGCTCAATTACGGCAAGCCATACCTTAGTGATTGGGTAATTTTGACGATTATCGAAGTGAAGTTAGGAAGTACATCCTTGCTCTCGATGCTGTATTGATGTGTCTGAGCCTTATTTCCCAGGTTTCCTAATTTGTCCAATTACTTTTTTCACAGATATGCCATGATTTACCTCGGCACCAATCTTGCGACACAATCAGACAGTGGTCTTAGCGCCCGGTGTATTCAATGCAACTACCAATACACACTTGTATAGGTAGCAACAGAAGGTCATGGCTGCCTAGAACCCTGGGGTATTCACTCATTTTCCTGGTCTCAATTCTATTGACAGCCTGCGTTCCAATGCAGTGTCAAATAGATTCCACATCGAGCTCTTATCGAGATTTGAGTATAAGCCACACCCACCACCTATACTTCGAAAAGAATCTCTGGGACTTGCGTCGCAGAGGATACTGGTTCCGTGGTACTATTCAGACACCAGGCAAGCTTCGGCGAATGGTTTCCCCATCTCTCCGGTAACAATACTTAAAGGTGGTGGGATCATTAAGAAGACAAGCCTCTGGGGGCATGTTTTCGGACCATTAGGGTACCAGTTACTTTCTTCACGGTTGCCGAAGTTAAATAAATATTAAAATATGTATAACAAACTGTTAGCGTTAAACATTTTGTCGCTTAGGTTGGCAACACTATGCTGCACATTATTTTCCAAGAAGTCTTATTCGAACAGCCTAGACTATCTTCTGCAAACTAAAACTTATGCCATGCAATTTGTTTAAGTAGGTCGCAAGTTCATTAACACATTTTTATTTTACGCCGCCAAACCTTGGTAATATAAAATGCTGAAGGCAATTGTTGTTGTATTTTCTTATTTTTATAATTATTATTTGACGAATGAAAAATTTTAAATTCTTCCTATAAGAATTTTGAACTCATAGCATTTTTCATATATCCAACGTTAGAAAATATTTTTATATTAAAACTCAAAAATAAGCAAAAAATTAAGTTGACAACATTTATAAGTTATTCTCAATAGCATCAAAAATGAAACTAAATTTATGCGACACTAATGGCAGCTGTCGAAAGAAGCGAAAACGTGCCATAGTTATGTTTATTTACTTCATGCTAAATCGTATATTTTATTTTATTACGTATTTGTCTTTTAACACTTTCATTATTTCAGCCGCTCTCGTTCAAGTTGAATACATAACTTTTTGTCATGTTTGGTTTTTTGTAAAAAATGTTCGTGATGTTTTTTTTTTACAGTTCCATACAACCAAGGCGCCAGCGTTCTGTATATGATGACGCAGGTGGTCGTTGTAATTTGCCTCACTATTCAAATTCGATGCGAGTGCGTAAAACCATGAATAGCACATATTTACCAGTGCCACAACATACGCGTGCTGCCTCCACACCTTCGCAAATTGAAAATATCAGAAGTAGTGGCAACAGAAATGGTGCCGCAGATACAGAACACTATGATTACAGCAATGATGCGTTGATAAAAGCCAAAGCATTAGAGAAAAAATGTCAAAGCACTTTGGATACTACGACAATAGGAAGAGATGAATTGCTAACAACAACTACAACACCCGTTGCAGTAGCAACTACGGTGTCATCAACAACAATGCCATCGCCGTCGCCAGCACTATTTTCCAAAACATCAAAAGCCTGTGCAATATTACAGGGCGAACAAAATCGTCCGTCCTCTGAAGCTCCTGCTGCCGCCAAGACACACAGCAAACGTAGTCAATCGATGAGTTGCACCGAAAAGCCAACAATGGCACAGTTGCAACATGTGCATCAACAAAAGCGTAGTCTAGACGTTACCAACAGCAACAAGTTAAACAAAAATAATCACACTAACGCTAACAGTAGTAGTGCAACGACAGGCCATAAAGCTGCTGGAATAGTATCACCACAAACGAGTTATACAACTTCATCGACGACCACAAATATCCTTCCCACGCCGGAATTATTGGCTCAGCTGCTTAAAGGTTCCAGTGAGAAATTGCTCTCGGAACAACGTCAGCAAATGTATGCGGTAAGTTTTTTTTTTTTTTGCTTTAATTCTCTTTTTTTCCCTGTTGGTTGTGAAGTTAAATAATGTTACAACAATATTATATATTAAAATAAAATCAATAATTAATGCAACAAATTCTCTTTGGGCCAAAAACTTGTTTAAATTAAAGTTAAATTAGTACTTTGTTTATGGTCGTTAAAATAATTTGGCCACAAAATTAAAACAAAATTTGTTCAAAAATATTCAAAAGATACTGGTTGTATAAAGAAGTTTTCGGGACATTTTTTAGTAAAAGCTATGAATTAAAAAAAAATTCAAAGTATTAGCCGTAGCACAGTGGCACATTTGGCGAGAAGGCGGTCAAAAATCCGTAGCTTTTGATTGGATTGGAATTTTTAAATGCGTTTTTTCTCTTTGGTAGGTGGGATTTTAAACTTTAATTATTGATAAAAAGCATAAAAGTCGACCGACAAAAGAAGTTGCGAATGGTTTAATATTCGTTACCATTATTAATTGAATTTGAGTATAAAAGAGGGGTGTTGAAACATTTAAACCAATTTTTTTTTTCATATGTCCTATTCTTATTGTTACAAATTATAATTAGTAATAGTTTTGTAAACTAAATCTTGTCAGGAAACGCCAAATTTTGGCCGCTGTAAGCTTAAAAGCAACAAGGGCCAAGGGTTGGTTTTTTTAAACAACCTTGTGAAATAAAAAATTTTTAAAAAGTAAAAATTTTCTTAATAACGAAAAGTTTTAATGAAAGTTTATTTTATTTTTAAATATGTCTATAACAAATTTATAAAATAAACATTGATTAATTTACATGCATACGTATACTTTCAAATCAAAGAGCCGCTATACATTAAGCAATTTTAGTAAAAATTTCTTCGAAATAGCATTGATTTTCATCTTCTAATAGTTGTTTAGCCTCCTCTTCTAATTCGACTGGAGTTGTTTTCCATTTTTGTCGAATGTTGGACATACAGTGGGGAGTTTTAATGAGTACATGTTAGTACTTACCATCGTTTACAATGCATAACTTTTTAAATAATAGTGCAAATCAAATAATTTTTTTTGTTTTACTCTTTATTGTCTTCTTCATTGATAGAGGTATAACACTTGACCAAACAATAACAATTACTTAAACAAAATTTAACGAAAGAGAAAAAAAACGGGATGTACTCACTTATGCACTTTTATAATATTAAGAAATTTGTTATAATTTACAGTTACTTTTCAAAGTTTTTGTTGTGTTACTGATCTGTTATTTGGATTTCATGATGAAAATAAAATATATAAAGAATTATTGAGTTATTCATAACGCCAAGCTCGTCGGAATAACACAATATAATAAATAATAATTATACAATTTTTTAATAACAAAAAATGAGGAAACTCCCAAAATCTATTGAGGATGATATTGTCTCTATGACACAAAATGGTTGTTCTTCAAGGGAAATAGCTAAACAGAAACAATTAAGTTATCATAAGATTACAAAAAAGGAATAATGTCCAGAATAAAACACCGATTCGTGGTCGCAGGAAGTTAATTTCTGATGCAGAGGCACGTGTAATGATAACAAGAATGCGGAAAGATAAGAACCTAACTCCAAAGGAAGCTGCATTGGATGTTGGAAAGAATGTTAGTCGTTGGGCTGCAAGAAATGCGCTTCACAGAATTGGATTTATTTCTGTAGTCAAGAAAAAAAAACCAGCTTTGTCCGATAAAAATGTAAAGGCCCGTTTGAAGTTCGCCAGAAAGCACAAGGATTGGTCACCAGAAGATTGGAAGCGTGTTATCTGGTCGGACGAATCCAAATTTAATCGCTTTCATTCGGACGGAAAACAATACTGCTGGCGTCGACCACATGAATCTATTAAAAGACACCATGTAAAAGAAACAGTTAAACATGGTGGCGGCAACATAATGGTATGGGGTTGCTTTACATGGTGGCACGTTGGTCCGTTGCAAAAAATTGAGGGAATAATGAAGAAGGAAGATTATTTAAAAATTCTCCAGACCCATCTTCCAGACTTTGTAGAGAGGAGCGCCTATTCGGAAGAAGAAGTAATTTTTCAACAGGATGGCGACCCTAAGCACACATCCAAAATAGTGACGGAATGGCTCTCTGGACAAAAATTTGAGTTGATGAAGTGGGCAGCTCAAAGTCCCGACCTCAATCCGATTGAAAATTTGTGGTCAATCGTGAAAAGACGGATGGGACAGTATTCAAGAGCACCAAAAAATTTAGACGAACTTTGGGGCAGGGTTGAAACAGAATGGCGAAGTATTCCAAACGAAATTATTCAAAACTTGGTTGAGAGTATGCCAAGAAGATGTAAAGCTGTTTTAAAGAACAAAGGGCTTTGGACCAAATATTAAAAGTTACTGTAAATTACAACAAATTTCTTAATATTATAAAAGTGCATAAGTGAGTACATCCCGTTTTTTTCTCTTTCGTTAAATTTTGTTTAAGTAATTGTTATTGTTTGGTCAAGTGTTATACCTCTATCAATGAAGAAGACAATAAAGAGTAAAACAAAAAAAATTATTTGATTTGCACTATTATTTGAAAAGTTATGCATTGTAAACGATGGTAAGTACTAACATGTACTCATTAAAACTCCCCACTGTATATGGATCTGAAGTACACAACAAAATGGTGATAAGGTCTTCATTAGTACAACATCTAGACATATTTCTTGTGCTATGTTCGCGAAAGAATCTGTAGTCTTTGTTCCTTTTTTCTTGCTCTTCTGCAGACAGATCTCCTATTGGTAGCAAATTATGTTGAATGATTTGTTCCCCATGATACAAAATTTTATGAACCGCTGAAGACATATATCTCCAAGAGTATTTTTCATTGTAAAGTGCAGCTCTTTTATTGGCGTAATCTCCAAATTTTGTTTGCATTTATCTTTCTGCTGCATGCTAAGACTAGTAATATGATTTTGAATCGTCTTATTAACTCATAATCTACACCTGTAATAGATGCTGCAGTTTCTGGATCGGAAAAAAATCTTCGTGCAGTATTTCCATCATTCGAATTTCCTTCTCCTTATTTAGGTTGGTCGATTATAAGGCCTAGCTGAAGATATCTCTCTTGAATTTTTTCTTTTTTTTCCTTCAGTTTTCCTCCATTTTCTTTACTGTTTATTATGGTTTCTCCTGAAGAACCAAATTCCAAATCATGACCCAATTTAAGAATATGCTCTATAAAACGAATCCTAGTATGAAGAGGCGACAATCCAAACTCGTAAGCTTCCTTAAAGCTATCGTCTTGTGCTGGAGGTTGATTTAATTGGTTTGATGTCTTTTGGCATATAATGCAGCTTGAGGAAGACTTTGTTTCCGTTAAAACTTGCGCATTTTTCCATCAATCATTGTTAGACACATTTTAAAATTTACTTCGATGTCTTTTTTTGTTAAATAGAAATTTTCTGCCCTAATTTGTGTGTTTTGCGAACACTTTAAGACTAATACGGATACGATTTTTTTAATATTTATATAATAATTGTACCCACATGCAGTTACACATTATAACCTTAGTGGCAAAAATAAACAGGTACTAAGAATAATCAGGTACAGATCATTCCATGCAGTGTGTGCGCACATCTTTTGTGTACAAAATTGTTTTATTGAATTAAGTAAAGAATTAGCTTACATTTCCTTACCTATGTGGTAATAAAACTTACATTTGAAAGAATGCCATAATAAACATGTGCATTCACGTATTTTATTTAAGGCTTCCTTTTTAATTATTCTGGATTCATAATTCTTTATGATCTTATTGTTTTATGATATATTTGCCATTACCAACTCTAATGAGTAACCAAAATTTCATTGAATATTTAGATTTTGAAAAAGTGATAGTTACAATATAGTGCATTTGTATAACACTAGATTCCATCCCAAGAGTTATATTTCATATTTCAAGGAGATTTGAAAAAAATTTGGCTTTACCTTAGTGTTAAAAAGTTAAAATAACTCAAAAATAACTCTGTAGAAAAAAAATTTTTGTTGAAAAATTTCGTATGTATTGATAATTTTTGTACAAAATACCTGACCTTTGGTCAGAAAAATTCCTCTGGTGCACAAGGGCGCAACCTGGCGCACATTTAATGGGGTATACCTGCGTAGGGGAGGTTTTGGGCTATAACACAAAGAAATATCTTTTTGACGTTTTTTGACGGGAGGGAGTTATGCCCTATTAAGCACGAGATTTTTGAAAAATGTTGACCTTTTTTAAAACAAAAAATTTGAAAACTTTTAAAAAACGTAACGACTTTATTTTGCTAGTACTGATAACTAACAAACCGCGTAATTAAAAACAATTTATTTTGATTTGATATCTTTTAAAACAAAAAAGTTATAGTAATTTGAAAATTTGAATTTACTACAAAAATTTCATTTTAACAAAATATTCAGAAAGTCTATTTCGGATCACCCTGTTCAGTGTGTTATAGTTGAAACAGAGTTCTGAACTTTTGCCTCTCGAGGTTTACTGGTATTTACTTTCAAATGAATAAGAAAACACTAAGATCGGTAACCCCAAAAAATTATCTTTGGCCGCCTTCTCAAAATATGTGCCACTGTGCGTCGTTGGCTCTAAAAGAACTGCTTATCATTTGTGACCAAGAACAAATAAAGCCCAATTTTTCATACTGTCGACTAAAGTATATCGTATTCCAACTAGGTCGTTCCGCATCGATCGAAACAAATGGTAGTTTTAAGGGGTAAGGTCTGGGCCATCCATAATTTCCTAAATAGTTTTTTGATGGAAAAGCAATTCAAGGATCAGCATTCTCATGGCACCAAATTTCCTTGGTTTTGAATGAATCTCATTGCGTTCGTAAAAGTGTAATATCGTGCTATGTTACTCCCTGGGATTCTGCAAGTTCTTCATTGAGTAATAAATCACAAGAATACGATGACTTTCCGTAACCCTTTCCGTTTTCGCTTTTATAATTCTTGCGCGCTTTTCTTTACATCCTTCTCTTCATTGCTTCTGGTGAAACAAATTTGGTATTACCAAGTACTTTTTAAGCGCTTATCTCACTATTGGGTCGGATAAATAGTCTGGTTAAAAATTCACCTAAAATGTGAAAGTTTAATCGTGATCAGAGAGCCAAGAAATACGGATTGGAATTTAACAGCTGTATTACTCTCATTATTTTTAGAAAAATTTCTAGACGCTCATACTTTCCATATCAGCAGAATTACAGTTTTACAAAAACAAAAGAAAATACCTAAAGCAGCTGTAGAACAAATAAACGAGCCTAGTTCGCCGCCGGCAGCTCACTGCCGCAGATATTTTTTTTCAGCTTGCTCCGGTGTAAAACGGCGCCGTGCTAAACGGTTATCAATGTATTGTCTTCATTCGAGTTCTGCAAGTTATACTCTTTTTTTTAAATTTTGGTGGATTCATAATTTGTCTTGAAATATAAAATTTTTAAGAGTTAAACATTTTTGGTGAACTTTTAAATATGTTTGTGAATTTCCGATTTGTGGTGAAATTAGAGATTTTTTTTTATAATTGTGTGAGATTATATTTAGAAGTTTTTATAAAATTATGTTTTTTTCCGAAATTGCCAAATTTTTTTTAAGTTCAAGTTTATGTGATCTAATTCTAAAATTTGAAAATTTTGGTTTCTTTGGAATTTTTGGTAAAATTTCGGTTTTTCATTAATTTTTGATTTGTTAAATTTTTTTACTCAAGTTTTTCGATTTATGGTAAATTTTCGAACTTTTGGTGAATTTTACATTTTGGCAATTTCGTGATTTCTTTGCGCCGCTTTGGTTTTTTAAATTAAAATTTTTGGTACATTATGATATTTTTGAAATTTAAATGTTTTTAGCTATAGTTTAGTTTTGGTGATTTCTTATATTTATTTCGAAATTTACCACGAGTGAAATTTCGATTTTTGTTTTATATGTTTGTTAAACATAGACTCTTATAATTTCGATGTTTTTTTATGAAATATTGATTTTAGTGATTTTTCTGCTTTTTGATTAAAGTAGATAAATGGTGGCGAAATTAAAATATTCCTGGTGAATATTTATAATTTGGTGAAATTTGATTTTTTTGCCTAAAATGTCGAATTTTTTTTGAATTTCGTATTTTGGAGGAATTTGAAATTTTGGGGTGTTTAAAAAAATGTTAGGTCCGTATGTTTTCTGGGGGCTTCGGGATAATAACTTATGTAGGGTAACCTTATAGCAGTTTTGATAAGGATTTATAATATGTCAATTTTGTAAACTTGTGTATAAGCGTTTATCAGGAAGAGTGAAAATTCCGGGAACTTGTGTACCTATATGGCTGATTTCAAACGGTATAACGCAACAAACTCACTGGCCCAAGTTTTAAGATCCTATATTGTCTAGTGCCTTCAGAATTTCAACATCGGACAGACGCACATTGTTAATTGAACTTCCCTACCAATAAGGATGCAATAAGGATGCAGAATATACATATATACTCTGTTGGGTCGGGAATGCATATTGTAGAAATTATAAACGGAACGACAAACCTATGTATACGCCTTTCATTATTGAGAAGTGGATTTGACAGAAGCAGCGGACACAATATTGCCGCCACAGACAGTCAACATCGACCCTCGCTAATTTGAAAATCGTTCTCGTTCTTTGGTCGCGCACATAGAAGTTGAAATCACTAGAGAAGAAATTTGTTAATATCTCGAGAGCGGGTTTTGGATCAAAAATAAAAGTTGCCGATTGGTAAAAAAATTATCATTTACATAAAGTCAATTACAATGAATTGTACTAAATTCATCAGTGTTTGACTGCACTTAAAAATTAAATGCGTCTAAAAGGATCCTGCATATACATGTGTATTTTGCATACATGCTTTCATGAACATGAATATTTAAATTTTAAGCTGCACCAGTTACTCCATTAATATAATTTTAAAAGCTGAATATTTGCCAAATCTATTCTATGTCCTTTAAAGTAATTTATCATATTCTTTAAAAAATTGAAAATGCGCCCAGACTCAGTCCATTATTTCAAAATTTTTCAACTTTGCAATAGCTCCTCATGCACAATTGAAACGGGTCACAAATACAAACCAACTCAACAAATTTTATATGGCCCACAGAAACAAAAATTACACGTACATTTTTTTTCAAAAATTTCAAAAAAGCCTTTAGATAAACAAACACACCAAAGGACAGACACTAAAAGGCAAACAAACAAAAAGAGAATTAAAACACAAACAAGATACACAGAAAGCGCGGACAAAAAAGCTCAAAGTGCCACACGACATTTACCACTTGTCGAATGCGAAATTCTCTAATGAAAACAAAAAAGAAAGAAGAAAATTGGTTGCTTATAGTAAAACAAAAAAGCTCTTGTCGATTATTATGGCTTTTATGGAATGAGTGAGTCTGGGAGGGGGGTGGTACACAGCAAAATATAAACAGCTGACGGTGGTAAAATATACATGAAGAAAACTGTTGCTATTAAAGCTGCCAAGGTACTTCTGAACACATGTTGTAAAAATGAGTGGGAAAGTGATGAGAGATGTAAAAATGAAAAATGGCAAAAGGAAGAGAGATAGAGAGAGAGAGAGAGAGGAAGGAGTGAATTTAGTTAAGTTTACATAAATACTACAGCGCATGTGGGGAGATATAAGAGATTAAAATATAAGAGTTCGTAAATATTTTTGTTTTTACTAACAGGGTTTCTAAGTTTTTTCACTACCTTTTTTGCAAGGAAAAGAGCTTGAAAGGTACGATGCACACATCTTCCTGAATTTTTGTGCAGTTTATTGTATGAAAGTAGGAAAAAGAGATGTATTATTTTTTTTTTTGATAATTATTGCAACTTTTCTTATTGGGCAACAAACTAAACTTCTTTAAATCTCTCATTCGGTTTGACGAATTTTCAGCATTATACATTTCGGGTTGCTTAAAATTGGTTTCCTTCAATTAAATCATAACAGCTAAAGTCTTTAAAGTTTGTATGGTGAACTTTATTAATAAGATGTGAATTAAAAGTGAATGTGAGCGTTGCTGCGCATTGTGGGCTTTACTACACCTCAACAACGCAAATGATATTTAGAATTCATAACCGAATTGAAAATTTGCGAAACTAGAATAGTGGACGTTGCACTTCCATTAGAGAGTGAATATTTTTAATTGCACTTCTTGGAGAGATTTTGATTGTAATCCTGGTACGTGATGGCAGCGTTGATATGGCATCTTCAATGCAAATTATGGCCTTCTTTCCAAAGGCAAGCTTATTCAAAGGAATATTTTGCGCTATTCAGCGATAAGTTCGTGTTAGGCCGTTTTTGATATTGATCTTTTACTGAAATTAAATTATTTTTCAGACAAAGCTAAAGCGATTTAAATTCTCTTTAAGCAAAAAGCAACCTAAGGTTTATAATTAATTAATTTTTGTAGCAGTTGTTCTACGAAAATATGAAAATAGCCTAGTTTATAATTTTCTGTTGCTTTTTTGTAAAGCCATTAATCACTACTAAGTAATTGAAATAATTATGCTTCATTATTCGAAAAGGAATAGATTAGATAAGACGGGTAGTGAAGTAGAGCAATAGAAATGTTTCAGTATCATTTTTTTTCTCTATTTATGTAAAGCAAAGTAAATTCTATTAATTATTTACAATAACTGTGTTCCTTTCTTTGGAAAGGAATAGCACTAGAGAAGACATATGGTGAAGGAGAGAGACTAACAGCAGTGCAATTGCGCGTTGTGTATATTTTTAGAACAGTATTGCAGCGCCTCGTGTTTTATAGACGCATTACTTGAAGTTAGTGTAGCTATTAGTGCTATAGAGTGATACCGACGAAGGAGGCCGCTGCAATATATGAGTAGAAAGCCTCAGCTTTCAAGCAAACTAATCTACAAAATGTAGATAAAGGTTGCCGCATAGTGTTCATTATCTCTTGAACGACAACTGGAAACATTTGAAAATAGTTGAAAACTAATTTTTTTATGTTACAAGGGTGCTGCTGATTTTTCATTTTAGATCTGCTCGAATCCTGTGTTAACATACGTCCTTTTATGTTAACACAATCAATTTTTCGTTATCGTTATTTCTATTTTTCCAGAAAATATAAAAAAAAAAAATAAAAATACATCATCGTTGTGGCATAGTCACGACAACTATATTATGTCTCCTACAACGACATATGGTTATGGTAAACATAATATGTTTATATTAAAATTATGTTTACAATCATCACTTTCGTTATGTTAAACGAGTCTTTGTTTACATTTCATCATTGCGTTGTTACTTTAAATAAAAATTATAAAATGGTTGGGTTTTTTCTTATTTGCAGTAAATTTATTGGGTGGCTTTTATCTTTTGTATTAAAATTCAATACCATAAAATAACAGAATAAAAGAAAAATAAAGAATTAGTTTAAAAAAAATACTCCATATTTTAGATGATCATTTAGTTTAAATTATTTTATCTAAGTAATATTTTGAGTGTTTCACACCGAGAACAAACCTTTCGCAGTTTTAATATTTTCAAACTTCATTCTTTGGCAACTCTACAAAAGACGGACGTTATTATAAATAAAAAAAATGTACCATATGGCATTCTTAACTATTTTTTAATTGCCCAATTTAACACTAAAGAATTGAAAATCAATTTCATCGAATAAATCCTTGGTTTTGAAATTTTTTTTTAATTTTGCTTCCTTAAGAAATGAACGCTTTTCTTACTGCTGTTTTGTGAAATTTTTTTTTATTTTTTCACCAATAGAAGAGTTTTCTGTGTGTCTACGTTTTTAACTTTTGCTCAAGTGGACATAGATAAAATACATGTGATAATGGTAAAGAGAGAAAATGCTTTTAAGCCAACTGTGTGAATGTATTAGTTACTTTATGTGTGTGTGTGTGTGTGTGTGTAGTTGTGGCAGTAGTTATACAAAGTAATAATTTCCAGCAGCAGCAGCAACCACAAATCGAAATAAAGATGTTGTTAAATTTAATGTGAACTTCAAACATAAAATTACAACATTTTGCTGGCTTTAGAAAAAGACGTCGGAAGAAAAGCAAAATTGTTAATTTTAATGTTTCAGTAGACTTGTGTTAAGTTTTGAAGGTTTATTTACTAATAAAATTGTGAAAAAGTTAAAAGAGTTAAATCAAATTAAATTTAAACAAAAGTTGAAATCTAATTAAAATATTTATTTGTTAAATTGTTAAAAAAAAATACAAACAAATGTCATGAAATATAAAGAAAAGTAAATAATTTTTTTTTTAAAGAAAAGCATGAAAAATTAATTTGTTAAGGAAAATTAAAAAAAGTTTAATGAAAATTTAAAAAAATTAATAAGAAAAATATTGTTACCACTGAAAATAATTAAATGGCATTTCTACTTAAATAAAATTCTTTAAAACAAACTGCACGTTTTCTAAGAAATTGCATAAAAAAAATAAAAAAAAAAATTTGCAAAAAAAATTTTCTTTCTAAGAAAAATCTTTTTCTACCCCAGTGTTTTTTTTTCAGTTTTTTATTCCTGAATAATTTTCATCTGCCACCATTTCTTTTGTCTGTTACAATACATTGTGTACACACCATAATAATTGCACCTGCGTATAATGTATGTGTTCTCACCACTACATTTACATATTTAAATATCCATCGTATGAATACACACACAAATATGGCAGCATGTTTGTTAGAAGATATGATTTTCATAGCTTTTTCTTTTTACATTTGCGGTCGTTATTGTTGTTGGTGTTGTTGTTATACTCTTTCACTAAAGTTAGTAAATAAAGTGTTTTTTCTGCTTTAAATCGCTTTTACTTTTCACTTTGCAGCATATTTCCTTTAAAGCTTTAGGGATTCCTTAAGAAAAGCACAAATACACACATGAACAAAAAAAAGATAGACAAGCAGTCATACTCCATTACTTGCACATAACAAAGGACCAACTAACACCGACTTACAGGACTATGTATTTGTGAAATGAAGCTCATTAGAACCAGGTTAAAATGTTAGAATTTTTCACCATGTGCCTGCTTTAAAAAACAACAAAACTTTAAGGACATATAGAAAAACTGATATTGAAAAAAAACTCCATTAAAGCAAAAAACTGACATGATTTATCAGCGTCAATTAAGCATACCGAAGATAAAATTATTTCTATACATACTACGTCAGGCATGGATAGTTGGGATTTTGAAATTATTCTGCATTCAATTCTAAAATATACTTTTGGCCTGTTTCTACATTACAAGAGGACTTTCTAGCAGCATCGGTTTGTTAGAGTAAAACTGTATTAAAAAAGCATAAATATATATAAAAACCGAAATTACCCAACTTTAAAAATTCAGGTCAACTTTTGGAGCAACAGATTTTTTTTCTTATGTTTTCTGGGTACCTAAATTCGAAGCACTACAAATATAACATAACTGGAGAGCGGTTTTTCCTATTCAATGAAATAAAAAAAATAGACAATTTCGCAACAGTATTACCTGTAAGCCGTGCCAACATTGGTTTTTGTTTCAGAGATATCGTAAAACTTGTGGTAAACAATAATTTTTGTTATAAAAATTTTAATTTATTAAATTTTCCAAGCTTTTTTTATTTCGCTACAGCATTATGATGATGCTACACAAAGAACTTTAAGCTTGGAACAATTTAATAAATTCAATTAAGAAAAGGTTCAAAAAATGCATAATTTGGATACAAATTTTTGTTTGATTCAGAAAATATGTTATTACGTTCCAAATAAAACGACCTATGTTTCGTTAAAATCGATGTACTACATTTGATTTTATTCAGAGTTAAGTAAAGGTATGTCGTTCCGACAAAAACTGCGACAGTCAAATGCTCTCTATCATAATTTGCAGTTGCCGTACTGTCGTATGCATATTGCAACTTTGTTCCAACTGAGATAGATACTTTCACATAATCGAGAACAAGATCAAAAGAAATGGTACTATTATTTCGTCATTATGTTTTTGAAATCTTTTGAGAGAAATTGAATTATTTCCACAAATTTTGCATTCAATTTCTTATTAACTGTTAACTGAAGACTTGGCCACGTTCAAATTCTCGTTTTGCGTGTATCCACATCTGACTTGGGTTGAAACATTTTTTCGTACTACATTTTTCTTGATGAATTTTAATATTTAAAAAAAAACCAATACTTATTAAATATTATCGCAAAAAATTTCCTATGATATCAAAAACAAAAATAACCAGTTCTTTTAAAATCACTTTTTAATCTTCAACCCATATACAAACTAGAGCAGTGTAAGATACTTTATTTCTTATTAACCCACTCAGTTTTTGTATTTGAGCTGCATTGTTAAAGTTTTTTTTCATTAGGTTTCTTTCATATTTAATCCAGTTTTTGTTCGTTTTTAATTTTCTGCCAGTTTATTCTTTTAACGCAAAAAAAACCGTATTCAATAGGGATCAGTGCTCTTTGTGGAACATTGTATATTGTATTGGTGTATCAGGGCATTGAATGGAAGCTGCAAAGCAGCTGATTGTGTATAAACGGTATGTGAAAGCTTGGTGGCCTTAGCAGGCTTGTAGAGAAGTGAATTAAAGGGTTTTATTAACAAACAAAACTCTAAAGAAATTATAGAAATATTATTGTGGCAAACATATAATGGTTGCTTGAAAACACTTAGAGCATTACTTTAGTTGCGATAAAGAAGTTATTGTTCACATTAAGTTATTAAAGTGTTTCTATTCATAAAAATTGCAACATGCTTGAGCTGATCAATATAATTATAATTAAAATTCTAGAATTCTTCTGGTTTTTAACCATAGTATGGTTAGCGAATGGACTATTAGCATACAATGGCTTTAGTAGCCTGTCTTCGTACCTCAGCTGTTGACAATCGTTAATATAAACGCTAATATAATAATAATATGATTTGTTTACAACCATACAATTCATAATATATTGTTTTAAGATAATGGCTGCCGCAATCATGTTTCTTCTTAGCATGGAGCAGCTAAAAATGGATAATTTCCCTTATTATTGGTGATGAATCTTAAACTAAAAATTTAGGATTCCCGCCCGTCGACTAAAAATGCAATTTGCGGTTTTTTGATGGTCTCTAACTTCTTGTGCGACTTTTTCAAAATGATATAATTTTGCTACTTTTCCTTAATTTTTGTAACTCTCTTGCCATAGTTGAATGCTTTTATTATTGAAAGTACTACTTATGTAACTACTGGCGGTAAATAGGTTACTGTCTTGAGTTGATATGAGTTGCAGCTGCGAAATGAAATCGACTAAAATCTGCAACATTTCAAGAGAGAAAACGTCAAAATGTTTATAAACGCACCAAGAGAATAAGAATAGTTAGCGTAATGTTGGCTGGACAGGAAGGAACATTAGTGGAAACATAACTTTGTTCCATTCAATGTTTCAATTTCTGTTGAAATTCGTATTTCATTTTTGTTTTCCAAATAACTGTTTGATATTTTTGTGTTGCCTAATACAATGTTGCATCGTATGTATCGGTGTTTACTGATTTTGGTAGCTTAATTCGTTTACAGCAGTCATGCTGTGATGAGCATTTGCACAGATTACTTACATCCGCGTATATATGCGTAATAGCATTTGCCACATTTACATGGAAATAATGTTTTTTGTATAGTTTCCTCTGTGGTTGCAGCGTATGTATCAAAAAATAAAAGTAGGTTTCTAAAACATGCTTCCCCTGTTGTTCCTTTCGAGTGTAGCCGGCATAAAGGAAAGAATATTTGTGAAAAACTTTTTAATGGACAGGCTAATATGTTGGGTTTTTCAACATTTAAATATTACCATATAAACGCAATAGATATCTTATAAAATCGAAAAGAAAAGTTTAAAATAAATCTAATAACAAAACCAGGCCAAAGAATTTGCTTATTATTAATGTAGGGCATATATTGAAGCAGACCACTAACTTCATGGGTCTCTTTTCGACTCCCTTTTTTTTGAATTGATTTTAGATAACGGATTTTTAATTTACGACTACATTACTCTAATTCAAGACTCATTCTACCACTTTACTATTGGCTGCATTGATTTCAAACTATCGACTATCGACCTTTTTCCTCCTCACGGACGCTCTTGTAAAGGTCTCTTTGCTGACTGTCCTGTCCACATCTTCGAGGTTTTCATATCCATGTCCTGAAAATTCTGCCATTGGCCAATAAACACCGGAGTTTCTACAGTGATTAACCCATCCATCTCTTGCGAGGCTATGTTGCCTATCCCTACCAGCATTAAATGGTCCAACGCCTCAGAAGTAGCTTTAAAGATAATCTCTCCCAGATTTCTACCTAAATCCGTAGTTTCTTCAGAGATTAACCTCTCCGCCTCTTGCGAGGCATCTTGATTTATCCCTGTAATAGAGAAAAAGAGGTCCACATACACAGGAGATCGACTGCTATCTAGAGTTCGCATGCTAGAGATCAAGCACCCATTGGAGATTGGGTATTTTTTACAAGAGGGAGTTTAGCGATTGGCGTATCAATTCATCGAAATATCTCAAATCACTTCAGTTATGGGATACAAAGGGAAAATATTTATAAACTCTCTTTTTATTATGTTGTTAAGGTAAAAATAATTATAAAGACTCTTTCTTGTTTTCTATGCATTTAAGATTGTTCACCTCTGCTTCAGACAGAAGAGGCGTATTATAAATATAATATTGATTCCTATGATTTTTTGCATGTAATAGTTTACTGGCTTTGTGTGGTTATAAAATATATTTTTAGTTCAGTTTTTAGCAAAAAAAAACAGGAAATTTATCTATAAAATATATGGGCATATTTTGCTGGTTAATCGCATTGAAAATAATTTAATTAAAGATTTTGTAATACAGCGTCACGGTAGTATAATAAAATGCTGCGCATTTTTAATAATTTTTCTTTTTAATGTTAAAGTAAAATTTGAAAACGGAGAAAAAATAAATACATACTTCCTAAAGCCCAGCACAGTGTAACTTGGGTATTGGATAATATTTTTAAACCAAAGTAGTTTTCTTAGCTCTTCGTGAGTGCTAAGCCAGAGCAGCTTGATTGGATCCACTCAATACTTGCCCTAATCCGTTAGAATTAAAACCCAGGCACATCTTTTATCATCGAAGACATTGACCAACAGGGTTGCCATCTCGGCTTGAATAAGAGAATGGGAAAACCGGCTGCTTCAGATTTGTACCCAGCACCTCCTATCACCGTGTTGAAGTCTATTGTGAGCAGAATTAATAATCAATGAAGATATTAAATTTATTGAAATTGTCCAAGCTTGAAGGTCTTTTTTTAAAAATTATATTTTTATTTTTCGATATTTCGATACTCCATTGTGTAGCATCATCAGGAAATAAAAATAACGAACAAATTATATATTTATGAAAAAATTATTGTGAGTGTCAGAACAGTGAAGTGAGAGGATGCCTAAATAGGTTCAAGACCGTGAGGGACAAAATTATAACTTTGGAAAATTTTTGAATTTTTGTGACAATAATTTTTTCATAAATATATAATTTGTTCGTTATTTTTATTTCCTGATGATGTTACACAATGGAGTAGCGAATATCGAAAAATAAAAATATAATTTTTAAAAAAAGACCTTCAAGCTTGGACAATTTTAATAAATTAAATTTGAAAAAAGGTCAAGAACAGCTACAATTTTAATGAAGAGATTAAAGTGATATATTGGCTGTACACAAAAGTTCTTGATGTTTTTCCGTTCGCCAGAAACATAACTGTTTCCATACAATTTAAATTTCTGGGGCCATCGTTAGCTGTGACAATTTCCAAAATTTCTGGTACTAGAAGTACTAATCGTTCGATATCTTCAGCTTAAACTATTCCAAAAAATTACGGTGTCTTTCTGCAGCACTTTTTTTGCCGTAAAACTTATAAAGCGAAATCCCGTTAAAAATCGCTTTCTTTCGTTCAAAATTTTTCATTTTCTATGTTGGTATAGAAACGACAATTAGCAGTGTACAGAATATTGGCTGCAGAAGTCAAAATTTTTTCTGAAGAAAATCGTTAAATTAAAATACAATTGCAGCTATCTGTTGCCAAACAGCGGGAGCATTTTTATACAGCCAATATAAATCATACGACTCGCAAAGATAAATGACCCCGGGATAGCAAAATGCTGTCTATAACCCAAACTTGACAAGGAATGACGGAAATACATTAGATATTATATTAGATATATCAAATCACCCTGTCGAGAAGTCAAAACAAGAATTATAAAATATATTCGCCAAACAAGTTTTTTTTTTCGAACTTTTTAATTTCTTTAAAAACACAATTATTTGCCCACTAAGACTAATGAATTTCTAACACCAAATAAACAATCCTTGGTCTTTGATATTTATTAAATCCTTCTGCCATCATCAACCTTGTAATATGAAATGGCATCTTTTTCTAAAGCAAAAAGAAAAAAAAAAAGATTTCAATAGTTTTAGTTCCTTGAAACTTGTAAACTTATTATATGAAGTTCATACTTGAGATTGACACCTGTATTTCCGCAACTAGCGAAAAGGAAATGTCTCAAATACAAGTGTAAGAGAGAAATAAAAAACAGTTTTCAGAACAAAAGAATAACCTTCCTTTTTCATTTCTGATATTTTTAATTTCCTAAAAAAACGAACGAACAAAAACTTCAAATAAAATAAAATAAAATGAATCAAATTCAAAGTGAAAACTAAACAGTTGCACAAGGGGCGGAGAACAGAGTAGTTCTCTTTTGTGTCGTTTGTGCCCCGGCGAGTATAAAACTACGCACGACACACATTCTATGTGAAAGTATTGTTTTAATTAGTAGTTGTTTAATTGAATTTTTTTTGGGCGACCTCTATTCCTGTAATGCATTTTGCTGGAACTAGGAAAAGCGGTCACTGGTAGGTGGTAATATTTGTGAACATTCGACTTAAATCTTCCCACATTTAAAGTGGCAGGAACAATTTCTGCAAAGAGTTTATTTCACATACAAACAGTACGGCTACAAAACAAGTTTTCACTGTAGTGGTTTGTGCGGCCAATCTAGAAGGAACGGAGGAGCCCTTAATGAAGAACATGTTCTACGTATATATGTTCGGGTAACAACAACAAAATTCCCTAATTCCATTGGAGCTCATTCCGTTGTAGTAACGAGGGAACAATGGCACAGAATCTACTATGCGTCGAGGTTCCACTGTCACCGATAAGCATCTTCTCAGTGTTTTGTTCGCAGTCGACGAGCTTTAAAACAGATTTTGAAGCACCGGCCAATACTTACTTGTTGCATTCTATTTCTGATCAGATATATATGGTGTAGATATTAAGGAGATCAGATGGAATCAAGAATCTTGTACAACGTTTTAGAAAACCGATACACTTGAGTGCTTCTTTGGCGATCTTAAAACTGTGTTCAGTCCAGCATTCATCACACTGGACTTTCACAACTTCAAACAACCACAACTACAGATGAAGAAACATAATCTAGCGTACGTCTATGAGTCACAAGCAAACATCCAACTTGAGCTCTTTGGGGGATGTATTAACGAAAACAAAGAATTCTTTAAATTTTCTTAATGTTTTCTGTGGGAAATTGTTAATTTTTAACGGGTTTTGGAGGATTTGGAAAGTTTTCTGTTTAAAAATGTAGATTTTGAGCCTAGTGCATAAAACTACGAACTTTTTAAAAAAACAGACCACTTCGGAGTAGTTTTAGTAAAAAAACAGCGTAAGAATAATTTTCAGTTAATACAAAATTACAGTTGCTTTCGCGTGTTCCAAAATCCTCCTAAGTGGCTGCAGTAGTACCATTTTTGTTCACCTAATATAAATTATGTCCGCACCAGGGATGGTATTTTAGCATTTTTGAGACTATTAGCTATTTATTTTATCTTTTAGCATCGAAAATTGTGTTTTCGCCTCGTGTTTTTTTGCTTTTTTTCAGTTACAATATTTAGCCTCTGTAAAAGGTGAATTTTTGCCATCTTTAGAAAAATTTATTTTATTTATTCGCGTTTAAAAATCTAAATTAAACAATTTTTTTCCGATAATTCATACTGAAAATATCATACTGAGTTCAATTATATATTTCTATGTTATTTTGATTTTCGGTAAGTTCAAATTAGAAATATAATTTAATTTTGAATTGATTTAACAAACAATTTAAAGGCGTCTAATTTTATATACCGTTTGGATAAAATAAATAAATCTATTATTTAGGCACTTAATTTCATAATAATATAATAAATAATTGAATCAATTAAAAACGCAATTAAATTTCAAACTATTTCTTCCCTTCTATTCTCTTTAAGTACAATTAATTTTTGCGATGTTTCTTTCGGATAGAGTTATCTTTTTGATATTGCACAAATTCAAACTTGCGGAATGAGTAGAATCCAAGAAAAAAATGACTGGCTCAAAGATCAGTCCTGCACAATCTAGAACAAAGGGATTTTATATAAAGCGTAGTTTGCTTATAGGTAAAGCTTTTTTTTACAGAAATCCTTAACACGTGTGCTAATCCTGTAATTAGTTTTTGCCTGACCACTCTAACGATCTTTGTGAGCGCTCTTATTATCCTGACCGCCTTCAATATTTTGCCAATATTTTTTGTTATAAATGAAGGAACAATCTATAGCCAATATTATCTGTTGGTTGAATTGCGATGTTCGAAATAAAACTTTTGTATCTCTTAAAATATTATTAGACATAATTTAACATTTATCATATTAGGATTGAAATCAATTAAAATTTTTTTTTTGCTTTGGCAATCACGATAAGAAGAAAAAAATATGTGTACCAATACGAAAGTGCTGAAAACATTCATGCACATTTGTGTTGAGTGTATGAAAATGTAATTTTTACTCTTCCTGTGTTGGCAAAATCTTAAGTACTCTTAATATTTTTGCATGTTTGAGATACTTTAAGTGGAGACCTTCGAAAAACCGAACGAGAATTTGAATATTACAATTAATAGTCTATTCTTAGTCACATATATCAGGGCCATTATATTTCTTTAAAAACTACTTCCTTCTTTATAAAGTCTTTCCAAAATAAGTGCTTGTAATGATACAAGTTATTCAACACATGATGAGTGAATTGGGAGATCGATATCACAAATTACGCCCTCAAACGATGATAGTAGCAAAGAACGGTATATTTGAAGTAAAACTACCAACTAACTGCAAAACACAGACACCGATCAGGTATTCCTGATCAAACGGAACTCTAGCGCAAACACCCGTGATGACCAGCTGCTACACGGAAGCTAGAATATAAAATAGGAATCTTTGTACAGAGAGGATGATGTGGCGTAATTGGTTAGCGCATTGATTATTAAGCATTCGATGGGTTTTATTTGACTGGGTTCGTATGTCAGTTTCTGCAAATCAATAACAAAAATTTGTCTGATTGCACTAGTTTCTATTTATACTAGTATAGGGTGTTTTTAAGACCAATAAAACTTTAAATTGTAAAAAATAACACAAGAAATTAAATTTTAATCAAACAATTTTTTATTCGAACGATCGGTACATGGCATTAATATTTGAAAATGATTTCGCGCATATAGCGACTCCACCTGTGCTTGACGAAGCGCATTCTGAACGTCCAATCTTAGGCAATTTTTTCGATCGTTGCTGACTGAAAAAATGTTGGCTTTTAAAGAGTGAACTGTTTCATCAGCATTAACTAGAACCTATAGGTTGCTCCACAGGAAATCGCACGACCCTGGAAACCAATTGACAGGTCGGTTTCTCGAAATCTATTTATCGCCAACTTGTTAAGGACACATCTTGCCCGGATTAATGTTATCCATATTATCAACCAAAAAGTCACGGTATATTGCTTGGATGTAGTGGAGACTCCACTAGGGCCTGTTGTGGATTGATTTCATTCAATAGGCTAAAATTTTGTTTATTAACAAATACGTCAAGCCAAAAATCAGCCTCATATCTGAACACAATTTTGTGGTAATACGGCTCAGTTGATGACTGATTTTCCAATTACTGATTTTTAAAGTAAATCTGGATAATTTGGATGTGTTGTTCAACCGTAAATCTATTTATGATGATTTGCCAGAGTATACTGATCATACATGTCAAAAAGTGAGCGCAGTATCACAGGTTCTTCGACAGTTAAACCTTTCGTAAGTTCTTTCGGGCTTAAAAACACCTTATACATATCACAGCGTCGATATCACTCTGTAGTACTAAACCGTTGGGTTAAGTAAAATATTAAAGCGACTATACCAGCTTCTCATAATCCGCCTATATAACACCGAAGCTTTTCTATCCCCCGTTTACTTCGCCAACTATCTTATCTGGTTATCCCTTTCTGAAAAAAGTAGCACAATTAATAAATATAACTAGTAAGCATTGCCTGGGTGCTATTTTCCTTAATGAAAACTGCAAAAAATCTTATAACAAAGAGCCTGGTGAAACTGAAAAAGGCGGAAATTATATTTTAATTACAACTTAGAAGTATTGAACAAAAAAAATTAAGCACAATTATGTTTTTGTTGTACACCAGAACACATTGATTGATTAAAAAAACTATACTACAAGTAGCAGTAGCAACTAAGACGCCTGAAATAGTCTAGCAGAAAATCTTAAAAACTTGTAGTCGTTTGGTAGCAGTTGTTTAAGCAGCAGTTCAAAAAGAACAAAAAATAAAACAGTCTTTTCTCTTGCTACCTTTAAAGAGAAGAGAATTAAAGCAACAAAGATAGTTTTTATTAGCCTTTTAGTAGCCATTCAAGAACCCTAAAATTTTTTATTTGTAAACGGGACGGAATAAATAAGTGAGTATCGTTAAAGGTCACTCAATAAGTGTGTAACTCACGCTCTCACTAAGCGTGTAACTTCAAAAAATGAAAGGAAAACTTAGCATATTCAAAATGGTACTTAGCGCGCTCATAAGTATTAGAATGAAATTTTATTTACTTATATTTTTTATTTTATTTTCCAAAATTTCTGAAATTAAAATAGTGTATCTGGTATAATTATGGTAGCGGTGCACTCGTACCGTTCTCTGGCACGTGCTCTATTGGGTAAACACACGAATTAGAACTACATTTGTTTGTAACCAAAATGAACGAACTAAATATTGGAGAGGAAATTTGTTTAAAAATAGCAACAACGGCAACATTAATCATAAACATGTCATTTTTCTTTATATCCCTTTTTATCCTGAATGTTTTATTTTGTGACTTTTTCGACTGCTACCTCAGTGCTAATCTACACGACTACCGCAATATTATTCTAGTCATAAAAACAAAACTCCAACTACATCAGCTGCTATAAAGCAAAAACTTCAACCAGAGCAAAACAATTTTTTTTTTTGTTGCTGCTACATTTTAACTATAAGATGTTTAAATATATCAGCAGTTAAAAAAAAAAACAAATGCTATAAAACACATTAGATGCTCTACCCCTAGTTGCGACTGATAGGATTTAAAGTAAAGGGGGGTGGTATTTAAGTTACTCACCTTTTGCGAATTATTTCGTTGTGATACGTGTTAATACAACGACTTAAAATGTGCCACAAAAATATTTCTTATAAAATTTTTTTTAGTCTGCAAAAGCTAAAACTTCAACTTAAACTTCAGAAATAAATCAAAACTTGAAATATGTTTAGAGGTTAATTTCGTATTAATTCAGAATTGACGCTAAAATATGCCTCAAAACGGGAGTTGGTTTGTATGGAAAAAAGTGTATAAAATTTCTCTATAATTCACCATACACAATGTAATTGAGACTCCCTCCCCAGTTCTCAGTGTTCCTGCCGATAAACCACACAACAACAAATACACACACACACACATGCAAATAAACACAACTTGAAACAGAAATATTCATCAAGTATCTGTACAACTTTTATAGATTAACTCCACGGTTATAATTAAATCAGCTACAAAATATGCACTTGTTTGCTATTTTCCATGTGCGGGATTGTACTAAATTTATATTTTTAGTACTTTGATATTTATCACTAATGTTGTTGTTATTGTTGTTTACTCAGGTGTAAGTGGGTCGTTAATGTCATAATGGTGTATTGTTGAAACTTCATTATTTAGTGATAAGAACATCATTATTATGATTATTATTATTACTAAATTATCAATATGAAAAAAAAACTATTAGCGCAAAGGAATTTAATATTTTTATATACATTTTTAAATGAAAACAAAAATGCAATAACGTTTGTGAAATTAAAATGAATTTAATAAAGTTGTAACTCCTGTATTCTCAATTCTAATGAAGTTTTTCTTTTAACTTGTTTACAAACCCGTCCGTTCTATTTAGCAATATTAATGAACTTATTTATGCTCTTTAATTTAAATAGACTACAAAAATGCTTTTAGCAACAAACTAACAAACTGATAACAACAAACATACACAACAGCAACCCTACATTGCTTTTGGGTTCCGTTCTTTGGAATTATGAACTGTTTGGTTCTTAAATTCCTAAAATTACAAGTGCATTAAAGTTATTCATTATAAAGATATTCATATGTAGATTCTCATACTTGCAAGCAAATTGTTTGCTATGGAATCCCAGCAGTTCAAAAGAAAGAACACCTGACTGGTTTCCGTATTGGCTATCAAGGAGGTGACACTGTTCGAAAATGGCGATTCGAAAGAGTTCTGTTTATGAGTTAGTATACACCGAGTTTTTTAGGCAATATTTAATTTGTTGGTCTAATTCGTTCCCCAAATTGCGATTCTCCAGTTTCTATATAAGAGTTAAAAATATAAAAAATATTTAATTTTATGCAAATGGAATTCGAATATTTGCATAATTTCGCAAATAACTAGAATTTTGGAACATAATATTTAAAACAAATATTCGATATTGCAGAACTTGGGCTTGAAAATAATTTTTTATAGAAATTCGAAAATTCGGACTTAAGTTCGAAAATTGCAACATCCTTCAAAATTAGTACTTTAACATTCACGCTTATTTTAGTTAATATTTCTGTAACGAATGGAATTTAAAGTGCAGTGTCTTCCAATATACAAAACTTAAAAACTGAACTTAAAAATATTCGCCTAATTCACCAGCGATAGAAGTCACAATATTACAAGTTTGTAGTCCTTCATTAACAAGATATTAAATTTTTGTCAAATTTCGAAAACAATTTGATTTTTTCAACCCAATGTAACTCTAGAGTAAAGATTTATGCATACAATTTTAAAATTTAGGCTTGAAATTTAGTACATTTTACTAATATATTCATATTTTAACATCCACGCTTAATATTTTCGTAAAGCATAGGCCAACCTTCTACTAAACTGCAGAATTTTAAAATTTAATTTGAATTACAACAAATATGAGAACTTTGTCGAATCTTATATACCCTTCACCCGAGTACGAACTTCTAAAATTGTAGTAGTACTAAATGTATCAGGTTGCGAAAAATTGTTTGCGAATTTATTCGTCTTATTTGACATTTAAGCTCTCCTTTTCCGTTTTAATAACAATACTTTCCATCGCTTAATAGTTGAGATGTATTTTTTAATTTCGGCTTCTTCAGTTTGATTGAGAGGTGATGAATTTTCGATATCTTCTTGATTTCTTGGTGAATTGTATATAATAACGGAACTCGGTTTTTAGTAGCATTTCGAACTTTTGATAAATTTAAGAGCTTTTGATAAAATTTCGGCCTTGGGGTAAAATTTCAAAATTCGTTCTATTTTTTCAAAAAGTGTAAATTTCTTAGTAAAAGAGATTTTTTCTGTATTTCTTTTTTGGTAAAATTTATAAGTTTTTGTGAAATTTGTCGTTAAATTTCTTCTTGGTTACCTTTGTGTGAAATTTAGGCTTTTTTGGTAAAATTTAGGTCTTTTGGGTCTTAAAAATATTTTAGAGGTTTTCAAATTTTTTAAAGGATTTTTTGAGGTCTTGGCAACATTCCGACTCTTAGTAAAATTTGTTTTTTTTATGCATTTTCGGTTTAACTTCAATTTGCAGTTGTTAGTGAATTTGAAATTTGTTGTTGAAATTCCGAATTGTGACTATATCGCACCTGTTCATCAAAAGTAACACAACTCAAAAAATTCTATTTTTCACTTTTTTGAAGAAAACAGTGTATGTAATAATTTCGGAAAAAGGAAGAAGAGAAATAAATTTTGTTATTTTATTGAAATATTATTGAGTTTCCTTTACAACGGTATATTTGTTTATAACAATTATTCAATTATATTGGCGGAATTAGTTTTTTGCCTCTACAGAAAACCTGTAAATTTTGAGTTGTGTTACTTTTGATGAACAGGTGCGATATGTTTGACCAAGATTTTGTTTGGGTGAAACTTAAAATTTTTGGTGCAACTTGTGGTGAAATTTCCAAATTTGGAAAATCCTATGTCTTCATAAATTGTTGTGAATTTTCGGCCTTTTGGTGAAATCTAGGGTCTTTGGTAATTTAAATTTGTTGGTAATTTTTTGTAAATTTTCATACTTTTGTTGAATTTTAGTTTTTGTGGTGAATTTTTAAATCGTGGTAAAATCTTAATTTTTAATAATTTTTTGCGGTAAAATATCGATTTTTATTGGACTTTTTGGTTGGGTATTTTTAATTTTTTGGTGAAATTTCAAAGTTTAAACTTAAATATTATGACTAATAAACACTTTTTCACTACAAAGCGACAGCCAAGTACCAGTTGCTCTTACCAGTGAGAATATCGACTCGGAGAGGTAACAAACAACTTTTCATAACATCAGTTTGGTTAAGTCAGAAAAACGGATGTTTTGCCAACAAATGAACTGGCAGTTTATTCTTAAATTTCAATGTTGTTGTATTGGTATTTATTTTTGTATTAAGTGCGGCCATGCTCCTCACCACTTACTGATACGAATGTGTGCGTGTGTGTTTATTTGCATATGGCAATGGGTGTAAGATTGACTGCTTGCAAATGTTCAAGAGTTTCTGTCTGAAAGAGGGATTTTCAAAGGTAGCTGTTGATGTCGTTGGTTGGTTGTTGTGCATGGTTTTGTTGTCAAAACAACATCAACAAGTGGGTTTGTTTTTTGTTGCTGTTACTATTTGATGTTATTTTGGTTGATGGAATAACACAAGTTCCTTCCACTGTGCACAAGTGTGTGTACGAGTGAGTGTATGTGAAGGTTTTTTTATTTGTTTCTTTTTTTTTTGCCTTAAGTGCACTTGTATATTTTAGTGTTTTTATTGTTATTGTTTTGTTTTATTTATATGTTTATTATTTTAAATTTTAAATAGAGGTATTTATTTGCTATTCTGCTTTCGTTTTTAAGGTTAGGCTGAAAAGAGTTTTTATGAAGTTATTGAAGGCAAAATATTATTTGTGTATTAAAAGTATGAAGATGTTTATTCATTTCTTTTCATGACTTTATACTAAACCATCTTCTAACCTAACAAGACTCGAAAAGGTAAAATATACAAGTATACAGAACTTACAGTGAACCGCACTAGTATTGATGATTTATGACGTTTGTGTCGTCCATTCACTGGCAAAAAAATTAAATATTAAAATTATATTGTTTTAGGAGAACGTCAGAAAAATAACAGCAGATTATAATATTTTATTAAGATCAGCTCAGTTTCTTATTCAGGGCATGTAGGGCATGAGACGAGTGTAAGCCCAGCGTGTGTCGCGAGAGCTGAACTACTTGTAAAAACAGCATCGCCTAATGCCCTTTTCAGGCCAAATACAGGGTGTCCGTCGCACAGTGGCGCCTTTTCTTAAAACCCGTGGCAAAAATACAAAATTTCATGACAAAATTTTGTGAAATGAATGAAAAAATCGTATAAAGAACTACTTACTGATTACGAGTATACAGGGTGTCCGCCGGGAAGATATACTACTTTATTTTGGCGCCATTTTGGTAAACATTAGTCTTGACAGTTCTTATTTGGCAGTCGTGAAGTAGAGACGTGGAAAATTTATTATGGAAAAACCTTCGGTAAACCAACGTATCTTAATCGTTAAAACATCTTATCAAAATCAATAAAATACGTGAAAATTTTGGGTGAAACAACGTGCCAACAAGACGCACTATTTATCGTGTAGTGAATGATTTCGAAGAAAAACGGACTGTAGCTAATAGGCCAAAGCATGGACCACAACGTACTGCAAGAGGTTCTTCAGAAGACCATTTACGCCGCCGTAGATATGCAAATAGGATGCTACAGCTCGGCCATGACATCCCTGCTTTTCATGAAAAAATCATAATGAGTGACGAGGCACATTTTAATTTGAATGGAACAAAATAAATGTGAATAAACAGAATAGTCGGTTCTGGGTAATGGAAAACCCTCACATTATGCAACAGTCACCTTTGCATCCATTAAAAGTGACAGTCTGGTGTGCAATTTGATCAGGACGACTCATTGGACCTTACTTCTTTGAAACTGACAACGGCGTAACGGTAACTGTCAATGGAGAGAGATATCGTGATTTAATTTATAGCTGTCAAATAAACAGATGCCATTTGAAGGTTCTTAAGTCCCATCTCTAAGGTGATCATGACTTTAAGCTATTTGCATGTGTAGATTTATACTTTCCTTGGACTTATTCTTAGTTATTTTTGTTCATGTGAAAGATGTCGGAAGAAGCCCACATTAGCCAGTGGCCTGATCTTTTTAAAATGAGCAAAAGGGATGGAACTTCCTATACAAAATAAAAGTACTTTAAGCTTTGTATGTAGTTTATAAATTAATTAATATGTTGGCGTGGCATTTCTCCAAGGAGCTAGCAATTTATTACTCGAATACAGTGTCGATTTGGAATAGAGGGCGAATTATAATATTAAAAGCCTTTGCACTTTGTGTATAACTGAGATGATATAATTGAGAGAATCTTCCAACTTTGGTGAAGCGTAAAATAGAAGGAACCTTACGAGTAGGCTTGGCACTTCAAAAATTAATTTTATATTATAAATGGAATAGGGGCAGTCAAGAACAAGCGGATTTCAGTTATTTCTTCTTAAGCATTTATTTTTAACTGCACTCAAAGAAATAACGTATAATCACAACAACCATATTATGTTCTGTACAACATTATATTGTTATAGCAAACATATTTTACATTTAGTCATATATTTACATTTAGTCATCAAATGATTTCCATTCATACAATTTGCAACATGAACGAGTTGAATAATAAAATTTTTATTAAAATTCTAACCACAAAAATAATATAATAACTCTAACCATAAAAGGTTCTTAATAGAAATAATATGTAAAATTGTTCTAGTGTTTAATCAAGGTATGAGGGTGCGGTAGCTTGAATGATTAGCGCGACGACTAGGAAGCATCCGATGGCTTTAGTCGCCTGTGTTCGTACAGTATCAGGTACCAATAAAATTCTTGGCTTTTCTATCGTTTTAAGAGGGCCCTATTATTATTTTTATTATCTTTAATAATAATAGAATTTCTTTAAAACCATACAATTCAATATTAATGTCTTGGAATATGGTCTTGAATAATGGTCTTGGATTCTTGTTCTTAAATTACTGACTAAACTGCCCAGGTATTTCTAAGGCAAATGTTCATGTTATTGTTGCCTCTGTCAACTTTATGCATAAATTTGTTGTATTTAGATACACAAAGCTACATAGCGCCACTGAGGTCGTTGTTATTGGTGCTGACATCCATGTTGCTGCTGATGACAAAGTTGTTATTGTTGCTTTCATTTCATTTAGAGGGCAATGTTGTTATGTTTTTGACATTTTTTTATTTTTGCCTTTGGTTCTTCTCATTTTCATGGACATGAACATGACTTTTATTTTCATTCTCAGTGATTGTGATTTACGTGTTTACTTTTCTTTTCATGTCGTTCTGTTGTGTATTCTGATTTTGTTACAATGCGAGTGATATTGCAGTAATTATACATGTATGTAGTACCAACACCTATGAGCGCGTGTGTGTAAGTGTTTGTAAGGTCCTAGATTTTTAGTGGCTGCATATGACTAAATGTACTTTTTTGTTTGAAAGTCAAGGTTTTTGATCCTTGTAAATACTTTGCACATTGGAAAATATTTTATTCATTTAAAGAATTCACAAAAAAAAAAAGAGAATATAGAAATATTCAATTTTTAATTCAGTTATTTTCTACAAGGACAGTGAGGTTGTTAGTTGAGAAACAAAGTTTTTCTAAAGAAAATTAATGAAGAGATTTAGTTACTCAAAATTTAATCCTTTAAGGTCTATGAATTTTAATATTTCATTACAGCCCTTATTATAATTTCCTTCAAAAACTATTAATCTTTCAAAACTACTTCTTTCTATTTCCTTTCCCGCTGCCTTTACTTTTTATAGTTTTTGTTCCACTGTCAAGTGAATTGAATTATTATAGAAAACATTTTTAAAAGTTAGTCTTCCTTGAAAAAGAGCTCATTAAAAATACAATGCTGTTAAATTACTTGTAAACTAAAATATATCCATGAACAAGAGAAGGATTAATTTATGAAAAAAAATCCGAAATTAAATCACTAACTGTATTTCACACACAAAAAACAAACAAAAACATAAAGACGGCCGGCTTCTTTTACTGCATTAGAAAGACATTAGTTCATACTCATCAAAATCATTTACAAAAACTATTTGCAAAATGACACACAATCGTGAAAATTTACGTTTAAGTTTGCACGATTTGCAACAGACCACAACAGCACCTCTCAATACATCCTCTAGTGCATCTAGTGTATCGCAATCCGTGTCAGTGATAGCAAATCAGGCCATCACTACAGTGGCTAACAAATTTACCAAAGGTGCAGCATATCAAAATGACAAATGTGAGAGATTGAAAAAAATGACATCGATAACATGTTCAGATTCTGAAGATGATTCCGAGAGGCGAATGCATATAGATGGTGGTGGTGGAGGTGGCAGTGGTTCGTTTAAATGGAATATAAGAGGCTATGAAGGTGTAAGTTAGCATAAGATTGCTTAAGTGCAATCAAAAGAGAAATTGTTGCCTTAATTAACTGCCCTCAACTATTTAACTGCCGATTGTTTATTCAAACTTCTTCCTCCTTATCTCCTCTATATTTTAGGACACACGCACTCATATAGTCCAAGAAATATTTCGCAATGAACAGTCTTATGTGGAGTCGCTGCAAACCATGGTCAATCGTTATTTTAAAGTCTTAAAATCCCCCGAATATGCTGGCAGTGTTGAGCCCCGCACTGTGGACGAGATTTTCTTTATGGTGCCCGACATTTTGGAAATTCATGAGAAGTTTCTGGCTGAGCTACGTAATCGTTTGGATAATTGGGATACTCAGCAGAAAGTGGGTGATGCTTTTATGGAAACGGTAGGTTTTGTTGATTTAATTATTCACATTTTTGCATTCTCACAAGATTTAATAATTTTTTTTTAGTTCTCCAAACTGGAAGTTTTGGAGGTGTACACTTCATTTGTAAATAACTGCAGCCGTGCTAAAAATGCCATACGAAATTCTAAACATCAAAGACCTGCATTTGCAAAATTTTTGGAAACAACTGCCCGGGAGCATAAAGGAAAACTTACCTTGGATTATTTGTTAATAAAACCAGTACAAAAGTTTCCAAAGTAAGTAATACAATTTATTAGAATAAGTCTCTAAATGGCTGTATAACTCTTGTGACGGGTTCTTTTTTGATAGCGATTCCTAAAGTAACAATCTATCCTACTTTTTTAGTATTTCTTCCTTTGACCCAAAAGCTGCATTTCATTCTTTGCAATCCCATATAGTGTATGTATCGTTAAAGCAAGTTGATCTAGTGACCTAACCGGTATTAAATTTAACTTCCGGAAAAGTTCAAAATTACTTTAGAACCTAACTGTTCGACCAATCTGTCAGATATTATTTCCAGAAGGACTTTACTTAAAAATTAATTTTCTTCGCATTTGGCGGAATATTGTAAAATATAAAAATGAGCATTCTGGCCACACTCCCTGCGCCTGATGCAGACACATAGAAATTAATCCCTTCTATTGGATAATGCTGAACGCGTTCTGCATTCCACTCCATGTATGATGGGTTTCACAATACACTATCAAAGATCTCTATGATTGCCTTATTTTTAGTGCCTGCCTTCTAACAGAGCTAATGGTGTAGCAATTAAGGTCAGAGAACTACAAGAGACTGCCACGAAAGTCGAGCTAAAAGGTCCGTACAACAGATAAAAAAATGGTAAATCAAATAACAAAGAACCTATGGAGAGACCCAAATGGGAACAAAACCAGTAGGTTACTGAGACTAGGCAAATCTGAAACTAATAAGATGGTGAGTGTACTGACGGGTCACTCGGGCTTGCGGGTGCATATACGCCGTCTAGGTTATGCGAGTAGTAATGAGTTCAGGGCATGCAGGGAGGATGTCAAGTCAATGATAGGCTTTCGTACTTTCGCGGTCGACACTTTACCGAACGTGTCTTATTTGAGAGGTATGGATGGAAACTACTCAGGAGGGTTGTTCTGGGAACAGAGCTCCTGTTAGGATGGAGATTTTTCAGAATGGAAAGCTGTTGTGAATCTAATGCAACTCTAATTCAACCCAAATGTAATCAACTTTGAAATCAATTCTATGTTTTTTTACTGTCAAACTTTTGGCGCACAATTTATTTTATGTATCTAAAAATTTTTTTTTCTGAAGTGAACTGGATGCTAAACAAGTCACGCTTGCTGACACATCTACTATATGTATAATAAAATTATTTCTGTATTTTGAGACACGTTTTTTATTTAACTTCAACATAAGATTTTCTGGACTGCAGCACTGCTTCATCTAACAAAAGCGTACAATTGGCCTTGGTCCCCTAACGTAATTTATCCTGACTTTCGATTGCTGTCAAAAATGTCACGAATCCGGTTACTTTATGAATATCTGATACAAAGGATGGCACCTGCCAGTTTTGTTAAGTGTTCTGACGGGAAAATAACCTGGTGTCGATTGCCTAGCGCTACGAAATCATAATAAAGGAATTTTTATTGCCCCAACTGAGAAACGACATTTTGAACGTTGCATTATCGGCTCTCCGACTGCCTTATTTTGGCAACTTTAATTGGTTTGCAACCTTTCCGATTTTTTTTTTAACTAACTTCTTCAAGTCAAGACGCATCAAACTTTAGAAGGTACGATCGAAAAATCGCCAAAAATTCCCAATAAATTGGTTTAATCTTCATAAAACGCTAAAAGAAAACTCAAGGGCAAAGACGCATTTAAAAAAATATTTAATTCGACAGTCAACATAGTGTGACTGTCGTTGGGCCACCTTGTATACAAAAACATTGTTGAATTAAACTTAATGTTAGGTTCTGAATCCACAGTTGTAAATAGCATAGAAAAATTAAATAAATCTTAGAGTATCCGTAATTAACAAATCGAGGGTAACAACAATATGCAGTGAAACAGCGACCTTGGGTATTAGTATCACAATTTTATCCGGTAAAAGAATCAGAAAGTTATATGTTAATTTCCGAAGTAACTGATTATTACATTTGTATCCTTTTAAAATGTATCTTCTCTATTTCCATTCCAGTTATGAGTTACTATTTCAAAGACTTATCAAACACACGGATCATGATCACCCCGATCAAAAACATTTGCAAAATGTCTTAAAGCTTGTCCATGACATTCTGGTACACATCAATTGCAAAGAGCGTGAAATTCTGGAAAATGGTCAACGAGAGGCAACACTCAGAGAACTGGAAGGTGTAATTGAAGGCATTACCGATCTCATAGCACCCGATCGACAATTCTTATTATTCGATTTGGTAACAATGCCTTCAGGTCAGGGGGCCCGAAAGGAAAGAGGTTTCTTTCTCTTCAATGATATTTTGGTGTTGACGAGCATTAAGAAACGCAGTGGTACCATACGAAAACCCAATACGTAACTATTTTCGACAAAGTTTAAAGGAATTCCTTTTAATTATTTGTTAAAATTATTACAGAACCACATGCCCAGGTACGGTGGCTTCTACATTGGATACAAATAAATACAAGTTTCTAACAAAGATTTCTCTTGATTGTCTGGAAATTGTAAAAAGTAAGTCCACTGTGATTTTTTAGTTCGTACCTTTTGTCACAGAGACTCAAATATTTGTATTTAATTATTTTAGCAAAAGATGAAAATCTTAAGCGCATAATGACTGAAATCGAAAATTTGGCTGAAGATTGCAATAAACTGCAACAAATCACTGACATTACTGCCTCTCTGAAATGTCCTCATCAATATTTAGAAGATGCAATCCGAGAATTACACCGTGATGTACAGCGCCAATTGTCCGAAAGGCAAACAAATGATGCTCAATTGAATATGCTCGAATTGGCTTTAAGCTCACCGTAATGACATTTTTCGAAAAGATATTTCCAAAAAACACTTTTGCTAATAAACACATTCTCTTTACAGAAATGGTACTCAGAAGTTATCCATAGTTTTTAGTAAGTCGGAAAAGCGAACACAGTGGGAGGAAACATTTAATGAAGCCAAACAAAAGTTAGGTAAATTTCAGGTCCTTACGTTTCTTATGCAATGAATTGACTAGAGGCGGTTCTTAATTTCATTGCAGTCGCCACTTTAGAAAAGCATCCCATACCTGAGTTTTTAACCTCCATACCCATACGCAAAACTAGAGCTGGTCTCCAATTTACCTGTGCCGCTGCAACCTTAAGTGAAAAACGTGATGTCTGGGTTTGCAATAGCGATGGTTACGTGGGTCAAGTGTGCATTATGTCCTTACATCCCGAGCCGAATGTGACCAGTTGTAATGGGGTGTGTAATGCACGTATTCTCTGCGTTGCTTCAGTACCTGCTTATAATGCTCACAAAGCTTCCATTAAATCCAACTCCTCCAATGAAGAACACTCTTCTTCCTTATCATCAGTACAACAGCAACGTTCCTCTCTACCCCCTAATAGTTATACTCAACAGTTGTTAGATTATCGTAAGAGCATTTCACCCAATTATTCCAACCCCAGTTCGATCATAAGCACACCTGAAAAGAAACGAAGTGATAGGACGCAAAGTGCTGTCAAGTCTGCTGCCATAGAGACAGCATCTGTGGCAGCAACAGCTGGCAATAGTAGTGATACTCAATTAGATTTAAATTTAAGTTCGAGCGATGAAGAGGCTGATGCCAATGCAGGGGCTGGTGGTGTGAGCGGTGTATCGTCAGCCAGTGGTGGTTATTCTTTGGCATCATGTGAACGTGTGCCAAGTCCTGCGCCTTCTACACATACTGCTGGTTCAACCTCAACTGCTTCGACGGCGATTGTTGGTAGCAGTGGTACTCTATATCATGGTCATCAGGTGAGTTTGATTTTCTATGGTTAATATTTTCTAGCATTATTCAAAGAAATCTGCGGAGGTAGAGGTGTCAGATTACATGCAGAGTCTTCGCCATTTCCGAAATCTTTCCTCTGAAACGATGGTCGGCAAGTAGAGTTCACTTATATTGAGAGGCATTTTAGAACTCCGCAGAAGGAAAATTGTTTCTTAATTGGAATTTATTTGCTTCTAGTCAACCGATCAGGGCACAAAAGATCAAGCAAATGAATCAGAATGTACATTGTTCCAATGCCATTCGCTGTACAATATGTCCGCGTGGGCTTGGGAGTAACGGTCAGTAAAACTTTCTGAAACAAATACCTGCGGTTGTTATAACAGGAATTTAGTGTCTATAAGATAAGCTCCTATAGAAAAATCGCCGCTGCAGTACAAGAAAGGAAAACTTGCTTTCAGTATGCAGTGGTCCACATTCGAAAGTCGTTTGTGAATTATTGACAATTGTGAACATATGGAATTGTAAGAAACGTTTGTCGAGCACCTTGTTTAATCTCGGTCATCGTAATAGAGCTCGAAAATGAATCTTGAGGAACTAGATAGAATCAGAATTCCGCATTTCTGAATATAATCCACGACGTAACCTTCACTGGTGCACACTATCCCTCCCTGATTTCGACTTTTATTTTTATAAAAATACAAGAGCTGAAATACTCGCGGCTTCTGCAAGATATCGCCGAATGTAACACAGATTGGTCCAAACATTATTTTCACCTTCAGGACCGATCAGTAGGCGAACTAGACAGGCCGTTTTAACACCTCTAAACTATGTTTATTCGAAGTCAGTAAATGACATCCTTCGATACTTATAATTTAATATCAAACATTTATTTTTAAAGAAAAATTCTTTTTACGCAATAATGGGAAATTTAATAATCCTCCACTTTATCCTTTAGGATTCATATCCCGACGAATGTGATGGCAATCAATCAACCATGTGGATTGGCACTGAAGACGGTTGCATACATGTCTACAATAGTACCGATAATATACGCATCAAAAAGAATCGTATCAAAATTGAACATCATTCAGCAGTCTATTGCATTTTGTAAGTCGTGAAAATAAATTTCATTTCAAATTAAATTCTAATTTTTTGAAATCTCTTCTACTATTTGCCAAAAGGTACCTGGACAATCGTGTGTTTGTGGCTTTAGCGAACGGTGATATTTGTGTGTACTTACGTGAAGGTATAGCGTGGAATACCACATCTTCGCATTGTATATCTATTGGTACCGTGACAAGTCCGGTAACAAAATTGCTCAATGTTCATGGTCGATTGTGGTGTTCGACACAGGGCATCATTAAAGTCTTGGATACGGACACATTAGCGGTATGAATGAGCAACAGAAAATATACGTTAGGGATCTTTTGAATTAAAAATTTACTTTTTTGATTTCCTTTCAGGTGGTTAATCAAATTCAAATATCCTCAGATTCCAAGCCCATAACACACATGTGTGTCTCAAATAATTATGTTTGGATATCAATACAAAATTCATCTCATATTAAATGTTTTCATTCCAATACGTGAGTATATTAAAAGTAAAGTGTTTTACAGAGCAGCAAATAAGGCAAATTTAGGGCAAAGGTGTTTTCAATAGGGAGAGCACAGTTTTTTAATAAATTAAATAATGGATTGCTGTATACTTGTGGTATTGAATTATAGAATTCCAACGCGTTCATAAAAGACAAGTTTCAAGATTAATAGCTAATTTTTTTCCCTTCTTTCTCACATTTCGCCCTTGAAACTTTAGCGCTTTCACCAAAAAGCCAGTGACTTAAGACAACCTGAATCGAAATTCAAACGGCGTTAGAATGTATAAGCAAGGCTGCCATTAGACCAGACGATTTCTCGAGATTACACGGTTACCGAAGTTGGCGTTGAATAGATCAACTGAGTGATCAGCTGTGTTACATGTGGTATATCACGTCCATCTAATTTTCCCAATATACATATGTAGCACGTTACTGCACTTTAATGAAAAGAATATGTCCCAATCCCACTTCTGGCCTGGAATATTTACTCCGCGATCATGTTTAGTCGACTCCATGAGAATATTGAAGCACGTTAAATAAGCGTCGAAACTTACTAACTTTTTTAGACTTTTGGAGCGAATTTGCGTCATTCCTTGTCAAGTTTGTTTTGGAGACAAACCGATTTCGGCTATGTGCCATCTTCAGTGTCATTTTTCGTTCGTATAGCCGAAACCGGTTTGTCTCCAAAACAAACTTGACAAGGAATCACGCAAATTCGTTCCAAAATACCCTGTCGGAATATGATATGTCCACATGTGCTGTAAACGGCAGGGATTTGACTGATTTGAATCACTTTGAAAACTTGGGCTGTGAATTTTCGGTGCTTAGAACAGATCATTCTTTTAGTAGCTTAGGAAGATTTAATAGGTAATAGTGGACTGGAATTAACACGCCATAATACGAATTTTAATACTGGAAATGGTGGTCAGTGCCCGTTAAGCTGCCACCACCAATTCAGAATTTTGCTAGTAATTTGAAGTATTTCGCTGTGAAATTATCGTTCTGACTAGCATTTTGTGTTGGCTGATCGTAGAAACTGTTTAAGTGTGGATTTGCACTTAAATACAAAATAGCTATTGCCCTACTGGGACACGCTTCACCAAAAATACCATATTTGTATTCCATTGGCTGATTTTGTAATTTATTGGCATAAGTTATATAATAAAGTCTGCTGGCATTTAAGCAGTGCCAGTTTTCAATCAAATATATGACCTTGCGAACTCCACGAATAAGCACTAAATACACCAACAGCTCCTTAGAAGTGAGCACTATTTTACATTAGGGAAATTGAATGACAGACAGACGAAGTTTGTAGAAGAGTAGCCAAAAAGGTAGAGGGTCTAGTACGCGATTGTCTACAGCCGACATTTGTTATTTCTCTCTCTCTACTTTTCTCAATTTTCATCATTTTTCTTAAATCACTCTCATTTTAGCATTGTTGGCCATGTATTACAAAGCGGGAATTCGAATGAAAAAAGAATAAAAAGGATTTCTGTTTGTCTTAGGTTTAGGCAAGTTTAAAAGAGAATTCAAAAAATATCTGTAATGCAATTGCTGTAATGTAAAATGTGTCTAAGTCCCACAATAGCGCGGATTGCTCCTAGGAGTTATAGACATGAATTTAAGGAAGCTGCAGTACATGTTACGCGTTGCAAAGCTAGTTATGTTTAGCGATATTATCTTAACACTTCCCAGGGTTTTTCATATTTTCTCTTCTAAACTCCATACATAGTTTAATATAAGTTTTTGCTTGAGGACTGCATACGAATAATTTAAGCTTTGGGTTGGCTTTATTTATTTAATTTCTAAACAAATTGAAACACATTTTTCTTTCCAGTCATCAATTAATAACTGAGGTAAATTTAGCTCAGGCTGTGAATAAAATGCTTTCGAATTGTGATGAAATAATACGTCAACATAAGGCGGCTTGCCTAAGGGTCACCTCCCTGCTATCGTGCCGTGACCTTATTTGGATTGGTACAAGCGCCGGTGTACTGCTCACGTTACCGGCACTAGGTTATGACAAGGGTGCCATGAATGTTGTACCTACGGGCATACCTCATGGGCACACTGGTCATGTACGTTTCCTAACATTCGTAGAAACTTCCAGTACCACAAGCGCCAGTTCAAGTACCGAAAGTTCGTCCAGTTGTAAAACTGAAGCCGATTCATCCTCTACGGCTGGGTCGAAATCACCCAAACCGCAAAAGGATAATGCGCAAACAAATCAAACGAATGCAGCGGAAAGTGCTGCAAATATACTCATCATTTCGGGTGGTGATGGCTACGAGGATTTCCGTAATACGAGTGTCAATTCATTGATTGAAATTGCTGGCCGTGAAGACAGCACGAATCATCTACTGATATGGCAAATTTGAGGCAGAAAGCGTAAAAATCGTTGGCGGGTTTTACTCAAACGTTGGAAAAACAATAATTAATACATCAAACAGCAAAACAATCATTCACGCAAATATTAAGGATTTGTTGGAAATTTTTCCTTTTTATGTTACATGAAAATAATTGGAATGATGTGTTTTATTTGAAGCACGACAACAGGAGTAAGGCATTTGTTATCGATTTTTATTGAATCAATCATTAAGTAAGCTTAAGTGAAACACATACAATAAATTAAATAACTTATTAATTCCTTTAATAATTATTGTAAAAATCTTAAATAGAAAACGCAAAAACAAAACTATGTGCCAAACTAAGAAATTCCTTAAAAGTTATTTAATATTTATTTCGTTGTTAGAAAATTAAAAACCTAGAAAGAAAATTTAAATACCATGGTTTCGTAACAGGAATTTAATTTTTTGGAAAAACTTACACATAAAATGATCATTTTTAGGGGGAAGTATGCCTGAGGTTCTATGGATTAACCATGATTTTTAAGGCCATTCATATTCGCTTTCGCAGGTGTGGTTCCTATGGTACGTTCTTGGAACATAAGCTTTATATTTTGATAAATTATTAAAGCCTTAGTGAACTGTCAAAAGTACTATCCAAATTGGCTCAGAGACTTCTTTATTGTGTTCCAATTGCTCCAAGCCTTCATCCACTGAGACAGTTTCAGTTTTACAACCTCTTCAAGGGTCAATTTGAAAAAAAATGTCAACAAAAAAAATTCAAATTGAGTATTTTAATTAAGAGTTATTGGAAACATTCACCAATGCATTTGTTTTATCTAAAACAATGTCTATTGCGTCAAAAAACCTGTCATACTTCCCCTAAATCATCACATAAAACAACACCCCGTCCCCACGATCCTTGCAAATATTTTTATAAAAACCGATTTTGAAGCAAATAAATTTTTGCAAACATTTTTATACATATTTTAAATAAGATCAAAAATGATTATTTGTTTGTAAACAATAAATAGAATTAATAATAATTTATATTCATATTAATAATTTTGTAAATAAGAACAGAAAATTAAAAAAAAAGAAATTTGTAAATGTTAATGATTAAAAATTAATGTATTTATTATTAAAATAAAAGTTCTCAGCAAAAACTTAATGGCTTTTGCAACTCGTGATACGGCGTTCGAGTAGACTTCTGTTAATTGTAAACATCGGTATCAGTTCTACAGAAACCTGATGGCAATTCTAAGCTGTAGTAGATCTTTAAATAAAAATAGTTTTAAGAAAATCAATCTCCTATTAATTCGAAGTTCTAGTAAGTCGTTAATCAATAATCTTAAATTCAAATTGTCACTCTGGGTCCATAGTTCCTCCTACGCTATGCAGTTCAATCCCTTATTACCAAGTCCAAGGTTTTCGTAAAATCGCAGACTTTACTTGACAAATTGCTGTGGCGACTGTGTTGTCGAAACAACATAATTATGTTTGTACCTTTCATTATTGATGGAGAGGATTTATGTACAATGTTTCTATGCAACTCTGTCAAATATATGTTTCTTTGTAGCTCAAACAGTCAAAGTCATTTAACGTTGTTTGTCAGTTAAAAAGGTTCATAAGTGAATTGGATATTGGGGATATCTGACTATTTCTTCTCACATTTTTTCATCCTTGTAAAGCAGTATTTGCAACAACAGTAGCTTAGCTTCGCACATTGCGTGCCAAAGTTAGCCAAAACTAATAAACACTGGAAAAAGCGCCAAAATCCAAAATATTTTACAAAATTATAAAATTTTTTAAAATTTCCTTACAAGTTATAGAAACGAAAAATATTCAGAGAATGGATAACAATTGCAAATACTTATGAAAATTCCTTTCAAATAGAATTAAAAAAAAAAAACAAGTCGCCAAACTGTCTTGGACGAAACAAAAATTCATTTGTGAAAATCATTATATTAATAGCGTTTTCTTTTCTGTTAAAAATATTCCACATATTTCCATTGTTGCATAATTGTGTTCCTTTTGTGTGGTTTTAAATTTTCGAAAACACATGAAAACATCTGTTGTATCAAATCAAGAATTAAATACTACTCTCTTGTACAACTGAGCTTTATTTTATATGTTTAATTTTGTGTTGAAATTTGATTTAATTAATTTTGTTCCATTGTATTTGTAAACAGTTTGTCACTTTGTATAGATTATGAATCTGAAAAAAGCAACATTATGTTCAGAAAGGAAAACGCCGAAAAGAGAATAAAAACGTTTAACTTACAAAAATACAAAAATCTCAATATTAAAACAAACAAGCAAATGGAGAAAAGGCCCACATTTAGAGATACAGGAAAAAAACTTAAATTTCGATATTGAAAAAAAAGTAATTGAAAAAAGTTATTCATTCTTAGTAAGGACTTGAACCCACTAGAAGTTAAAAAGGAAAAATGAGAAAACCACCAAAAAGACAGAAAAATCGGCCAAAGCACAAACCAGGGGATTAACCTTAGAAAAATCGTTTAAATGGGGAAAACTAAACCTAAGTGTTCAACTCCAAGAAAAACTTACAAATTTTAAAAAGAAACCCAGTCTAGAAGTTTATAAAAAAATGCCGCAAACGCACGTGTTTAACTAACTATTTGATTTCCTTAGAATTAAAAAACAATAATATATAAATGAAAAAAAAGGAATATTAAGAGTAGTGTTGCCAACTCTACCACTATTTTAGAAATCTTACTCAACTCTACTAATTTTCGAGAGAAATCTAGCGCTTTTTTAGTCTTTTTCGAAAATAATGCTCAAATATTGTGACCCACAATTTTTTTAACTAAACAAATCTTCAGGTAAAATATTTTACACATCGTGGTAAAAATGTCCAAAACGCTGCAGTAATTCCCCAATCTGCTCCTTTTCTGTCATCCTAGCATGAAATAAGAAGAGGAAAGAAGAAGCAAATGGAACAAAATTGCAAATGTAACCGGTAAAAATATATTTTGGTATAATAATAATTCTTGAAATGATTCTGTTGGGCATCTCAACTGTAAACTTTCCTACACCATTTTTATTGGAAAATCCCTAATACCATCGGTGCTACACTTGGGCCCGTTTGAGTGCTTTAGTACCAGTTTGTTACCAGTTGTCCCCGCAAATACTCAAATCTTTATTTCGTGACACAAGAATTCTATCAATCTGTAAGTGGTGCCCTTGAACTACTTCGAATACTAGTACTCATTTTTCTATAAAAGCCCTAACCCCGTTTGCACTAGGGCTTACTGTTCTAGAAATTTTACTAGTAGCTTTTAGTCAATTAACGCTTAAACTCCTGCAGGGGAGCCAAAGAGGGTTACTCAAAAAAGCGTAAAGATTTTGCAGATTTTTCATAGGCTCTCTTATGAAATATTTCTTATAAAATTATTTTTCTAAGTTGTTTACAAAACTCAAAAAATGAAGTTGCTAGATCTGCTATTTTTCAAAGTAAGATTTGTTGGAAATTCAATTCTTTTCAAATCGTATCTACCTCTGAGAAGGATTTTGGGTTGGCTTCAATGAAAGAAAATACGAAGCTAGAAAAATATTTAAAAATGGCAAAAGCAACTAATATATGAAGAAGAAAAAAAAAAACTCGAAATTATTAACAGTTTATTGTTTTGGGGAAAATGTATAACTTAAAAAAATTAAATAAAAAATAAAGAACACATAAATATACCCTGCCAGAATCAATTCAGAAGGACCACATTATACAGCTTTGCATACCATCGGAGTACAGCAAAACTATAATATCTCATTACCCTATAGCAACACGCGCTTGGATTCGAAACCGTTCTGTGTAACTATATGACTGCAATTCTTTCACAAGTTGAAGCACAAGCAGGAGCACATCTCTCGTAACAATGAAATTAAAAACCAAATTTTAGAACCAGAATCACGTTTTACATTGTTTACTGTATTTTTCTTGGTTGACTCTAAAATTCAAAAACTGAAATCATCCATCGAAAGCCTTCTTAAAAAACCGCTTTCGGAATTAGAAAAAAAAGAAATTCTTTAAAATTTTTATACTCCATCCCTTGGATTCAGAGAAAAAGAATAAGAGCTTTTAGATATTAAAAAATGAACAGCAATTTTAGAAAATCTTTTCCCGAAGTTTTTTGTATCAATTTTTTAAACAATAACTCCTACTCGAATGCAAACTTTCAAGAACCTTCTTAAAAATGAAAATATTTTAATTTATCACAAAATAATTTTTTTTTTATAAACCTGTCTGGAATTCTATCACTTGTTATAAAATAATTAAAAATAAATACAAAATATTTAATTAAATAATTAAATTTTTTTTAATTATTGCTCTAAATAAGTTACTAATTCTGTATGTTGAAGTATAAATTTTTAATTTAAAATTAAACTGTAAATTTTATTAAAGTTAAGTTCCATAAAAAAAAATAAAAAAAAAATAATTTAGAACAAAAGTACAGATTTTTAAAGTTTTAAATCTAAAAAATAAAAACTATAATAATTGGTTATACAAACAAAAAATAAAGAAATAAACTTTATTTAAATCGTAATTAATTATTTGTAATTAAAATGCTTTTACTTAAATGTTGTTAAAGGAACTAAAGAAAAATATTAACTTTCCCTTTGTTGACCCTTTTGTAAATATTTTTTTTATTAAAACATGAAAAAAGGAAACTCAATTTAATATTATTAATGTTTTCTGAACAGGCATAAATAATAATTATTTAATATTTACACATTTGTTCGAATTTATTTATTAAAATAAAATAAAAAAGAAGAGAGAAGAGAAGAAAACAAATTGCAGTTGCAAGATTTTCTTCTAAAAGTAAATGTAAAAATTAAGCAAATGTAAAAACAAAAATTAATTAATAAATGAAAATAAATTGTTTTAAGAAATAAAATTAAAAATCACACATATTCTAAAGATTGGAAAAAGAAATTAGGAAAATAAATTATTTAATATTTTTGATATTTTTTCATGCAACCACAGACTGGTGAAATGGATAACATATTTTTTTAGATTTATGAAATATTTCTTGTTTAAATTATGAAAAAAACAAAATATTCGCCCATGTTTTGACAAACGATTTCCTGAATTGCTTTTTGTAAAATTCGCGAATTTTTTGCATAATTTGTAAAGTTATCCCGTTCACGAACAAGTTCGTTTAATCCACAGATTATTTCAGAAAGGTGGCAGAAATTTTAGAACGATTACAAAAACAACAAGCAATTTATAATTCTTGCATGTGACACGTTAAAATAAATTGTGTGTTGCGTTTACAATTATTGTCAATATGCTAGCTTACTGACTATTGGCTATCACAGAACGTAGAAAAGATTTCCAAGCGCCTCGGTGTTCTGCCTTACTCGACTTTTCTATTGAAGTTTAGCTCTTCCCCTTCTGCATGATCCACCACATTGTTCGTATTCCAATGACTTTTTAGTTGGAGCATCTTCAGTCATTCTTACAACAGGACCTAGCCAACGTAATAGTTGTAAGATAATACGCTTAACTGTGCCAATATCAGCTTATAGCTCGTGGTTCATACGACACCAACTTTGTTACCATCTTTCTGAAATAATCTCTAAATTAAACGAACTTGTTTGTGACCGACACAAATCGAATACCTCGATTACCCGTAACGAGTAGGGTGGCAAGTCAGTAACTTTGAGAAATGCTCGGCTTATTTAAACAGTAAGGCGAGTTATTGACCGAGTAAGTGAACGAGTAACGTAACAAGAGTCACTTGAATCGTATTTTAAATTGATTTTCCACTTTACAAAATACATTTAAGCATCCACTCGTTTTACTCACCTACCCAACACACTCGGCCTAGTGCCCTCTAACGCACTACATGTAATCAAAGCATAATACTTTGTAGGTCATGCATTTTAACGACGTTTCTTAGATTTAAATCGCCAGTACTTAAGGAAACAATTGCAAGCAGACAATTATTAAAATAAAAATATCATTGGCAAATTTAATATTATTTTTATTAAATTGCTTGAAAATATAACTAGTTTTTGATCAAAATAAAAGAAAAACTTGTTTGATTTTAAGCTGCATTTAAAGCTTAGTTTAAGCAAAATAAATAAGTTCAAAACAGTATGCGTTGCGAGTTGAAATCGCCAGCGTTCTTGCGAATCTGAACTATGCTACACAAAATCCTATCTGAAATGTGATTGTTGGAACACGATCAAATATATACATATATTAATAAATATATTTTCTTTGAATTTAATTGATAATTAAAAATAAAACTTCACTTTTTTATAAAAACATCCAGATAAATGTAAAAAAAGAACCTACAAGTGACTTTTCGAAAATTTAAGCAGCTTAGATCGTGATTTTTCGCATATATTGCTGCTGAAACCTAATGTTATTCAATGTAGTCAATCGATAGTAAAAGCTTTTTCTTGTTACAATTTTTTTTTCTTTTTAACGAGAAACTCTGACCTGTTGTACTATCCAGGTCTAGCGAGAATCATTGAAGGGAGTTTACAGGTTAGTTGCGGGAGCTGCTTGGGTGTCTCTATGGTGGTGGTTGGTATATGTAACCTGTAGCAGTAGTTGTGGTCACTGTTTCGGCAGAACTAGTTCATTGTAGTGTTTTTGTTTCTTCGTTTTATTTAACTTTATTTATGCTGATTTCTGGTTTTAGAGTTTAAATTTTTGATTGCAATTTTACAAACCGAAGGCAAGTAAAGTTAATATCTTGTCGCCGTTAAAATTTCTACGGGCCACGCATATCAATCAAACTACATATGACGTTGCCACAAGTCGCACAAGTAACACACACACATCGTGCTAACATTATATATTAGTGCCGAGCCAAAAACTCTCATTTTTAAAACAGATGAATTACGAAATATTAATTCATCTTGAATTTTACGTATGTAAAGAAAGTCGTACCGTCTAAGCCACTCTTATATGAATTGATACTTATAATTATATTTTTGCATACATTCACATAAAATATACTCTTGAAGTTTCATATTCATAAAATCAGGAGAAGAGAACCTACAGGGGGCTTCAGCAAGGGTGTGTTGGTGATGATAGCGAATAAAATAAGATGTGTGTAAGGTCCTAAGGAAATTCTTTTTTATATCTCAAATTCTCATATATGTCTATTTCAGCCGCAGATGCGAATAATGACACGCACAGACTCGAGAGGTACAATTTTTAAAGATTCCGCTGAATTACTTTGTCTGAATTTTAGGGATGACTTGGCTCATGTTGACTTTGCAAGCATCGGCCTATTAATGCCATGATTTACTATTGTACACACAATGAAAAAACTCATGATTGTAGCATGGTCACGATACCCATTTTAAATTTACTTCAAAAGATTTTAAACAATATTTTAGTTGCGATAAACAAATTATTGTGTACATCCATAAAAATTCCTCCAACAATGTTACAAAAATTCTAACTACAAACAAATATAATAAATTATATAATAATAATGTAACATTTCTAAGTCTTTGTTGTTGGCGATTAATCATTCTATGGCTTTACTCGCCTGTGTTCGATAATCAATAACATAAATTATATGTTCTTCCATCGTCCTAAGAGAATCATATTTAATCTAATATAATAATATAAAAAACAAATTACAAATACTTCCATCACACTTAAAAAAATCGCTACGAAATTATTTGTTCGCGCTACACTATCGCACGAAAAGATGCTAAAAAAAGCAACTCTGATCACATAGCAAATGTTTTATCAAACTTTGCTCAAATCCACTTATCTCTTTATGTCGACACTATCACGCTTTTTGATCATGCATACGATATTTTACAAATCTAGCAATAAAATGCCCCTATTGGCCTACTGCTGCCACTTCCGAAAATATTTTAAGAAGCCTCCAAAACAGCATGGCCTCCCCCAGATTATCAACATCAAGCCGCTGTTCTCGGATAATCCTTGTATGTTCATGTAACTATTTGTTTTAAAGTATATAATATTTAATTTCTTTGTTTACCAAGTTAAAAATTCGCAGTAATTAAAACTTTTTTAAAAACGTAAACACATATACTTCAGTTTAACATGACTTTACCAAATACGCAACAACCACAACAAAGTTAAAAATAAATGTCTAAATCCATAAATTAATCCATTAAAAATAACTGTACAAATCCAACTTACATACACACACACACACACTCACTAACTCACTCAACCGCTAACATTGTAACAAAACGCTTCCTGTTCATTGTAGAAATAAGAAACAAGAAATAAGAGAATGACACACTTTACACTTAAAGATATGAACCTGATGTGTTAAAAACAGAAAAAGAAAACTGAAATAAAAAATTATTTTTAATTGACAAATAAATAAAATAAAAAGAAAAATTATTACAAATATGTTAAACAATGTTTTTTAATTAATAATATTTTATTTACGCTGAAGGCGGTGGTCAGAAGAAGTAGGTATATTCACAAGATGGTTCAAAAATGGTTCAATGAATAGAAACACATTTTGGCTAAAAAGAAATTTGTATTGTAGAATTGTACGGTAGCAAACTACACTTCTTACCATATGATATTTAATAATAAATCCTTATTACGTGAACACACCGTTTAAAATTATACAGACGGGAAACCCTTTAAACCCAGCCAAAGGGCCGAAAATGACTTTTAAAATGAAGCCGCTAAATGAAATACGCAGAGAACGAATCCTATGTGACCGACTAAATTCCTGCTGTATTCATCCACTGTGGGGTTAGGCCGTAGAGGAACGTACCCACATTAATGTGCAGCATATCTGTACAGAAAATCTGTAGTAATGGAAGGCAGTCTTCAAAATTCTCTGTTTTTTTCTCTAAACTTCTCTCCAAGTTGAGTAATAAAGGATACAGTTACTAACAAAAAATATATCGGCGTTGGAAAAACATAAAACGAAAATCTATCGTGCAAACGAATAAACTTGAATTGGAAATATGCAACAATATGACCCTTTTTAAATTTTTTGCTTTAGCCAGCAATCAGGTAGCATTGAAAGCAAATACTTATTCTTTAGTTAATGCTGTTTTAGTATCAGACTAAGTGAGGTAAAGTGAACATATGTGTAAAGTTACAGTGGCGCAAATTTCGGTCTTACTCAACAGAAAAATTATCGAAAATTATGAAAAATTATGAGAAGCTCTGGTATTAAATTTTTCAGCATTATGTGGGTTACATATACATATATAAGGTTGGCAATAGACACTAATGAGTGGAACACAGAGAATGTTGATGACGTGTATGGCGACACAAAAATCCATGTATTCAATTCAGCTAGTGTGCAAAACCCAACATTTTCAGTATTCTATTAAAAACTTATCGTTTTAATAAAATAAAATTTTTTCCTTTCTTTATTTCAAGAATAATAACAAACGTAAGCCTGAATAAATTATTCGTATAAATTATAAATATTTAGAGAAAAAATAATTCAAAATATTTTAAATACTTATCTATATCGGGACTGTTTTATCAAGTACAGGTTTCTTTCATAACGCGTAAACAAACTAGTCGCACATCCCGACACCCAAGCATGTAATTTATTGCAATTTGCCGGCCACCAGAGACTAAAAAGAACTGACACATTGAGCCTGGCGAGGCGCCTCTCTCTCTATACAACAGAAGATAATTTAATAAGATTTGAATACGAAAAATTAGTTATTACATTGGTAATAACTGGTAAATAATAATTTAGAAATAAGATTTGAATACTTATTGTAAATTTCTTTTAGTAGAAAGATTCAACAAAATGAAATATAAGTAAAAAAAAAACTTTCTAGAGTTCTGCCGGCCAATTGAGAGAATATTTCAGATAGTCGGTAGCAACTTTACAGCAATTACAAAAACAATAAGCAATTTTAAATTCTTGTGTATGTTGCACTAAAATAAATTGTGTGTTCTTTTTGTTTCTTTGAAATATTTTTTTCAATTGAACAAACTATTTCGTGACCGGCAGAACTCTACAACTTTCCAAACATAAATAAAATCAATTAACATGCTGGTCACTCTACGTTTCATACTTAAATAGTTAAAAGCTCTGACAGTAAAAGCTTTCAAGCAGAATAAATTTGTGGAACATAAATATGTATTCATTTTCTTATTCCACCACAGTTTATGAAAAACGTTGAAAGCTGTTTTATGACGTGGGAGTTTAAGTAAATTACAAAGTGACACAAGTACTCGTCTTTTACAAAATACAAATTTTGCTGGCACGAATTTTTTCTTTAAGATGATTTAAACTTTCAACACTTTAAAGAGGGTACAGCGGCTTTTTTAGGATTATTTTTTATATATAAACTTTTGAAAAGGTAATTTTTCAAGATGTTATTTGAAAGTTACAGTGAAAAAGTACTTTTTCTGAAAGTTTATTTACAAAGAAGTTATAGTTTAATATATTTTTTACTACAATGCACTTATAAAATGTACTTTTTTCGGAAATTTCTTTTTAAAAAGCATATTTAATAGGAACTTTTTAAAAAAGTACGTTTTCTAACAGTTTGTTTTTTAAAAGGTAATGTTTGTAAAGATTCTTTTCGTAAAAGGTACTTCCTTAAAGATCCTTGTCGACCGGAACTTTTTAAGTAAGTACTTTTTTTGAAAATATCTTTCCTAAAACGTATAATTTATAAAGTTTCTTTTTTTAAAGGGGCATGTTTAAGAGTAGTTTTAAAAAAGGTATTTTTGTAAATTGTACCGTTTTAAAATGCCGCCTTTAAAAGGTACTATCTTAAAGGCACTTTTTAAACGGTTTATTAACATATAATTTTTTTAAAAAACATACGTTTCTTAAAAGGTACTTTCTCTTATCGGGTAATTTTTTTGCTATTTGGGGTGTCAGTATACATTTTTTCGATGTCTCAATGGGTACATCAACAAACAGAATTGCCGAACATGTTATGAAAAGCAGCCTGAGGCAGTTCAAGACTGTCAATGCACCCTGAAAAATGCGGTGCTGTTTGTGGGTCGGTGGCGCCATTGAACCGCAGTTCTTTAAGAACTTTTGTTTGCCAAAATTGGAAGAATTGTACTTGGTTGACACGCGGTTTAAACAAAACGGTGCTACATTTTACACGGCGATGTGGTAAGCAGTTAATCTCACGTTCTGTAGCTAGCCATTGGCAGCCAAAATCAAGCAATTTGACCCCTCAAGTTTTTATGTGGGGCTACGAAAAGCCTCTCGTGTACAAGGACAAACCAGCCACAATTCGAGTTCTGCAAGACAATATTAAAGCCGCCATTGCTGGGGTACCGGCTAAAACGCTCGAAAAAATGTGCCCAAATTTTCCAAAATTCTTTTTAAAAGGTACTAAAAACTTCTTTTAAATTAATCTTCAGGATCGTCCAAAAAAAAACCTCTTAAAAAAATAGATCTGTGTACATATATCTGTTGGCTGGAATAAATATCACTTTCATGTTGCCATTAAGATGTTTCGTATTTCATTAAATTGTACGAAGCAAACAATTTCATGACAAGTGATTTTAAGAGGACAGTCTTAGATCAGTCATTCCATTTCATAAGGTCGCTTGCTACAAAAAGAAAAATGTTAACTCTCCAATTAAATGATAAACTGATCAACATTCGGTTACAACAACATTGCCAGCCTTCTAGTACCAGAATAAACTATAGTTGTTTTTAAAAATTAAGACAACTATTGCAGCAGGAGCTGATGAGAAACTAAAATTTTAGTGCTTTTGCTTTAGTAAAGTGACATTTTTGTTCGAGATAACTGCAAGCGACACTAACAGATTTCAAGCGAATGAAGACTTAAAGTCTAAAACACCGTTATACAGTGAAACCTCGTATTGTGCAAGTTTCAATTTAGGCGACTCGTCACCTACTGCAGCGGTGATATTTTTTATACTGTATATTCTACTATCTACTATATGAGGGGTTTTTATATAAACTGGATTTAGTAATAACATTATTATTCAGTTTATATATATATATATATATGGATATGACAGACATACAGGTCACCTAAAGTTCTCTTTCACGGAAAAGAATCCATGCCCATATGTAGTCACTAACACCTTTTTAGCTGCATTAGTCCATCAAAATTGTGTTACGACTATTAAAACTCGGCTGTTGCACAACCCGAGTTCGTACTGTCTTCAGAATCCTTTTTCGCATGTCTATTACTTTCTTACACATTCTTTGCATGAGTTTACTAAAGCGTTAAATTAAGAGCTGAATTGTTTATTTGTATCTTCCTTTTGCAAAGTTGTTGTTTTATTTAAATTCACCAGTAATTGTTTCTGCTATAACTGTTGTATTCTTGCAGCATTCAAAATCCTAGGAATTGCTAGGTTTTACAAAAAAAAAAAAAAAATTGTTTTATCGTTGCTTTGCACGAATATTGCTTTTTGCCTTTTTACTTATTGCTTGACAAACACGATTTTACAGGGATTTTAGAGTGAAGTTAAGAAAATATATGTGTAGCCTAATAAAATGAGGACGCAGCAGCTCTAAGAAGCTGTAGCAATGCATGGGTCGAACGACTTGTAAGGTCGTTGGTATAAGTGGAATTTAACAGATATAAATTCGGTCATTTTTTCACATTAAAGTAGTTGGATTACCTATCAAAATTGTTTTTGAAACTATTTTACACCGGATGCGGCTAAAATAAACAAAAGTACTTTTGCTGGCTTTCATCGCAGTTTTTCCACAATGAAACTACAATTTATCTTTTCATGGCCAAGCTCATCTCTTTGCGCATTTTGTGGACTGCTTAAGCCAGCTTATTAGGAAAGCTTTGCTCAAATTAATAGAAAAACTAGATATGTTTTATACCTGACAGTAGGCCGTCAACTGCCATGCACAAAGGTATGGCCTGTCGTAACTGATTACGCTGTCATAAGTTCTTACTTATACCTCCTCGAGGTAGCAGTCGGTAACAGGTGCATGTCTCTGCTAGCAGTCTGCCTAATTAAGTCGAATAGAGAGAAGTTAAAACCCGATCATAAAAATCCTTAATCCACTATGACACCAGGCAAGCGTGGCAAGTGGGTGGAAATCTTTTCCTCCATTACTCTTGGCAATTATATAAAATCCCTGAAGGAACTCCGGTTTCCATTGTACAAGAGAGGAATCCGGAAGAGATGAACACGAATGCCTCGCAAGGGGTGAATGGGTCAATATCTAAAGAGACTCATAAGGCGTTGGAGGATTCGGTTGTTATAGCGTTTGACAACGATGTCTCCCAAAAGGTGGATAGATTAACCTTTGGTAAAACTCCGGTGCTTATTAGGCAGTGGACGGATTCTGAAGAGATAAACAGGAAAACGTTGTAAGAGGTGATCAGGTTAGTCTCCAAAAATATTCCATTGTGATTCAAGGTCCACCACTTGCTAGTAAAAGGCTTAGGACCACGAGCGGGCAACTGTTAAATGTGAGTGCCCAAGCCTCAGCCGAATTCTAGCAATTACAAGAGACTCCGCGATGAGGAAGAAGGCCCACAGTTACCAGTCGACAGTTTGAAATCACTACAGTCAAGAGTAAAGCCACGAGTCTCAATGAAAGTATGGTGGTCGTAAATTACAAATACGTGAATAGAAGTGGAAAGAAGTGAGTGAAAAAGCGATCCAAGTAAACCTTCTATTCGATAATAAATTACAAGGTGCAATAATGAATATATTATGAAGCACTAGTCATGGCCTTGACAATTTGGGAAATATATATATTTATGCTCGAAATTGATAATTTAATGCTTTTCCTCACACTCCACTTATACTTCGGTTTCAATTTCGTTTCCATTGCATACATTGCTGAGGGGACTTTTAGTAAAGTAAATTAAAAACTGTGTAAACCACAATTTTTGTTTTCAGTTCAAATTAATTATTTTATTAAATAAAAAACGCAAAAAGACCTTTAAGCAGCAACAGCAATTAATTATTTTTAACGCTTTAAATTAATTGAAAATGAGTAGGGTGAAACCCAAGACCCCAGAAATATTTCTAGGAGAATGAAAACTCTTATTAATTTTCAAACTACGACATAAAACAACAACAAACAAATTGTCCTACAAAACAGGCCATAAATAAAAAAGGGACCACAATTCCACACTTAAACACTTTGAAGGTGCGTAAAAATTAAGTGGCGAGAAAAAAGGTTGGCTTTACCTCATTAATGTTGTGTGCAAACTTTGGTCGCACCTCCGGTTCTAAGAAAAACAAGCAAAAATGAGCAAAACGTTAATATGTTGAAAATGAGTAAAAATATTAATTTAAATCGTTTAAAAATGCTATAAAAAATACGAAAATATAAGACATAATTTTTAGACGACATAAATAATTTTTCTTCGAAATTTTTATTTACACTTCTTAACATGCGGCTTAGCTTCGGTGTTAGATTTGCTACGCATTAAAATATTGGTCCTAGAAATTTGGAAGTATCAAATATATATGTATTATTGAATATAACTCAAAACTGTCGTAAAATTCGAAAGAAGCTACAACAGGTTAATATGCACTGGTACCCAGTATTTGAATTAGTAGACTACAGGTGGCAGTAGCAATGAAAAGGAAAACACAAAATGATCTAGATACAAAATATAAAAAAACTTGGAGCCATTAATCTATTACTACTACCGTTACCTTCATATTTTGGTAGCAGTAGTCGAGTTTACAATTTTAAGAAATAAAGAAAATAATTGAAACAACAAAAATAGTTTTAAGTAGAGTTTTCTATTTAAAAATTACTTTCAACTAATATGTTATCCCAAATCATTTTAGTATTTGTTGATGTTGGCTAAGCCAGTCTATGCGCATTTCAATGATTAGTTAGGCCCATTACTTTTTTTTACCATTTTAGCCAACATTTTAGAACAAATTAAATTAAATTCTCTACACCAAATGAGAAATTCAAAAAAGATTTTACGACAAAAATATTAAAGTTTTAACAAGAAGACCCCACAACAATGTAAAAAAATTTGCTTAAAATAATTTTTAAATAGAAATAATATAATCCGAAAAAGTCGTCGTATAATAATTAAATTGTTGCGATAATAAGCGCGAACAAATATTCTTACCTGTAAGTATTGAGTGGTATGAATACTTGTGGCATTCACTATACATAAAGTTCCAGAATTGAAGTTTACGAATACTTTTGGCACCTACAACAACATAGCACAACACCCTTAAGCTCGTAAAAATAGGGAATACACACAGACCAACAACAACGATATAACATCAACTCGTAAACACGAATTCCACGAACTGAGTAGTGTGGGTAAACAATTAGAACGTAAAGCAATCACCACAACAAATAACAAAGCAGACAGGAGCTACAAAAACAAACATTATAATGGAAAAAACAGCAGAAAAGTTGTTTATAGCTAAGGAAGTATCTACTGGATTCTTGCGTATATTACAAGAAATTAGACGACTACTATAAAAAAATTTGGATGGTGAAGCTAAGGGTTAGTATCTGGTAAAACGTTAAAGTGTGAACAGCGATTATAAAAAAGTAACCGTGTTTACTTCAAGTGTTTAATGTAAATAAAGTGGCAGTGTGTAAAAATGAAATTCTGCCGTGTGTATTATTAAAATAAACTTTTCAATTAAAAAAACTTGCCAGTAAACAAACACGTTTTGAAAAGGTTTAAATGCAACAGTACAATAGCTTGTGCAAACATTGGCAGCACTTGCTATTTTTTGCTTTTCAACCTAAAGCAAATCATAGTCTGTGTTATTTTCATTTTTTTAACGGGTTACAGCTACATTAAGACTTGGCAAAAGTCCAACCAAACGTAGTAGTTTTTTGTTAAAAGGTTAATGTATTTGTCATAATTTTTTTATTTCTCATTTGGTCCAAAGAATTTCGGGCATAAAACGTTTAAGTTTTTCTAAAAAGCTGGGTAAGGGTTTCCTGAGGAGTTGACCTAAGCACCCATCATAATTCGTATAGAGACTCGATTAGCCACCTTCAACAATAAATTACATTACCTAAGTTGGGATAAAAACTTATCTAAAAACAATTTGTAAATAAAAGTTGGGTTGTTTAGTAGTCTTGTAGCGTTTTCGTTTCCTAAATAAGACGTTGCCTTTTAAATAGTACATGCTTAACACTCCCTTATTAAAGGGCAATGCCTTTCGGCATTATCAAGGGAAAATTCTAAACGCAACCTTTTGTAGGCGTAAACATATTTTGAGTGTAACGGAAGGGCATAAAATGGTAAATTTTTTTTAGAATCAATAAACACCATTAGCAGTCAATCAATAAGCAAATGAAAAAATACATTAAGTAACACTGGAATGACTATCGGTAGTCGTACAAAAACATTGAAGTAGTAGTCGAAGTAGTCAACAAATAAAATATTCACCATAAACTGGATTACGGAGAACGAATACGTGTGTGAACAGTGTTGCTGTTGATGTTAATTTGAACCGAAATAAGTTATTTCTTCACCAATGTTTAGTAGTGTGTACTTTGCTCACTTTAGTTATTTGTTTTACATACGAAAGTAAATATTTGATTTTTTGTGCAAGTATAACGATACCTTTGCACATTTCGGTATTGCTACCTTTGAGCGTTCGCAAGCATATGTGTTCACGTGGTCTCCTTAGCTTTAATTCGTAAAAATTTTATTTTACTTTCGGGTACCATACGTATATTTCACGTAAATAATAAACGTAATATTTGCACAATAATATGAGGCCCAGAGAATGACACAGATATAGTTTTGCATAATCTTCAATTCGGGCGCGAATACAGGTGGAGGCGGTGAAAAGGCTAAGTTTTCCTCTCTGAAAAAGTTTAGAAAAATTAAAGAGTTCTTTGTATTTGCTAATACTATTGCTTCTTTAATGTTATTCTACGACTAACATAATTTAATTCTAGTTACAAAAATAAAACTACAACTGCATCAGCAGCAGCAGTTATAAAAACAAAACTTTAAACAGTTTTATCACCTACTTAGTCATTTTATTTTTTTATTACTTTTCTTTTTAACAATAAAATTTTTGCATGCCCCATTAGTTTTAAAAAAAGGCTAACAAAATGCAAAAAAAAAAAAAATAACTGAAGCTCTTGCTGACACTACTAGTGATTGTTTGTAGTCATAGTTTTAGCAGTTTATATGAATTTTGAATTTAACATATTTTTTTAACACTACTGATAACATTGTAGGGACAGGAGCCATCGTTTTAAGAATTTATTGGTCAACGAATAAAATTCGTATTAGCAAAAAAGTCATCGATGTTACAAAGACATTGTATTCAAAATGCTGAACGATTATCTTATAGGAACGATTATCGATTTTCTGTGTGTATATGGGTGCTTTAAAATGTAAAATGCTGGTGGAAGTTCGTGATGGTTGTTTATATCATGTACAGATGGGCTTAAACAGAAAGAAGGTTGTACCCAACTTTATTGTCTCACTAAAACGCTGATGTAATTTGAAAAAAACACAGCCTCAATAAATCGAAAACCGATAGGCAAAAATCAGAATTGCGAAACATTTTTGTCATGATCTTATGAAAGACAGAAGCTCTATAGTTAAGAAAGCTACTACTCGAACGAGCATTCGTTGACCTTCATATTTCTAGAATCTTAAGTGTAATGGTCCAAGAGCAACTTAAGCTACCTCAGTTATAATATAGACAGCAATAGACCACCATCACTGGCAAACCATTTAATGAAATTTAGGCATTTAAATTGGGGTAAAAAAAATCTGTGTTCCGCTCACTCGCCGGTCGTTGTTCCAACGATGCGGCATGGACACGCTAAGCAGAAATACAATTTCGACAGATTTTTCGGCGTTTCACAAATAGTTAGAGCGATAAGTATGAGTTATAATGACATATTTTTAACTTCATTAAAGGAAAAAGAAAATCGGGGATGCCAACCCGACGTATTCGAGTTTTAAAGGCACAATAAAATTCTGCCACACTATGTTACATAGTAAATTGAGGTAAAAGCAAGAGAGCGCATTAGCAAATTATTTAAAAACTTGGATGCAATGAAAAACACAGATTATGAAAAGCTGTGAGCAAAATTTCCCACGGAAACCTACGTTAAATATTTGAGTATTCACTTAGATCGACGCCTTACTTGGTTCTACCGAGTAGATTTCCGCCATCCCTTCACCATGACAGAAATTCATTCCAAAAGTCTACATTAAAATATCCTGTCGGAATATCAAATCGAGGTTCCACTATATTGAGACAAAACTAACGGCCATTAAAGTTAGAAAAAATTCCTTTTATACAAATCCATTTTAAAGCCAATATGGTCATATGACATTTAGCTGTGGGGAATTGCTTGCTCCTCACGCAACCAAGAGTTACAAATAAGATATTTTATGGTTTTACGACTTGTCGTATGCTCCCCCTAGTACATAAGAAATTAAAATATTCACAGGGAGAAGTAGCCTGCAAGAAGTAAAAAATATTCACGCCCAAATACATAAACGAAATAGTAGTCCATCACAACACCCTTGTACGTAATTTACTCCAATTTGATGGTCACCAGAGGCTAAAACAAACTAACACATTGAGCACGACGAGACGGCTCTCTCTACACAAAAGTAAATAGTTTTTTGAATTATTAAGACTTGAATACAATAAATTTGTTATTGCATTGGTGATAATCAATAAATAATATTTTAGAGATAAGATTAGAATAGTTATTCTGAATTTCTTTTGGAGAGATTTTATAATATAAAAATTAAAGCCTAAAAAAGCTTGTAAAACAAGAAGTGAAACCAACTTGAAAAGTTATGGACAATGTGTTAGTTTAAGCTTTAAAAAACTTAAATGGCGAAGTTTAAGGTATGTCTTCTTCCGCATGCAGGACGATACAACTGAATTTTTGCCAAAAAGAAATCATGTTGCTTAATCAAACTCTACAAATATTTCTTTGTACACCTTTCACATTTAATTTTTTATACAAAAGATAAATTACGTCACCTAGAAGAAAATACGTATGTGAAGTGTTGGTGGGGGTGAAATAAAAAAAAAACTGAGCTTCCTTTGCTGGCAAAATTATATGAGTCATTTTTGGTTATAAAGGAAAACAATAAATGATGATAAAATTAGTGGAGAAAATTATTGCGTCTCATGTTACTATAAAATAAAGTAAAAGAACAACTAAATATTTTCGAAGCAACCAAATGTAGGTGTTTTAAATTTTCTTTTCAATGTGCAGGTTTTATAGTTTCACAACTATCTATTCCAGCAAACTAAACGGAATATAAAAGTTTTCATGTTATCCCTTAAGCGTTCACCCGTTTTTCTCCTACATGAGTAAATGCACAGCTATTCCAAAATAGTCATCATATGTCCAAAAATATCACAAGAGGAGAATCATGTTGCTATTCTATGGAAAGATTTGGTGAAAGGAACTCACTAACTTAAGTATTGCCCACCAAGTGGTTCAGCATATTATTTGTGACATATGAATGAATTTCGGGCAGAATCGTTAGTTCAAGCGTTCGATGTAACGCGGAAGCAAGCGTCGATGGTAGGGTGCATAATAACCTTTCACATCTAAAGTTATTGTAGCCGTTATTCCTTTAAAATCTCTGCAGAAGGTAAATGCCAATTCGTAGCTTGAAATCCGTTTACTATAAATTGTTCAAAGACAAGAACAACTCCATCCACTTGTCCGTGATTCCTGAACTTTTTGTGCTATCAAATTTCTTATACTAGTTCTTGTTGTTGTAAAAAAATAAAAATCAATATCAATAATAAAGAAGAAATAACTAGGAAGTCATGTAAACCTGCAAGAATTAATATTTTTCCCTAAGAAAAAGAACTTTCTGACAATATGACCCATTTAAATAAAAATTGATCTTACAAACTATGGATGTTTTCAGAAAAAGATTTATTCAAATATTAAACCTTTTAGGCTCATAGAGCACGCTGCCGAAGCATTTTATTAGCTGCTTAACCATTCTTAGATTAGCTGCTTTATAAACCACAAATAAAAATATAAATAATTTTCAGCCATCAGGCGTATGATTAATTTTAAATCATCATTAGAGGCGTATGATGAATATTAATTATTTCAATTACTAACTTAACTTGATTTCCATAACATTAGTTTAAAGAGTTTATTTATGCCAGGAACATATAATCTAAAAGTTTAATAAAGTTTTGTTTAAATAAACACTCACATTCAGTAAATGCATTCGCGCAGATAACTGGCATAAATTAAGCCTCCCCTTAAGTTATTTAAGACTTGTTCTTAATTAAAAGAGGTTTTCAAATATGCAAATAATTGCCACTAGAAAAGTAATTAGCATTCAGGAATAAAAAAGATATGAGTTAAGTAGAGGTTATAATTATAATCCTTAAACTAAAGGAAACATAAAACCAAGCCAGATGTAGATGTGGCTTGGAAGGAAGCCAACGGAATTTAAATGAATTTTACATTTATGGTTTTAAATTTATTAGCTGAAAAAAAACTGGAGTATTGCAATTAAAAGTACCGAGTAAAAATGCTAAGGGGACTATTGACAAAATTCAAAATCGCATGGAAATGAATAGTAATAATTTTTTACATAAATAAAGAGATTTTCAATAAAGCCGGGTTTGTTTTTTTTATGACTGTTTGTTTATTATTCAGTCAATCAGGGAAGAATCATGGCATACCCCGTTTTTACAATAATTCACTAGCTCACGAAAACAATTACTGGCCGCCGGCATTTATTACAAATAAGGTGTTAAGGCTTTGTCACCTTTTCTATGTTCTAAATGTTTTCTTTTCTGCATTAATTGCATTTCAAGGAAAACCATTGTCCTTTAATTTTTCATAATTATTTTTGAATTTTTGACACTATTTCTTTTTGTAAACAAAAGTACACATATGCGACAGTTACATTTTTTTTAAATAACATTGATGTTGCCATATTATTGTTTACTTACAATCCATTATTGAAACTGCTTCTGTGTGGTAGCGTGTGTATAGACGGGGTGACAATTAAAGAGGCCGTCTAAATATTAAGACTTTACTATCAAACCTAATGTTCGTCATATCTAATACACTTATGTTCAAACTCTCCGATATTTGATGCTCAAATTTGGGACTACCGGTTCGATAAACAGTCAGCCAAAATCAGTACAGTTCAAAGAAGCGCCAGATCAACCGCACAGAATACCGATGTTCATTAAACTGCGCGATAAAATCCACAACAGTTTGTTTAACTTGGTTGGGTTTATGTCGGGAATTCGCCCTACATCCGTACAAGCTGATTGAGCTAAAATAAATATTTATTTATTTTCAGACTTGCCAGGTTAATTATTAAAACCGCAGATTTTTCTTTTACTGTTGAATGCTGTAAGCCACAATAGAATTGCGATATAAAAGCGAAGAGGGTCCTAGAAAGAATCGCTTATTCCATGCGCGGCAGATGGCACCGTCCTGCTAGAACTACATACTGTCCAGTTGAGATCAACAGGATTCCGTTATCTTATTTCTGTCACGAATGCTGTTCACAGTCACTGCCCAATTGACGTTTGCGGGTGTTAGCAGACAGACTAGTTTACAGCAGCAATGCATTTAAAATAACGGCCGACATGACAACGCAAAAGAGGTTTAAAATTCATAATCGACCCAGTTCCTTAAATATTATTAAGTAATATTATTGCAAAATTATATTACGTTCTTATCGAGTGTAGCGCTGTATTTTGAATAATCGCACTAATCATAGATGGCAGCTCTTAAATATCAGAGATGCTAGTTGCACGAGAAAATATCAAAAAATTTAAAGAATGCATTCTTATTGAGGAACCCTATATGTAAATGTCCTGAACTGGGGTTAGAGTAAGGAACATAGATACTTAAAAATCAAGTGCAGTTTGCGATTACGCGAAGGGGAGGAGGCCGATAACTAGGATTACTTAGTGTTTTCGTTTCTAAAATAAAATGTTGCCCTCTTTAAGGGTACATGTGATGCACACCCTTATCATTCTGGGATTTTATACAGGTCCCATGGCTTTCAATTGCTTTTTCAACTAGTAACAAAAGTTCTGCGAAGAGGAAAAATTAACTAAAAAGTGTGATTGCCGATTATTCGATGAGAGAGTAACTCGCAGAGCGGTTTTCGTTTTCTGAAACGTGTTTTGAAAATGCAGACGTTACGTCAGAATATTGCTTGTGCCGGAAGTAACATTTTAGATTGTAAAAAGAACAGCGTTGGCAACTGAACTGTTTCCTTTTCAGTGAATAGTTCTGGGTTCATTAAGCATCAGTAAAAAAAAACTACATATTTTGCTAATTATGAACTGCAGTGTTTCAACTGTTTTTATTACAATTTATATTTGCATTTACCTGTAAATGAAAACCATTAAATTTTTTACTAAAATGCAAACTGGCAATTGTCAGTAAGAGCATCTGTATGAATTTTGTGTGTTTGAAGGCTTGTATTAACGTTTGCCATGCTGAATCATGTTCACACACATGTTTTTAAATTTTTTTATTTAAACAAGTTTTTTAAAACAAGTAAATTCTACATCCATTTAGGATATTTTAAGTTCAAGTGCTTGTGTTTTGTTTTTAATTTTAATATAAAAATGTAGTTGAACTACAGGTAAAATATACATAGTTGGTTTTATTGCAGAACGACAGATGTGCACCAGAGACTCTTAAAATAATTGCTGTACAGAATTAAATTACGGGGCGTAATAAATTCAATTTGTTGGAAACCAAAAAAAAAAAACTGAGAAAAGAGTTTGTAAAACAAGATAAAAATAGTTTTATATTATAAAAATGTAGTCATTTGTTTTGAATGTAGAAAAAAGTATAAATTTATATAAAGATGACATATGAATTTTTTTTATATTAAAGCGTTTTTAAGTTTATGATTTTAAAACTAAAAGAATAAAACACTGAGAATGTTTTTAATGTGCTTGAAATTTTCTTTGTGTTTGAAAAGAAATTGTTCTTTGGATTGTTCAAGGTGGCAATGTCGCATATTTGTCTTGAGATGGCGCTTAACTCAGGGGATAATGTTAAATCTATTTTTTTTTTCTATTTTCGAGTTTTTGCCTTGGTTAGTAAAAGATAACAGCTACTAAATCACTGACAAAAAAATGTATTTTATACATATTTTAATTTACTCATGCAATAAAAAGAAGAATCAAGGAATATTTAGACAACAAAAGAACACGATATTCTACATCGATGAATAAAAAGCTACAGTTGTGCAATTTTTTTTAAAACATAAAAAATATGAGAAACTTTCGTTTTCCGTATTTCATCATAAGGTGGGTTAAACAGATAAAATTTGTAATGGACTGTTCTCAGTAGAAAGGCAAAGAGAATGTCGATGACGTGCGTAGCGGCACAGAAATTGCATGCATTTCATTCCTCTACTGTCTGATACGTAACATTCTCAATACTCTGCAAATTATAGTATTAGTAAAAACAAAAGAAAGTTTTCTTAGGTGAAATAATAAAATATAGACTTAAGCCTGTGTAAAATTTATAATTATAGTTAAAAAATTAGTTTTACCTAAATTTTGTATCCAACTCTTGTAAATAATGCACTTTATTTGTTGGGGGTGGATAATATTGATTCTATACGCATTTCGCTGGTTGCTTAGGCCAGCTCCTCAGGAAATCTTTATATATATAAAAGTGAAACTCTGTCTGTCTGTGTGTTTAGCTATAGGCTCCGAAACCGTAAAGCTGATCGGACTCAAACTTTGGCAAGTTGTTGTACACATTCCAGGCAGTGTTTATGGGTGGTAATTTAAAAAAAAAGCGGGCGGGGCTACGCCCATCTACATATACATAAAAATGAAATACGCCCATCCAAAATAAATATTAATTTTTCAGCTACTTACACTTGACCGATTTTTCTGAAACATATTAAACTGTCATGACTATATAAATTTCGTGATATGAAAAGTGGGCAGGGCCGCGCCCATAAAGATACTTGCACTGGTCCGATTTTTCTGAAACTTTGCACTCATATTGAGCTCATTATGGGGCGTAACAACGCGCCCCGGGCTTGGCTACTTAATAATAAAATGAGTTGGTATAAGAAATTAGCTAAAAATAATTTTTAAAATAGAAAGAATAAAATACCAAAAAAATTTTATAATTATAATTATATTGCAGACAAATATAATATACAATTTTTGTCCTTGGCAAAGACACAACTTTTTGCTCATATATATCGAAAAAGGCAGTAAGATGTAGTTATTTTTTAATCTATGCAAGCAAAACTTAATATGAAATCTATTCTGCTGCAACATAAAACCAAAGGAGGTGTTGATAATGCGGACAAGCTGTTAAGTAAATATATCTGCAGATGGAGAACAAATCGATAGGTGCTACCATAATTTTATAATGATATAGGTGTAGCAGCACTAGCGTCCAAAATTATACATGTAATTGGAACACCATACCGAAATTGTTTCCACAGACTTTCTTAGACAATTTTCGCAAGAACGTAAGTTAACGTCTGTTATAATGTCGTTATCATTTGACAGATTTAAGCCCCTGCATTTCCACCCAGCTAGTGATTTCGTTCATTTAGGTTAATGCAATATTTGCTGGCGTGACAATTTGTGCCGCGTTAAAAAAATAATTTTATTTGATTGGCTAATTTGCCACTTATTTTGTGTACGATTTGTACGGGCTCAGCAAGTGGTTTTGGGTTTCCTCAGTTATGTCAACGCTTCGATTGTTTTGTGAAAAATACTTGATCAGCATGTAATTTTGTTGTATTTTATTGTGATTCTTTGATTGGCTGATTTATGAAATATTTTGTGAAGTTTCTATATGATTAGTCAGCTATTATTTTATTATTTGCAAATTTAATTTTAAGTAAATTTACTTCAATAAATCATTCTATATCGAATCACCTAACTGAGCTGTTTCAATTTTGAAGGGGTTCATAGAACCAAAGACTGAGACTCCTCAAAATAACTCGTAGTTTTGAATTGTGTAAAAAATATACAGAGCAAAGCGTTAAATAGCGATACTGATTTCGGAATTGTTCGTTAGATGACCAACACCGAGTGTGCTTGAAAAATGCTTCGAACATTTGTGTTGGATAAAAATTAAAAGCGGTCGTGTTAGAAGTTCATTTTTGTGGCACGTTTATCCAAAATAACTTTTTAGCTTTTAACAATTTAAAATTTATTTAAAGTTAGGAGTTGTCCAGAAGATTCAATTAAGCTTGAAAAGCATCACGTACTCGGGTACCTTGCTATTCACATTGACGTCAAACAGACCAACTTCTTCTCTATTAAACAACGTTTAAAATTTCAATATCGGTCCAAAGATTACTTAGTTAACTTTTCTTTCTCAAGACGCCTTTTTCATCGATAACTTTCGATTTTATATAATAATCGGAATTCAACATACGACGAAAGTATCTAGTACAATAGGCCTACAACTTGTAGGTAAGTAAAAACTAAATTGAGTTTCAAGCTACAACAAAACAACGCCGTTAATAGGGGTTTGTAACGAATTTCCCTCATCCCTTTTAATGTTTAATTGAAAGACAAACCTTCATCTGTATGCAATCTTAGGTGTCAATTTTCGTTCAGTGAATGAAAAATGACACTAAAGATGCCACATAGCTGCAAGCGGTTTGTCTCCAAACCAAATTTGCCAAGTGATGACAGAAATTCATTAAATCACTCTGTCGGAATATCAAAACAAGAATCAATCTTTAATTGTAGTAAATATTTTCTGTGTGACTTTTCTCTTATATCGAAAATGTCGTTAATGACATTTATTTCTTTTTTAAGTAAAACTTTGCTCTAGGAACAACAAAGATTTCTATAAATTAATAAATAAAGTCAAAGAATTATAGTATAAAGAATACAATTGAGTGTAAATATGTAAATAAAAGTCCATTATTATGAAATTAAATACTTAACTTTGATACCTGCCGTAATACAAACCAAGCAGCAAAATCATAACCCTATTATCAGCAAAAATAAATATTCTCTTTGAATCTTTCATTCCCGTTGCTTACACATGCGTTCATGCCACCAACACTTGTTCATGCCACCAATCTATTTTAATTAAAATTTGCAATTGCACAAATAACTATATGCAGCTTTTAAGCACAAATCCCTTAACCCAAATGTAGAGGTAATTAGTTGAATAAATGCAACCAAAGCAACAATATGCTTAATTGATTTCAGTCACCAAGCTAAAATACTCAAAACCACATCTGGCTTAACACATGGAGGAGAAATATATAACCATTTTTATTATTCAAAAAACAACAACACAGCGGGTAAAATACTCGTATTGAAACTTTGTGGCTACATTTTTTAAACTAATCTAATTTATGCCACCCATTTTTTACGAAAAGTTTTAAAACCGTTTAGCTGAGGCTGTGTAATAGTCGCCTGCAATTCTGACATCTCTGTTTAAATATTTATGAAACTTTTATAGCACCAAAGCTTTGGAAAAATTGGAATTGTGCAGTTGCTGTTCACCCGTAAATAATATTGTGAAATTTGACGAAAATGCAGAAACACAGTGGGTAAAATCGCAGTAAAAAACCAAAAAGTTGTCATCAATAAAATCGTATCTCATTACAAAATTTACGATATAAATTTATAAAAAAAAAACATTAAAAAACAATAAAATATAAACAAAAGTTCACATAATAAATTCTTTACACATGAGTAATCTGGATGCAAATATATTCCCTAAATTTTTTGATTTTAACTAAATAAAAAGCATTTAATTATGAAATCTATATTTGCTACTTTGTCAGTTTAAAATTTGCAAACGGGCGACATTTTATATACGTGAGCAAAAAAATATACTAGAATTCAGTGCAAAATAAAATAAATAATGCAAATTTATTTGCATGTTGCAATTTCAGAATTGACGTAATAAATTACATTTATTTATTTACTACAAATTGTTTAATGTTTTCTGGTAAATAAATAATTCCTACTCGTGCCATGGCTGCGATAATATTTCATGTCTGCCGCATTAAATACCAACACAAATTTGTAATAAAAATGTATTTTTAAATCGTTTAGAAAAAACTTTATAAGATTAAGTATCAATTGCTGCCATTAGTTTAGTAGTATTTACTTCTTTTTTTTGCAATATTTGCGAATTTATAATATCCCACAGTTTTGGTAAATCTTGAACTCAACTCGTAAAAGGTTACTGTTTAAACGGACAGAAATTATTTGAAAAAAAAAAATACAGTACACTAATTGAATTGCATGAATTGCATTGAAATTGCATTTTACTCTAAAGATAATTTTCAGCAGTTCTTTAGCCGAAATAAAAAATATTGTAACTGACATATTTTTCGAAACTGAATTTTTGATGACGAATTGTTCTACAGCATACAACACGACGAAAATATTGAATCGCAAACAATTAAGGTGCACGGTAGTGCAATAGGCCAAGTTCAGGCCGAATGCACACAGTGTGTATATTACACAAAACCATTCGAATTGTTTTTGCTTCCGTTAATCATAAGATAATGAAACTTGAAATGTAAGGACCCTACGTAAAGATTACCTCATGGGCCAAGTTTTACCATAAAAGCTTCCCGAGATATGCGGATGTACCTATTAACTGAATCACTAATCAATATTATGGGACTCGTCCACTATAAGAAGAATAAGTAAACCGAAAAATCTGAAAGTGGACACTTTTTATCTACGGGTACCTCCTCATTTATATGGAGTATTTCCTCTACAGGTAGACAGCTAAATTTGATATAAGTCAACGGTCAGTAAGCTTTACGTTCAAAGAATTTTTATACATACTCACATTAAGAAACCAAATTAACTTGAAAAAAAGAATTTAAATCCGTACAAAAACATAAAGAGAGTACTGATATCGAAATAAGGACCAAACTCTTGATATGTACAATACCAACCCATTTCTATGCATCTTTCTAGCTTGGCCAAATTTTCTTAACGCTCTAATATGGAAAAGAATTATGGGACAAATGTTATCAAACTAGCAAGTTGCTTAAAAATGGGAAGGTATTCTATATATCAATATCTTGAATTAATTTTAAAGAGCAATCAACATTTTTCATTTAATTCATATTTATATATAATAATATGATAATAAGTACGAGAAAGTATGCTGGCATGTAAGAATTGAGTGGTATGAATACATGTGGCACTCACTGTACATAAAGTTTCAGAATTGAAGTTTACGAATACTTTTGGCACCTACAACAACATAACACAACACCCTTAAGCTCGTAAAAACTACTAGGAAAGGGAATACACACAGACCAACAACAGCGATATAACATCAACTCGTAAACATGAATTCCACGAACTTAGTAGTGTGGGTAAACAATTACAACGTAAAGCAATCACCACAGCAAATAACAAAGCAGACAGTAGTTACAAAAACAAACATCATAATACAAACAAACAGCAGAAAAGATGTTTATAGCTAAAAAGGTATCAACTGGCTTCTTTCGTACTCTACAAGTTTCTAGAAACTAGACGACTAGTATCGAGTGAAACATTAAAGTAACCATTGTGTCGAATTTAAGTATTAAATAAAGCAACAGTGTGTAAAAATTAAATTCTTCCGGGTATTAGTTAAAAGGCACTCTATAGTTAAAAGAACAATATTCAAATACCAAAATAGTCAAACGTAACGATATGTTTACAACTGAAAACGGATACTTGAAAGCCTTTAGAACTCATGGGAAGATCATTGTAAAGATTGATCCTAAGGTGATTGGCTTTTCAAAAACAGAGTTGCTAATGTAAGGAATACTCAGCTGTGGATTACGCGTTGTACTAATGAAACAATATAAAGACTTAAGGCATGGATTTGAGATGTATTTTATAACATGGTAAATAGTACATAATGTTTTTATTTTCCAAAAACCCTCAAAAGAGTTGCTTTAGAATGTGTTGGCATATTCAGAAACGTTATCATTTATTCTTAAGTTATAGCTGTACCTTATTATACGAATAAAAATTAGTCTAACTTAAGGAAGGTTAGTTAATGAGCAGGTACTTTAAATCTGCAGGCAGTATACTCGTATAACTAATATGATTCATAAAAACGAGTTTATTTTTATGAGTAGGAAGCAATTATGGCTATACAAAGATCTAAGCTTACTCATTATTTTTCAAGCGACGTTAGATATGTGTTCTTCGAATATAACTTTATTGTCCATTACCAATCGCAAACAGTTTATGATATTTAGGAAGGGCACAGGAGGTCCTGTCGTTGCAGCATGCAGGTAAAAAAAAATAGGTTTTATTTTAGAAGGATTAAAGTTTATAATTTTTGGCCCAATTCGAAATAACAGACAGTCGTAGTCCGATCACAGTTAAAAAATTTAGAAACAGCAAAGGACCTAGAATGGAGCCTTGGGGCACATAGAAATTGATGGTATTTTTCCAGCTGCATCGACAAATTGTTTACGGTCAGATGAATACGACTGCCGTAACCTGCGTGAGAATAAAGAATATTTAAACTTCGAAGCAAGTTTGAATGGTATAATTTACCGTCTCAAACATCTTAGTAAGGCCAAAAGAGAGTAAAGTTGATAACCTCTTTTTGTTGTATCGATTGCTCATGAATTCCAAAATGACAATTACTTAATAGATAATTACATAAGAGTATCCTGGACCTCGTTGGGAAAGAGGTTAGGGCTGCTCAGATGCCGATGGAACGCATGAGTAGAAGAAAGGTGGTCGAGAGGCTGCATCGGACACTCATTACGGAAGGCATTATACACAATGAGTGTATGGAGAACGACATCAGCATTTTTACTGATGGTTCTCTTATGAGTGGCAGGGCAGAAGCAGGTGTATTCTCAGTTGAGCTGAACTTGTCCTGAAGTCTGTGTCTGGTGAGGTACGTATCAGTTTACCAGGCAGAACTGCTTGGGTTGCTGCATGCGTTGGATCACTTGCTTGAAAGCCGAGTGTGTGGGAAAAGGGTTCTCATTGCACTTGACAATCAGTCAGTTATAAAACGCATGAGGCAAGTGAACGTATATTCCAAACTGGTGCTGGAATAAGTTCTGAAACTGAACAGATGTGCCTCGTGAATGAGGTGACGTTGATGTGGGTTAAGGGACACATAGGCACCGCTGGGAATGAAGCAGCAAACGAACTAGCAAAAAGGGGATCTGAGGTGGATTTCTGTGGACCAGAACCCAGGGTTGCCCTGGGGAATGGCCTAGTGCGAGCTAAAGTTCGTCAATGGGTAAACTCATTACACCTGAATAGGTGGTGGGAGAATACCACATGTAGACAGGCTAGAATGGTGCTCAAAGAGGCCCTTGGCAGGAAGGCCAGCAAGGTGCTCGGATATAATAGGGCTACTTTAAGCTGGATCACTGTGATAGTGACAGGACATGGACACTTCAAGTACCATCTGGCTAAGATGAAAGTCGTAGAAGATGATACTTGCAGACTATGCCTGGAAGAGGCTGAGACAGTAGCGCATATTGTGTGTGAATGTCCAGCACTGGCTAGCATAAGGCTTAAGACCAAGGGCAGACACTTGTTAGATGTGAATGCCTTAGACAAATGCTAGCAATTACAAAAGACTCCGTGATGAGGAAGAGTATCGACAGTTACCAGTCGACAGTCTGAAATCACTTTTGTCAAGAGTAAAGGCTAGGGCTAGCACGAGACTCAATTGAAAGTAAGGTGGCTGTGATTACGGATCGGTTCCCTGAAATCAATTTGAGGAGCGAAATGGGGGTCGAAAGTAAGTGGTCTGCTTCGATATCCCCCCATACATTAATAATAAATGATAATAATAGATAATTAGAGTTTATATATTACATTATCTGATCTTTTAAAAGTATTTAAAATATCTATGATTGACAAGGTATAAAACTAATAGCCTGGTAACTCTCCGGGTCGCTTGTTGTTCGATTCTTCCTTATAGAATATACTCTTGAATTCTTCCAAGAACTGGAAGTTTTGACAGTTGTGTTTATGATGCGCAAAATAAGATTCAGGATATGAAAAAAGATTATCTTTATAATTTTAAAAGTAATATTGCCATACCTTAACGCATTCGATTTTAACTTACCACAAGTTCATAAGAAAAGTCACCGAAGTTCAAAATGTTAAAATCTTTACATTTTAATTATTAATATAGAGTTATAAGCTATAATAACGCCCCAACCTGATAGATCATATGTAGCATATCATCTAAAGATAACATTATCTCATCAACAATCGAAAGTATGCGGCGATAAGTAAAAAAAAATGTCTAACTTGAAAGGCAAAAGCTCACCGAAATTTGGACATCTCCTGTTGGTCGGGGATACTACACTTTAATAAAAATGTTGGAAAAAGGTCTATCAAAAAACAAATTTCATTGCATTTAGTATTTTTTATTTTTTTATGTAAATAAAACACACCCTTTATCACTACTTCTTGCACAATTTGAGCAACTACTAACTAAATAACAAAAAAAAGTAAAGAAAAGCAACGAAAAACAAGAGTAAATTTAATGATTTGTTTTCATCGTTAAAACACGTACTGTTCGCTTGACATGGATGTATTACAGCCATTTCGGATCATTTTCTGACTCTGTCACAAAATAAATATTCAATGCCTGGGGTTCTTTTGGTTCATGTAGCTGCATGATTTTAAAATATGTACACATGAGCGCGTTTCAGTTTTCCTGAAAGAACAGCAAGCATATTGTATAATAAAAGTTAAATTTTATTAAAAGCCAAGAGTTAAATCAACACTAGCGGGAAAGGTTTATTGCAAATTACGTTCAAATATGTAAATTTATTAAATAAAACTTAACATTCAACAAATAATGGACCAAATGACTGAGAGAATTTTGTTGTAAACTATATTAAATTTTACATACTTCGTGTCCCACTCCTCTTAACTCTCTGTTTCATATGACCTGATACAAAAACTTTAGAATTTTTTTTTAATTGTACATTCTATTTGCGTGCCTTCCTTTCACCTGTTACATACTGACGTATGAGTAATAATGCGACCACATAAAGATTAACTAACACTCATACGCTGCAGTGTCTGAAATAAATTTCAACTAATTAAATGACTCTCGTTTTTTTTTGTTGGTATATTTTTACTCCTGCTGTGCAGTAAAGTAGAAAAAGAAATGAGAAAAATATAATATTTTAAATAGATTATGCGGTGATAAATATTTCTTGGCGCGTGTGATTACAGAGAACAAATGTTTTAATATTTTTATTATGTTGTTTCATGGTTGCCTTTAATAAAGAAAGAAAATTATGAAAATTATACCAGGGATTTTTGTTTTACATGTGTAAGGCTTTTTTGGTTATACTAAATATTTCGTGCGATATGTAGATTTTACTTTAATATTAGTTTTGCCGGTATGCCTGGGAAGTTTCGTGGTATGTCGTGTAATTAGAGAATTTATTCTCGATACTTATATATTTACATAAACAGGGTGCCTAAATAAGAATGCACTATTTACATTTTGTGCATTTCTGAGTGCAAATGGCTACTCTGAAAGTAGCTTTCAGTGAGTATTAAAAATTAAGCGCTATACAAATTAACAACATGTTATCATTGTGAAAACCTATTTCAGAACGCTCGAAAATTTCGCTATCACCTAATGTGTCAACAATTCGGAGAGTAAAAAACATTGTAACCGAGAATGTCAATTTGGTAGCGACCGTGGTCGGGATTCATTGCAGGAATATGATAATGGAATTCTTTGAGCATAAACTGGACGGTTTGCCGTTTAAGAATGCGTCTGCTATACCGAGCAAGAAAGGTGACGCAGAAACGTATTTCGTAGAACACTCGTCTATACTAATTGTTTAATTTTTAAGAGCTCATTTATATGTGGTGGATTGGAAAATCATATTTAACTCTCCACCTTCCATACAATAACTTATTTTTCTCGTTTCAGGACTACGAGTCCTGTTGCAGATATATTGTGTTTCATAATATTTTGGGTAGAGATCGAAGAATAATTGAAAAAACAATTGGGTAACTCCTAGCAAGCCAGCACCACAACATATGAACTCGCCGCGATATGTATATTTTTAAGGCAAATTAATTTTTATGGGCAGTTCAAGGCGAATTCGCCTTAAAGATTAAATGAAAATAAAACAGAAATATACTGAGTAAAAATGTGCTCCTGTTATGAATTTGTCTTGAACTGGGCTCTTAAGTCCGCCTACCATTGTTTATTATTGAAACAAACCGGACAAGTACTTGTCAATAGGAAACATTTCTTTAATCTGTGTGACAGGCAATGCGAATTAATTCGTGTCGATACCAACAATCAAAATGTTTAAATAAAAAAAGAAATAGTTCAGGAAAAAACTAAATATTTCTTGTGTCCTTGGCATCGCTAAATGCTGAGACAGAATGCGACTGAAACTTTGAAGACTAATCGATGAGACAGAGGTGTATACGTTTTTCTATTCCGTGCACTTGGTTTGTTTCTTTTCTTATATTTTTGTGTCGTCAAACCTTTAAAACCCCATATTTTCCAAAAGAATTATTAAAATTAACTAATATATTACAACATTGCTGCAAGAGTGTCACAAAATGAGAGCATGAGAACAAACGTCTAGAAAATAGAATGGGTAGATTTTATATCATGACTGCATAGCTTACCGATTTTTAGATGTCAAATTGTATGCTAAAACTCATTACGCGCCAGTTCTGCTGCTGAGTAACTCCATTATACATAAAAATAATTTGGAAATAACCTCTAATACGGCTTAAATTTTTAACAGTACTTCACAGTAAACACACACCGTTATGAATGAGAATAGTAAACTTCAAAGTGGAATAGTGAACTTAAGTATATGAAATAGTCAATTTCAATATGAGAAACGAGTTTAGCTGTTGTAAAGCGGCAGTTATTCTCGATCAAATCAACGAAATAATCTAAACTAATTGTCTGCCTGAGGCGTCCCCTCCGATATCGAACGATATGCTGTCGACTGCAGAACATTAAGCTTGCGCGCAAGATATCTCTACCCTCCATTCGTATTTGATAAGGCAAGTAATTGCATTTTTTTCAGATTTTTCTAATTTTTGTAGACATTTTTGTGGGCTTTACAATTTACTATAAAAACACAAACAAAAAATTGTGATTCTGCAGTCAAATTTAAACAGTTTGTTAAAAATTATCAATGTGATTTTGACGATTCTGATATTGAAATTTACGAACCTTATATTGAAAGTTACTAATCGATTTTGAAGTTCGCTATTCTTAGTTTGATGAGTAATATTCTTATTTTGAAACTGTTTTTTGTGTTAAACTTTAATACAAAGCGGTCGTTGTTGAGTATTAAGTATTAACATTCGATGAAAGATAAACAAAAAAATCCTATTACTATTATGTAAATATGGGAAAAATATCGGAATTAACTACAACCGTCAGGAGTGAAATTATAACCAAGTATAATCTTGGAATATCTGTAACAGATATTGTCAAGGAGTAAAATATACCTAGACAAACCGTTTATTCTCAAATAAATAAATGTAAAGAAACACAATCTGTCATTAATTTGCGTCGAACAGGAAGAAAACGTAGAGAAACGGCAGCGGAAGGCGACAAATTATCAGAAAATTTAAAACTAATCCAGGTTTGACACCCAAAGTCGCTGCGTTGGAATGGAATTCGCACTCTGATAGTCATTTAAGCGAAAGAACAGTTCGACGACGCGTCGTCTAAAAGAAGCCAACATTAATACATATGTAGCACGATCAATTCCATGTATAGCCCCAAGGAACCAAATTAAAAGGCTAGAATTCGTAAACAGATACGTGGACAAGCCCCTATCCTTCTGGCAAATCGTCTTATGGATCGACGAAAGTACTTTCGAATATCAATCGTCAAAGAAAAAAATTTTTGTTAGACTAGACCGAAAGACTCGAAAAAAGCCGCACCTGTTGTCGAAAAATTTAGTCATGGAGGTGGCACAGTCATGTTCTAGGGCTGTATAGTATATAAAGGCTTGGGAGACTTGGTCCCTTCGACGGTTCGATGAACCAAAACCAATATTTGAAAATTTTAAATGAAGACGCATTTCCCTCTGTCGATAGATTAATTAGACCGTCATTTATTTTCCTACAGGACAATGCGCCTTGCCACAAGAGTAAAATGATTAAGACATTTTTGAGAGAAAATTGCATTGAAACTTTGGATTGGCCACCACCCCAAAGTCCGGAATTGAATGTGATTAAGAATGTTTGGTCATATATAAAGCGCCAAAGAACCGCAGATCTGACAAGAAGCAGGGAAGGAACAATTTCAGAGGTTAAATCTTTGTGGGAGGACATACCAACAAAATACATTCAAAACTCGATCGATTCAGTTCCTAAAAGACTCCGGGAAGTCATTGCCGCTAAAGGAAGATACACGATTTATTAATATTAAAAATATCTAAAAGTATTACAAAAGTTTTAATAACATATTTTCGTTTAAAGAGTTAAAATACTATATGTCACCCCCTAAATTTTTAAATTAGTTGCATAGAATGCAAATTTAATTTTATGTTTTTTAGTTATTAAATAAATGGTACTTTCATTTAATAAAAATTGGAATTCTACAAAATTCAAAATGGTAAAATTTCTCAGGTGTAAAAATAAATATGCCAATCACTGCAGTATGATATTTATGTTAATATAAAGTGATACACTTCCCGAAAAGAATCAGCTATTAAAGGATTTGATCAATTTCTTTCCGTAGACGTAAACAAAATGCGAGTTGAGCTTTTGATCTCTTTATCTAAGTTCAAACACAAACCTCCTCATCTTGCTAATTACGAGTTGAATTTTTCTAATACTGCTTAATGTTGTGCAGGAAAAAATATCCATACAATATAATATTTGCAACATTAAATTTGCATGTGCAACTCTGCACCTAATGTGAAATGGTAAACAAACATTAACTGAATATAGCCTGCGGAGACTTTAGTTTACTTTTGAGCAAATAACACTTATGTGAACGGAGTAATTAAGTGTGTTATCCAACATTACACTCAAACCCCTAATGGTATTGACATAGCTTATTTAAGAGCCACACAGTATAATTTTGATTTCTTCAATGCCATAAGCGTTAGTTTAAGTTGTTGCAATTTATTTTTTATTTTAATGCTGCTGCCTCCTTCACTTTTCTAAAATCTTTAGGGCATCTAAAAAAGCCAGTAAAACTTTCTTCTTCTAACCGCACCTGGTTAGTATTTGCAACCTTAAACTACATTTACTTACTTTAGATTTTCTTATTTGAAATAAAACATAAAATAAAAATTTTCTGCAGTTGTAAGTTGTATTCAGTTCTCAGGCGTCTTTTCAAGCTGTTCATATTTAACTGAGAGTGAAGTAAATTTTTGTTAAAGTCACTTGAGTAAAACAATTAAACAAATACTTTTACAGCATCATTGTAGGAAACATACGCACACACAATCACATGAATTACAAGCCATTGAAACATAAAAGAAAGACATTTAAATGCCACTAAGAATATTCTCATCTTACTTTATTAATCGCTAGAGAAGAATTCCACTGAGGTTTTCAAAAGGTACATTGATGCCGTAGAGTTTTCAAAACGGAAAAAATTCTAGGTTTGTATTTGATTTATAAAAACAGACTTTTATCTACCAACTAACGTGATATAGAATCTGCATAGCTTAGTTTGGGGGCTCTGCACTTTAACCTTTTACTCAGTATTAGCCTGCACAAATCTTGTCAGGCGCTGATTTGATCACATCAGATAAGAAAAGCTCGGAAAATATTTTAAGAATTAGGGTCTTAGCTCTGACCCAGGATTTGCTAATGCAGGCAAACATTATTTGTACAAATACAGGATGTTTTTTAAATTATAAAAAGTTGCACAAAAGTTTAAAGTTTAATAAAAAGAAAAAATACACACGACATTAATATCTAAAAAGCACTCTAGGCGCATAATTTTGGGCCACGTTTCTGAGCATTGTTGTAACGGACAACAGGAACAATGTTGGCCTCCAAAGCGTCAATTGTAGCTGGTTAATCGGCATAAGACAGTGATTACACGTGGCTCTACAGGAAATAATCGAGTGATGTTAAATCGTTTCAAAATCTACCTATCGCCATATTTCGATTTCAATAAGCCGTTGGTTGCGATCACCGTATGGCTCGCAGCGCCATCCTGTTGAAACCACATCGCGCCCGGATCAATCGTGCAGTAACGATTCCCATTCTGCGTAGTACGAGCAACGGCTTTACTTTTGAAGAATTAAGATCGAATGATGTCAGCAATGTGTAAATCGTACCAAACGGTGAATTTTACTGAATGTAATATAGTCTGTTGTCGATTGGTTTCACTCCATATGCGGCGATTTCATTTACCATAAAACATCGGATCAGTTGATGACTGACTTTCAGAGCGAATTTTAATTTGGTACCGTCAATCTATTCAGGGTTATTTGCTGAGTATACTGATCATAAATAGCAAAAACCGAGCGCAGTATGACAGTCCGTTTGGCAGTTAACTCTTTCGTTATTTCTATCTGGCTTAAAAAATCCCTGTATGTATTAGTAACCACTAACGCTCAGACTGATACATAAAGTTTTACACAAAGTTCATTTGATACCACTGTAAACTGAAATCTATGATTTCTTGTACTACTAATAATTTTACGGTTTCTATAAGTGTCTTACTTTGGTGTTTCCAGTTAATAGTTGATGTTGTTTGGGGTGTGATATAACAATAACTGCTGTGTGGGTTCAACAAAATGCATAAGTTATCTTCGACAACAGTGAAACAAAGAGTGTGTGGCTTTTATCTAAAACAGTGCAATTTAGGTTGCATCTATTGCTGCTTTCAGCATCTAAATGCTTTCATTTGTTAATTACTTTCCCCTCCAACCGACTTGATTGCTTTTGTTCCTCCTAAAAAACTTGTATGTGATTTTATTTAAAAGCCTTTGAAAGTTTAAAATAAAAGCGGGGAAAAGTACACTCACGATGAGGTGATAAGAACTACTTTAATTACTGCTTTTAGAAGGCCATATCTTTTTTTCGAAAGCTAGAGCATTTTCTTATCTTAAAGTTTCTTTTACAGCAAAAGACGAACAATATAAAATTTATTTCTATTCATCCCTTTAAGCTTTAATTAAAACTATATTATTAGTATTAAGTTTTTTGATAATATTTTACATATTTCAATAGAGGATGCTACCTTTCCTGCTCAAAATAACTTCCAACATGTGGTTTGTTATTGAATCATAAAATAACTTCAAATAATTCAAAGAAATCTCACTCCAGACGTCCTTAATGGCTTGACTTAGTCACTCCTTATCGTGGAATTGTCTTGCCACTTCATAAGCCTTACGCGAAAGCAAACCGAAACATTTTCAAGAATGTGGTGGCCAATTAAGAAGACGAACAGTTTGGCTTAAAAGAAATTCTTTTACAACTCTGGCATTATATATAAGAACAGTATCTTGTTGCAGAATCCATGGAATTTGGTCCAAAAAATATAATTTACTTTAGGGAGAGCTGATTGCAACGAGGTCTGGTAAGTTTCTCCAGTTATTTTTGCCCTTTAAAATTAAAAATCGATTGTGCCGTAATACATTACAGCACCCCAGACCATAACTTCACCCTCTTTGCTACCATGGTGACTTAGAAATATCTCCTCTCTTTCCATGTCGTGATAATAACAAGTGTAGCCATCTGGACAGACCAAACTAAATTTAATTTTCACTATATTTTTAGTTTTGTGACTTCGCCCAGTAGGAATGTGCATCGTACATCGATTTTGGCTCTTTCCGCTACAGTTAAAATTTTGTTCTTGCCCATTTTTTAAGAAAGATTATTAGAAAATAATATTTTTCTTCTACTGTCACTTTAATGTGTAACTTAAATCCGACTAATTGCCTAGACGATCAATTTGTCAAAATTATTATGAAAATACGTGTAGAAAGAAAACCTTAAAATGTTTAATCACAATTCTAATTTTGATATTTAAATAAAGTTTTAATTGAAGGAACGAACCCATTACACACAAAACGAAAGGAATTGTTTGAAACTATAATACAGAAAAGCGGTAATATTCGGACATTTCTGGCTTCGTATAAAATATTGCGCATTCAGAATACTAAACAGCAGTGAAAAACTCAAACTTGTCTTTAAGCCAATTATTTCGTATTTTGTCCTTATCATAATATAAAGAGGTCTTGCATCATGATTTTCAAGAAGTAAATATAAGTACAGTTGTAATGGGACATATTAACTATCAGAGCTTTATAGCGGGAATGAAGGTATTTCGGTCTTTTGATTGTCGAAATTAGGACAACTGTTTTCGAGGTAGGATGAAATAAACCAGCGTAATTGTCATATTAAAATGCTCATTATAATCAAGCTCTTCAAAAAAATCTACACGTGATAAAAACAAAATGAAAAGAGGTTTATACTAAGTGCCTTAAACCCATGATGGCACCCATCCCATTTTTGCTTAAAGGACAACTTTCTTGCACACCAGTGTTATTGATGTAGAAACTCTGTGTTATTGGCTGGTAAATACCCATGAAATGAACTTTGAGCAACACCCTATAAAGTAATAAAAAGAAAAGAATAATTTTAGGAAGTTTAAACTCAGTTTTGCTACCAATGGAGGGTTCTCTTCTATAGACTGGGACACTAATACAAGTTAAATAAATTTCCACTTTCATCGCTAGAAGTCACCACAGGTTCTGCATAAAGTCTTCAGACTATAAAGCAAGCACAAAAGTACATGTTCATATGTCTCTAAGTCTTTAAAAATTTTATAGTTAAAATAAAAAGTAAAAAGGGTGTCCGCCGAGAAAGGTATACTACTTTGTTTGTTTATAATTTTTGATTAAATGAAAGAGAATGAATCGTATATTGATAAATGTTTTATTTAATGTCGGCAATTAGGTATGGAATACAATATCAGATAAATGTCCGCCTCTGTTAGCCGCAGAAATGCGAGCCCTTTTGAACAAATTTTTCATTACATTCTCACACATTTCACGCGGTATTTTATTAATTTCATTACGAATATTTCGTTTGAGTTGCTCCAGCGTTTCTGGTTTGTTTGCATAAATCTTGCTTTTCAGATATCCCCACAAAAAGAAGTCCGGAGCAGTCAGATCAAGCGACCGTGGTGGCTAATCAACATCACCATTCCTTGAAATAACTTGTTGTGGAAAGAGGTCTCGCAGTATTTCCATTGTAATCCTGGCTGTATGCGATGTGGTACCGTCTTGTTGAAACCACATGTTAGGTAAGCCCCAAGCATGCAGTTGTGGCGTTAAAATGTTTTCAATCATATCACGATATCGCTCCCCATTAACAGATACCGTAACGCCGTTTTCAATTTCAAAGAATTAAGGTTTAATCATTTAATTAAAGAATTAATGATTCCTCCTGACCAAAATACATACCAGACTGTCACTTTTATTGGATGCCAAGGTGACTGATGAATAATTTGAGGGTTTTCCATTGCCCAGAACGGAGATTCATTCAAATGAAAATGTGCCTCGTCACTCATTATGATTTTTTCATTAAAGTCGTGGTTCTCAGGGGTGAGCTGTAGCATCATATTGGCATATGTACGGCGGCGTAAATGGTCTTGTGGAAGAAGCTCTTGTGTCAACTGAATCTTAAATGGAAACAAATGCAAATCTTTGTGAAAAATTGTGGCCAAAGTTGTTCTTTGAAACCAAAAACTTTGATGGATGGTTTTGGACACTTTCTTGAACAGCAGTAATGCTTTCAGCCGATCTTGTAGTACGTTGTGGTCCATTCTTGGGCCTATTAGCTACAGTCCATCTTTCTTCGAAATCATTGGTCTTTTTGGCACCTTGTTTCTCCCAAAAATTTTACGTAACGTAATTTTACGTCACAGTAATCGATGATTGATTTTGATAAAATGTTTTAACGATTAAAACACGTTGTTTTACCGAATATTTTTCCATAATAAATTTGCCAAGTTTCTACTTCACCACTACCAAATATGAACTGTCAAGACTAATTTTTACCAAAATGGTGGCAAAACAAAGTAGTATACCTTCCCGGCGGACACCATGTATTATGCAACCTGCATATTCAAAATACATACTTTACATGCCATGTAATTATGGATTTTATTAAACAATTTTAAATCCTTTATTTACTATTTTGTAATTTATATTAAAATTAAACTACCTTTCACATTTAAAACCTTTATTAACAAAATTATAATAATGGCTTAGTAAAAAGCGACATGCTGTGAAAGGAGCATGATAGATGGTCTTGGGATAATTTCATATTTGACGATACAACAGCACACGTACTACGTCAATACAAATGCATAACATGAAAAAAAAAACAAAATGATTGCTGCGCACATTGAATGCATAGACACAATAGAACGTGAAGGTATGTATGTATCTGGAAGTTCGTTCATTATTAGGTTACATTATTAAATAAATTTGCTTTAATAAATTGAATACAATTTTTTACAAATATTTCTTCTGTAAAATTTTCTTTTATGTCAGAGGTTTTGACCCTGTGGTTTGCATGAATAACAGCGTATGTCGATTTTTCTAAATTTTGTGTAAATGGTGACAACGTATTTGATTTTAAACGGTCATTTGAAAAAATATGGACCAATTTCATACAAAATATCTAAGTACACACGTTGTTACTGCTCAATACATTTACAAATTAATACTCGTCTGAATAAAAGGTATCAGTAGTGCCTGTGTTGTTTGAGTAAAGCTTTAAGCTGTCTTATTTGCACACAGTTTTAGCAACCATAACACCTTTGTCCTTCGGCCAGGTGAACGTTGTTTGTTCGTAAGGAAGTTTTGCTTGAAAATTGAATATAAAGTTCTGAAAACAGCTCGTATGCCTGCATTGGAAATTGTATTCCAAATAAGATAACTTGACTTCATTAAGATAACGGCTTCCTTTTTCACCTAATAATATATATCGAAAAACTGGTACCAATTTGAAGAAACCGAAGGCAGATTCGAATTCAGCAGCCCAAATTAAATAACTGGTGGTTGCTGCTATCCAAAATCTTTTATACAATAAATAATCGTTAAAAATATTTAACGACAAAATTAACGTTTAACGACCAAACTTTTTTTATGTTTCCTAAAAATAATAGAAAAGGCCCAAGTCGACATAATTAGAGAAGTGTGCGTCTATATTTTCTGATATCAGATTTTGATTTTTATTCCTACAGGGGGTTTTTAAGCTCAAAGTTGACCATTTCTTAAATATGATAAATCTTCGCAACCTTTTTATAACAGAAGATATTATTTTAGGACAACGGAATTTATGTCACGGCTTAAGAAGGGTTCACCGTTCACTCGCAAAAAAAACATCATTGCTTTAGGTGCAACGGGAAAAAACTGTATAATTTTGAGGTGGTCACCTTTCGGCCACTTAATTGTTCCAATATAGTTTTACTTAGCAATATGAAAAACAAAGCATAGATAATTTTAATATCTCGTCTACTTTAAATGCTAGAGCGATTATAGAAAACTTCACAAATAGTGAAATTTTTTCTCTCGTATCGCTACCAATCAGAACTTATACAATAAAAAACCAAATGATGGCAATTTCATGTTTCTGGTACATCCATGATTATTCGATTTTTTTTTTTTAAATAAATAACGAAACTGCAAAGGAACAGCGCTTCCTTAATTTAGTAGCATTCTATATGGCCGAAAAATTATACTGAATATGTTACATAGCCGAAACCGGTTTGTATCCAAACTTGACAAGGGAGGAAGGAAATTCGTTCCAAAACTCTACACCATATAATAAAGTCTAAAATCGTTAAATGATATGTTCTGATCACGGAACCGAGATACTGCATAAGCAGGATACGTACGTCCCATATAGCAGCAGAATTGGTTCGTGTTTAAATGACATTAATATTATCTAATTCCCATTCTCTACAAATCGTAATCTTTTTTCTTCGCCCACGTCGTTGGCTTGTTTTTTAGTAAAGGACACATGTCCTTTTGGAAATTAGTTTTATTTTCAAGCCTATGAAAATCTATGTATATAAATTTTTTTATTATGACTTCAGATTTGGAAATAGGATGGCAGAGGCAAGCTAGTATACTTTTTCTGGTCCGTTTTGTCAAAAAATGGGTCTTCTATTTCATATTCTTCAATATACACCAAATTTTCAATGCTAGTACGCTACCAGAGCTGTGTTACTCGGTGTGGTTTGTGTCGAGGGTTATAAAATGTAAAATTTATCTTCACACACATATAATAATATCGACCTTTAATAACAGCCAATGCCTAACAAAGAGCATATTTGGTTGAATAAAACTTCTGTAAGAAAATCCGCAGCAAACCATGAGATGCTGTAGCAGGTATAAATTCACTGAACTTAAAATGCGTCAGTTATCATGATCAACGTAGCCATCGAAGTGGAAATTAGCTTTATCGCTTAGGATGATTTTGATGGAAAAGTCAGCATTGACTTGTTGACATTCATTAATTCAATTTACAAACAGCCTTCAAAAGGCTAGAGTTCACAAGTCAATTGGACTTTGTAAAGCCCAAGTGTTTAGATTTTCGTTGAATTTTTATACACTCTATACACTAGGGCACTTCCGTTATAATGCAACCCTGCTAAAATGAAGGGTCTGAGCTTTTAGTACCATAGTACTTTTGACAAGTCGTCTTACCCAGTCTCGTAGTGTGGAAGGGCCTTAAGCATGGACAGCAGTGAGCTTTCTAGTAAGAGTGTCTACCCAGACTGCTTGGATTCACAATTGGCACCCCGGTTCTCTGTTCCATTTTCGCTCTTCACAATTAACAAAGTTACTCGTAGCTTGTACGAAGTTCTCGAAATCTAGCAGATCAACATATATTTTCCTTAATTTTGTTTAACAATAAAGACGCCTTCTTCTTTCATGTAGCGCTCGCTTTTTAACCATAAACTGTCAGCTGTCAGAACGACTTAATTATTCGTACTAGGCCGGGAGAGGTGGGGAGTTAAAAAAAAAGAGTAGATTGTCAAATGTATTTTACTACAGTACGAATCTATTCAGTTTTATTACAGTTATGAATTGAAATGAATCTGGAAAAACAGCATTTTAAACATGATTTTACCCAACATTTATCGCTGATAAATAATTAAAATCTCAACCGAGTGCAGAGTGGCCGCCAAATGCGCGTTCACATCCGGTCAATGAATCGTTGGGGGGACAAAAAGATGAAAAGTTCAAAGTTTGCTTGAATTGTGGAACACACTTAATTTATAGAAGCAAAATATAGTTGGATAGAATTATTGGTTTTTAATAAGAACTTCGTCACATCAGCGATTTGGACGATTTTTCATTTGAAAATTTTTAAGTGATGAATGTGATTGGTACATTATGGAGAATTTCAACTCCGTATGTTCTCCTCAAGAAAGCGTATTATTTGCAAGATCACCATTACGCAATATTCGTCATTTTTCAGGAGACAAATTCTGAGTTTTTGAATTAACGCAAATTTTAACATTTTAAGACCAAAGAGAATTATTTTTTCTTATAAGGAAAGGAAGACTCAGGCTACTCATGACTACTAATTAATTTTCAAGTTTTTAAGTTTTTATATAAAAAAAGACCTTCAAGCTTGAATAATTTAATTAATTTCATTTAAAAACAGGTAAAAAGTCATAATTTAATTTTATTAAATATATGAATCCTACTTTACGACGATATACTAGCATGAACAGATGTTGGATACAAACCCAAGCGAACAAGATCAATACTGAAGCCATTGTAACCTCAATTAAGTCTAGAAAAAAATATGTCAGCGTAAACTAAACCTTGAATTGTATACTGCAGTCTGAGTTACTCTCCTGGCGTTTTTGCTGCAAGTCTAAGTTTTATATTTTAAATTATAAAGACTCGGACATACAATTTTTCAACTTCGAATTAGCGTTTTTTCACTTATGACGTTATTGCAGCAACTGGGCTATATAAGGAGTAAAAAGAATTTCTAAATATCCTAAAACTAAAAGTTTTTTCGTTATTCATCTATGTCATGTCATATCTAGTAAAATATGTCTTTTTTTATCCCAACTACGCGCCTGTACACGGGACATTTGAATGCATGTTTAGTCATGACGATGATCAATGATATTAAACACTAGATTTTTTCTTATTAATACGTTGCAATGGATATTTCTGTAAATAAAAAGGAATAATTTGTATCCTGGTCTTCTTGTCTTGCTCCTAAACTTTTCACATTACGACCATATTAGTAAATGTGGTTTGTAAATGTGGTAAGAAAATATTTCAGTTTTAATATCTTAATTTTTGATGTTTCTTTTTATTGCCATTAAACTTTTGGGGAAAGTTGACTTGGTAACATAGAATGATATATTTTATGGTTTTTGGCTGACCTAGAAGAACTGTAATCAGTTGAGTGTGAAATAAAACTAATAAGTGCATTAAACAAAGTTGTATATTGTATGTATATCATAGTGCAACACAATATTTCTTAAAAAAAACTACCAGTACTTGAATCAACTAGAAAATTTAAGGTGCAGCTTTAAATGAAAACGAACAAAATATTTAAAAACTGGCTTTAAGGCAAAAATAGAAAATGAAGTAAACTTTTGCGTATTATTAGGAAGCCAAAAGGGGTTACAATAGCGGCAGGTTGACAGTCTCTGGCGGCCAGGCGTTTTTGTTGCTGTTTATCAGACCACCATGACAAGTCATACTAACTTCACCCACAGAAAAAGCATTGTTCAAATAAACATAATCTAGGAGCAACGTATTTAAAATAATACTGGAAACACAACTGGGACGAACAACGAATTTCGTCCAACACGACGTATACGTCGGTAAAAATTCGCTGTGTAAATTCGTCGTATGAAGCACAATAACAACGAAAAAATAACAGCTGTTATCTACATAATATATATGGGTGACCATATAAAAAATAATATGTAAAAAATTAAACACTAACAAAAACACAGCCAAAAAGTAATTTTATACTTAACTACTATTTTGTAAACTTATATTAAATACTATAAAACTAAATTAAATTATTTATTATTAAAATTAATTATTATTAAAAAAACAACTTTATTTACTAAAATACTTGGAAACTGAAACCAAACATGGCCACATTGTACTGTTTTGTTCGTCGTACGTCGGCGAGAGAAATAGAAATAAATCGAATTCAAAGTTCGCCGCGTATGACGAATTTCGACCGACGTCATAATTGTGTGCATTTTGGTATACAAAAATGTGTTCTATTTTTGGCGACGAATATTCGCGGCGAAAAATTCGTCGTTCGTCCCAGTTGTGTTCCCAGCATAAAACAGTGAATAAAAAAAACTGAAGTTAAATGTGGAATATTTTGATCACTATATCAAATAAGACAGTGAATAAAATATATAAGTCTAACGATTCTTTGAGGCTATACCGGATAGATATCTAAATCTCAAATTGTGAAATATTTAAAATAATTTTACTTTCTCAGCAGCAGTGACTGTAGTTTGTTTGTCTGCTATGGGTTGTTGTTTTAATAAAACTTTTGTTTTTATTTTTAAATCAATAATTTTGGCATTTTTCTGCTCTTGCTATTTGCACATTGCTTTCGTAGCTTACACCATTCTACTATTTCCAAGTGAAAAACATTATAATGCCAATTTATGTTTCTCCACTAAGCTTTGTTATTTGTACTTGTATCATCTGCTGTGTTTATCACTACAAAAACAAAAGTAGAAGGATTAAAACTATTTTCAAAAACCTTAAAAAGGGAACTATTGTCACGAAGTAAACAACTTTTTTAGACCACAAAAAAAAAGAACAAAATCGAGGAAAAATTATGCCAATTGGAGCCCAGTTTATACTTTTAAAATAAATATATGAACAGTAAAACTTTGACAAACAGATACCGTATATGGATACCAAAAATACCATTAGAAAACTGCATGCCATGTACATTTTTCTACAGGGTGGCCCAAATGAGACCTAGTGATGTGAAACACAAATAACTTTTTTATTTTTTAACAGAATTTATTTTTTCTTTTTGCAGATTATAACTGAACTCTTGGAAATTTTAAACGAATACGTACAGTCCACAACAACGCATTAAAATTATCGATTTTTATTATTCTTCTCAACGATCAATTGTTCTGACGCAGCTAAATTACCGCCGTTTTTTTTTAACGTAAGATCAGCGCCCACATCTTCTATGATTACAAGTTTAGTTCACCATTTTGAGGAACTGGGTTCAGTTACCGACCGTTCAGACAACATGGAAGCTGTGCAGCAGAGTGTTGCAAATGTCTCAACTCGTCGCCGTTCCGGTCAATTGGGTATACCCAGAATAATATTACAGAGAATTTTAAAGTTGGATCTTAAGATGTATCCAAGTTCAAATTGTGCAACAGCTTCTACCGCAAGACCTCCAACAACGACTACAATACGCAATTCGCTTTACACAATTAGCCACACAAAATGATTTTTTAAATTATCTTTTGATGACGGATGAAACGCATTTCCATTTGAGTGGTTATGTGAATAAACAAAACTGTAGGTTGTGGTGCACCGAAAATTCAAGGGCAATACATCAGCATCAGTCACACCCAATCAGGTGCACTGTTTGGTGCGGTGTTACGGCCACAATAATCATATTTCTTTGAGAATGAGGATGAAACGCCAGAAACGGTATCCGGGGCTTCTTACAGAACAATGATCGACAACTTTTTGCGGCCAATGGTGGAGCAACATCCTAATTTGTGGTTTCAACAAGATGGAGCCAGTGCGCATACAGCTAGGCAAACTATGGACATGCTGCGTGAAATTTTTAAATTCCGATTTCCCTTAGCCTCCTTGTTCACCAGATTTAACTGCGCCCGGTTTGTTTTTATGGGGTTATTTAAAAGACAAAGTGTATGTTAACAAACCACAGACACTTGGATAGCTCAAGCAGAATATTCGAGGCAAAATACGGAGCCTGCAACCTGAAACATTACGCCTTGTAATGAAAAATACGCTAAAAAGAGCCAATGTCTGTATCGAGAAAAATGGTGGCCATTTGCCTGATGTCATATTTGACATTTAGTCACGTTAAATTTCCATAAAATGTATTTAACATATAAAAATAAATCATTTCAAAAAAACCGTTATTACAAGAGTTATACGTGTTTAACATCACTAGGTCTCATTTGAGCCACCCTGTATTATTCTTTTAATTTTCTTTAAAAAATCTCAACGACAGTTTTTAAGTTGTACAATAGTGAATGTTAAAAGAAACAGACGTTAAACCGAAGTGACGGTTAATCGAAGTTTCACTGTATTTTAGAAATCTCCATTTCTGTTAGAATTGCACTTTATGCTTTTGCCACATTTTCACATAAATATGAAAAGGCTGCGGGTGTGGTTGTCCGTTAGGTAACCCCGAGGAAAAAATTTGATTCTTGCTTTCCCTCTCTCTCTCTCTCTTATTTAATTTAGGGAAAGTTTATAATTTATACAAGTAGAACCCAAGAGCAACAAAATATTGTATAAAGTCAAAAGGTGAATAAAGTTTATAGTGTTTGAAAATATTTTAACAGGAAAATTAAATTTTCATATAATTGTTGCTAAACACATACATACATATGTACGTATGAATATGCACTTAGCTTCCTTATATGGTAGCGTATGATTGTTGCTGTTTGGTGCAGATGTTGATTATACGTTCAGATATTTGTTTTGTAGCAATTATGTAAAATGCAACTAATTAAATATGAAAGTAATAGAGGTGGGAATGTTACTTATAGTTTGGTTTCATGTTAAAATTAATAATTATTAAAAATGTATAAAAAATAATTCGCTGAGAGACTTGGGGATAATAACATTTCCGGCAAAATTAAAAGCATATGCTGACTAAGATGAAAATGGAAGAAGGTGATACTTGCAGACGTGGCTGAGAAGGTTGCGTATATTGTGTATGAATGTCCAGCATGGGGGATCTAAGCCTTTGACAAATTCTGGAAATTATAAGGCACTTTGTGGTGAGGAAGAAGACTGACAGTCAAAAGTCGACAGTCTGAAATCACTACTGTCTAGAATAAAGGTTAGTGCTAGTGGTAGCATGTAATTCAATGAAGGTAAGTTAGTAGTAAATTACAAAGCAGTTGCCTGAAATCAATTCGAGAAACGAACGGGGTCAAGAAAGGTTATACAAAGTAAGTGCTCTGCAATTACAATATGCTTGAGTTTATTACTATTATTTCCATTAAAATTGTAACGACAAACAAATTATTTAAACTGGCGAAATATGATATCACAACTCCAATAAAATGTTTTTGAGAGACATTATATGATTATTCTTTTAAAGTTTATTTAAAGAATGAGCAAACTGTATCTTAAGTGATTAGGCTCAAGTAGTCGCCTTTGTTCATAACTCTGGCGCTGCCAATCACAAACTATAACTTCTTGTTACTTATCATTCTAAGAGGATTATATTATTAATATTTAAAATACAATTAAATCATAGATTACCGTTCGCTCAGCCATGCCGCTGGCTGGCCCTCATATGGGTTGATGTCACTCAAATTTTTTATATATTTTCTCTTTACAGCAATATGCTCATATCCTACGATAAAATTCGCCACCTAAATATATCCGAACGGGTGAGTTCTTGACACATTTTCTCAGGCAAGGATGTGTTGCTCTCGCTTAACATTATTGAGACGTTCCTCACGACCATGAGCTGTCACAATGTAGCCTTCGGTATTGAATAGTTGTATCATAGCCCTACTTAAAATGTTTATATTTATCGCGAATTCCTCAAATCTTGCAATATAATCTTATAACTTTACATAATATAAACAAATATATATAAACAGGCGTACGTTATTGTGTCCTCATAATTCAATTTCACTGCATTGTAAAGGTCATAACATATTTAAATTATGTCATGTAAAATATAATCAGTGAGTTTATGGCCTTAAAGTAATTCTATTATAATAATTTATTAAATTTGTTTGGCCAAAATCGATGACATACGAGAGTGACTCAATAACTTTTGTAACTTTTTAACATCACTCGTCCCTAATTTATAAATAACACTGCGATCTTTAACTACCATGAAGTTTTGAGCTAACATCACCTGTTGTTTTTGGTAGTACTTCAATCTCGTCCATTTCAGAATGATGACTTAAATCAAGGAAACGCTTAATAAGTACTTAGACGTTCTGCGCCATTCATTTCAAAACTAAAATATGATCGTTGTGGTAGCACGTACCGTAGTGACACTAAAAGGTTCTGGACCTACAATTGAGGTGTTGGACGATCGGAGAGCAAAAGTGTGCGCTATTGTAGATACCATGGGAATATATGGTTCTGTGTTGGCAATTTTGAAGGATCAGTTGTGTTTTAAATAGCACATCATAGACGCAATTGAGTTAAAGTCCCCAAGGAGTATTTGGCTTTGCTAACTTGTAACACGGGTGGGGTTTTATGTCAATTTATTTATCCGCCCTCGTATAAATTCGTTCATTATTTATCTTCATATATACGATTTTTTATACAGGACTGACAGTTCTGGTGTTACAATCCTTGAAATTGGAAAAATGTCATTGAGAAGAAACAAAATATGGATTATACAATTAAAGTTTTTTATTTTAATTATTAACTCGACTCTTGGTGCTTTTTTAAAAAGTTTCCTGAAAGCTTTCTTTTTTCAGCCACATTTAATAAGAATATAATATATTTTTAGTCAATGGCCATAAATAGAGCCTAATTAGGTAAAGAGTAGTGATTGTACAGATATTAATTCTAATTGTAAAAAGTCGTAAAAAAAGTATGCAAGAATTGAAATTACCACCCCTGCAGTAATATTACTTTCTCAAAAGAAGTCATTGAGCTAAATTTTCGTAAATATATTTCCAATATAACAGCTGCTCGTGCAAGATAACATGACTAATATCACGAGAAAATAATCTACTTCTACTATTCAAATCAAAATTTTGCATTGAATGCAAAAGTGATTTCTAAAAATAATTTATAAATTCCAACAGGAGTCTTATATTTTCTAGTAGCCTTTCATCAGAGTATTAAGACAACTGACTTTCACATCAGGTTAAAAGATTCGGCAAATAGAGAGAGAGACGTTGGGGCAAAGAAATCTCTCTCAAAGCACTTTTGTTACAGTAGTCGATTCTTTTTTGTTTCTAACAAAGCACCTCTTGAATTTTTAGAAGGGAAGGAAGTTTGTTTTTTTTTTTGTAGTTCTGTACGTCACTAAAAAAAACATACGAAATAAATGGAAATATATGCACGCGCAGTTACTCATTAATCTTCCAAAAAACATATGGAAAAGTCTGTTGTTATAAACAAAAAAAAAGCAAACTTTACGTGAAATGAATAAATAATGAATTCAAATGCAAACAAATTGGTTGAACAGTCATGTGCAGGAGAGAATAATAATTATTAATAACGGCGTATTTGCAAAAATATTCACATGTTTTTTCTTTATTCGGGGTTTTGGTGTTTTTAAACAACTGAATTAAAAAAAAAAAAATTTATTAGGCTCCCTGGTCCATCAGTCTTCACCGTTCGTTGGTGAAACAATCTGTCTGAAATTGATATTTCAAATATAATGATCGACGGTATAGTCGACATAAGTACCACTGTCGTCCAGAGCAATATTAATCAATTGTACTTAACAAAAATTAATTCATTGTGGATGCATTGCCACTCGGTGAGTCTGGTAGCTTGCCGTCGCCCTACGTACCCCAGTTGTGTTTGTTAACGTAGCCATTTATGGAAAAATGCGCCATTATTATTATTATTACTTGTAGCACCGCAGGTCGCGTACTGCGCAGCCTCGTGCCCAACTAAAATAAACCTAGATTTTTTATAAATCTTGTAGTCATTGTAGCCTGAGTTTTAACTAAGTTGTCTGAAATATTCGCATAAAACATGTTCTGATGTTCCTGTTCTTCTTGACAGAGTCTGCAGAAGTCACTCCTATCACAACTATTTTATTTATGTGATGGTTAAGCGTCCAGTTACCAGTTCAGTGTAGAGATAAATATTACTTCTGCTGAGACTTAGAATAGCCTCAACCTAATACTTTCGGAGTCAAGGGGGGCCATTGAAGCAGACCGCCTCTTTTATTGGTCACTTTTTGACCTCCTTCTTTCTATGAATTGATTTCAGGCGACCGATTTGTAATTCACGATCGCCACGTTCGCTATGGCTTTCACACTTAACAAATGTCTGCCCGTGGCTCCAAGCCTTATGCTAGGCAGTACTGGACATTCACACACAATGTGCGCTACCGTCTCAGCGTAATCAGCAGCATCTTTGAAGACTGGCCCGTCCTTGCGAAGTTTTATTTTCCATCTCTTCCGAATTTTTCATTAGACAGAGATTAACTTCTCTACCTCTTGGGTTGGTACGTTGTCCATTTCTATCGGAGTCTCACGCTGCAACGGCTTACGAGTAATTTTAGAGTTTGACATGCCTACCTTTGTGCCTACCAGCTGAAGGCCTTCATCAGGGCTAGGTTGTGGAGAAGTTTATAACACTCACCGATCAACTTCGATCGGAACGAGTAGTGCGCTAATGATTTTAAAGCTGCCTGGCTACCTGAAGATTTGCATATTTTCGCAATCTTTCTACGTAGAGGTACTCGTAAACATATTTTAGTACAAAACTCTAAGACGTGCATATATGACTAAAAATTTAAAGCTGTTTTTCGCATTGCTATTGTTTTGCGAAAAAAATGGCCCTACAGTTCTCGCCCCAGCACTGCCAGCTTGCATCGTGGTCCTATCATTGTACGTTCAAAAATTTTAGGCTTATGCGTCAGTTGCATCTTGTCCAGAGCGGGCCTATGTCTTAATGTAGGGTTTGATAAGTTAAAGTCCGCGAAAGTTCCAAGTTCTTGTGAACAGACAGTGCGATCTGCACTGATGTTAACTGATTGCTTAAGAAACTGGATGTGAGAATCGCGCCACCGGCTCTGTCGTAAAACAGGAGAAATGCGCGAATAGTCTGCACTCAGTTTGATAATTAAATTTTATCATTGAGACATGCTGCTTGATCGTAAAACTTGCCAAGGTTCTGTTTATCGAATAAAAAACTGCAGTTTCGACAGACACTACCATAATAAACTGACCCTCACAGACTGTTAATATCTAGCCTCTCTTATTGGAAAAGCCTTTATACTGCGTAGATTTTTGGAACGAATTCCCGCCATCCCTTGTCAAGTTTAGTTTGGAAACATCAAATCTGCCTGTCAATAATTTTTTCAGTATAACAAAATTTACTTAAATTTTTATAGTCGACAAAAACCAAAGGCATTTTTATTTATCTAAAAATCAATCTGTTATTTATATTTAATACAGCTTATTAATTTAGCACAGGTTTGTATCTTTGTTAAGGATTAAGGTTACTTCTGTCCTACCGAAATTTAAAATAATTTGTTTCTATTAAAACATTTTCGTTCATTGTGTGGGTGCATCAAAGTTTGTTTAAAACAAAAAAAAAATTGTGGCTGTAGAAAAACGCAAAAACTGGAACAAAAACTTTATTTAAGTAGGAAAGTATGTCCGCTTTACAATAGAGAATGTAGCATACATTCCATGTTCCACATTTTAGAAATCAAAACTAAAAACCCAAAATTCTGTATAAACGGAGGGCGTACGAAATTTGTATACAGACAACAATAATTAGCCTTTTTGTTTCGACTGAAGTAAAATAATTTTTCAATTTAAATTTGTTCTCTTTTCTTAGCCAATTTTCCAACACTCTTTCATACAGGTAAGCAATTTAAATTGCTTTAGCGAGGTTATCCTTAAACCGAATGTTTTCACACTTTTCCAACTCCTATTTTAATGGATCAAGGCTTTCACCAGCTCGTTGTAAACACTGATTCGCACAAAAACATAAATCTGAAAATAAGGCCAATTTCCTATCCAAAACCTTCGGCCGTAAAAAGTACTGAGATCAAAATGTTGACCAAGTTTCTAAGCGTTGCTGAGTTGCCAATTAAGCTCTGGTAAACAGCTTGACATTCACTTATTCGTCCACCTTGCCAGATCATAGAAAATTCAAAAAGTGATTATTCACAATTTTTACAATTGTAGAATTCACAAGCTATGTTATCATGTCATATTGTCATAAAGTCCCAATATTTTACAACAGTAAAAAAAATTAAAAACCACGTACAATAATAACACCATTTGTGCTTTGCTTGGTTTTATAAGAATTACTATTATTTTTTTTCTTTTGCCTTTTATCTATCCTAGTGATACTTGTTAGAGATAACTTTACTTCTGGTGTTGAAAATGCAAAGTTATTTTTTTCTTTCGAAATAGCGAACGACATTTTGAGCGGTTCTTCACAGCAGTCATATTTTTTTATCTTATTATTATAATATATATGACCTTATAAGACTGTGCGAATACGATGAATGTCTACCCCTCTTCAACACAGCACTTAATTTAAATACTTTTATTTAAACATTCATTTCTGCCTGATAAGTCAGATTTCCACAAACTACTTTTTTGAGATAATGAAAACAAAAAATTAAACTATTAAGGATAGTTTGTAAAGCCAAACATTGGCATTCCCACAAGCCAAAATTACAAAAAATACTTTGAAATAAAATAACACAGATATGACTTTACCATTTGCAATGGGGTTGGTTTTGTTTGAAAATAAGTTTCCGAATCTTCCGTTTACATATATGAAAATTCTTGTGACTGACTCAGGAATAACTCAATCGCTGTGGCTAGTTTATGTTTACTTAGTAAAGTAATTGATTTAGAAGAATATTTCTTGTTTCTTTCTCAGCTGCTTAAAACCTAAATTAGCGAACCCATGAAATTGTTTATGCTTAAGTTTTGTTTATGGTCATCCTGCTTCAATTATTGCATCAGAGCAAACCTTTAAACCAAAATACAACCGCTAAATAAGCTAGGTTAGCTTCCTGGTATTATGCCAATCTCGCCGGACGTTACTTTTTTCTTAGACTATATTGCTTCTCAAAAGTTAGTGAATGCCCAAAGAAACATCTGGCCAAGGCGAAAGTTCAAAAACCTAAAATTTTACCAGGAGATCGTAAAATACCATTTTTCGTCCCCGATTTTTTTGACATACAAAATTATTTAAAAATTATATAAATATTAAAAAAATGGATTAATGTCGCCTTAATACCATAAAAATCAAATTCTTGAGCTTTTCTGCATATTTCTTCAATCACACCCCGGGGAAGCTGCCTTCCCAATGCCTACTAAATTCCCTACCGCCCAAGAATAATAACAAAAACACTTTTTTGTAATTTATTACTTCACATTATTTAATTTAATTAAAAGAAGTCGTCGCGCGGCACTTTCCTTCATAGACTATAACGTTCTTGCAAACCTACGGTCCAGCATACGGCCCACAAACCGTATTGGCATTGATAGCTCTTGAACTGCCTCTGGCTGCTCTTCACACCCAGAAATAAGGATCACCTGGCTTCAGTTCTTGCAATAGATGTAGCTAGTATGATTTTATGCCACAGCCCGTACGTAAACTCTTCCAGGTGGTCGAATAACGATAACGAATGGCGATTCTGATTGACTCTGGCCGGTACAGCAGCAATATTTTCCTCGGTGAGCACTCTTCGTATACGATTGGGTGGATTAATGTCCAATAAAGTGAAACTGGTGGGAAATTTGGTCCCAACAGCTTGAATAACCTCTTCGGTGGGTTTTATTTGAGATTTATGACGACCATAAAATGAATTTAATTTACGCAACATATTTCTCACGCAGCACGAACTTTGATTAAACAAATTTAGCGATTTGCAAGCGTTGTTCTTTTGTTATTCTATTCATGATGAAATAGCAAACCTTACTGAGCATTTTTGGCATTGCCACATGTCACGAATCTTTTTTTTACACTGAAGTACCCTATATTAAAGAGTTACCCGAATCCTATTTCTTATTCAAATTGTTCACACCATTTTAAAAATTTGATTGTGTTTTAATAAAAAAACAAAAGAATAAAAAAAATATTTTGAAACAAATAAATTACAAACTATAGCTGCCAAACAAGTGTTCTTTTATATTTATGTTGACTCACACTTGTGTTTAAAACTTTCTGCTGAATGTGCTCAAGTACTGCCATCTACAAACACTTGTAACAAAAAGTAAAACTTCTTTAGGCAGACAAATAAACAGTCGACAAGAAAAACAATTTAAGGCAAGAAACAGAAACAACAGTAATAATAAAAAAAGGCAAAAAATAATAAAAACTACAAATTTATTTTGTATTTTGTACAAACAAAAACACTTAACAATAAATTACGAACATTTGAATGCATCTCAGAACTCAACACTTGCTTCTCTCTACACAAAACATCATTTATCCGTGTGTGTAAAAAACTTGTCTGTCAGGTCCGTGTTGTTTGAAAGTAGTACCAGCTATAATTTTGGAGCCCCTAAATTTCCTAAGTGTAAGAGATACAGTCCCCACAAATTGTGTTAGTTGGTGCTTGGCTAAGTCATTGAACCGAGACGTAAGTCCAGGCCTGGTATACTTGCGCCATAGACGGAGTGCTACAGTAGTATTCATGGACATCAGTCGATCATAAAAATAATAGAAAACGAAATTACAGCCTCGCCGATAAGAACGTTAAAAAGTACCTGCCACGACTAACCAATATAAATACGCTTAAGGTTTACAGGTGAAAGATAAACAAATGGATGAACCGGGAAAGTTACCTGAAAAAAATTACAGCCAGCTTTGAATTGCACATAGTCACTTCTGGTTTAGAGGAACCCTACCGCAGATTCCCATGGGATCTCGATACAATGCGAATGGTTCCAAGCAAATGGGGAGAACGTAATTTTGTTGAGGAATCCGAAAATTGTAATTACTCTCGCATATGTGAGAATAACACAGTCTCACAGCTACGGAGTGTGTGAACGAGTTCAAGGGTTAACCGGTTAACATTTTCAAGTCACAAAGAGCTTTAAAACCCACACTCTTTCAAATTGCAAGAAAGCAAGTAAGGATTAACTCTAATATGGTTGGAACTTAAATAGCAAACTGTACGACATTTAAAGGCTGAGAGCTGAAGAGCAAAAGCTAAAAACGTGAAACACTTTCTCGGCCTTAAAAACTGCGTTCAAAAATGTACTGGCAGCGGTCCACAGAGCACTAAGTCTCTTGAATCCGACAAAACTGAGCATAAACAAAGGAACCGGCTGAAATTTAACAAGTTCTGGATCAGTTATATAACGAGTGTTTATACGTATCACGACCTCAGCGCTTGAAATAAGGCACAAAAACCTATACGGGATATAAAGAAAAGATACCGAAACACTAGGACATTTCCTATACCATTAGCGCTTATTCGCTCATGATACAATAATGGATAGAACGCAACTAATGGGCTCTACTGAATGAAATTACTAGAATTGTAACGACGATTGGTAATAATGACGATTGGTATGTACAAAAGGCATGGACTTAATCAATGTCAGTTAATGGCTCACACGTACTATTTAAGTTCATGTGAGCAGTTTCAGTTTACAATCACAAGCGCGAAAATCGGTCAGAGGTTTATCTGGATTTCACAGTCTTGGAATTACACGTTGATACTTTCATTGCGGCGCGTGTGCAGGCCAGGACATCTGAGAGTATCACAGACCAGTTCTTGCACAATTTGATTGTTAATAGATGCAATTGAAAGATTTAGGAAGCTAATGCAGCTTGTTGGACCGAATTTCCGTCAATCCTTGTCGAGCTTGGCTTGAAACCAACCCGTTTTCGGGTATGTCATTTGTAGTTTCGAAAAATCTTTTAAAACCAAACTTGACAAGGGATGACGGAAATTCATTCCAAAAATCTACATCAAATCACATTCTCGATATATCAAATCAAGAAGCTACTATCCTTATAATGGAACGGCTGCTCTTTTATAAACCTATTAACACAAATACACAGTTTACTGCGCTCGTGAATGAAACTTCAAACAGCTACTGAAAGCATCTTTTTATTATACAGGGTGGGCCAGAAAGAATTGCGAATTTGAAAAAATCATTAAAAAAAAACTACGTACAAACCACATACAAATTTTTATTTTTTACAAAAATTAACATCTGGGAAATTCAGTTCTTAAAAATAACATCATCGAGATGTGCACCATCGCGCTGCAAACATTCTTCGAATCTGAACCTCAAATTGGTAAAAACTCGCTGGCACATTGCACGGGAAATATCTGCCATTTCTTTTCAGATATTGGTCTTCAACTGGTCAATTGTGGCTGGGTTATTGGAGTAGACTCTACTTTTTAGGTATCCCCACAAAAAAAAAGTTCAGTGGTGTGAGATCCGGACTTCGAGGAGGCCATTCAATGTCACCTCGGCGCGATATCAGTTTCTCAGCAAACATCTCGTTTACGACCGCCAAAGAGGCATTAGCTGTGTGGCATGTCGCGCCATCTTGTTGAAACCATGTCGCACGATTTCAGATCTTTCAACAAAATGCGACGCAAAGATGTTCTGCGCCGGTAAAGTGATCCATTGCGACTAAATATACGAGAGCTACTTAACCCCACCACCCGCGCAGTCCCCTCTCTAACGCTTTAAACGCAAGAGTGTTTTTAAAATCGTATTCCCTTCTGGCCCACCCTGTACTTAAGTTTCGTTATTTTTACCAGAATTAACGAGATAAATCACTCTCCGTACTAAGAACCGCCCATAGGTTCGAGAAAAAGCTATTAGTCTATATGGCATGTGTTCGGACCTTGCCTGGTCTTTGTTATAAAAAATATTTTTTCGTTTATCTAGAGGACTACCGTTAGAATATTCTTGTGTACCAATGAATAGCTGCCTTCAGTTTAAGAGCGCATTCGATACAAGTTCAATATCTTTTTACGTTGCTCGACAAAGTTTAAACTTTTTTTAAAGTTTCAAAATATTCGCGTGTTAAAAATTCAATTATGGATGAACTAAAAAGTTTGTGTTTCAAGCAATATGGAAATAAAAAACTTATTAGTGGCATGGTCGCAACAAACATATCATGTTCTCTACAAAAAATACATTGTTGTGGAAAACATATAATGGTTGCCACACACAAGGGATTGTCCACATTTAATCTTCAAATGATTTCTATTCGTAAAAAGAGCAACATGATTGAGTTAAACCATTAAATTTTCACTAAAATACAAACCACAAACAACATTTTAAACTCTACAAAAGTAATGTAAATTCTTACCACAAAGTGTTCTTAATAGACTTAATATGTAAAACTGTTTTGCTATTTAATCAAAGTATGAGGGTGCTGTGGTTTAAGTGGTTAGCACTTTGACTATTAAGAATTCGATTGCTTTATTTGCCTGTGTTTGTTCCTCGTAGGATAAAGAAAGAGATAACACAACTTTCCGCAAAGGAAAATCATTTATTGTAAATTAATTGATTTTAACTCAAAAGAATTTATTTAGTTCTTACTTATTTAGTGTTGTTATTTTTTTACTAAAAATAATTATTTAAAATTTTACTAAAACTCAAAATCATTTAATTGTTTTCAAAGCTGAGCGATGTGTCCTCGACCATTTGCTCATCTATTTTCAAGTTCATTGAAGAGTGTGCGTACTTTATTCATCTGTTTGTTGGCTCAGTGTTTGATTGATATTGATTTTTCTAGTTCGTTGAATAAGTTATTGCCGAAATAATATTTTAATTTTTATCGGCTGAATATTTTTCATTTAGTCTTTGGGTAAATAAGAGTATTTTTTACGCATTGTCCTTGTGGGGATGTTGGTCTTACAATCAGCAAATGCAGTTCCTTAAAATTAAATTAAAGCAAATTTGAATTTATTCATTTGTTTATTTGTTTCCATCCGCAAAATTATTGTTGAGTTATAGTTTTCTTTTGTAATTTTTCGGTGTCACACCCTCACCTCCCATACAAAGTAGATACTTACTATCGTATATCTGGAAAACCACAAAATCGAGAGTCGTACAATTTTGTAAGAATAACTTTCTTATCTGGGGGGAGTGGCAGCTCTCATCCATAATAAACATCTCTTCTCACAAGTAACAGCTGTAGGGTACTGATTGCACATCAAACATCCAGAAGGTACTAAGAAGATAGTCCAGGATTCTACGACTTACCGTCTGCGACCCAGTGATATACGAAGCGGGGATCTGAAAGTTCGCACCATATAGGAAGAAATCAAAAATCCTCGTGCAAATATGTAAGCAATCTCCATATTTGCTCAATCCCAACTGTCTTGTGCGGGAGACGTAATCGTCTTTTTCTACATTTTAAGTCTCCTTTCGTTTCAATTTAAGCATTTTCGATTGATTGTTTCTCTGTTCTCTGAATGCTTAAAAATTTTTGATGAATTCTCGATTGTTTGGTGAATTGTAGTAAACAGCGAAATTGTGTTAAATTTTTGATAAAAATTTATAGTTTTTATTTCTTTAGCATTTGGGTAATTTTCGAAATTTGGTAAAACTTTTGTTAATTTCAAAATTGTGTTGAATTTCCGAACTTTTTATTACTTTTCAGATTTGTAGTGAAATTAGAGGTTTTATATATAATTTTATTAATATCTTATATTTTATTTTAAAATTTTCATAATTTTTTTGATCAATTTTCCGCTTTTTGGTGAAATTCAAAAATTTGGGAATTTTGTTTTTTTTGGTAAAATTTTGGTTTTTATTAATTACTGATGTTGTAGCAATACAATTTTTTAATTCTAATTTTTCGGTAATTTTGCAAATTTTTGGTGAATTTTAAACTTTGGCAATTTCGTAATTTTTGGGTGCAATATCGGGTTTTGTTTTGTAAATTCCGATTTGTTCTGGAAATATTGTTAGTTTTTAATTTTTATTTTTCGGACTATAGTTTCGGTTTGTGGTGAATTTTCGAATTCTAATAAAAGTTATAATTTGTATAATTTTAAAATATTTTTGTGAATTTTTAATTATTCAGATTTTTATTGTTTGTTATTTTGGAATTTTATATGCTTGATAACTTCGAGTTGATTAAAATTTCGACGTTTTTTATGATTTTTCGACAAATATGTATATAAAATTGTGTTGAAGTTGAATAATTAAACTTTGGGGAATTTGCGTTTTCCATGAATTTTAAATTTTTGACAAAATAAAATTTTATTACCGTTTTTAGATTTTGCGGTAAATATTCGAATTTGTGACAAATTTAAACGTTGGTAAAGAGTGTTCTTTGTAGTTATTGATATGTTAAGGGTTTTTTAAAACTTTTTCAATTCGGTGCAACTTTTAGGTCCGTAGGGCGGCTTCGGATTGATAATTTCTTGTGGGGACTTTATAGCAAATTAGATAAGTATTCAGAATATGTGAATTTTATGGCTTGTATATAAGCGTTTCCTCGCAAGAGTGAGAATACCAAAAATGTAACATTTCCTGGTAACTATTGGACCTATAATTATTTTAAATACCGAAAATTTGCCAGGTTCACTTGTAAAGTGGTCAACGTTTTAAGATCCTGGTTTGTTTAGTGCCGGCAGAAAGTTGAGTTTAACATCGGACAGACGGAAATAGTTTTTTGAGCTTCCGTACCTCTAAGGATCGCTCCCACGACAATCGGATCTTGGCTCCGGATCGACCCGAGCCACATTCGTTGTAGAAATTTTAAAAGCAATGACAAACCTATATATATCATTTTAATTTTTGTGAAAGGTATGAAAATAGACTCATTGAGCGAGACGTCTCTTTCAGCCCAATAGAAGATAGTGTATTAAGATATGGTAAATAGAGATAGTTTTATAAAAAGATATACTCTAGCGTTTTCTTATTCTCCTAATTACATTTAAACGTTTAAAACTAAAAAGTCAACCTAATTAAAAAATAATTCCTGCTATGAGATTTTGCTTCAGACTTGGACATAACGCTGTGAAACCAAGACAAAATCATACCTATAAGGCCCTACTATCGATTAATTTTTTTGCTATTTGGTTTTTTAGTGTAAAAAAACGATTCGTGATGTGTGCCAAAAAGCTCCGTAAGGTTTCCTATTTTACCATGAATAGACTAACAAAAGTACAACGCTTGCAAATCGTTAAATTTTTTTTTAATCTAAATTCGTGCTGTGTAAGAAATGTGTTTCGTAAATTACGTCCATTTTGTGGTCATCACAATCGACCCACCGACCAGGCTTTTGTGAGCAAATTTTAGTGGACTTTAATCCACAAATTCGTATGTAAACAATGCGTACCGAGGAAAATACTGCTGCCAGTGCAAATGAAGATTCCGATATGCCAGTTCGTTAATGGTGCAATGATTACCGACTCTTTTTTGCCCAAAATGGAAGACTTGCTTGACATGTGGTTTCAAAAAAACGGTGATGCATGCTACACCTCATTCGATACAATGAGAATATTATATTGCCAAGATCATGCGAATTGACCCCACTCGAGTAATTTTTGTGGGGATACGTAAAGTCTCTTGTGTACTTTTAGTTACATATAACTGAAATTGATACCTTGCATATATAATTATTTATCTGAGTTTTTTAGCTATTTAAATAAAAAACAACTTTCCTATGCAACATTTTCTATTCAAAACGACTTGTTGTGCAACAGTTACCCTGCCTGCCCTAGAGCTTCGAGGTCTTCCCCAATATATTGGTAGTACTATACTTAGGAAATAAGGCAGCGCCAAGCCCGATATCAACATAACAAAAACTCTTAAATAGATTGGTGCGATAACTGAGTCTGTCAAAAATCTTATCAGAAATTTTAACTGATAATTTCAGAAATCTTCAGCTGCTTAAACCTGGCGTCAATGTTACTGGATTTCATAATATAATTTTAATGTATGCCCCACTACTTATTATAAACGTTTATATAAATATTGATTTCTGTAAAGTTATATTGAATTAGCATTGTTAACTAGCATGACAATATAGAATATCTTTGAAACTATGCTGCTACAGAATGAAAGACAAACTAGTTCCAGAAAATAACTCTGCAAATTTTATGCATCAAAAATTCAATAGAAAATAAAAAGTCATTACTGTAATTAAAACAACGTTACGCTTATTCAAGAGGTAGGACAAGGTCGAAAACGTAATCAGTATTCAGTGTTTGGTGCAAATGGTCTTGCGAAAGTGCAAGTGCAAAATATGGAAGATTTTTAATGAAATCCAAAAAGAAAATGCACAAAATTTGTGCTGAAAATCATAAAAAATATACCATATTTTGCATTAACACTTTTGCAAGACCATTTACACAAAACACCAAATTCCATTATTATTAAACATTAAAAACTGGAATAAATTCGGAACGAATTTCCGTCACCGAAACTGGTTTGTCACCAAACCAAACTTGACAAGGGATGACAGAAATTCGTTCCAAAATTCTACATCAAAACAAGAATCAATGGAATAAATTCATTTTTTGAAAACAAAATCTTTTACAGACTACTGCAGGAAAACTTTAATAACTTAAACACAGCTTTTGGTAAATTTTCATCGTCCTGTTTATTTTATAAAAAATGGAATTGAAGAAAAAAATAATCAAATATAATTTTCTCTGTTACATTTGTATGAATGTAATTTCTATCAACCTGGGATGCCTTCGCTGGGCAAACTTGTGATTTCCATTTATCTAGATATCGAGATGAAAACTGTTAATAGAGAAGATAATATTGAAACTACGGTTTCAGAGAAAGTGACTGCGAAGTCAGAACATAAAGATGGCATTGTTTATCGCTGCTGGCTTATTTTCTACAGCGCTACGTGAATCATTGCTAGCCACACTAAGAAAAATGAAAATCTGTCAAACAGATTTTCATTTTAAACTAACAAGAACTCAAATAAAACTGAACTGTAAAAATATCAACAATTTAATCTCATTCTCTGGTTGTTGATTTGACATTTCGATAGAGTGATTTGATTTAGACTTTTGGAACGAATTTCCGGTTTCGGCTATGTGCCATTTTTCAGTGTCACTTTTCGTTCTAAAAAGTTTGTATCAATTCGTTGGTGTTTTACTGTTTGTCAAGTATCAATTTTTCATGTGAGCTGGTAATAGGCGAACCTCGTATGTCACGCAGACATCTGTTAGGTGTGAACAGGTAACAGCGAAAGCTCGTAGGTCGATGTGTTGCTTATTTTTAGAATAGTATTACAGCGCATCTGGCATTATGTAAACGCGTTATCGGAAGCTTGTGTAGCCATTTTATTCTTTACTTAATTCGCCGCGAAAGGGGGCGCTGTGATATAAATGTTGGACATAGCAAAAAAATGTATGTTACTAATGGGCAGCGGCTGTAATACTAATCCAGGCGAGTAAAGCCATCGCATACTTAATACTCAACGCGCTAACCACTTAAGCCACATTAGCCTCTCTCTCTCTCTCCGATCTAATTCTCATTTTCTTGCGCCACCAAATTTCATTCATAAAATTTCTTTTCATTTTTTGTTTATTCGCTGGAACCGCAAACAATTCAAAACAAAATATAAAAAGCCGTGGGGAAAAGGCTTCATTTAATTCAGCTGCCTCAAGTATAGCTGCATTATATTCATATGAATACAATAGACTTCATCATACTCGTATTTTCTATTCACAAACAACGCTCAACCATAACCTCTCCCTGTTCACCACACACTCACTTAATTACATAATCTTGTACTTATTGGAAAAAAATATATTTCAAAAAGGCTACAAATTGAAGAAATATAAAAGTAAAAGCATAATATTTATGTAAAACATACCATTAACTGTGTGCTGTTTTAATTCACTTTATTGTGTATTTTGCCTGAAAATAAAAAGAATATCTTCTCATTATTTGTTTGATTAATGAAATCAAACAACATTACGTTATTAATTATAAATAATGCAAAACAAATATTTTATATTCTACGATTTTCACATTTAATTACGAATATCTTATTTAGGGGAATTCGGAAATGTTTTAGTTTGAAATTTATTGAACAGTAACATGGAAATATGATGTAAACAATTCAAGCAAAGATGTATGCGGAAAAATTCACAAGAATAAGATCTTAAAGAGGAACCAAACAAAAATTCTAAAGTGCTGCAGAGACTCCAAGTGGGTTAAAAGGGCAATATTTTGTCAACACAGGTTAAGTAGTTTTCGATTAAGGCAGGGCGTTACTGATGTATAATAAAATAGCTGCATGTGAGGCGGGAGCGAAAATATGTTTGCAATATGAAATTGTAAAATGGCACAGTGGCACGGATACACAAGGACCAATTTTCATTAACCCTATACATCCGGGGGGAAATCATTCGACTGCGGTTCATTCCAAAGGACCCCTCATCGCATGATCTTCGTTGCCAATTCACGTCACTTCTGCAAGAGATAATAATATTATGTGTCAAAACTTATTGCTTTTGAATTGGGTAAGGACTCCTCGCGATTCATATCAATCTATTTCAAGGATAGTAGTGTTACAAAGTAATAGTCATAGATGTGTGAAACGACCTATTCTACAAATGTACAAATACGCAATATCATAAACATAAAGCAAAAACAAATTGCGTAGCAGAAATTCCCCGAACCGCGATTCAGAGTAGAAACAAAAACAATTTCTACAGCAAGCAAAAGTAAACACAAACACATATACAAGACTACTAAGCCAGCAACTGAAATAACTGATGCGCAATTTCGCGTATATTCGGGACATTTTCTCTATATAAAGGCGCCGTCAACCGCAAAAGATATAGTTGACTTGAGATTTCATAGAGTGAACATCTGTGTGTACAAAAGAAGTGTTAAGTGTACATTGTCAATTAGTACTAAAGAGTTGTATATAAGATTGTTAAGTACCGAATAAAACTGTGTACTGGTAAAATCATAAAAGAGTGTGTATTTTCATATTTGCAATTAAACGAAACCTACAATATAACGTTTATTGTGGTAATAAAAGTAACAGTACTATACGGGGTTTTATCAAACGAGTTAAGTAGAAATTTAGGGCTACCGCAATGTTCCGTACTTTCTCCTACTCTATTTCATATTTTTATAAATAATCCTCTATGTCAAAATAGCACCATTTGCCATTCGTTTTCATTTAGTAATGGACCAAGCCTTCCGCAGCTTGAAAACATCAGGCACAATATGCATGATATGCTCAAACGAGATATTGCGTAAATCACCGAATGGGGTCGATTTAAAAGCCCGTGAGGCCCAAAGTTGTGTGCTTACTCACATACGCTAGAATGGGTGGGTGGTGTAGATTAAGAAATCGGAAACTTTTGATGATCTGGGCATGAAAATCTAGTGTGTTGTTTGATTATACATGTTTTTCAGATTGCTGAAGAAACACTCAAGTGCCTCGGTTTTTAAAACAGCGTATGAGATACTTCATTTTATATGAAGTCCTTATTATTTACACCCACTTAAATTCGATCGAAAATGGAACAGAACTCCCATTATCGGTGCTTCTCCATTTCCAAGCTCCACGACCGCGTACAAGAGGGGCCGAAAATACTTATCTGCGACAGTAGGGTATCCATCTCCATTGACTTACTGGAACATCGACGCAATGTGGGATGCGTGTCATTCTTTTATCGTTACTACAACGGAACGACCTCCATTGGAAGTAGGGAACTTGTTCCTGATACCCGAACATTTGTACGTGCAACACATTCTTTATTAAGGGCTCATACGTGTGTGGTAGATTAGTCATTGTACTGCACAGCATACTACAGAATAAACTAGTTTTTTAGCCGTATGTGGTATATACTTCGAGCAGAAGTCTCTCCTGCTACTTTCGATATGGGAAAATTGAAGTTTTTAAACAATACTTTCGCTATCCCCATTCGTTTAACTTTTTTACTTAGTTCCAGCACAATGCTTTGCATGAGTAGGGGTCATTTCCCGAGCGCTGGTCAGAAACAAAATATATTATTGTAGCATTCGCTATGTGGCACCTTATGCCGTCTAGCTAGAACCAGATGTCATCCACGTCCATAATTCTTAATTCATGAAGGAAATAATTTATAATCATTATTTTGCAACTCTTGGTGTTAAAAGCGATGGCCACACCAACGATTTTTTTTATTTAAAATTACGAACAAATAATGCAACCTGCCCAGAACCCTCAGTGAACGTAACTTTTTATCACTGAATTGATATCTACTGAACGTCAATTAGGTAACTGTGTTCCGAAATAAGGTAATGCTTAACAACGTTCATCCAAAAATCAGTTGTAGCTGCGGGTCAATCATGTAACTTGCTATGGTCAGTTGATAATAGTGACAAAAAACAACAAACACCTTTGTTAGATACTGCCTAGACAACAGTACTGCCAAAGACTGTTAACTGCCTTCAGTGGAAAACCCAGGAAAAGCTGAAGGAGTTAAAGTAATCCAAACAGCTGATTTGAAAACACGTAAGCACGTTATTAGCAGTTCTCAACAATTACAAAGTAATGAAAATTTTACTTCCAAAGGCTTACAGCTATAACAATGTATGTGGGTCACGTAGCTATGATACTAAAAATAATATCGGTAACTAAAGGGTGGTTATCTTATAGTCATTTCTGTTTTAGCAGCAATGTCAGCAGAAGCAGGCAATAGCCACACTTCCACGCATCTCATGACCAAGACGTTGTTAGCAACACTCTGGACTAATCCGGACAGAAGCCGCACTTCAAGACGTTCAATAACCACTGCGTTCATACAGTGATCCAGCTTAGACTTTTGGGAGGATGGGGAAGTCTTACCGAAAACCAACAATTTAAATTTAAAAAAAATAAGCCAACTGTTGCTTTTTAATCTTTTTTTCTTTTCCGTCCCTTTTGATTCCGCGCCAGCTTTATTTTCTGGGCCCTAGAGATGGCTGGAGGACCGCTCTAAGCTCGATAAATCACTGCTACACTTCTGCCCTTGACAGTAAAATGTCGCCTCAGGTAACCGTTAACAATCTCGACATAAGATTTAATATGAAACGGTGGAATCAAATGGAGAGTTTTTTGTTCAGAGTGCTCATTATTTAACAGGTTGCATGTGGTTTTGAATACTTCTGGCATGTCGCTATTAAAAAAATTTATATAAAAAGTTAATTTTTTAATCCAAACAACTTTCAAGGAAGTCAATTAGTGTCCATAAACTGTAGCGTGAATACAAGGCAAACAATAAAATCTTACACTTGCCATGAGACCATAACCAGTGTGCACGTAATATTTTATAAAGTTACGTACATACATGTGCACTTTGTGGCACTACTTGAAAGGAATACTGTTGATATTCAAATAATACAAATAAAACAATCATAAATTACAATCGAAATGAACTTGTTTTCCTCACTTATTTTGTTACGAACTCACACACTTTCAATAAGTCTGCATCCAGTCTACTAGCAAACAGACAGATTTCCATAAATTTACTTCTACAGTTAAAGAACGCAACGAAGCCAGCAAAAAGGACGTTGTTGTTGTTGTTGTTTTGAATGTTTAAATTCAAGAGCTCTTGCAACACAATAAACAGAATTGTTAAGAGTTATGACGTGCATACATACGTCTGTATATATCAGATAAGCCTGTAAAAAGGGTTTGTTTTTGGGTGTATAGTTATTTTAAAGAACTTGCCACTATACAGCAGCCTTATTTTGTATTACGTATGTTTGTAATTCTGAGTCAAGAGTTATGTCATGAGTCTTAAAATCAATTGGTTTTAGAATTTTGGTTTGTAAGTTACGGGTTTGGAATAAAAATGTGTGAGAAGTTGTTGTAACACTCACATGAGCAAACACCGTACATATAAAGTTGTAAGTGAAAATTTGAAACAAAAACACTATTCGTAGAGTAATCCTAACGAAGAAGCAAGAGAAGTGTGTGAAGCAAAACAACTTAAGTAAACACAGTGGGGCTTCATTCAACATAAATGATATTGCACCAGCTATGAAGACTATAAAACACATGCAAATAATTATAAGTTCCGATCAACTGCAAAATACACTGCATGAATAATAACAACGTATGTCCTAGTAGATAATATGTCAGAATTCTAACTTATATTGACATATTTCCTTAGTACAAAAAAATTTAGAAGTTTAATTAAAATAATTCTAAATGGGTCAACATTTTCCAAACATAATTTTAGTCCCACGTGAAGAAATTTAAAATTGGCAAAACAAATCATCTTACGCGATTATTCATGAAAAGAAAATTCAAGGAAAAATTTATTGAAAAATTATTCTGCTAGATATTTTTGTCAACTGGATCAAACACACTTGCGCCGTAAACTATGATAATGTGTTTATGTGTGTAAGTTTAGATATGAATTTACACACGTACAAATTTAAGACTTAAATTACAACTGAGACACGTTCTATAATAACTGAAATTTAATAAGGTTCCTTGCGTCTATTCAAGGACCTATTACAGTGTTTTAAAGATGTAGATTTTTCTTTCCAATGACAACGCCATAATAGTGTCATTTTTCTTTTTCAAACAAGTGTTAGAACCCGAACCGGTTCTATCCCCAAACAACCGGTCGCATGACAAGTTATGTGACAGTTCCGTTCCTTCTAGAATAACTTTAATCGACAGCCTAAATGGTGTGATTCCATCCCCTTGGCTTTTCTGTTGCAAGGAGTCCCTAAGTGGCAGATATATAGCATGAAGGTGTTAAAATCACAACCAACTGTGCCAACCCACAAATTCAGTCCGAATTGTACTCCAGACGCAATAAAGTTCAGATATCACCAATTGGCATCAACCAATTAATGTCGTTCATAGCCCATTCGCCAAAATCGTTCGCAATTTGTTTAGGAAAATTGTGAGCCGACCGTCTACAGAGGACCCTACACTTCCTTTTAGAAACGTACATACACCCCCGAAGCAAACTTCGCCTCTAATGAGAAAGTGACAAAGTTTAAAAAGATCGTCCTCAAATTTAGAAGCTTTCAAGGAATCGCATTTGTGGTTACGTATCTCCTTAATTCCGATTCATAACGTCCTGTATACCTTTGGCGATGGATATGTAGAACTTTGGCCAAGAAGGTATACATTTTTACGGGGACCTTATCGTGAACGACATTTAGGTCGGGTGAAATAAGTTTGTCAATCGGTTGCGTTTAAATTTTCGAACACACCAGATGATATATGTATGAAAGGAACTATTAAAATGGCATAATGAAGTTTCTCTAAAGCAACTTGCCCCAAATTATGCTTAACTTAAATTCTAACAATGAACTTACGAACCTGGAAAAAGTTTGCATTTCATAACTTTCGAGGAAGGAAAATCGATTTAAATCCAATTTCCTTAGACCACATAACTTACCGGACGATATCAACAGCCACGATTTCCAGATTTCTATGCCTAAGCATCTTTGCCTAAGTCACATTCGGAAACGCTAACTGGTGTGAATATATTATTTGATTAGATTCTAGCAGAAAAAATTCAATCTTCAGTGTTAAAAAAACTATGTTGACTATAAATATTTTTTAACTAACCAAACAATCGCACGTACCAGCAGCATGAGCATCTTTCTTGTTTTGTAGCATTGCTTTTCTTTAAAACTATCACTACACTTAAAAGGTTTGTATTTGAAATATAGCAGCAACAATTAAAAATAATAATATCAAGAAGTAGCTTATAGAATTAAATAATTTCCTGTTTCCTTGAAGTATAATTTTTATGACTGAATTATTATTATATATAGACAGCAGCCGCAAAAGTAAAAAGTTGCCGTTAGTACTTTTGTTGCCAAGCCAAATGTTTGGTGTCACCTTTCTTACTGTAGCTGTTTGTTAATTTATAAAAGCTACAATAAAAAATCTTAAGCAAATCCTACATGTGGAATATGTTACTTCCTTATCTATTTGAAAAATTAATAAATCAAACTATATATATTTATAAAAAATCACTATTGCTCTACAATTTCAGAGTACTAACAGATTGATTGCCGTCATATATGTGATGGTGCTGCTTTTATTGCCGTCCTATTTTCAACATTGCTAGCATAGCAATATCATAAATAAATTAATAAGAAAGAAGAGCTATTTTTTGACAGCAAATATTTATGATTTTTCCTCTTGTACTTATTTTCAACCGCATACTAACAGCAAAATCATTGTTAATAAAACTAGCCGAATTTACAGCAAATAGCAATTTTTCCGTGCTATTGCTATTTCGCAACTAGCATTTCAAGCATTAGTATGGTAGGCATAGAAAATCATTTAGGTAGTCGAAGAATAACAGGTATCCGTAGAATAAAATTGAAGTAGCAATCGAAGTGGTAAAAAAATTAAATATCCAGGATTATAAAGAACGAGTACATATGTGAGATCAGTGTTGCCGTGTTTGTTATTCTTCGCCAAAATTGGTTATTTCGTCTCCAGTATTTACTCTTGTACATATTTATTCGTCTTGGTTATAAAGAAATGTAGAGTTCATGTTATTCATGCTTTCTTTATGACGTTACCAAGTGTTTAAGAAATAGAGCCCTCTCAGACTACGGCACTAGAACACGGCAACCATAAGCATTAACTCTTCTTATATTTTTTACATTTGTAAAATTTTGGATAATAACAAGAAAATATGAAAAATGCGAGTAATAATAATTTAATTCTGAGACCTATAATTACTAGTGAAGGGTTACTTTGAATAATAAAAATATAATACGAAGGTCATTAACATAAACGGCAACACACAGTACAAATGCTTTTTTTATATAGTTTTGTCCAATATTTTATTTTTTGACTGCTGCTACTGCTACTTCAATGTTATTCTATGCCCACCTCTGTTATGCTCAATGTTCTGTTAGTGCTACTTCAGATAATATATCACTTGGTTCTTGTATGACTGCTAAGACTATTAAATAAAACTATTTTTGTTGCTACAAAAATTTAGAAATAGCAATAGAATCAGAAAAGTATCCCTTCGATCTGCTACTAAAACTACTGTTACTAAAATGTAAAGGCCCTAGTAGTAACAGTAAATAGAGGACTGCGAGTTTTAACCACTTTTTAGCTTAACTATTTTGTGTTTTTTTTTATATGTTTTTTTGCTGCGCTTGTAAATCTTCTTTTTATAACCACAACTGTTCGACAGAGAATTTTATTTTTTACATTTATCATATAAGTGCCAAAAGGCAAAAACATGCTACCTACAGACGACATATACATGGAAATAATAATGGAGAAAAAAAAAATGGAAAGGGAAGAGGAAAAAATATTTATAACTGCACATGCATATGCAGTAACTCTTTACGACAATGTGCCATTTTAATTCATTGTAGGAACAGTAGGGTAGGCCACTTATTCTGCACCATGGAAGGTATTTGTAAATTTTTCATGAATAATAATTCAAGTTAAAAATATCCTACTTGTTTAGAAAACTACTTGTTAGAAAATATTTTTGTTACATAACATTTGTTACTGGACTTTTGTATAATTTGAATTTTGAAAAACGAGGGCTATAATTGGAATTACTAAAAATAAGCATATACGCATAAACTTTTTTAAAAACTCGAGAACCTTATTTACTTGGAGCCACCCAAGTATTCAGTCAGTTGGACAGATATAAATTTTCAGCAAGTTTAGCCTTTATGTGCGTAAGGGTGGAAATGGCTTTTCCTAAATCGGTTCATTTGCTGACTTGCTCTATCATGTTGTTTAATAATTAACGGCGTTTGCCAATTTCTGCTGGCTTTGAGTTACCGATCCATATGGAAAGAAGAGTTTCCAGCTAAGAAGATACTTTACAAAATGTGTTTGAATTCGGAAAATTATCTTAATGCGACTAGTATTAAAGCCCCTTTCACACTATTATACAAGCGTTTGGATTTTCGTTGAATTTTTGCAGATAGAAATCTAAAGACATTTGTTCTGACAGTCAAAAAAATGACCAGTAAAATATTGTTACGTCTAAACTTTTTTAACCTGTTTATTCATTCAAAGATTCTTTTATTTAAAAAGACTATTTTAACAATATACGCGGCAGAATTTTACTTTTGCTTTATTTCACACATAAACTTTAATGTTTCACTCGATACTAGTCGTCTAGTTTCTAGAAACTTGTAGAATAAGGAAGAATCTAGTAGATACTTCATTAGCAATTAGCACATTTTCTGCTTTTTTATTATGTGGTTTGTTTTTGTAACTACTGTCTGATTTGTTTCCTATGGTGTTGTTTTTGTTTATTCATACTACTTCCTGGAATTCGTCTTTACGTATTGATGCTATATCCTTATTGATGTTGTGTTGTTGTCTGAGCTAGGTTTTGTTGTAAGAGCGCAGTGCTTGCTGTCTGTACAGTAGGTGCCAAATGTGGTCGCACTATTTATTTCTGGAACTTTTTGTGCAGTGAGTGCTGCAAGTACTTATACCATTCAATTCTTACAAGTAAGAATACTTGTTCGCTTTTATCATCGTAACAATATGCACATTACATTGTTTGTTTACCCTATGACAATTTCGTAAAAATGCAACTCTGATAAAATAAAAAATCTATGCTTTTATAAAATTGTCAAAAAAGGGGAGACATAGGCGACTGTCGAATTGCCAACCGCATTTTCATCATATTGTGTTTTTACACTATGACACTTTCTTATTTTATGTAAATTTTTGACAAGTCGTTTTACTCAATCTAAACAGTAGCTAAACAGTATCAACAGTAGCAACCAACGGTATTGAATATTTTCATAAGAATTGGCAAAAGTAATCAAAGTCATAAAATTTATTAATTGAAACCTACAAATTCGAAAATTCGCTATAATAAAAAAAACGCTTTATCCAAGCAATCGGCAATATTAAAATTAGGTTATGTTAAGAAGAGGAGGCAATGTCTAAAGACCTCCTTAGTCTTGACTTTCTGTTGCCATTCTGGGGTTTTTTTTTCGGAGCCAGTGCTCCGAGAAAAATTCATCAACATTTTCCAGCCAGTACCTTTGAAATGAATTATGCTGGGCTTTTAATTATGCGGAAGGCCAGCTCATGTCGTTGCATGCCTTACAAGCGCTATTTTCTGTTATTTCAATTGGAAGCAGAAGTGTTTGTAAGTATGATTGACCCGTCAAAATACCCCTTATTTCGACCTGCTCATCCTGCAAACTTTGTGTTTTTTTCTGCCTATGGGTAGTCTGTTTAGCCTTTTGTCATTAAGCCACCGCTATTCCACAGTGCAATATGGGCCAGCTTGGTCTATAGTTTCAAACGGTTTTGCAATTTCTAAGTTTATTCTCCGTTGTTCCTAAACCTTTTGATTTACTGGTTCGTTTGTAAATACCCCGATATCCGAAAACAATATAACGGCTGCTCACCACGTGTTGAGGAGTAAGTGGTAGTCGCGATTTTGCAGTCCAACCTTGTCCTTGTCTCGGCTTCTTTGAACATTATGGCGTGGTCTATTATCAATAGAGATCTTAACTTATGTTGGCCGTACGATTTCACTGAGCCAATTCACAGGACCTTGTCACAGCAACGTTTTGAGCGATCAATGTAGCGCAATGGCTTCATTTCACCAGAAGTGTCGTGCCAGTATCCATGTTATACTTTTACATCAGGTATTTCGTTCTATTATATCTGCTGTTGGCATCCAGCCGACCACTGCTTTTTTTTATTATTTGATGGTGTGACCTGGGATTTCGATAAATTCTTTCAACCATCACTTGCAAGCCTTTTGCTCTAAGAGCTGCCTAGTTTCTTAATTGTAGAAAAATATCGGAAAGCTATCGGTAAAATAACAAATTCTGGTATGTGGAGACTGCTTTAGAAACGAGGGAAGCCCATTGAAAATCACTAAATGAAGTTCAAGAACCCATCTTATGCAAAGTAAAAAATAATTTAAACACTCACTTAAATAATTTCAAAAAATCTTACAGGAGTAAGAAAAGTGTTTATTCTTTGCAAAATTGTAGCGTCCCTAATGTATTTCTATGCAATCCTTTCAGAGCATAAAGCATACAAATCACGGTACGTTGTATAAAAAACACAAAAAGTAGAGCTTAATTTTCGTGGTTAAAATGTAAAATGCGTTTTAAATTGACTATAAGAGGTTTTCAAATATCAAACTGAGTAAATTTTTTTATGGCTTTAACTAGCTCAGAAAAATAGCTTCATAAACTTTGGTAGCTTGGCAATGGTGATATTGTTGTTATTGATTTGTTTTACTGCAAAAACTTTTTATTGGTATTAAATTTTTTTTATTGAAAATTGTTATTTTCTCGCAAGAGAAACATATAGATTTTAGGATAAAAATGTAAGAGTTAGCAAAATTTTATTGACTATTAGTAGCTACTTTTACCAGAGATTGAAAACTCCCGAAATACGGAAGTAGATTCTCAAAGAGAGAGAGTGGTTTAAGTAAGCAGCTGTGATGTGTGAAAGCACTGGAAATTCAATTTCACACTCTTACCTCAAAGATAAAAGCTTTTTTTAATTTCGCGGACAAAAAATGTGTTAACTAAAAAATTTAAAGAAAAAACGATTTTGAAATTTTAATTGATTTTCAATAGAGCAGAAGTTAGGTTAGTTATCAATAATTAAGTTGTTAAATGTACTAAGGCAGCCTATCTTCTCTTGTATTCAATATCGGTGCAAAAATGACTTAGTTTAAAAACGCTTGTCCATGAAGTTGAGGTAGCAAGAGAATTTCTAAAAATGACAAAATTATCTACTCAAGCGGCCCTACAACCTATACTAGGCCTCTTTGAAATTACATTCAATCTTTTCATTTTTGTCGCATAGTGTAGTAACAATAATAGCGTTATTAATGTTATTTTTAAGCATTTTCTCATCATACCAAAGTGAAGGACATTTAACATTTTACACTGCCAGTTTTAGCATTCTAACTTCTTTCTTTTGTTTCCCTTCAGTGAAATTCACACAAATGAAGTCATAAATTTGAATATTTTTTGGGTTCCGAAAAGAAGCACAAAAACATGTTCGAAATAAATCTTACATGTTGCATATTAGCACCTTGAGACAGCATAAAGGAAAAAGTACGCAGCGGGACGTATGAACAATCTGAATTTATAACAAGAACAAAAGTATACGACCGGAGCTACATGTTTGAATTATTCTTTACAAGAAAAAAAAAACACATAAATTACAACAACTCCCAGTAGACAGTAAGAAGAAAAGTTATATAATAATTGAATATTTAGCAGAAGTTGTTTAAAATGAGAGCGTGTCCATGAAAGTTGAAAGTCATTTGCAAACACATATGCTAAAATGAATAATTGAAAAAGGAATGTGACAATTTTTCTATCGGCATTTATGAAAGAATTTCTAAAGATAAAAATGTTCCTTAATTTGTACATGAAACATAAATCGTATTTAGGACAAAGTAAAATTTTTTGAACACTAAAGTGGTTCCGGAAAATGAATAAATTTCTTAACTACTTGCCCATCATGCAGAAGGATCTTACAAAATGATCGTGCAACAGTAAATCGAAATGTTTGTTGGCTAAACATATTGGATGATACATTTAGAGGTTTTTTACAGATCACGTGTAATTGTTATCTTGTTTTCACTCAATATTAATTGACAATTCATCATGCAAAGACTCACACCCCAACAACGTCTCCAAAACATTGAGCTGCATTATGAAAATCAGCGGTCTGTAAGAAACGGTTGTCGTGCACTTCGACCAACGTATAGTGTGCACCAGCGACCTTTCGAGAACAATATCATCCGTTATTGGGTGGAGATTTTAAAACTACCATTGCATCCATATAAAAGCACTGTTTAGTAAGGTTTATGGAATACAGGTATCATTGATCTGCATTTCTTCTAAACTGAGGACATTTTGTTGCCTGAAATTGAAGGACGTGATTCCTTGGATGATTTTCAAGGTACGCCATACACGGTGAGCGAGGTAGTGGCTTTATTGAGAAATTATTTTACTGGGGAGCTAAATTAGCATTCAACGTCAGTTAACTGGCCGTTTAGATTGTGTGATAGATATCACATCTTTGTTATTGTTTCTTTATGGCTGTGTGAAATTGAAAGTTTTCATAGATAAGTCCGCTATCATTCAATACTTGCACACCAAAATTACTCGAATAAATCGTTGGTAAATTGAAACTGCAGAATTGACTATCTATAGCGTAGTTGTGGTCAGCATTTGCATGAATTTATCTTAAAAAAATAATGCCCGAGAATATTCTTTCGGGTCGTAAATATATTAAGATTCGAAGCATCAACACTATTTTGAGAATCCGATAGACAAGTGCTTTCAGGAAGATGACGCACAGTCATCTCTTTTCATCTCTTTGTATACTACTGTGGGCAAAAAATAGTAAGACTTTGTTCATAATTTTAAATTTCTTTATTTATTCTGCCAAATCTATTTCGTCTCCCTCAAAGTAATCCCCCCAGCTGCAATACACTTATGCCAACGTTTTTTCCAATCCTCGTAGCAGTTATTAAAGTCAATTTCCGGAATAGCCTTCAATGCGCGTAGCAATTCACGTTTAGTGTCTTCAAGTGACTCAAAACGGTTTCCCCGAAGCGGTCGCTTGAGTTTGCTGAACAGCCACACGGAGCTAAATCAGGCGAATACGGCGGTTGTGGAACGATGTTGATTGAATTTTTGCGGAAAAACTCACAAAGAATCAATGCGGTATGCGACGGTGCATTATCGTGGTGCAAAAACCAAGAGTTGTCGGCCCATAAAATTGTTTGACGTGTTGATCATCAGTTGATGTTGATGACCGTCCGGGACGTGGTTCGTTGTCTACGCGTTCTCAACCCTCTTTGAATAATTTAAATTAAAAAGTCTTACTATTTTTTGCCCACAGTTGTATATATAAATATACATATATATAAAATAAATAACAAGATAAGATAAATGAAAGCGTGTAGGAATGAAAACCGACCCAAGGACTAGAATAGAAGTTACAGCCTTTGGCATTTTTCTTCTTATGATATTTTTTTTTCGATATGATACTTTTGCTGCGGTTTTATTAACATCATCACAACAAGTTCATGGACTCAGTGTTTTTTTTTCGTTGCAATTCAGCTTCGAGTCTAACACAGGAGTTTTTATTCTGATTATGGATGACTTTGGAAAGCTTAAATTATTGTACTGGGTTTACTTTTATTTCACTCTAGCCACTGTTTAAAAATAATACTAATATACAGTGATGTCGAAATTAAAACTCTAAGGTATTCATATTGCTTTATTCTTCTTTAAAACTCAAGGAATAATCAACGAAAAATTTAAATTAAACAAATATTTTTTTCAAATCAAATGTAAGGTGTCCGTTAAAAGATGAATTTTCATTTCAATTTATCTTCGTAATATATAGATTGAACGTAGATGACCACGAGATTTATTGCGATCAAAAAATGCGCAATTTGGCACCCTAGTCCTGCATGTGTTATTAGTCTCACCTGATAAGCGCCCCAGTTTTTGCGAAACATAAACTCTCTTCTATACTCTCATCCTTGATAACAATTCAAAAGTGTTTGTTTAAGGTGAAATAATTTTTAGGATGAAAAATTTAAATTTCTTATGTTGGATGAATATTTTGCAAGTATTTTTTACCTCAATCTTCTACATACAAATGTAGCAGGTGCTCGAGATATCGAATTTCACAAACACCCACGAATTCTAATGTTTTTCTGTTAAGCTAAAATAAAATTGTAACACTTGGCATGAAAGAATTCTAATGCTTTAAGTAATTTTTCCTACGCTTCACACAAAAAACGCAAAGAGACAAAGAAAATGTTTTTAGTTAATTTATAAAAAAAAATTAATTGTAATAAGAGAAAATTTGTGCGGGATTGAAACGACATATGCATGAAAATCTGAAATAACACAGAGTGTTCAATAGCTAAAAGTTTTTAAATGTAAAAGTTTTTCCATAAACATGGCAAAAACTTTTAATCTCTTGCTATTTTACAAGGAGGAAAAAGAAAAAAACAAATAACTTTTGATTGCGATTACTGGCGCTGAAAAAATATTTGTTGCTAGAAAAGTATTAGAAAATTTCAAAGCATGGGTTGGAAATAGTAAAATAACTGCGAGATATGAACAGGAGTTTCTTTCAGGCAATTTTATTGAAATTTACTACAAAATTTGGTTGGAATTTCTATGGAAATCTAATTCCGAAAAGTTTCGTACATTTCGGAGTAAAATGTATTCCATGGAAGTGGACTGTTATTATCTTTTTTCTAAGAAAATCTGATCCGAATTCGGAACGGGTTTGCTGTTGAAAAAAGTTATGCAAACTTGATAAAAATTTTACTCTGCATTCAGAATGAAGTTTCTTATTGACAATTTGCTTGAAACACTATGTTTATACTTTGTTCCTAACATATAAAAAAAGGGTTAAAATGTTATAAATATAAAATAACTTCTAATTCGGCAGAAAATTTGGTTTGAAAAATTTACTCCGAATTTTTTTTCCTAATATTGACTTTGAAATTTTATTTAAAGAACAAGTATTTAATTCAAAAAAAATGTTCTCCAAAGTCGGAGTGTTAAGTTAATTGAAAAGTTATTACTCTTCAACTAGCTTCAAAACTGTGTGTTTCTTTTAAAGAACACACTCTGATCGCAGACCACGCTCCGGTTTTTAATCTTTATCGTCAAAATTCTAACGAAATTTTATTCTAGAAGTCGCCTAAATTTCTTTTAAGAAAACTCAAAATACTCGGGGTATTTTTCAAAGTTCAGAAGAAATTTTTAAATATGTATATACATCATTCCAAATTAGTGGTAGAGTAGTTCTTTACCGAAATTTACTACTAATTCGGAGTAAACTATATCTGGAGTAAATTTTAAGAAAAATAAATCAGAATTAAAATTGTTGTTTAATTTTTAGGAGTAAACAAAAAAACGATTATCGGATTGAATTTCCCCAAATATTTTTGAAAAGAGTTTAAAGAAAATGTGCTCTGATATCAGGGGTAATTAAAGAAAAAAACCTGCAGATAATATTGTTTTAATCGAAAAATAGAAACTATTCTTAACCGGAAGATTAAAGCGAATTCAAGTATAAGTAAAATCATTCATTTAGTTATAAAAATGTACTTTCAAAGATAAAAATAAAATAACGTTATCGTTTATTCGAAGTGAAATAATTTTTATTTTTCGGAATAAATGAATATTTCGGAGTACTTTAAAAGCCCTGTACTTTGAATTCGGAGTTTTTCATACAAAATTTCCTCTGAATAAAATATTTTGAATCGATATAAGAATGTTACTTTTCTACGAAAAATTAAATAAGAATTACTCCGAATGAATTTTTTTTCAAAAAAATTACTACGAGTTAAGATTTATATCAGAAACCTTATTCCGAATAAAGTTCTTTGCGTAAATTTATTTCGAGAAAAGTTTTTTCCAGGATATATTCTGGTATTGCCAATTTGATGGTTAAAGTGTTTTAACTAACAGTTGCTTCATCATATAATCTATTGCATTTACTCCGAAAAACACAATACATTTTTTTTACTAAATTCGATACAAATTATTTCATTAGAGTTTCCTATAAACAAATTCAAAATAAAGTTTAGATTTGCTATTTATCACAAGGTAGCCTGTCAGCTTTACAAACATACTCGTATACTAGACCAAATACATCAAAAGTTCCGCCTAAATGTTTCAGTTGCATATAATTTTGTGATTCTAAACATTCACGAATAAATCTAAATTACACAAGAATGTAACAATTTACCGGTCTGTAATTTCCCTTTGATGATTTCAATTTAATCCTGATTGTTATTTTAAAAACGGATTCAAACTGCATGCAAATAAAAACCACAAACAGAAGCAGTGGCAAAAATAGCATTTCGAAGCAAACACGTACATAAATACACACATCCATAATAATATACTAAGAAAAAACTATACTAATGCAGTAGTGAAAAGCCGTGTCATCCTCAAACAAACACAGCACATTAGATTATAAAAGGACATGAAAATACACACATATAATGATCTGTTTAAAAAAAGTTATACCAAAAATGTTATCTACAAAGTATAAATGTTTTTGAACTTGCACAATGCATCCAATTGTGAAAAAACTCCCAACAGATTCACATATTTTGGTTTTACTTGTTCATGAATTTTGGCGAATTAATGTTCATGTCTAAAATGTATTCATTGCATCTAAAGATAATGTAAAATAAATATATGAATTTTGCAAGAGACTTAAAAAATATTTGTGAAATTAAATTGAATGAATTTTGTCTGATGTTGGGTGATCTATTAAAGGCAATTCTATCAATAGCGATAGTTTTCGTTAAGTGTCACCAGTACCAGAGCCCGCCACAAGCGGCCGGCCTAGCGATTTTAAAAACAAAGAATTTTAATTATTTGCTACACAATATGTATTCCACCGGAGAGATCACGAAAGGCCCATTAGAATGCAGACCTCAATAGCTTCGCTTATCATACGCCCCTGCTTGGCATATTTAGCTGGCAGTGGAAAAGAGAATGCCATGTTTTCAAATGAAACTCTGTTCAGCTATGTGCCGCACTTTTAAAATGTATTTGTATTAACCCAGAGCTATTCATTGGCATGGTATATGGACAGGTGAAATGACCTCCTAAAAAGGAAATGCGGCCAGCCATTTTTTACTTTCTTATTTCATTTGAAGAATTTAGAGTGACGTTTTCTTGACAAAGTACCTTAAGCAACCAGCGAAAGGCTCACAGAGAGTAGGTTATCTCCCCTCTCCTTAAAAATCAATTGAATTTTTCATAATAAAATGAGTTGGAGCAGAAGTAGCTTCTAGACATTTTCTTAAGCAAAAATTATTACAAAAGGTTTGCTGTCCAAATTTCTGGTCCGTGACTTCATTGTTATTGAGTTGCAAGAAAACGATACTGTTTGACACAGAGGCCGTGCAAGCATGGCTTCATTAATCATAATTATTTTGATGAGCAATTAGTTTCATTTAATGGACCGGTAACTTTTTCCTTTGAACCCACGTAATGGATTCAGCTATTGGATGCCAACATTACGACTTCCAAAAAACACGAACTCGTCACCAATAAGTGGCACGATTACGAACAAAGTTTTTAAGTACTTGTGTGGTTGATGGTTCTTTTGTTTGTTAAATAAAGATTTTTGAAAAATATACCTGCAAATAATGTTGGACCAGCTCTCAGGCAGTGAATTATAGTCATACAATGCCCTGCATTGACATCAAACAATCCTGTGTAAGGAGATTTCGCTATAATAAGTAAAGCGTTCCACGCATCAGTCGGCGACCAGTGGATGAGTTCTTAATGAAAATATTTTTAAATATTAACAATGGGACTACGCTCCTACTTAAAACTTTATTATTAAATTTAACCAAAATCTTAGCATTCAACTCAACTGGTAAATATTTCTTTAATCAAATGTTGGGAACCTACATATGTTTTTACATCAGTCAACAGTTTTAAAGCAATGGTTCATTTTACTGGCCATAAGGCAGACGAACGAATGTTGCTTATGAATTGAAACAGTATAAATATTATAAAATTGTTAAGGTATATGGTTTCCCAACATAGGATTTTTTTTAGACATAAAGACAAATGTGCTAAGCAACAGGGTTTATCAAGGCATTTACACCACAAAGATCATTTCTTGTGGGGATTCCTTAAGCCACAGGTATTTTTGCTATGAGCCACGAATAGCAGGTGCTCTTACAACTAACATTCATAAACCTTGGCAAATCTCCAGTACGGTCATTACTATGCACCATAACCACTGAAATAGGTCCATTGGAAGACCCAGGCACGGATCCAAGTTCATATTTTGGGTGGAAAAATTCTAAACGAAGAAAGAAATCATTTAAATTTTTAATTGGAATTCATTAATGAAAAATCGTTAATCATTTTAAAAAACATGGTTCTGGTATTGTCGCGATAAGCATGTTATATTCTTTACAGCAATATAATATTTGTTATTTTATTCAAATATTTATACCTTGTACGTAAACGGGAGTAATCTTTTAAATCAATGTATAAAGTCGGATGTTAAATATTTCAAGACTGCCGATAAAAGAAGAGGCCTTTGATTCAGTCTTTTTCATAACTTCAAATCCTTTGAACTTCTAATATGACAACAAACATACGTTTATGAATCGAAAACCTTACAATTAACAACCAGTACCGGCTTCCGTTATGAGCAACCTGCAAATTGTTCCTTCAATCCATTTAAATTAGCAGCCCCAGTCATCTTCTTTACACACGCAGAGAAGACATGGTTGGGTTGTGATCACGGTAACAGTATTATGCTTATTTTTATTATGTGGCAAACATATAATGGTTATTTATTTAACATTTAAACATTACTTTTTGTTATGTTTAACAAGTTCTTGTTTATATTTCATAATTTAATAGTTACATTTTATAATGTTGTCGGCTTGAATAATATTGTTTTTAAAAAAATTTTAATAAAGTTTTTATTGAGAAATTTTTACTCAAACTACGACTCAAGAATTTCAATCATATTAAAAGAATATAATGCTTTTAAGCGTTAAATATACCAGCGATCGTTGCCAGCTATTAAATATCGAACGTCAAACTTGTATTTTGGGATGACGAAACTAACGAAATTTTCGCTGTATTCGACATTTCTATCGAACAAAGTATCGTAATTTTATGCTGCTACTGAAATTGCAAAAGGTTCGATAGCAAAAGCATGGGAAGATTTCACGCTGGAGCCCAATTTTCTGACTCACCTGTTAGAACGGCCGCAAAGTGGAACCCTAACTCTTACCACTCATGTTTTTCTCTTGTTCAATTCGCAAACACATCGTTATTACTTTTAGTCTTAGGTAATGCAAAGAAAATATTGCAAACAATCGAAATGAATGATAGTCGCAATAGCGCTATTCACCGTCGAATACCGATTGAAAATTCATTCGATCAGTCAAATGTCGGACGTCTCTTGTGATAATGTGAAGTTTTTCGTATTTTAATAAATTTTTACTAACAAATGATTATAAAATGTAAGTTGTGTCCTTGCGTATACCATAGGAAACTTGTTTTCACTGCTAGAAATTCTTAAACAAAATTTCAGTTAGAAGTCATTTGATAATATTTCTCGGAATTTCCTAGTAAATGCTAAAGACTAAAGTGGTTGAGGAGACATAAAATATTTTTTAGGGGAGGCCACAAGTCACTCTTCCTCATTAGTGATCTGATCACAGGTAAAAATAAATTAAATATTCTGACTTCGATAGTAGCAGCTGGAATATCAGTTTGGATTTCTCGTAACTATCTGTTACGTGTTCGCTATTCCTTAACCCTGTACGATACGTAACGTTCTAGCATTAGTAATGTCATTTCATTTTACAAAACTTTTTCATTTTGGAAACAATAACTCTTGCACTGTCAAAAGTTCTGACTTATACCTCCTCTTGGTAGTAAGTTTACACTCTTTCCAAAAATCCCCAATCCACGATGGAACAGGTGGTTTTCGGGTGGTTTAGGGTTTTTGGACCCCACTGTGCGAACTCTGGATACCAATCGGCCAAGGGAGCATAAGTCTTAGGACCACGTGCATACACTTGGTAAGTGCAAATGTCATGGTGCACCTAAGCCTAAATGCTAGCAATTACAAGAGACTCCGTGATGAGGAAGAAGGCCAACAGTCACCATTCAACAGTCTGAAATCACTACAGTCAAGAGTAAACGCTATTGGTAGAACGAGACTCGAATGAGAGTAAGGTATTCGTAAATTACAAATCGGTAGCTTCAAATCAATCCGAGAATGAAGAGGTCGAAATGGGTCCCTAAAGTATGCGGCCTGCTTCGATAAAAATACATTAATAAAAAAAACAATATCTCTACAGCTAATTGGTGGCCCTACTCGTTAATCCCATGATGTTCATTGAAACCCATCTGGTGAATTGTGCTTATGTAAATAAATTTATTCGTGTTGCGCAGTAAACCATTGAATGTATTAAAATAAGCAAATAAAAAAACTGAAACTGAGTCTTTCTGTCCTGTTCCTTCCTTGGACTTTAAAAACTTAATTGAATACCGTACTTATTTTTGATACGCTTAGTTTGAAATATTGTTATAACTTCCTTATTCCATATGCTGGAAAATGTAAAATAAAGTTTCGTAAACCTTTTGCCTTTCAAATAAAACTTATACATTTCCTCGTTACTGTGTTGTTTCGAAACACAAGGAAAATACAACTTAAAACTTCCGACATGCGACTACAAAAAGTTGCCAACATTTGAACGAACTTTAAACTTGAATAAAACAAATTAAGACTATTTGTCAAGTGTCACTATTGTAAATTATTTAATACGTTTCAAGAAGTAATGAAAAAAAGAAACTTATAAACTCACTGGCAAAAATGTGTTTTTTTTTTAAATTATAGAAAAATATAGAAAACTTTCGAAAGTTATCCAGTCGATAAATGGCAAATAATAATGTCATGTTGTTTTTCAAGTTGGCGCTTCGCTTAGAGAGTTATTGATAGCTGCTGAAGTAAGCAGAGTCTAATAAATACATAATGATATATTAACTTAGTCAGTGGTAGTGAATACTTTAATAACGAAGATTTGTAGCCATAATATGTCAACTATTTTATATTATTATTCCTACAGGGTAATTTCATGTAGATTTTTAGAACGAATATCCGCCATTCCTTGTCAAGTTTGGTTTGGAGACAAACCGGCTTTGGCCATGTGCCATCTTCAGTGTCCCTTTTCGTTCATGTAAGGATTCATAGAAGTTTGTGATTGTTATTTTATTGCATCAGAATTGGTGTTTGCGGATGGCGGGTAAACGTTGGTTTTTATTATTTATAGTGTTTTTTGTTAGTGTTTATTAGATTATGCCAGTGATTATTAGATTATGAATTTGTTTATTATTTTGGTAGTGTGTTTTTATTGTTTTGCGTATCTTCGCCGTTATTTTTGTTGTGTGTTTTCTAGAATAATTTTAGAGATTGGAATATAACGTCTGAATTAGAGTTTGTTTGTTTATGATGCGTTCGTAAAATGATTTTTGGTTATTCATCACAGCTGATACCATTCTGGCTGATGTAGCAGACACAACAGACGCATACAAATTGTACGACTCGCTTTTAGAAAACCGAAATGTGTAATTATTTTACGTAGATTAAAAAAACATTTTAATATCAACAAATTATTATCCAAAAATTTGAATACCGTTAATAGCGTGAGAGATCTGGTTTACCAAAAAACTAACTTATTGCTATAAACTTGATTCAGAAGTCGAGAAAATAGGCAACAAAGAGAAAATGCCTCGTACTAACGTCCACTCTTATTCTGATTAAAAACTTTTTTTAATTAAATATACTCATACTTATTGCTAGTACTAATACTGCTACTACTAGTACGACTACTACTACTACTGCTACTACTACTACTACTTCTATTACCACTACTACCTCTATATAAAATAGTAGTTATTTTTTATAAAACAATAAATTAGTTTTCGTTTAATTTTCAACATTGTTTACATTTTCTAGTTAAGCTCTAGAAAGTTTATTGCATACAAGATATCTTGAACGCTACACTATAGTATTTTCTTCAAATTTTTAGTTTTTACTATAATTTTGTTTCAATGCAGCAAGCCCTTTCACTACTTTACGAAAAACCCCCAATTTGGTGATCTTTCGTGGAGAAGTTTACATATTTTTCACATTAAAATTGGAGTCTTTTGGAAAACACTTAAAAATTGGGGGTCTTTTGAAAAATAGTTAAGGCTTCAAACAAACGGTAATTTTATTGAAATGGCGCTTTTTGAAAAATAAAATAATAAAGGGTCTACGTGTACGTTTTGATTGACCCATAAATATATTTTTTATTTTACAGCTGTTGACAACTAATTAGAAACGCACTTATTTTTAAGACTCTGTTTAACATTTCGACAAATATATATATATATGTTTACCGTTACTTTTCCTCTCTTTTATTTTTGTTTATGATTACTGATCTATTAATGACTAAATTCAAACAATTGTTTGCTGTACAGTTCGTTATCTGTACCGTTATCTTTTTCAAAATTTGCGTGCCCTTTTACTTTTTGGTTTTGTTATTTGCGACAACTAATTAGAAACGTACACATTTTTGGTGAGTAACGCTGATTAAAGCAAAATGTTTTAAAAAGTTTTATTAAAAATTATGAAAAATTATTAAAAAATTAAATTTTGGTATGTAATTTTGTGTTTTTTAGAGCATAAATATTTTTAATAATTTTTTTCAAAATTTGATATGGGAAAACGTTAAAGTTTTACTCCAGAAGAGAGAAGCGCAATATCAGCCCTTTGTGATAATGGCAAATCATATAGCGAGCTTGCTGCACGTCTTCACTGCTCCAAAAAAATGGTTTTTGATGCTTTGCAAACGTTCCCCAAAGAAATAAGCCAATGAAAACATCTGCTGACGTGGACGTAAAAATTGTTAATATATCGAGAGCCGACCCAAAGAAGACGTCCAGACAAATTCAGCGCGAAATAAAGGAGCTGAAAAATGTCCAAGTGTCGTCACGCACCATATCCTGCCGGTTAGTGAAAGCTGGTCTACATAGTAGAGCAGCAAGGAAAACCTTTTTTTGACAAAAAAAAAACAGCGGAAGCGACGGCTTGAGTTTGCGACGTCACATTGGGCCTGGACTGAATGTGAGTGGAAGACAGTAGTCTGGAGTGATGAGACCAAAATAAATAGACTTGGTCCAGACGGAAACCGTTGCGTTAGGCGGCCTGTAAATGATGGGGTTGTATTTCTTGAAATGGTGTCGGGCCAATTCATTAGATCGATGGAATTTGAATAAAGGAGCAGTACGTGAACATCCTGAAAACCAATTTGGTGCCATTGGCTGAGGATAATTTACCTGTTGTTTGGAAATTCCAACAGGACCATGATCCTATCAAAGCATGGTCATTAAAAATGTCAAGGTACTTTGAGTAGCTTAGAATATCTTTTAGCGGTACAAGATCTCCAAATCCATTGTATGCGATACAGCTCCAAAATATTATAGAGCCACCACAACGGAACAATTAAGAGGTTGTTCTGTTTTATGTTTCGATCCTTTGCACAGAAGCCACTGGCTTCTCACGACGTAGCATATGTATTTAGTCTTCCCCGAATTGTGGACACACATTTTTTCCAAAGATATTTACCGTCTCTGCAGCTACTGAATTTTCTACGAATATTTTACAAATTGGACGATTTGCTATTTTGTTTGTCATACATTTTAAACGAGTTATTTTTCCCTAAATTGTAGATTGTTCTTCGACATACTCCATACTCCTTTTCCAATTCCAAGGCGTACATAATTTAATCTGTATGCTTGAAATACATCAATAGAAATTTTTTTTTGTTACAAAGATCCTAAATATTTTTTATTTCGAAGCATTCGTACATTTTTAGCCGTTTTTTAACCCTAGCCCTTGTTTTTGTCAATCGTCAAGAGCTAGCAAAACAGAAGACTTTAAAACGCTACGAAGTAGATTTCGCTTCGCAAATTTCCATAGAGATTGATTTCTATGATTGATCGCTCTGGCCTTGGCGATAGACTTTATATTAATCATCTCAAGTCCCAAAATTTTTTTTCCTTGAAGAAAATTGATAAAACACAGAGCCTGTATAATTTTAAGCATGAGACTCTTCAACAAAATTATTTTCGAAGAGCTTATTAAAATTCTAGTCATTATTGCTATTGAGACATTTTTGAAATTTTATTCAAAGCTCTATTTTATGTTAATAGTTTTAATTATTATGCAAATCATTTATCCTAAAGATGCTGCAGTGAATAATTGTATGAGTTTGTTTTACGAGTAATGTATCCATGCAATTTACCATTTTCTTCTAAATGGGTTTATATAGTATTATGTATTCAGTATCAACTTAATAATAGACAGGCATGAACAGGAACGTAGGCGAAAAATTAAATGGGTGGAATTCGATATTTCACTCCCCACAAATGATTAAAAATTAAGGTTTTCAAATTTATCCCCCTGTCTCTATCAACAGTGAAACAGAAGTAAACTAAAACTGAAGTAGAGCTGAAAACCGACTTAAGACTGCAATGAAACTGAACTTAAAGTGGCCTACAGCGTAGTTAGAACTTTAAAAGGACCAAAGTAAAAATCAACAAGTAAGTGAGCTATATTCGAAAGTGGCGAATCTTATACACCCTTCACAAAAGTATGAACTACTAAAAAGGTACTACAGCTATTTCCCGATGCAAAGGGATGTTTGCGATCTTTAAGTTTGGCCTCTGGTTTTCGTTTTAATATAAGCATCTTTTATTCGGTAGCTGAAATGTTTTTTCTTAATAACTGTACTTTTCATTTGTGTCCCTTTTCTCTGAAAGCTTTTTAATTTTTGATAAGTTCTAGATTTCTTGATAAAAGCCGAATTTGAAGTTTATGGCCATGTTCCGACACTCGCATCTTGCACAAAATTTGCGATTGTGATTTCAACTCGCATGTGAGGTGTTCTGTAACTCGCATTCGCAAGAGTTTTGGGGAATTCAAGTCGGAAGAGTATACTGAAGTGAACTGCTGTATTTAAACAAAACTAGTTTTTAAAGAAACTACAAAGTTATGAATAAATTAAATTAGTCAAAACTAAACACATTTTTAAAAAAATTTTTCTAAAAACATGAAATTTAAAAACGTGCTTTGCTTCTGCAACTTCTGAATTTTGGCGATAATTGTAGTTGTTAATGATGTATTTTGGTAAAATGTTAGTTTTTTTTAAATATTATATTTTGGCGAAACGTTAATTTTTGGAAATTTCGTTTTTTTTTAATTTCGATTTTGTGAAAAAATTTTATTTATGTAATTTAACATTTTTTTACCACTGTTTGGTTTTAAAGTAAATGCTCTAATTTTTATGAATTCCCAAATTATGGAGAAATTTCCTTTTTTATTTTCAGTTTAATTTAGATTTTAGTTAAAATGTATAGTTTTTAACATTTTTAAATTTTTTGGTGGGTTTTTAACATTTTGGTGACTTTATATTTTTTTGTGCATTTTGATTTTCTTGATATATTTGTTTAACAAAAATGTTGTTAAAATTTCGACGTTTTGATAAAATATTGATTTATTTTGTGAATTTTCGACTTATTGGTGAAATTGAAAAATGTTAGTGATATTTAAATTTTCATGGAGAAATTCTTGAATTTGGCTTTTTTTTATTTTTTGAAAAAGTTTCTGTTTTTCATTGAAGTTTGGCGATTAAAGTTATTTTATTACAATTTTCGATTTTATGATGAATTTTCTAATTTGTAGTGGATTAATTTTTTTCCTTTGAAATGTCTGTTTTTGGATGAATTTGGTCTAAGCAGTAGTACCTTAAGCTATCTGATTAATTATTTCCTTAGGGGGACTTTTGAGCAATTTTGATAGATATTGAGAATATGCAAATTTAATGAGCCTATGTCTTAGCGTTTACCCGCAAGAATGAAAATATCTACATTGAAAAAAATTAAAAAGTGGACTGATATCGGTGATTTTACACAATCAAAATAAGTTAATTTCAGACAGACATCTTTAATTGAACTTTCTTACCTATAAGGATCTAGGATTTTGTGAATCGGAAATTAATATTATTAAAATTACAAACGGAATAACAAACCCTTTTTATTTTTGTGAAGACTATAAAAAGAATCTAAGTAAGACCAAAAGTCCTTCCACTTCGCTTTGAGAAACGTGTATTTAGAAGTCTTTTGTTTATCTAATAAAAATCGTTGTTTATATTAACAATAACTTAGGTTTAAAATAAAGGGAAATGTTTAGGTAATACCGCTACACAATAATAGCACTGTTCAATACAACGCTACCATGACTACCAAATGATCAGCTGGTATTAATCGTGTTGTGGTCTGTATACGTGAGTCTCCGCCAAGCAAGTATAACAGCAATGCGTCAGTCAGCCTGTGGCTAGAAAGGCGGTAACACCTAGTTAATAATTTTAGAATTATATTTAATCTTTTTATTTTAATCTTTGGCAGACAGCAAATAGTTGAGCCAGAATTTTATTCGATTCAACTACTTGTAGCTTAATTATTAATTGAGCCAGAATCTTATTAGGCGAGTAGTGGAAAGACCCTTCTCAGACGGTAAACGGTTGAGCTATAATTTAATTCGCTACAACCTAGTGCGGTCGTAGTTGAGTGCGCAGAGGAGACATCTCTTAACTTCGGGCCAGAATTTTATTTGCCCCGACAAGAAAGTCAATCCTTTTCCTTCGCAGCCAGACGAAGAGAGTCCATCTGAGTGAGAGGCACAGAGCTTATGGTATTCCCGAGTCCGGCCAGAATATTATTCGCGCTGACAAGAGAAGCCAGAGCGAGAAGTTCCCCTATACCATTAGGCCAAAATTTTATTCGTCCTAATTGATTTAGGCGCATCGTGTGTAAACAAACTCTCTGAAGGCCAACGGTTGAGCCAGAATTTTATTTGCCTCAATTGAGAGAGAAGATTTTTCTAACCTTTGGGTCAGAATTTTATTCGTCCCGACAAGAGAATCGACTCATGTGGACTCGCAAGAAATAGTGGAAATATCTTCTGTAAGCGTCGGATGGTGTGAGAAACTCATGAGAGTACCAATGAATATGTCAATGGCCACCGAAGGCATATCACGTATTCCGTGCCGTGTGTTGTACATACTAACAATGAATATTATAACGTTTATTGAAAACATTTAAATAAGCTATCTCGTCTCTTTCTTGGTAAAAAAGAAATATTTTCTTGTAACGAACGCTGGGAGCGACGAGCTCTACTCCGGCTAACTGTGAAAACACGCGATTACAAGCGGAAGTTAAAGAGGAGGAGAACTGAAGCACCAATTTATTCAAGAGATACGCCAACATGTACTGTAGAATACTCATATTATCAAATGCGGATCGAGGGCAGGTCAAAAGGAAATTTAAAACAAACTCTAAATAATTGTTTGTTTTAATACCCAGCTTAAGCTTGATCCGCCCCTGCCCGTTATACTACACAAATTAATTGATAATATGATTTCAATTGATTTTGCAATAGAATTCAATGATAAATTTATATGAATATTGATTGTAAAATAATTTGTAATTTGCTTTTTTCATAATTATCATTCAATATTCCTCAGTTCATTGACTGCACGATTTTTAATGTATTTGCCGAAAACCACATACCATACTGCTGTAAGTTCTTCCCTTTCCCGCCTCTCGTCAGTAGAAATTGTTGCTACAAAATGTACAAATAAATAGTGTCAACACATTACAATTTACGTCAAACAAATAAAGCAACGCACTCAAGGACACACGCATAAGCAACTAAAAATAAACAAAAAATAGAAATCTATGAATGAAAATATTTTTTAATTCTACATTAATTGGAAAGAATATGAATATTACGAAGATTTCTATAGAACACTTCTTTAAGTACCTCGTAGAGTTTATATAGAACTCAAGAATGTGACGAGGTTCCCACACCATTGCTGTGTAATTTTATTTAATAAAAATAATAAAATAAGAGGAAATTCTTAAAATAAATTTCATGAAGGGGAATCGATTTGGCTTTACAATTTTACACTAATCTGGAAAATATAATTAAAAGGAAAAATCCGTAATTAAAAATAGAAAATAAGAAAATCTAATAAAATATGAAATGATAAGATTCAGCGAGGAACAAGATGAAACAATAACTGGCTCTAGTTAACAGGCAAAAACAAAACAACAAACTTCGTTTCAGTGCAACACAAAGTTTAAAAAAGAAATTAAGCAGACAAAAATTCTCGTATAACATTTTCACTAAACTAAATAAATTTTATTCTTGTAGTGTTTAATAAAACAAGTCAAATTTTATCTCGCAAAAGAGCTATTTATGCCTTCACCCCTGCATGACAGTTATTGAAGTGTAAGTGTCGCAAATAAAGTGTCATAAAATGCAATTTTGTGTGCATCAAAAGAGGGAATTTAGCATCCGCCTGCCTACTTTAAGTAGGGAAAATGAACAATATTCGTCTTGAAATTTATGAACAAATAGACTTGGTTTTTGCAAATTAGAAGGCAGAACTTCTAATTTACTTAACCTTACCAGCACTTTAGCATACTCAAACTTCTGGTAAAACTCAATTAGTTGTCGAAAAGTCCAGTTCATTTCCTTCGCTCTCGAGCAATATGAAGAAAACGAAAAACATATGCAAATACTCGGATCGTTTTTATATATCGCACCCTAAATACAAAAGGGTCACAACTCAAAATTTTCCAAAACTGATTTTTTTCCATAAATTAATTCAGAGTACATATCTCTAACTACTGCAGAAATTTCTTTCACATCACTATCTTCTTAAACTGGAAAAATACAATTATGTCTATTTTTATGTTAAGTGTGTTGATTCTGCACGATGAACTAAAGAGAATTATCTTGAGTCATAAATCAAAATTTTATTTTATTTTCGCAAACATAATATAAAATTGAAAAAAGTATAGTAGAACCTTCGTCAGTATTGAATTTTTTCACAATGGAAAAATATTTTCTTTAAATATTACAATCATTTTTACATAAAGAGTTTTTTGTCTCTTCTGAAAATTTTAGTATTTCGAGTTGTGAGCCTTTTATATTTAGGGTGCGATATGTCGATTAAGTTTCGAGTAACCTTTTAATATAATTAGTTTCGATTACTGCGAGAAACACATTCGTTTTCCTTTTTTTCTAGCGACTGTTCTTCGGCGGTCACTGTAAAATGAATGTTAACTGGCCACTCTTTTATTTCCTTGACGAGAAACTTCGGTCCATTGAACCAAATTGAGTCTATTAATTCCTCCTCTTGAAACTATTTCAGCTGGATTTGTCTTAGTTGTATGTTTCCAAGTGACTTGGTTTGATAGTTCTTGTATTTCCGTAACTCGATTTGATACAAATTGTGGCCAGTGTTAATGGATGAGTTTCAATCCAGCACAATCTAATTTGTACTGTTCTGTTCTATAAAATCAACAGGACGGAGCTTGACTAAACACGTTTTTTATCTCAAATATATTACAATTTTTCTTTCTTATCCTTTCGTGCCAGTTCTGACTGTTATGCTTATAATAATAGCTTGTCATGGTTTTAAATTAAAATTCTCAAAACGCGTGCTATTACAAGTGTCTGCTCAGCAATATTTTTGCAAATTTATGCAAGAAATCTTCTCATCATTAAGCTCTAGTAAACAACGAATTTTTATGCAGGGGTATTGTAGTTTTCTTTTAAATAAAACAACGTGTTTTATTCAAGATTGAAATTATTTGTACGATGCAATGTGTAGGTGTGTGTAAATAGACACACTCACACATAGACACACGCCCAAACAAAAACTACTACTAATGCCACCTTGCAAATAATAACAAAGCAAGGGATACACACAGTTATAACAAAAAATATTTATGTTCGTTGAAAATCATTTTCTTTTCCTCTACTTGCTGCACTCAAAATTGTTGCAACTACATTACGCATTTATTACAAGTAACTTGGAATTGTGGGCGGCGTATAAAACTATTCCGCGTTGCTTCTTCTTGCCCAAACAAGCCGAGCATTCTAACAGAAACCTAAAGAGGATCATGATGAGTGACGATGATGATGTTGATAATGGTTTTGTATTACATTAATGGAAAACATTTGCGCGTTTCTTCATGTTTTGTTTGTCTGGAGCAACAGAATATCTTTAACTTGAGCTTAAAGCACAAGGAAAATATTTAGTATGATTTACCTAAAAAGTATGCAAGGCAAAAATTTTGTGGAATTCTTTTTTTATGTTTCATTTTATTAACAAACCACAAGTCAGGATAGACACCGAAATCACAAATCAATGCAGTTCAGTTGTAATTCGGTTGGATCTAGTTCTGCCTTGGTTTAGTTACAATCCACGTCTAACTTAGTTCTATTTTAGTTCCAGCTTACTTATAGTTTAGTTCTAGTTCCGTCTTGGTTTTACGGTTTAGTTTAGTTCTAGTTCCGTCTTGGTTTAGTAACAGTTTTATAAGGATTCAGAACATGCAGATTTTATGAACTTGTGTGTAGGCGTTTCCCATAAGAGTGAAAACGCAAAAAAAAGGACATAACTCGGGAACTTGTGGGCCGATATTGCTGCTTTCAAATTGTTGGTTTATGTTTTAAAATCCTAAGTTGTCTAGTGCCATCAGAAAATTGATTTCAACATCGGATAGACGGACATAGTTCATTGGACTTATAAGAAATTTAGAAGATAATTTGGTGGCATTATTGTTCAAATATAATTTCAGGCATATGGTCACGGCACCTGGCGCGTTCACGGCATAATCTAGAGATTAAATTTTCACACACGCTCGAGCGCAAAATCAAGCCGGTAATAAGGAAGTGTTTAAGTGTTCAGTTGTTTTTGGTTTAGATATGGCTCATTAGATATCCTTAGAGAAAATACTGTAATGCCATTTAATAATAATTGAACCAAAATAAATTTCTTTGATTGGGGGAGGGCCTCATCCTTATGAGTTGTTAAAATATCTTGAAAACATACGAAAACTCCATATCGGTTATCACTAGAGAATCGATGCTGAATGTATCAGAACAAACAGTGAGGCTGTAACGATGTTGTTTTTTATTTCATAGACCCACTTATATCTATAGAGATATGACATCGTATAAATACCCGCCGCTACACAGACTGTCTTATGTTAACTGTAGCGGCATAGATCGACTGCGGATTATAGGAATGGACTCGCTACCTCAAAAGACCTCACAAGAGAAAGTCACAATCGTAGAAGGCAATTCACATCGCTTATGCGAAAGATAATATCTATTATTGTATTCACTCTATGCCAGGTAGCATTGTCGTGCTGGAAAACATGTCATCCATTCATGTCGTTCAATTTGGGCCAAAGAAAATTGGTTGCCATTATTCTGTAGTGCTTACCCCTGATGGTGCTGACTTGTAATTCGGTGTGGGCAATTTTAACTTAGTGTAGACGTAAGAGATGAAATCGCAAAAGATGCTTTTTCATCCAAAATCTTCCAGATGCTTTATTCGTTTCTTTAGACGCATGTCAAATAATGATGAACCATGCCAGCACGTGTCGACGTATATAAACGCATTTAGACACATATCAGCGCATGACGGCACGTTGATAACGCACATCGCCATATGCCTACTTACATATATCTAAGAAATCACCGCAAGTCGACGTATACCCGTCAAGGCATTTCGACGTATATCGATGCATGTCGATACTTGCGGTTATGTATCAATGAAACTTGATGGATGTCAACGAATAACAACACACGTCGACTAATGTCGACGCATGTCAACGCTTGACGAGGTATATCAACACATGCGGTTGCTTGTCAACGTATATCTGCGCACGCCAACGCATTAAAGCTTATTTGTAAAATTTTCCAAACGTTTTTCTTGCATTCCAATTTTTATATTAAAAATAAATTCCAATTGATGTTCGTTATTACTACGAACACAAAATCCACAGATTTTTATATACACAGTTCATTTTTGTTATGTGGTGTGTTTCGGCTTGCTATCGTATCGCAGCAGGCTGATAACAGGGTGGCACATACCTTCCTTAAACATACTTTGAAAATTTCATAAAGGCCTTAACAGTTTTCAACAAGCGCTGCATTGACACGGTTGTGCGGACGGAAACTTGAATTGAGTTGAATGAATTCTAAGAAAATTCAGATTTATTTTAACACTTAATTAAAGTGTAACTTAAAAGAATTAAAATAGTTTAAACAAAATATAATGAAACAATTTTATAAAATTTATTAAACATAAAATAAAAATTTTACTGTAAATAAAGTGTTTTTTTTTAATAAAAAAACCAAAAAAATTAAAAAAGCAACAAAACAATTTTAATTAAATAAAATTAGAATGAAGAAAATTTAACAACATTAAAATAATATATAAAATAAGAGAAATAAAAAAAAACCTAATGAAATTATTTAGAAATAGAGTTTTAATGACGCTACATTGAAATCAGCCACAATGATGTCGACATTAAAGAAATAAAATCGTGCAATAAAAGTGTGTGAAAGTGTTGGCGGTGTTTGCTTATGTTTAACGTATGTGGAAATTTAAAATGGTGTGTTTGTATGGGTGTTAACATTTGTTTTGCATATGTTTAAGTGTATTAGTGGTTCAGTAAATGTATTTTAATTTAAATTACTTGCAAGCGGTAGTTTTTCTTTTGGTTTCAACTGTCTATAAAATTAATTTCACACTTTGAATACTTCAATAGAGAAAGTGAATGAGAGTCTGCATTTCTTATTTTAATTCGTAAACAAAATAAATGATATTGACAATTCATGTTCAGGGTTGAAAAATTGCATGTTACAGTGGGAACGAACAAAAAAATAATGGTATTAAGTATGTATGCTTAATTGTGTTAATAGAAATCGTAAGGCAGGTGTTAAGGACATTAAAATTTTTACCAGGAAGACACAGTAAGTTGTAGCAGTTCAAAGTCGGCCCCTCGAATGGTTGGCGAAACCTTCTAGAGCACGTAACTTTTACAAATACGAAAGGCTTTCAGTGATTTTTGCGGTATATTTAGGTATGAGTGGCAATCACCAGGGCCAGTAATATCAACTCACACACATTCACAAACAAAACTTGCAATAGAATAACGCCAGCTCATCAATAACGTTGCCGATTTATTTAAAAAACACGGAACGGACACTGAAGCAGGAGCTGATACTAAAAGAAACGGTGCCGGAAATGTCTGAACACCTCTATTTGAGACACTGACGCTGAACTGACACAATAGTGATGTGTGTAAATAGACCTTTGAGATTTTGTTTTGCAAAGGTAAGCGAGAGGCGGAACAAAATACATGCTAAATAGTTTGAGATATTTGTGGTATTTAGATTTGAACTGGGCTTGTGAAAAATAATCAAAATCAACTTTGTGAAATGAATTTGAAAAAGGACAAAACTTCAAACTAATTATATGAAAATTCTTCCGCAAAGATTTATGGAAAACATATTATCTGGGGTCGTGTTCTAAAATTGTGTAGTACGGCTATTATCGTACATAGTCGTATGTATATGCGACTTCAATGATACACAGAATCTTTATTTTTATTTATTGAATCTCTCTTCAAGAAAGTTGCAATAAGTTTTCAAATCTTAATCTTAGTTTCTATTATGTTTATTAAATACTTCCAATGTAGTAACTGTACTGTTGTATTGAAATCTTAGACTATTTTAAAATGGGTTAAAAGGCCTTCTCGCAAGGCTCAGGGTATCTATTTTTCTTAGTCTCTGGTGTGCATTAAACTGCAGCAAATCGCGAGCATAGGAGTTGGGATGAACTAATAATTTGTTTATGTATTTGCAGAAGCAACTTTTAACTTCTTTTGTATGTACCATGAAGCGCAGACGATTTGTCGTAGAAAATTATACTGTCTTCTTTATAACTTCTGAATATTTGAAGCGCAAGCAGAAGCCCATAGCTGGATGTCATATGTACATATAGGTTTTATAATGGATTCGTACAGGAGAACTTTATACTCCAGGGCCAGAGTTATAAGCCAATGCAGCAGAGCAGTTTTGAGTTGTATAACTCTTCTTTTTGCTTCAATATATGGGCACCATGTTAGGCGTCGGTCGAGATAAATGACTTTTTTCTCCTTATTTTTCCAATGCACACCAGTTGTTTCGTGACCCTCTATCCCAACGAACTGAACGCCCGTTTTTCGCCGGCTATTGTTTATCGCCTTAGTTGATAGTTTTGCCACGACTGGCATTCATTTGTAACCAAAATGTTGAGATTTAAGCACCAAACATAGTCTGTCGACAGCCGGCCTACAGACGGTAATTATGAATTTGTATACCATAAATATTTATTTTGTTTATTGCGCTAACCGTCAGAACTGCTCATCGTTAGGAAGCTACTAAAATACTCCGAGTTTATTACTCTAAAAGACAACTTACTTAGCAAAAATTGCACCAATGTAGACAAAGGTTAACAGCTCTTTGTTTATTGAATTTCTTTACCATGAGAGTGTTGCAGTTACAAACGTAACAGTAGTTGTTACATCATCAGTGTCCACTATAATTCAACCACTTTTTGTCATCATGTTGACGCTAAGATAAATAAAATTTTTATATTCTTCCGGTAATTAAAGAAGACAAAAACGGAAAACATTGTAGTTTATATTTTGTTGGAATTTTATTCATCAGCTTTTGAATTTGTAGAAGTAGATGAAAATAAACTCAAAGCCAATAGCAACTGTCATTGCAAGAGGCGGGATATTCTTTTTTAAACTCAAGGCGTTCGATTTTTTTACCATAAATGCGAATAAGGTTGGTGCAGTCTGGAAAGTGTATCTTTTTCTGAAGATGGTTTCTCAATATAGCATTTCTTCCAAATATAATTTCATTTGCTTTCATCTGCACATTAAAATAAAACGGGTGTAATATGTCGATTAAACAAAGTTTTCTAATAAGCGCGAGCCGATCCTTTAATGGATTAAGACAAACTGTATGCTTTTTTGTTGCATCCCCGCGGCTTAGCGGAGAACACAAATCGGCAACGGTATAATTGCGGCCACGTTCTTATCGTAAGAAATTATTTGTCTTTGATAACGGCATCACTAATGTCGTGTTAAGAAAAATAGGGGTCAATGATGTCGCCCGGCGAAAACTCGCAAAAACCAATAACTTTTTGTGGATGCGCTGCCATCTGGCGGAACTCGTGTGGGCTGACGTCGTCTCGTATGCAGTCGTTTTGCTTGTAAACAAAGCAATTACAACAAAAAACTCTTGGCTAAAGATAATTCTAAAGATAATTTGCTGGCCAAACGTTCTGGAATCCCTTTACAAATGCTCCATTTAGCAAAAATCGGCACCGTCTATGGTAACTAACCATGAGTCCCGGGGTTAGTTGCATGTTCAACGGGTGCAGACTCAAAGCAAGGGTTATAAAGTTGAAGTTATACGATTCTTCTGCACACCTTGTTGGCCAACTGCAATATTTGCGGCTATTATTATTAATGAAGGGAGGACATCGAAGCAGACTGCTCACTTTATATGTCCCTTTTCGATCCCTTTCTTTCTATGAATTGATTTCTAGCATTCGATTTCTATTTTACGAATACATTACCGTGCTACCACTAGACTTTCAGACTGGACTCATTACGGAGTCTCTAGTAATTACTGGCTTTGTCATATCATTCTCATTTAACAAGTGTCTTCCCGTAGTCTGAAACCAATGCTGGACATTCACAGACAATGTGCGCTACCGTCTCAGCTTCTTTCTCAAGAATATCTTTAGTGACTGACCCGTCCATCCCTTGCGAGGTTTTCTTACCCAACCCTTGAGAGTGCCTCCATTGCCTTCACTGCCCTTCGCTATTGGAATCTCGCGGTCCAACGTCTTAGAAGTCCAATTTAAAAATTTACCCACCCACCCCTTGCAAGGCATTTTCGTCTCTTGTGGACTCAGCGATTAAACTCTCCCCACTTAGCAGGCTTCCCTATATTAAAGAAAATATGACCACCCACACAGAGCTACATATTCACGGGTAAGCCTGTGCTAAAACTGGAGATCAACTAGTGTCCAGAGGTGGGAGGTGTAGGTATGGGTCAAAACTTCTGACAGTGCACTCAGTTACGGCAAGTTATATCTTAGTGTCTGCCAGTTGCGGCTAAATGTTTACCGAACCAGATGCCTCTCACTTGATCGCAAAACATTGAAGACTAGTTACTACGTCTGGCGTAAGGTAGACCCAAAGGGCAAATCGTTTTCTCTCATTAACAGTTTTCATAATAAAGTTTTATCATTGGATGCGCCGCCTAATCATTCAATTTGACATGATGATTTGGCGTCGCCAGAACAATATGGTCGCTACAGCCTATTAACAATGTCCCTTATTAGAAATTCCTTTATAACATAGTAGTTCTGTTACATGCAGGCATGGAGGCGACAACCATAGTATGGTGTCTACAAGAATATATTGATTGGGCAAAAATGTAATGGTTATTTGAAAACATTTTAAATAATACTTTAGTTGCTATAAAAAAGTTAGTATTGTTTACTGTTAATGATTAAAGGATTTGCGACCATTTGCAACATAATTGGGTTGAACAGTAAAATTTTTACTACGTTCCAACCACATACAAAGAAATTTAGCTATACGAAAATAATATAATAACTCTAATTATAAAATATGCTTTAACTATTTTGGTGATTAATCAAAGTATTAGGTGCTGCGGCTAAAACAGTTAGCGAGTTGACTATTAAGCATTCGATGGCTTTAGTCGCCTGTGTTCGTACCTCAGTTGCTGCCAATTAGTATCATAAATTTTTTGCTTTCCGTTCGTTCTAAGAGGACTATATTCTTATAACTTTAATAACAGCATGATTTGGTTACCACAACCATGAAAACGGCTCATGAGCACATGGTTCTAGACTACTTCTGGATAGTTACCATTGCAAGTAATGACAACTACAATATAATTCAATTTAGAGATATTTCAATGTATCCAAACAATTACACATTATAATAAATTGTATGTGTGAGAAGATAAATTTTAAAATTTATAACCCTAGACACAAACCAGAGCTCTGGTAGCGTACTAATATATCTATATTAGACATTGAAAATTTGGTGTATGCCTTCCAAATGGAATAGAAGACCCATTTTTTGACAAAATGGACTAAGGAAAATATACTAGCTTGCCTAGGTCGCACTATTTCCAAATCTAAAGTCATAACAAAAAAAAATATATACATACCCTTTGATAAGCTTGGCAAAAAAACTAATATCCTTTACTAAAAAACAAGGCAACGTGGGCGAAGAAAAAAGATTAGGATTTGTGGAGAAGGTGGTCCTTCCTTATTATCCACAATCAGAACCTTTAACAGAGTTGAAGCGAGATTTTGGCGATTTCCCACATTTAAAATTTAAAATTCCCTGAGGGATGAGAAGCCCATGGAAACGAGGTAACGTGGGTGGACAAAAAAGATTACTATTTGTGGAGAAGGGGAATCTTAATTATTATCCACAATCAGAACAGAGCGAGTTGAAGCGAGATTTTGGTAATTTTCCAAATTTTAAAATGGAGACTACTTTAGCAGCTGCTCCTTATATCTACGAAACTTTACACTATCAGCAAACTGTGAACGCGCCGGATAGTACTTTCATAACTTTTGACTGAGCATGGCTATAAATCTCCTTTTTGTGCCTTATTCAATACAGTCACGAAGCCGGGGAGGCCTTCTGCTCCTTTTAGGATCAAAAGGAACTAATATAGCTTTAGTTTTCATCAATAACCGCATATATCCAATTGCAGATTGCAAGCCACAGATATATCTTCATTCGTTTACATCTGCAGTCAATCAAGTCTTTTTGCAACAGTAACGTAGTCTATAATTTATACAACTTGTTGTTGTTAATTTAGTCTTTAAATATTTATTTTTGTTGCAAATGTATTTCACTTCAAATGAAATTAGACAGTGTATACAATTGAATTCTTTTGAAAGTGTTTGAATAAATCAACCTGGTTAATTAGAAAAGATTTTACAAAGTCAGATAAATGTCCAGCAAAACCAACTGCACAAATTTATCAACCATAACATTGCTAATGTTACGAGAAACACATAAGACTCGAAGGCGAAGATCATGTGTAAACGCTCAATTGTAATTTTAGAGTGTGTATGGGTATGTGTGTGTGTGTGTGTGTGTGTGTGTGTGCACAAATGCAGAAACTTCAGTAGCTAATTGCCCTTGACAATTAGTTTTCTAGTCAACAAAAACCACTAAAACATTGATTCAAAAGGATGCGAGAGCAAATGTTGATAATAAATACAAACATGTTTGTTCTAATGCGGTGTAAACTGTTCAAAGGAAGTGGGAATGTTTAAATAATAATATGTGTTTATGTGCCCTGGTAAAAGTAAAATAATGGTGTTTTTATGTTTGACTATTTGTGCAACATATCCCATGGGGCAAAAAAAGGCTCTCTTTGTGATAAAGTCGCACACTTTGTCCGCTACTTCTAAGGGAAAATTTATGAAAAGTTCAACTTAAGTTTAACAGTTTCATTGACTCTAGGCTAAATGATATTACAATAATGTGCCTCATATATTGTTGATGTAAATGAAGCACCGGGTAACATACTAACTTCTGCTAATTATAAATTATTGATGCCATTTGTTACAAAATGCTGCGGAAAATCTACAATAATTCAGATAAAGGGAAAGCTTTTGACTGACATATCTAATGTAAGATATAATGCATCTTTGACATTGATTTAAACCGGAAGTGGTTTTCAGTAAGGAAATTATTTCTTTTTATATTTATCAGAAAAAAATTTAGATTTTTCTTCGGATATTTTGCCAAAAGAGTTTCCGATATCGTTTAAAAAATTGGATATTCCTTTCTTGAATTTTCGCCAAAAAGTCCATTCAAATTCGTTTAGAATTTCGTCCGACAAACCTGTGCTCTCTTTCGGTACTATGTTTGCTAATAATGAATACGAAATCGGCTACTTTTGCAGACAAAATCGTCGGAATCGATTCACACGATCTTTGTGGTTAATTTATGTTGCGTCCGTATATATGTCCGCCTAAAGCTTTTATATGTCGTTCTGCTGGGACGACAATTCGTCAGCGTCTCAACCGTTGAATTCAAATCAAAAGAAATTGCTCACAATTTGCTTGTCGTTGTTGGTAATAACTTCAATAACTTCGTTCCCAAAGAAGCAATGACCCCCAATTCTCGTGAACAAAAACTTTAGCACCTGATAATTTTTTATCTTAGCATCCAAGAATGTGCCTCATCACTAAAGAAAAGGTCTCTCTCCAAATTGGGATCCTCTTCCAAACGCTCATTTTGCTTAGTAATTTAGCAGCAATCACCGAGTAATAAATAAGATATAAGATAAATAAGATAATAATCAATATCGGAGCCTTCGAAATCGAAAAATAAACATATTAAAGTTGAGAAAGATTTTTAACTATATGGACGCATTCTATGCGAAGATGCAAAGTTATATTTTGCTTCAAATAGTTTCGTAATTAAGTTATTTATGTACAAATTCAACTTCAACTAAAGCAAATTATTTTGTATATAAATTTCAGAGCAAAAGAAATAAATTTCGATTCACTGCCTGGTGAAAAAGGCCTTAAAGGCAAGGAAATGGCAATTTATTTTGCCCTTTCCAATAGCCTGTTAATGAACTAAAAAAAGTGTAAATCAATAAATAAATAAGCAACTTTAGGCAAAATGGCATTTGTCGTTAGTCTAGTTGATGGTGTGTCAATCTGATGTTTGCGGTTTTCATTCCCGCTTAACTGCAGCGAGTCAAGTATAATTCACAATTCTCTTGTTGTAATAAATTAACCAATATTTACTTAAGACTGGTTGCTGCAGCGGTCGAGTTCTTGTTGAATAGAGAGTTTTTCTTTCAAGGTTCCTGGCGAAAACAAGAAAAACTTCTTGCTCTTACAATTTTTGCGAACAAAGCCAACCTAATTTTGAAAATATAGTTCATGCATATTGGAAAAATCTTTATTGACACCTTGTAACGACGTGTTTTCACAGTTAGTTGGAGCGGAGCTCGCGGCACCCAGGGTTCCTTACAAGAAAATATTTATTTGTTTTTGTTTTACAAGAGAGAGACTAGACAGCTTTTTTAAATGTTTTCAATAAACGTTATAATCTTCATTGTTCAACTTAAATTACTAAGTACAGTACACTGCACGGAATATTCGGTGGCCATTAATATATTCGCTGGTACTCTCATTAGCTTCTCACACCATCCGACGGTCACAGAAGATATCTCCACTATTCGTTGGGAATGCACATGAGCCGATTCTCTTGTAGGGACTAATGAAATTCTGGCCCAAAGGTAAGAGAAATATTCTCTCTCAATTGGGGCAAATAAAATTCTGGTTCAACCGTTGGCCGTCGGAGAGCTTGTTTACTCACGATGCGCCTAAACCAATTGGGACGAATAAAATTCTTACCTAATGATATAGGGGCACTTCTCGCTCTGGCTTCTATTGTCAGGGCGAATAATATTATGGCCTGACTCGAGAATACCAGAAGCTCTGTGCCTCTTACTCAGATGGACTCTCTTCGTCTGGCTGCTGCTCTAAGCGAAGGGAGAAGGATTGACTCGGGGCAAATAAAATTCTCGCCCGAAGTTAAGAGAACTCTCCTTTGCTCACTCAACTCTGACCGCACTCGGTTGTAGCGAATAAAATTTTAGCTCAACCGTTTACCGTCTGAGCAGTGTCTTTCCGCTACTCGCCTATACCAATCGGGACGAATAAGATTCTGGCCCAACTAAAAGACTTAAATAATATGATTGAATAAAATTCTAAAATTATTAACTAGGTCTTACTGCCTTTCTAGCCACACGCTGACTGACGCATTGTTGTTATACTTGCTTGGCGGAGACTTACGTATACATACCATAATACGATTAATACCAGCTGATCATTTGTGTTGTATTGAACATTTCCGTTAATTTTAAACCTAAGTTATTAATAAGAAGAACTATGAACTAAATTAGATAAACAAAAGTCCTATAATTACATGTGACCCAAAAACGAGTGTAAGAACTTTTGGTCGTCGCAACCATTATTATTTTTTCAAAAATGCGGTACATTTATTAATGCGGTATACAGAAACTGGTTTTCATCTCATACGGAGTTTGACTATGGTTTTTATCTTTGCAAAAATTCAAGTACATAAAGAATCCAATATTTCTTTGTCTTAATTATTATTATGTTGTTGAGGCCCCTCAATAATGTCTCTTCAGTCACTCTGCAATGAACAGCGTCCTTTATTTAGTCGTACATTTCTTTTTGCATATTAAAAAACTCATTGCTCTGGAAGTATTGAACGTAAATGCATGTTTAACCCCAGATTTCTTTACGCTCGCAAACTGGTGCAAAAATGTCTCATATGACGAACAACATTTTTTAGTAGCTCACTTTGTTTGAAATTAAGAGGCACTGAAAAGTATCTGAAACCTTTTATATTACAAAATATATCAGATTCTCTGATTTTTATTTTAATAAACAAGAAATTAAAAACTCTGTAGTACTAGATACCGTGAAATTCGTATGATGAGAAAAGTATCGGATACTAAACAAATATGAATACTATATGCGGTTTATCTGAATGTTACACATACTTTCGCCATGTATGAGCGAGCTACTGTAAATATTGGAAGACTGCATATTTTTCCCCCTGTAAACGGTTGTTAAGGAGCTTTCATTATGATTCGATTTTTATAATTCATGTCTATTGTAAAAAATAAATAAAATTAATTTTGATAATTGTTTCGGCGTTTAAAAGACATCGTTAGGGCGAGTTAGCGGTCTAAGAATCCATGTATGTAGAACAATCTTAAAATATTGTGTTAAAATATGAAAAGTAAAAGAAAATTACAATAAAATATGCTTTGATATAACTATCACAATTTATACTTAAAGAATACGTATTTATCTAAGTCTAAGTTTACATTAAATTAAATAGAATTACAGAAGTGCTTAAATTTTGTCACACAAATATGCTTTACAAGTTGATTTGAATACTGATATTCTATTGATCACTCTTAGGGGGTTTCTTCTAGTCTACAACGTTGAATTTTTAAATAAGTTGCATTCCTTGTATTAAAATTTAATAGATTTAATACAAACGGTAAAGTACAAAGACTTATATTAAGTATCGATTTGAATACATATTTCAAAACTTGATATTCATGCAGTTCATATAATAGCGGAAATCACTCTTCGTTGCATATCTGCAAATATTGCACACTTGGCATGATTTTCTGCCACAAAGCGTGAGTGTCTTTTGTAAGCGCTTATCAAATTTATTACAGAGTTGCATAAAGTAACTTTGGCACATGCAATAATCTAAGCCGCAGCCAGTATCAACGCTAACGCCGCCTCTAAAATGTTTACGCAAAGAAGGTATTTGATCTGTGCATAAACTTTTTAAAACCTTTTATCAATTAATGGAGTTTTGTTTGATATTTCAATTCTTACTATTTTAGCACAAGTCTTTTAATAGTCTTAGCTTCAATTTTAATTCTTCACAGGCAGTTGTTGATGCGGTTCTACTGCCGTGCAACTTTGTAAGCGTAGGTGTCTAGTTACTTAGATTTTAAAAATAAAATTAATTACACAGCTATTTTAGCATTGCAAATAACCAATCTGCAACGATTTTTGCTATAGCATATTTGCTCAAGTGTAGCAAATATTAGTTTCATATATTTTGTTGTTATGGTTTCGCAAAATTTATCATATTTGTTAGACTTACTACATTTGCAAGGTTTACAAGAGTTGGTTACAACCAAGAGTGGTTTGCCATAATGGTAAAATCGTTTTAGAAATATCTGAACATAGTGAAATTATTGCATTGGCGATTATAAACTATTTTCAAAGCCAAATGTGACTGCATCAGAGCTTGAAATGTTATCAATTTAAAATTTTCACTTGTTTTGTTTTAATCTCGATTAAAGATTACTTTGTAGCAAGTATTTAATCGTAACAAATTGTTTGATGCATTTTCCTCTTTTTGGCTAAATTCAAGTTTTTTTTTAAATTTGTAGGCCAATGTAAGAGTTTTGGTAGCTTTACATTTTCTTTAGGCGATTTGCCGACTTTTCGGTAAACTTACGAATTTTTGAAGAACTACAAAGTAAATGTCAAGCTTTGGCGAAATTTTTAATTGTAAATATTTTGAAATGTTCGGCGATTTTCAAATTTATAATTTAATTTATTCGATTTGTGCCAAAATTAAAATTTTTCTCTCTTTGATGAAACATGGATTTAGTTGAATTTTAAATTTTTGATGAAAATTTCAAGCTATGTGAAATTTGATATTGAGGTAACTTTTGGTGAAAATCATTATTTTAAAATTCTGTAATTATGGTAAATTTTCTTTTAATTTTCTGGCCTTGCAGTGAATTCTCGAATTTTAGTGAAATTAATTTTTATTTATTTTTAGTTTTTTGAACTTCTTAAATTTTTTGTGAATTCCTCCCGATTTGTGGCGATTTTCGGATGGTATTTAGTGATACATCGCAATTTAAAACTTTTGTGAAATGTATACAAATCAATATTTATGGTAAATTTTAAAATTTGGTGAAACTCGTCTTTATTATATTTCACATTTTTGAGAGAACTTACAATTCGGTCTATAATGTATCTAGGCCGAAAGTTAATTTTTGTAGCGGAAACTTATACGAAGTTTGTTAGAAATTCAAAAGGTCTTTACGCTAGTCATTTCGCCGTTAGCATGAAAATATCGACAAGAACCCAGAACACAGTTTGTTGCCCTTATCTCAAGAACCTGAAGACCTATGTAAAATAATAGTAAGGTTACGCCAAAAGTATGTTATAGATTGATGCAATAATAAAATCCGTAAGTTCTGTAGAGCCTTTAAAAAGTGAATTCAACACTCGACAGACGAACTGATGAATAAAGGTAAATGAACTTAGATTTCTATAAAGATCCAACATATTTTTATATACTTAATGGCGTAAGAAATGAATATTGAGGAAATTAAAAACTTATATATTTCCTTATTGGCCGACAAACTTACCTTGGCCTTCTTCGGACAGGTTCACCCAGAGAAACCCATTGTTTAGACTGCTGCTTGGTCTCCACAGTTACAAAACGCCGCAAAAACTCATTCGGGTTGCGGTTAAACAACTACAAAAAATCGTTTGAAGTTGTCACACGTTTACGTTTATAGTCAATTGAGAGCAAAAGCTGCATCCATCTTGCAGGCAACTTTCTTAAACCCAGGTGATCATTTAAAATCGAAACCACACTGCCTAATTAAATGACTATATGGCATCAACAACCTCACGCACTTTTACTCTTCGATCGGCCAACACAATATCGTGGATTTTTTCGACATTTTCGGGTGTACTGACCTCAATTGGCCGCCCAGAACGTTCAGCGTCATTTATACTTGTGCGACCACAACGAAAGTCAGTAAACCACTTTTTTACCATTGAAATCGATGGTGCTTGACAGTACTTGATAAGAACAGTGTTGCATTTCATATAACTACGAGAGAAGTTCGAAAAGTCACGGACTTATTGATCCGCCCTCGTACTCTATGGATTAGGAAATGAATATTGAGAAAATTACAAACTTATATATTGCCTTTACACTTTTGGTACTTAGTTAGCGGAAAATTTGTCTATAAATGATTTTTTAAAATATCGAAAAATTGTTGATGTTCTGAAGAATGATTTACATATCTTAATTATAAAAAATGGCTCTAATAATATATATAATATCAATACTCCACTAACTGGTTTAATTTAGAATAATCACAATACCAGTTCTCCATTTTCCATTTAGCTCAATGTTTATTTCTACTTAACACTTTTATGTGTTAAAAATAAATGACTTGGATACAGCCAACAATATTTTTTTTATGAATTAATTATAAATGTGCAAAGGAAATAAAAACAGATTATAAATTTCAGCGAAAAAACCCCCTGAATTTTCAGCATAAAATGAAACCTACTGAAACTAATCGATGAATATAAATGAGTTCTATTGCATATTTAGTAAGTGGAATAAATTGAACACTAGAAACACAAAGACCGACACACATGCATTCATTCCTCTTGCTAACACAATGTACCACAGCAGTTAAAAATTATATAAATATTTTTCGAAACGCGTTTATTTTGCATTTACATATTTTTAATGTTGTATTGCCCCATAGTGTTTGGCAGCTTATAAAAATAAATTGCTGCTGCCAACCGTAATATGAAAAATATGCAAGCATACGCATTGTATTCTTTGTTTGCAACACCCTACCGCTGCTTCACTTTGCACTCATGAATTTCATTTTGAATTTTATTGTTCGTTTAATTGCCATGAATTGAATACTTTATCAGATTGATTGCAATTAATGAATGCAGTTGTTGTTGTTTTTTTATTTGTATTTTATTTAATAAAATACATTTGTTTACATGTATTGCAAATGCCTAAATACATGACGACACTCATGTAAATACTTGTTTCCAAGGATGATAAAACAGCGTTTAGGATGTTATTTTCGTGTGTATGTGAAATGTATAATAAAACACAAGTCAAGGGAAAAGCATCAGTTGTACTTCAAAATGGCAGGAAAATATTTCTTGCATCGTTGCAGAAAATATATTATAATCTAAGAGGCTTTTTGCAGGGGATAATTTGAGTTCCTCAAAACCATTTCCCATTTAAAGAATATTTCTTAGGTATTAAAACATGTTTAATTAAAGAAACTTTTTAAAATTTTCGATATAAATTGTTAATATATTTCTCTACGAATAACTTTTTGAGATATAAAAACATTTATAAGCTACTAAGGCATTAAAATATATTTTTGGCAACTAAAATATTTTGTCGCATGTTAATTTTTCATATACAATTGTTGGGATATAATTCAATAAAAAATTTATGAAATTTTGAGACATTTTTTAAAATAACTAATATGGTCCAATAAAAATTCTGAATTGCTAAAAAGTTTTTTTAAGTTCCTGACACGTTTTTTCCCATAGACACATTTTTTACTTTAATTCTTAGAAAATGTTTCTATAGAAAATATCCTAACGTTAAAATGTATTTAGACAACTGGAAAATTTACGCAATTATGCTATGTTCAGACATGCACCTTAATTGCGCAACCAGAAAATTTATGCAATTAAGGCCTTAATGGAGCTCAATTTATCACACAAAAACTTAATTAAAAAATTGAGTAACTATTATTTAATTGCAGCATAAATGAATTCAAATTTGGAATGCAACTCTTGGAAAGTGTCTTTAGTGAACAGTAACAACTATGCTCAATGACAAATGCAAGGCATACTCGTCAAGTATACTACAATTACATTATATCCTTCATGGCAATTGCCAAACTCTATGTGTAAAACATAAAAACAAAAATAAATACAAATAGCAGGCGAGATTGATGGTTACTAAGTTTTATGAACTTTTTAACAAATTTCATTAATAAATTTATTAGGAAATAATAAATTTCTTTAAAAAATTTCCGGATTTCTATCAATTTTTTAAAATTTAAAAACACAATAATATTCACGAACAAAATAAACACATTTTCAGCCCCGAAATGCGAATTGAGTTAGTTAAATTGCATGTGTGTGAACACTAAAATCTATAGCTCAATTCAATATTTAATAATCTCAATTAAAGTGCACGTCTGAACATAGTATTAGTTTTAGCATTTAAATTATTACAGCGTATGAAAGAGTTTTCAACTAAATATTTCTTAGTTATTGCGATATTTAGAGGATTTTTAACCTGCGAAGGGATCTTCTACTAAAACTTTCCTGTGGTAATTTAAGTTAAATAATTTATGAGCTTCTTAAACGTATTTTAGTGACATTTTTTGTTTCGGCAGCGATAAAAGTCTTAAAAATGCAGGCTAGGCCTGAAAATTAAAAAATGAAGTTTTTATATAATTGACTTTTCTGTATTAGGCGAAAACCGCACAAACAAAGTGTTAGGAACAGTATATATTGATGCTAATAAAACAACTTATGTCAGAAAGCAATTAGTTTTAATTCGGCATCAATTTTGATATTCCAAGAGCCAATATTCCTTTTTAGCTGAAATAATAAAAACAAATAATGTTCAACATAATATGTCAAAGTTAGCAACGTATGTGTCGGTATATCTTTTTGATTGACTAAGGCCCCAATAGTTTTCAGTAACACATCACTCAATAAGTTCCGTGCCTGACATGTAGTTCAATCCTTTAGTGACAAATGCATATGATTTTTATGAAATAATAAGCGTCCAATGCCAAATGTGAAAAACAAACAGGAAGCCAAGCATAAGCTGGTAGGATGGTGGCATTTCTATATTGGTATCGATTACTTTCAAGTAGATCAAACAATAAATATCCTAAAAAGAAATAGTGATACTTCACTCAGGAAAGGTTCATTAAAATGGTGAAATAAGATGAATTGCGCTTTGAATTGCTACATCAACTACTGTATTTTTTACATCTGGCAAGCAAGGACTACTGTCGGTTTGCAGAACTCCAAAAAATACTACAGAGAAAAAAATTCGACTTCTATGAGAAAGGGGTTGTTAAATTTTATTTAAAAACCACGGATAAAGTGAAAATTTTAAGGAGCGATGGAATAAATGTACTGCTCGTCGAGAAGGGCTACCTTGATGAATAAAGTTGAACTTTACTAGTTAAGCCCGGAACTTATTGAAGCATGAGTTCTCAACTACTGATGAGATTTTTTTATAAATTATCTCTTTAATTTATTTTTGCTACTCTAAACTAGTGGTCCGGGCAGACATGGCGCTTTTCGAATTGTTATCAATAAACTCTTCCATTTGATAACCATATCATGGAGTTGCCTTGCACAAAAATTCGTGAACCCTCTTTGCGCTTGAACAATAATTCGTGCACCCTCTTTGCGGGCGGCTGCAACGCCACCTACCGAGACCAATTACAAATGAGACCAGCCGCTTGGGAGGAGTTCAACTTCATACACAGATACAGAAGAATTATATTTATTTAAATGCATCAATTACAATTCACAACATTGAGTACTCAACGATGAATGGCGCTACTAATACTCCAGACAAGACAAAAATTTTATCCAGCATGATAAGGATGCTACTCATGTTGCGGCGCTGGTCAAAACCTTTAAAGAAACCTGCAGTTATTTTTTTTCTCAGAATTATAGAAAGCCTTGAAAAATTGTAAGGTATTCCGGTGCAATGCCTAAAAGTTGCTAGATAGATAAGAAAAAGTAATGGCTAGCGAATTAATGATTTGTACAACCTTAGCCAAAAAACTAATTGAAGCTTATCTATACTTCGAATGGAAGTAAGATTACTTTTGATTTAAGTAAGAATCTAAAAAAGTAATTCGATGTCATTAACTTTAGATCTGCCAACATGGACATAACCGGTTATTCATTATAAACTCCAATTTGCATTTTTATGGAAAAAGTTTTGTAAGTTATTTTTTGTAATTGAAATGAGTTTTCCCATTGTAGCTTAAAAGCTCATGACAAACATTCAATACTTCATGTTTTATCGCAAGCAATCTTCTAACGACTTTTGCTCTCTGCCACTAACAAATACATTATTGATGTCCTTTATGCACCCATACAAATAAATCTTTCACTACCGCATCCAGTTCGGCTTATAAAAGAACCAGAACAATGCATTTGTTCACATCAACAGCACTTAGGTGTCAAAATGTTTGATATTCATTGCATTATATTCTACTACTATTACAAGTGACACACACACACAAATACATTATTGCACCACTTGAATGATTTAGCAAGAATGACAAAATTGACAGATTTGCTAACTGTAATGAGTGTTATGTAATGTTATTAGGGAGTTACTGTATAAAGTTGAAAAAAAATTACACAAAAATTTAAAATTTTTTGGAAAATTGAAGACGACAAGCACATTTGAAACAGGCCTTGGAATCTGGATGACAATTTAATTACAATACAATTACCTATAATGTTTAGTTTGAAATAACAATTAATATTGATTGCGAATGTAATTAAAACCTAAACTCAATTGCAATTACATGTAATTGAAAAATAACTAACACAATTACAATTGTAATTAGAATTTTTCAAATATGCTCATATGCTAGTGTAATAAATATTGCAGTATAAAGCAATTATAGTTCATTGTAATGGGGAATATATATATTAAACATTAAAAGTAATTCTAATTAGAAATGTCCAATTACATACTAAATTACATATAATAGGTAATTGTGATCAGAAATGTAAAGTTTGTAATTACATACTTGCAATGGTAATTAAGCAATAAATAATTAATAGTAATTGAAAAGATATTTATTATGTTGTAAGTGAACTTTTTTTATTAAATAATGAACAAGTAATAATTACATAATTTTTTTCATCACTACTTAATCAACGGCTAAATTCTCTAAGTACTTGTAATTGTAAATAAAGTGTTTTCATTTCTAATTACATTTGTATTTTTAACTAAACATTTTAATTACCATTACTTTCAATGTGTCACTGATATATAGTATTACCATAACGCGTAACTGCTTGCAATATAATATGAGTGTAATCGAAAAAAATGCAATTACAATTGAAAGAGTGCTTGTTATCGAGACTCCCAGGTCTGAATAATGGCAAAATACAAATACTACAGGTACAAGAAATTACACTATTTTAGAAATTGAAATATTAATGTTTTTCATAGACTATTCACCTCATGCTCTTTCAAGATTCTGCCTCTAGAATTTCCCTAATATCCTTGTACGTAAAATACAAGATTATCGTAATGGAAAGGATTATGGTTTGTAATTGTATGTTTATCCCTACACTTGTAATAGTATGTAACTATGTATTGTAATGATGTTGTTGCTTTTTTTTTTGCTAACAATAAATTTGAGAACAAAAGGTCCCTCATCTTTTTCGTTATTAATAAGCTGAATGAAAATATATGAAAAGTTAAGAGGGCCGTATAATGTGTTATCCAAACAGAAAGTGAGAAAATTACTATGGCCTACATATGCATTTGCATAAAATTTCATGTTGAAATGTAAAATGTTTTCATGAGTGTTTTAATATCATTTAAAGCACACTTTAGTTAAGTACTTTTCAGAAAATAATATAGAAGGGTAAAAATATTTGGGAAATAGTTTTGGCCTTATGTAAATATTTACTATAATATATGGCATAAGTATATGGATTCTTTCTAGAACAACGACCACTACTGAGCAAAATAAAGAGAACAGAAAAAAAACACTGGTTAAATAATATTTCAGATACTCATATAAGCTACTTAACTCAGAAGCTTTTAAAAAGGAATGTGAGAACACATCGCAAGGAAAATGTCTTCGAAACTGAGAATTTCTATACGAAAAATGTTTTCGAAACTGGCAAATTTTCTATACTGAAAACGAAAATTTTCTATACTGAAAAAATTTCTTTACGGAAAATGTCGTCGAAACTAAGAAATTTTTCGCAACAAAAAATCTACCCGAAAGTAAAAAAAAAAAATTTTTGTAAGGAAAATGCCTCCAAAACTACAAGTTTTGTTTAGAAAAAATCTCTTAGGAAATAAAAATGTCTGACACTGAGAAATTTTCCGTATAGAAAATGTTAACCAATGGAAGAATGTTTTTATACAGAACATTGCTTAAAAACTCGGCAATGTTTCTATACAGAAATTATCTCGGAACTAAAATATACAGAAAATGTCTGCGAAACATAAAAATGTTATATACGCAACATGTCTCTTAAGCTAAGCTATAAATTCTCTATTGGGAAAGTGCCTCAGATAATGAAAAACAGAAAAGGTCTCTGAAACTAAGACATTTTGTTCAATCATAAATGTCTTATAAACTGAGAATAATTTTATACAGAAAAGGAAGCTGAAAAATTTTGATGTACTCAAAATGCCTTCGAAATCGAAAGATTTCCCATAAAGAAGAAAAGATTTTATTATACAGAAAATGTGTCCAAGTTCTCTATCTCACTTGCAATTTTTGTCTGTCTCTTATTCTCTTTCTCTCTTAGTACATGGAACAGCCACTCAACTTACAACTCATAAGAATTTTGATGCCAACATATCGGACTATGAAATTTATAGCATTTGTATAACACTGGCCGGCTGGCTACGGAATAATAGATCGTTATTACAAATAAATGCTTTAATTTTATTGTAGAAATTGGTGTTACAATTAATAAAAAAAGGAAACAAGACGATAATCAATTTAATTTTATTATTTTTTCACATTTCCAATATTTTTCCCCATAGCCCATTCAAGAGATTGATGCTTTGAGAGAGGCATTTTAAAGAGCTGTCAGAAAAAACATTCTTTTAATTTCAAGCAATAAATATTGTATGGCTCCATACACGAGTAAAAGCAAAAAAATGTAAATATTTAGTAGAATATTGTTTTCAGGAAATAATGTAGCTTTAACAGACTTGGTATTTTTGTGACAAACATTTAAATTGGCTCAACTTTATTATTGTGCGTTTCAAATTAATAATTGTTTGCTTAATTCAAGTACATCGAATCTTTTTTTCTCGAATATTTTTTTAAGAATCAGCATTTCAAATTTTTACCTGTTGTTTTGAGGTTAGTTTATTTTAAACATTTAATATATTAATAATGTAATAATATGATATACATAAGCGCATTGTCTTAATAATTAACCTTCATATTACAACTGTAATCGGATGAATAACCATGGTAGCAAGCAAAACGCCGCATGCGAGGTGTGCAGGCTGTTAATTCATCCGCACCAATTTACGGTATGCTGCGAATTTTTTGCTTGGCGGCATAATTGGTCCGTACTTTTGAAAGGCTTCGAAACTATTTTAATCAAAGTATTAAAAATTTTAATTTTAATCGAATAATCCAACATTCGAATAATTTTTTATAATACTTATTTCAATTATGAATTTTGTTTGTTGAATTTAAATTAACATTAGTCGTCGTTCCATTAAGGAAGAAAAACGTTTAATACTGTTCAAAGATCAAAACTAAAGTTTGTATATTTGAAAAAAAAACAATTTATTGACAATTTGTTTACGTCAATAAGAATAAGCAAAAATGTTGCATTAAATAATCGCTTGAACTTAGCGCGATAATGTTTCATTGGTTTACAAACGTTGCGACTCAGCCACATCTCCAGCCTTGTACGATTTGTATTAAGAAGCAGCCAAATGTGATAAGAGCACAATGGGTCCGATGCCAAATTTGTAAAGAAAAGATATCTTAGTTCAATTGAAAAAATAACCTGTAGCAGGTTGGCTTAATGCAAAATCAAAGCCAATCAGAGAAAGCAGAAGCTGAGGCCGAAATAAAGAAAACAAAAATATTGTACTGGAGAGTTTTGTGTGACAGGTGACAACTATTTGTCTAGATAATTTATATGAAAACAAACTAATTTGTTCTGGTTGATTTCTTTAATAATTTTCTGGATGAAATCACTCACTTGTCCTACTAAAACAGACCATCCAATTTATGTAGTTAACTTACGATTACTGTAAAATAAATTATCGAAATATATTCAATATAAGTTTAAGTTTTCCAGCCGATTTGATCTTATTCTTCTAGTGCAATTCTTAAGATCCCTACAATTGGAAGAAATATAGTACATGTATATTGGTTTGTTATGTACACTAGGACATTATTTCAATACTACGTCCTTCGTTTATGTTTCATTAAATTATTCGAATAATTAAGTTCGATTATTCGAATACCTGTCTACTCTATAATGGACAATGCTTATCTTCATACAGCAATCAAAATTTGTCATACCGATAAAAAACAAATTGAATCTTCGCTTGGGTATTTGTTTAACTTTTGATGTGTTTCGATTTGTATATTAATCTTGTCTTCTTCTCTGTAACCCAAATATCACGAGCTAAACGCACAACTATAAATCAAAATGTAACACCTACTTTGATATGTATGTTTACAGAAATACTTTTAGGATATTATGTTGTTTTTATTTTCCATTTTCTACATTTAATGTTCATATACATAGAATTGATGGCACATAAGAGTCTCATCATTTTTCTTAAACGCACTTAGAGGAATGTTCATTTGTTTATGTGGAAATATGTCTGTGATCTTTTATTTGTAAATATACGCTACAAATGCTAATATTAAGCTCCATTCCAATTGCAATTGTAACCACTGTCGACAACCACATCAAAAGAGATAGCGGCGAATTATAATCAAACGACTCAGGACGGTATTTTAAAACAATCCCGCAATTTTATTACGAAAATGTGACAACATTACTCTTCTTGGAGACATGTCCAAATAAGAGGAATCGCCATAAAAAGCAAGAAAAATAAAATCGATTCTATTTTATTCTGGTGGAGTTGTGGTTAGCATTCTGACGATATTTTGTACAGTCGATACTGCCATCTTACTCCGAAGCATGTCTACTCCAATAAGATGCTCCAATAGTCAACATAATTCGTCCAATCCGATCCACTTGGGAGCGAGAATAGGCCTTTCGCACAATAGAGTGTGTTCGAGAATGTCTTATAGGTGACTTATTGTATTTAATTTTAATACATATAAGCTTCAATTGGAAAACTTTATACCATTGAAATCGCTCTTAGTTTAAATGCGAGCAACTGTTGATCAACAAATATTTGCTGCCATCAAAATGTTTTTATAGCCCAATAAAGATACACATGGATACAGAACAGCTTAATCGTTTTGGGGGAAATTTATTAGAAAAACAAACAAGTCTTAAAATTTTTTTTAATATAGTAAAAGCTTAATAAGTACAACTAATTTATATGTTTCTACTTTCTTATACGCTTAATTACACTACTCAACACAAATTTAATATATGACTCGGTTCATATCACCTCATAATAACGTTGAGTTATAATACAAAACTGTAGGCAAATTATTTTGATATCAACCTTCGATTGTTAAAATCACGTAGTCCGTAAATTCATGATTCGTGCAAATGGAAAGTAGTGTATTCATTTGCTTAATATTATAATGGGTGTATGTTAAGGGTACTAATATATTTTGCTATTTTTGTTGCGAGTTTTGTGGCCAATTTCTTACTTAATAATACACTGTACCCTAGCTTATTTTAAGAGTTACCACCAAGATAATTCGTGGGTTCCTAAAAATCTGAAGGGTTGGTATAAGGGAACAACCAAAAAATTATCATTCGATACGCCAATGGTAGGGGAATGCTGTGAATTGTTATTTTCGTTTAACCCAATGAAATTGGTTATCTGAAAAATTTAAGTATTAAGTATGCCTAAGTGTCATCAGTACTAAAACCTAAGCCAAATTCGACAAATACCTATTTCTAAGTGTTTAGATCAAAATTTATTTGAAACTCCAGCTCCAGCTCTACGGATAGTAAAACTTGAGAGGATCCAAATTATATCCCGGAAAAGCCATCGATCCTACTTGTAGCGAACCAAGCTAGCCTTAATGACTTGATAAGAGATGAACCATTGAACCCATTGCTAAAGCGAAATAATTTACTTCAGGATTTCAACAATGGGATCAATGTGAATCGGATTTGTAGGTAACTTTTTATCGGAAAAGTCATAACTCATTGGCTTCGTACTGTTCTAAAAAAGATGTCTTGGCTTGCAATGATGTGAATTAGTGTCACAGCTTGAACAAAATTATGTCGCTACTGACTGATTGCTCAAAAATAAAGCTTTAAAGCAGTTTTACTGCATTAAAAGCATCTTAAAACGATTTATTTTTGACTGGCTTGCAGTTATGCTGTACAAAATATTCCTGCTTTATTTGGAACAGAAAACGTTAAATGTGAACTTTTGGTTGAGCCAGACACAATTATTGTACGGGCATTGCACATCAAATGGGGATTTATAAAAAATGTGGGGAATAAAATGAGAAAAGATGGCTTTGTATTCGATCTTCTCAAGCACAAGTCTCCCAAGCTTAGTGACGCAAAATCAGGGAGGGCAATTTCGTAGGCCCAGACATAAAAAAGCTAATTCAAGATTCATCTGTCACAATGCTTTTATTGATGTCACAAAAACGTATTTGGTAACACGAAACCAGATTTTAGAGAAAAAATAAGAGTTTTGTTAAACTGCTATTATAAATTGGTATGCAATATGTCAATAAAACAAAATTTTCTTCACTTGCTTTCGAATGTTTTTTTTCGCAAAATATGCTTTCAGCAAAGTGTCGCTGATTTGCAATGGCGCTGTTGGAGCCTAATTAGAGATAAGCCCGAATCCCTGTACAAGAGGAAAGTCATTCAATCCATGTAAACTATGCTGTTTCAATTAATCAATAGCAACAAATGAATAAATTAACAAATTTGTGATTAATTCGTGATTTAAAAAAGTGGTGTTTATTTACGTATTTTTATAATATCAATGGCAACGAATAATAATTACATAATGCGACCTAAGATAAAATAATAACGTTGGAAAATTTTTGAGAAGTGTTGTTAAATTAAAACTAAATTTTACATGAAGTTATAAATTTTGTAGTTCACACATTTAGCTTACTCAATTCTCATTGGACAGCTGAAAATGTATTCATTTGGTTCGTGAAAATTTGTGTTTGTTAGTTTGGGTAAAAAGTCGGCTGTAAAAAAATTTTCTTTTAAAGAAATTCATTTTTTAAAGAAACTAATTATTGTTTAAGGAAATTTATTATGTATTGTAGTTCTCATTTTATATATAGGGTTTGACAACTGCCATAAAGAATAAAATGTAGTTGTATCGGTGATACAGTCACCTTGTTGAATGTGCCTGGACTTAGTCATTACACACAATTTTTTTTTTTTAACTGAACATAGTTTACCAGAACTGTATTGGGAATTTGACTCAATTTATAGTGCGCAATTAAATACTAATTGAATTGTAGACAAACCCATTTCAGCTATGTTCAATCTCCAGTGTCGTTGTTTGTGCTAATAAATAAAGCTCAATTAAGGCATTAAATTTCCTAATTGCGCAATTAAGGTGCATGTCTGAACATTAGTATTAGATTCGTTTCATGAAATAAAAAAAAATTTAACCAATTTATAAATGAGTCAAGTTGCTTCAAATAATTAAATTTTACTTAAAATTAATAATAAAAATCCTCTTTTAGAATTTAAGTTTTTGTCAAGTCTTATTCTTAACTAAGTATAAAAAACTGTTTATTAAAAATCATTATTATTTTAACATAAAAAACAAAAAAAGTATTTACGTATTTATGCATTATAAATTTTATAAAACAAATTATGAATGAAAAGTTTCATTTGACGGGTCATTAAGCTTGGCTTTTCTTATTGAGTTTACGTTTGGAATAAATAAGTCTTTCTTAATTCATTTTTAGCAAAGTCCGAAGTACCGATGTTGGGGTCGAATTGCGGGATTCATAAAAAAATATATAGAAAAATATTAAATGTATTGTTTGGTTTGAGCTTTAAACCTAATTTAGTTTTTCAATGGTTTAATTAAATAATTAATTAAATTTTATTCATTATTTCAATTAAGAAAGAAATATTTTTATGAATACGATCATTGTTCCGTTAATAAAAAAAGTGCGGCCACGCACATCATCAGCATTTGTCTGTGTTTTTCTACTTAGTTAGTGTCTACTGTAAACATCATCTATTTAATCCAATTTAAACTTAATTTGAGAAGCCTTTTTATATTTTCCAAATTTTTGATTATTTTTCTGTAGGGTATTAATGCAGTCCACCCACTGTAACTTTACTCGTTGCATTCTTTATCGTACACATTTTTAAGCGAAAAATTATTAATTCTATTACAAGGGAGAGAATTTTAAATTGTAAAAAATAACACAAATAATTATATTTTGATCTAAAGAAATTATTTATGCGAAAATCTTTAATCATGGTTTGCTAACGATCACCACTGACCGTAACGCCAGCTCCGGCGTACTATTTGAAGAAATAAAATCCAGTGATGTCGCCGCATCATTTTCTTGGAAAATTCCACCATTTTCCTGGATATGATGTATTCTGTAGGGTCTGCTTTGGACTGTCTTCACTCCATATGCGGCAATTTTGACGTTAAGCCCGATTACGCACAGGTTTCATATCCTCATTACAGCATTTTGGAAGCTTTCTTGTGCAGAAAGTCTCAGAACAGATACCAATACGACTTAAGACTATCAAATGATTTATACCCATTTTGTCCTCCAATTCCTACAAAATGTACTTTATTAATCCTGTAGCACTTAACAGCCATTTTGTGAGTGAACAGAGTTTAGGAGTTTATTGCGTTTCTATAACTTGTCTGCCGTTTTACAAGATGGGGCTAATCATCACCATAACGTGGGACATTTGTGAAGTAAACAGATAGAAAATACACATCAACAATACATGGATCGGCATACTCCTCAATAAGATACTTGTAATCCAAAAACAGAGTGGGAGTGTTTCATTCATAAAAAATTGCATCGAATGAATATCGCGTGACAACTTTTGATTCACTTTGTATAACTTATGCTTTTAACGTATGGTCAGACGGGGGAAACTTTCGACGAAATAAGTTTAACCACTATTTTTGACAAATGCGTGTGTAGTGTATTTAATCTTTCGTGCCTCATACTAGGTTATACCATCATATGAATTAAAATAGCATAGTAATGCTGGTATGTTAACCCCTGCGCTATGTAAAATCTTGTCTGTTAGCATCGAGCTGTCGCAAGTGAACCCCAGACGATTCTGAAGTACAGCCTGTATTTGAGAATGACCGTGAATATTCAAGATTCCTTCTTCCATAATACGCCATTCTTTTCGAGATGTTCTATTTAAAAATATAGTTTGTAATTGCTTATATATTTATTCCTTTGCTTTCAAATTGTTTAATATTTTGCCTACAGACTTACGTAAGTACTAAACAGACGCCCCATTTATCTGCCTTTCAAACACCATGTGTTAAATTTAGAAAACAACAAACGTCTTTTATTATGTTTGTTGCGTCAAAAAACAATATACTAACATTCCGCTTGGCTGGCACCCAAACGTATCAAGATACCTACATAACATTTAGTAAAGCACCTTTCAGACTACTAAACAAATGTTTAAATTTCTGTTGGGTTTTTGGCAGCGAAAAATCTAACGATAATCGTTCTGACTGTAAAAAAATTAAATGTCTGACTACACTATCACACTTCTGAAAAAATTCAAACCTGATCAAATTAAAAGTCTCAGCGCTTAAAAATTTTTCTAAAAATAATGAGAACCATACGACTGTCAAATTTCTGTATTTTGTTGCGTCTGATTACATGTTTGTCGAAGTCATGTCAAAATGTTTTCACACTGTGACATTTTTCATTAATTTTGACAACTCATTTTACTCAACCAAATGGTGTGAAGGGGCCTTAAGCAATATGTGTGTTTTAGGAGCCTAATAACAAGCACAAATATGAAATTTATAAAAGAAAAATTAGTCTAAAGGCAAATAATTAAGGAAGGGGAGAAATTAAATACTACTAATAAAAGCAATTTTTTTTATTTACTCAACTGTCAGCCAACAAATGTTTCATACTTTTTGTTTAAAGTGGAACTGGAGTGTTTAGAACGGGCAAAGTGTGTGATGTCACTCGGGTTATAAATTCATTGAAGTTTATTTACTACGTGCGATTTTTGGCAAAATATATTGGTAGAGAGTAGGAATTTTAAAACGCATTCTTTCTCCCACAATAATTGATAATTAGATCATGAAAGGCAATGTTCACTAAGAAAGCAGCGTTTGCTCACAACACAGTACCACAAAATCAGACTTTTTAGTGCACTGAAGAGAAATTCCGAAAAAACTAAGAAAAAATGTTAAAAAAATCATACGTGTCTCATCGAGAATTTCGTATTTTAATAGTAATAATACGAGTATAATAAAAAGTATATTAAACGTGAAAGTATCCTTACTAAATTACAAAAATTTAAAAAAATTAATTAAAAACACCTGAGACCTATACTGATTTCGCATTTTAATCAATTTTGTTTGTCAATCTTTTTTATGACACTTTTTATCATATTAAAAATATTCCTTTTGAAGTCAAATAATTTCTCTCTGTTATTCCAAATTTACAAACAAAAGTGTTCGCGACCGAATTGAACAGGGTTTCAAATACCAACTTCCAACTAAGTAAGCTGAGTTGTATATGGGTGAACACGACTGGTTATAGCTCAATTTAATTTAATTGTCTCAATTAAGGGGCACGTCTGAACATGCCATTACTATTATTATTTTTGATTATTATTAAATCTAGCAAACGCGTGGAATTTTTATGAGCTCTTTTGGTACTTTTATTGAATTTTGTTTTAAGTTGTCTATTATTTAAATGGGCAATTACAATTTACTAATGCTCATGCCAATTTTCTCTTATGATGCTTGCCTCATATTATCATTGGCATGCTTAGATTAGCTTCATCAATTAATTATATTAGCGGAAATCAGTCTTCGTTGCATTTCTACAATTTTTGTACAATTAGAATGATTTTCTGTCACGAAGTGTGCGTGTCTTTTTTAAGCGGTAAGCAAATTTACTACAACAGCTGATTTTTCAAAAAATAAAGGAAATTAACAACAAACCTCAAATTCTTGATTGTTTAGTAAATAATCCAATATATTTTTTTATTTCGTCTTACTTATTTGGTTGCAGAGTTGCATAAAGTAACTTTGCTGCATGCAATAACCTAAGCAGCAGCTAACGCTGCTCTGAAATGCTTACGCGAAGAAATTATTTGATGTGCGCATAAACTTTCTAAAAACTTTTATCAATTAAATAATGGAGTTTTGTTTGATATTTGAATTCTTACTATTTTAGCAAAAAAATTTTAATAGTCTTTTTAGTCTTCACAGTTGTTGAGACGGTTCTACCACTGGGAAGCATTGCAAATTATCAATCTGCAACGATTTAGCAAATCTTAGTTTCATATATTTTCTTGTCATGGTTTTGCGAAATGTAGCATATTTGCTAGACTTGCTACATTTGCAAGCTTTGCTAGGGTTGTTTGCAACCACGAGTGAGTTCCTCTATTGTTTTCTCACTCCTAACAAATATATAAACATTTTGTTAATGTGGATTAATGGAGGTTTCATGTATATTTTGCTTAAATTTGTAAACTTAATTATGTGGATAAGGAATGCGATGAAATTAATAACCAAAATAGAAAGTTGTTTCTTCCTGCAGAAGTATTCAGACAGCCTATATAGAAATATCTTAATTTTACAAAGGTTTCATTGTCTGCATATTTTAAACAACAAACCAAATATTTTCTTTTATTGTTTCTAAAAATTTACATCAACAGAAAAACTAGAAATACGCCTCCTGAAAAATTAAGAACTTTGAGTTATGACGACATGGGAGCAAAAAAGCGATATTTTTTATTTATTTATTTTTTTGCTCGTTTTAAATTAAACATTAAACAAACAAAACAAAACTGAACCACTCATAACTCGAACAGAATTATTTTTATCAGTTGGGCTTTCAGAAACTTTATCGTAAAGTAAATTAAAATTGCACCCCTTCGATGTCTAGTTTATTTGACAACCACTTCTCTCAAGTACATTTAGTTCAATTCTAAATAAACTTAGCAAATAATTTGGGTTTTTTTTCATAAACAAAAATACTATTTATTTACCAATAGGTAGAGCGTAGGTAAAAAAGGCATTTCGATGTTATTGTTTGTCATAAAAATATTTTAGCAGCTTTTTATGGATAGGGAATTGCCAAGTCCTAGAATACAACATCAGTATTTGTAGTTAATAAAAATTTTGTGTTATCAATTTCATGTTTTATGTAAAAACTAATTTTATATAAATAAACTTACCAACTGTCATATTTCACAGCTGATATCACTGAAAGCACTGACAGGTTGTCATTTAACTTAATTATTAATTGGGGTGTGAGAAGCCCTAAATTTTCGTGGGTATTAGCAATCTGATCGTTTCAAACTATTTCATTTCTTTTATTTTACTTCCTAATTGATATATTGTAGATTGCTGTTTAAAACGCGCGAACTCATGTATATAAAAATCATAAAATTTTAAAGTTTTCCTTTAACTTTCTTAGTTCTTAGTGACAAACAATTTAGGGAAAAATGTTTATAAAGCTTTTATCTCATATCCTGGTAAATAAAAGATATTAAATGAAATAGTTTTGTCTAAGGAAGAATATCTGTATAAAAGCAAGTTCAGAACACTTAACATTCAAAGAGTATTTATTTTTTAATTGTAGGGGGAATATCGAAGTAGACCGCTAATTTTATGGATCCCTCTTCGACTCCCTTTTTTCAACGAATTTACCTTAGTCTCAATCAAGTTTCGTGCTACCACTAGCGTTTACTATCGACTATACTTCTAAGGGGGCGAAAGCTTTTCCTTTCTTTTTGTAATATGAACTTAAATATTGACTGCTTTTTATAAGATTTATAAACTGTTTCGTTCTCCTACAGGTCGAATATGTGAACGAAAATTCATTTTTTTGTATTCCAACATGGAGTAGGTTGAGCATCAATTATCAACCGAATCCGATAAATATGGTCAACAATTTCTTCACACATGTGCACCTATTGAAGAACGCTATAAAGACAGGACTACTCACTCTTTTATGCCGAAATATGATGTAACTAAAAGACAAATATATTCAATAAATACTTTCTGAAAACAATATATCCCCAGCTTTCTTTTAAATGGAGAGTTTTAGGGGAATTTTAGCGATAGAAATATTTTCTATAAAATCTAGCCTTGTCAAATACAGGCTTGTAGCATATGTTAGCACTAGTTTTGGAAATGTACGAAATTAACCCTTATTTTAAGTTTTAAGTTATTTTTGGCGTTCTAGTCTAATATTGAACTTTTGTAGCTTTGAAACCTTATATTGGAATTTCATGGAAACACAATTTTGTGCGACATTTAAGGCCGCTATAATGCCGCTTAAGGGGAGTGTTCCGCTTTTTCTCAGAAAGAGACAAACAAGACTCTTACAGCGAAGAGTTAGAGGGTTAAAGTGTTCCATAAAAATTTTCAACGTGTTATCTTACATAAAAGTGCAGAACACACCTTATATATAAAATGTAAGGATTACAAGATGTCTTATGCCGATTCTCTTTGATTTTGTTACACACTAAAATTTATAATCCATCTTATCACACACACTTGAAAAAAAATAAATTCTACGAATTTTTCAGTTCGCATCTTTTCCTGAAAGATTTTCCTAACGAAAATATTTCGTTTCATTTAAAGTATATATTTTTCATCACTGAGGTATTTTGTGTTATTGTACGAAATTTCGTTCGCTATACAAGTGCGAAACAAGTTTGAAATTTCCAGTTCACTTCGATTCTTGTCCAGATATGAAGTTTTTTCCTGGCACAGTAGCTACCTCAATACGTAAATCTGCTGCATTTAAAGGAAAGGTAATTTATAATCTACCCCCCACCATAACAACCAATTCGATAAAAAAAAAACATTTGTTTCGAAAGGAGCCTAAGTGTATTTATCAAAACAGAAAACACTGAGGATCATCATCTTTAAAATTCCATATTTACGTTACCTTTCAATCAAAAATAAAGCTCCTAAAATATTGCATATTAGATGACCCGCTGAACTTAGTAGTTATACCTAAAATTTATTTGATTATTATTTATAATTTTTAATCTTAATTAACTTGCAGCTACAATTCCTTGTGATGAATAATGACTGCATTACGTATGATTGAAACACCGTTTCGTTAGTGAATGAAATTCGGATGTAATTCAATGGATTCAACGTAATTTTATTTAATCGAAAGATTACAGTTATTTAATGTAAAAATGTCTGATAAACCACGTTTTTTTGTTTTATTATCCGCCGAATAAATATGCGACATACAGTCGTCCATGCGCGAAATGGAAGAATTCAAAGTTAAGCCCGCAAACTTTAAAGGACCGTTCCTCTGACGTATTTATGGTGCTCGCAAAAGCCAGACGTACGCAAAATCACAGCTGCTTTAAATGGAATGACAAGTCCCTTGGATTCGCCGAAGTAGGCGGAACCAGAAAATTTATTTTCTTCGCATTTTTCCTTAATGATTGCTGCCAGGACGATTGTATTCATCAATATTTTCAATTTTGATATTATAGAATTTTTAAATTAATTGCACATCCCATTACAAAATTCCAAATACTTGTAAATTTCTGACTGAACTTCTCAATTGCAATTACTTTCAAAAGTTAATGAAAAAATGATAATTCGGATTTATAAATTACAGTTAGATGTTATTCCAACACCATTACAAACCAGTGTACAGTTTATTCCTTTATTTCAATTACAACTACTTGTGATTGTTAACTCCAATTACCACTACACATTACATGTAATGGTAAGAGTAGTTGAAATGGAATTAAAATCATGAGGTTAGTGACCATCAAAGGGTACATGGAAGATAGAAGAAACTATTTGTTTTTAAGGATATAACACACAAGCCATTAATGCCTTTTTTTATGGTAGGACCAGCACTCAGGGGATGACCCCTATTCATGCAATGCATTGTGCTAGAACTAGGAAAAGAGGTTATGGGAAGGAGGACAGAGGGAGTAGTGTTTATTAACATTTGATTTGAACTTTTCCACACAGAAAGTGGGAGGAAAGACCTCTGCTGGAAGCTTATTCCACATACGAATGGTCCGGCTAAAGAACGAATTCTGTCTGTAGTGCGTTGTGCTATTCACTGGCCATTCGACCACAAATGGATGTGCTCTTGATGAAGTACGTGTGGTGCGTATGAATGACCGCGTTTCGGAAATAATATCCCTAATTTCATCAGAGCACAATCCATTGTAGTAGCGATAGAACAGCGAAACACACCCCACATTGCGACGATGCTTGAGAGAGTGAATAGAATTGGATACCCTACTGTCACCGATGAGCACATTCGCCCTCTCCTGTACGCGGTCGAGTAACTCCAAAATATACTTTGAAGCACCGGCCCATACGTGAGAGTTGTATTCCATTTGCGGTCGGATATAAGTGCTATATATAGTTAGGAGATCTGATGGGGTGAAGTACTTCTTACACCGTTTGAGGAAGCCTAGGCACTTGAATGCTTCTTTCGACACTTGAAAGATGTGTTGGGTCCATCGGACATCACATTGAATCTTCATGCCAAGAATATCAAGAGCTTCTGATTCCTCAATATCTATACCACCCATAACTACAGATGGAGCAGCAAAGTCGGTCGTGCGTCTGTGTGTTAGCATACAACACTGGGTCTTATTGGGGTTAAAATCGACCCTATTCGCACGACCCCATTCTGTGATCGTCACAAGATCACTATTTAATGAATCATTCATGCGGTGCCTCATGGCCCCAATCTCTAACAGGCTTGGTCTGTTGATGAATGAGTAAGAATGGCATATGTTGCTGTCATCTGCAAAAGAATAGATAGGGTTGGAAGTTTGACGAAGGAGGTCATCTAGGAAGATAAGAAATAGAGTAGGAGAAGCCTACCAACTAATTGTGTTATATATTGTTCAGACATGCTTTTTAATTGCTCAATTAGACATTTATTTCAAATATGGACTAAGTTTAGTTATATTTACCATACAATAACTGAATTATTGAATTGAACAATTAGTACTTAATTGCATTATCTATAGGGTGTTTTTTTTTTTGGCACACATAAGGGTTACGTTTTAGCGAGACTAACAAAGTGCAATTCCTTTTTTAGCTTTTATAAAGATTGTCGGCATACACCATATTCGCCGAAATCTGCTCCAATGCCTGCTAAAAATGTGATTGAAATTTGGATCGCCGCATTTTTTTTTTAATTTCTTTAACCTCCTATACAGAATAAAATTTAACTCGTAGTAAATTTATATTGCCAAACTTTCTAGTGCCTTCCATCCAAAGCGAGCCATAGAAACACATACAGATTTTAAGTCTACTCAGTTCACAGGGACGCACAAGATTTTTAAGATCTCACGAAACAAATAAAAGTAAATATTTACCAACTATTTTTTGGCGGACAGTTTTAGAATATTATTTTGTAAATCCTAAATCGACTGAAAGGTTTATAATTATGCTAACGCAAGTTCACGGTAATTAAGAATATTTCCTACTTATTTCATTTACCGTGAATATATGTACAACCTTCATAAGCACTGAAGTAGAAAATAACAGACGAAAGCTGGAGCAGAGTGAAAATGTGTTATTAGAGTTTACCTACGCAAGAAAGATATAAACACACAAATTTTCCGCTAACACACTCACAAAATTTTTTCATAGCTGAGCAAGTTTTTATCAAGTCGCACATATTTTTAATTTGTTCAATTCCCAACAGCTGCTACATTAAATAACGGCAATTCTTTAGTTTGTTTAGAGAGACTCATGAAAGGGTTTCCGATAAGGACAGGTTAATTTCGAGAGTCTCTGGCAGGCATGTTGTTTGTTCCGTTGTTATTTTATTCACTGATGTCAACTCAATTTGGCCAAATAATAAAACTTTATTGTCCAAATGAGTTTGCCCCCAGAAACATTTCTTCTTGATGATCCCGCCACCTTGATGTATTGTTGCCAGTCCCCGAGGCTTGTCTGAGATCTGAAACTGGAAGAAGGAAGGCCTTTCTAAGTTCGACGAGTAACGATATACAAATTGTCACCACGGGAACCAGTAGCCCATGGGAAAAAATTCACAGACTGTTTGTTGCTGAATTTTCTTCGGTGGTGTACAATGGTGGCTGCGGGTTCTACCGAAATAGCAAAGATTTTGGTGCAGGATCAATTTGGCATTGCATTAGAACGCGGGCTGTTACTCAGCAAAGGGCGAGTACAAATGTCCAGGCAGTCACGGTCCTCAATTGGTACTTATAGAGGTGCGTTTAGGGGTGTTAGCGGTGCATATTAATACATCCGGTGACAAGAACACCGTCGGATCGTATCTCCAGACTGGGGCCGACGTAAATCATGTCATCTCTGTCAAAATGTGTATTTGTGTGTGGGCAATATCGTATGTGGACAATATTACATTTCTATTTAAAGTCCACTCACTAACCAAATTGGAGACGACAGTTCGGTAGAGGTTAATAAAACAACAGATCAACCGACACCTCGCCACTGTCGAGGCAGTCAGGTTTTCGCAGGTTTTTATTTGGCGCTTTTTTGGTCGAGGTTTCACCTGTAGAAGATCAGACTGCTGCAGGACCCTAAAGCTAAAGGCCATACACGACGCGAGTTATTTACTGGGTGGGAAGAGAACTCTGAATTTGAAATGGTGCACACTTATTTAAAAAACATTTACAAGGCCACCAACGTCAAGTCCACATAGCGAAAGCCGCAATGAACATTCTGCATGAACAATTTGAGGGTGAAGTTAGCTCTGGCTAATGGATACGTGGATTTAGCTCGCTAAACTTTTTCTTGCAAAGATTTCAAAAGTTGTAGGTCTTCGCTATCGCTAGAATTCAGTCGCGTTTATGAAATGGGAAAATATGACCTCTCGTATTCATATTACCTTGCGAAGCCGCGACTGTTTTTTTAAAATATCACACTAATATCTAATGCTTCCAATGAGCCATTTAAAGAAAAAAATAATTACTTAACTTGTTATACGAGTATATCCTATCTACTTGGCCCCGTACTTATTGGAAAGCCCTTTATTTCGGCACGCTTAAACTATTAAAACTTTAGTCCAATTTTGCAGTTCGTTATTGCTAGTCCTTGCGATTCATTAAAAAATTATATGCTTTATTTGAAAAATCTTTAAATATTTGTTATAAATTTTATACGTCGCATTGCAGGTAGTCCATATATTGTGTTGGCAAAAAAAGCAGCCACTCCGGATGTGTAAATATTTTTAAAACTTTAATTGCATTATTGTGTAAGGATAAATTGAATTACGTTGAAGGAAGTATTGAAAGGAACTTAAATGAATCATTATAGTAAAAACTCATTATAAATAATATTGTTGTTTATTACAAACATGAACTTTATCTATTGCTAAACTTCTTTAGCTGATGTCCTTGTTATAGAGGCTTTACTGTTGCAATATCATTGAACTCACATGAGTATAAATTATTTACACAATGGTACGCATAAACACTGATAAATGATTTTTATGTATTCACTGAAATGTGGCAGAAGCATGTGCTTCTTAAAGCAGTGAATTCACCAGCGAATTGATTATTATTACTTCAATAAACTTTGATTTTATTGGAGGTTAGTCTATTCAATATGAAGCATTTGTTCTGTCTTTGCCGACTATCGAGAGAAATTGATTTTATCACAAGATATTCAACTACCAAGGAAGCGGAAAAAGACCGAATTTGCTATTTGGAAAACTTTACCTAATCTTATTCAAATTGTTGAGTGCTTATTGATTCTTAATTTGATATTCTGACAGAGTGATTTGATGTTGATTTATGGGACGAATTATCGTCATTTCTTGTCAAACACACTGAAGAGGGCTCATAGCCGAAATCGGTTTGTTCCCAAACCATACGTGACAAGGAGCTGTTAGCTAGCGGACTAAAAGATAGGGCTTGCCGTAATTAAGTGTATTGTCAGAAGTTATGACTTATACCTCTACGTGCTGGCGGCCGTTAACAGCTTCCTGTCTACGCACGGAGTCTGGCTGACTAAGTCGAACGGAGAGAAGTTAACACTCGTATAAAAAGAACCTAATGAAGTTCTGAAGAGTTAGACAAGAAAACCTCCTAAGGGGTGGACGGGACAGCTTCAAAAGATACTCCTGAGGAAGAGGCTGAGACGGTAGCACACACTGCGTGTGAATGTCCAGCACTGGCTAGCATAAAGCTTAGGGCTACGGGTGGACCTAAGCCTTAAACAAATGCTAGAAATTACAAGAGACTCCGTGATGAGGAAGAAGGTAGACAGTCTGAAATCGCTATAGTCAATAGTAAAGTGGTAGCACGAGACTTGATGGAGATTCGGAATTGATTGCCTGAAATCAATTTGAGGAAAGAAGCGGGTCGAAAATGGATTCACAAAGTTAGCGGTCTGCTTCGATATTGCCCCAACATTAAAAAAAACTTGACAAGGGATGACGGAACAGACAGAGAGTATAGTTGGGTGAATAAATGTACATACAATTAACTATTGAATAATTTCTGTTGTGATTATAACTATTTAGTGCCACATCTTGTTCAAATCCATATCAACAGTTTTTGTTCATAATGGATTAATAGCACCCTCGGTTAATGCCAGTAGCATATAAGTGGTGTTTTGTTGGTAAAGCTGATTTTTTGTTAATATCAGTCCTGCATCCAAAAATTCTAAAATTCAGTTACGAATTGTCGCAAAGTTGCTGAAAAATACTGTTTCGATATCTTTCGTATGTCCGATAATTGTAAATTATTCACTGAACTAAATAGCCGTCGAATTTGATGATCAATAGCTTAAAAACAGATTGGAAAGCCGCCAGTCGTGCATCTCCGCTTCAAGAGTAAAACATTGATTTCAGTAATAAGGTTCGGTGATTTGACTTTATTGTGTCAACAATGAAAAACCAGAACACAACAATAGATTGTCAAAGTTGTTCATTAAAAACACCCCCCAAATATTTTTTGACAAACAATTTTGAATAAGTAAATTCTTCTAATCACCCACTCTAGCTGTGCTCCTTTAGGGATCTTCATGCATTTTAACTAACACAAATGTAATTGTACTAAAAACTTTAAGTCATTACTTATTGGCAGCAAAGCATTTAGAAGTTATTCCCATTTTTAAATGTCATCCTAATGACCAAGTAAATGTCAATGCTGTCAGACAAAAGGAAGTTTGATAAATTGAAAAAGAAATTAAAAACAAGGCAGACGATAAAAATATTTAGCAATTTGTTTTTGTTATTTTTACCCAGACAACTAACAGTTTATTTTTAATTAAAAACATATTGATGTCAATTGTTTTCTTTTTTATGCAGATATTAATTCTCGCTATCCTGTCGACAGGACTTTGAATAATGATTTATATAACAAACAATTTCCATAAATATTTTATAATGAAACGAAAAAGGAAAACTCTCATATTTTAATTACAAATAATGTGAAATTAGGATGAATATAATGATTGTATAGGGTGTTCCAATAAGGATGCATTATTTGCACTCTGGGGGACTTTCGTGTGCAAACGGAACTCCGATATTTAACAGCTGCCACATACGTGTGGTACTCGTATTTCCGATTATTAAAAACAGAGAGCTACAGAAAAAAAAGAGAATTTATTCATATTCACCAACGATATGCATTTCCGTCTGAATGACTTCGTGAGTACTCAAAATTTTCGAATTTGGGGCGGATTTCGGAAAGGTGTCGAGATGTGGACTTGTTTGGAAAATGAGCTCGCAATTGCAGTGAATGAAAATGGTATATATTCGTTACAAAAATATGGTAACGGAATTCTTGTAGCATTAACTGGACAGCATGTATATGGACGACATGTGGTTTCAGCATGACCCCGATATCTGCCCAGAAATGTCAAAGGATACTTTATTTTCAATGCGTTTAAAGCGCAGCTTGTTACTTAATATGCAGAAAAGCGTTGAATGCGTAAAATGCGCTGATGCTGGAACGTGTGGTGTGGACTTTCAGCTTTGACATGTGTAACTTTCAGAATCCGCTGATCTGTTCCCACGCCGTTTATGATGCTTACGAAAGTAGAATGCAGGCCTACTTCTCGCATTCCTCGCTTTTTTCGGATAGTTTTGAGTGTTTATGAGCGTATTAATCAGCTATTTTCCAACCAGTTCGTGTTGTTAAAATCGGTTTATGCCAGTAGCTTTCTGCACTTGTATATATTTTGGTATATTTACGTAGATGCAATGAGTTTTGTAAGACTATCTTAAATTTGTTTTCTATTTTGAAAAATTGTTTTGCTTGTAACAAAAACTTGTTAAGTTTTAATTATCAAATATTGTAAAAGTTATTCGACTTTATCTGAAAGGCTTTCAATAGCACTTAATCGAAAAAAAGTACGTGAGAATGAGGAGAATTTGTTAATGGCCCTTAATTAAGTTTAATTAAGTAGAATCAATTGACTGTTTTAACTAAAAGCACCTGCATTGTGCCATTAGTTCTTCCGATATTAACTTAATGTTTGTAGACTTTTTTTTTTATAAGTTGAGTACATTACGGAATAAATTAATAGATTCCAAAAGCGATAAAGCGAATGTCACAATTATAAAAAACCATATAAAGCAATGCAAAGGATTTTAGATTCAATAAACTATCTATCTATGGGACATTGTTTTTTTACTGGGGACACAAGGCGGTAAAACTAGGTTTCCTTGCTATTTTGGCGAATGGTACAGTCGCAGAAAACAAGAAATGTATACCTGGAACATTGTTCAAATAAACCCTACTTTGATACAGAGCAGCCAAATTCTCATATCGCACCTGCATCTTAAGGGGTTTTCGTTTCTAGAAAAGTTTAAAATTTGCTGCCATTTTGGGTGTAATCAAAATTTTTCTAAGCCCACAAGAGATGGTGTTTTTTTCAGATTTTACGCCAAAAGGCATTGCCCTTTGAAATCATTATGTAGATCCTTAACAGGGCAACATTTTATTTAAGAAACGAAAACACCATTAAGCAGTTTGTGAATCGCCAGAAAATGTGATGCATTGATAACTTAAAATCATATAGAAGGTGCGACAAGGATTTTAATTCATGATTGTATTATATGTGTGTATTTTTTTGACCACAAGTACAAGTTACGCTCGCTGGACATATTCGCCAAAATTCAATTGTTTTATTTTTGTAAAAATTTTGCTTGGAAATAAAAAAGCGACAATTACATTCAAATTGTAAATGAATATCCGGCTGCTTATGCATGCACACTTCGACTTTTGCCAGATAACCCTGGGCCATTTAGTGAAAGTGAACGGTTTCAAGAACAGTTTCCAGAGATCCGAAAATGCTTTCAAGTACCTTTCAGGGGAAGTATAGGATAAATTGCACAAATGCAAACGACTTTCTGACACTTTTAATCAAATCATATAGGCTTGTAGGTCATCTTTCTGTTCTCTAAAAATGTGTAAACAAATCGATATATCTCTCAAGAAGCGCAAGGCATATATGATTAGAAAGGTCCATCTTTCTTCTTTAAAAAGCCGTTAGCAAGAACTGGAAAACAATTTTTTTAAGAACAACCCACAATTTTATGCTGCTTGAGAAGGCTGATATATAATCCGCTTAGGCATATCTACAACCCCTGATAAGTCGTCTTTCAGATATAAAAAAAGAATGTCATTTTCTAACACCGTGTTATTCATATCCAATCGCTTCACCGTGCTTTTCAAAATACACACATTTGTTATTTATTGGAAATAATACCAATGGCATGGCCCGTCTAGTTTGAACTTCATAGTGTCCATATCAATATTATTTAATTTTTATAGAAAGGTTATCATGTCGCCATAACGAACTTTAGTAACAGTCTCGATGCTATTTAAAAAAATTTGCCTCACCTATCACAATTAGTGATTAGTAATCAGGAAGATGAATCATATAAATTCATATACTTGCGCTTGCTTTGGAAAAATGGTACTACGATCGTACAAGAGCTCCAATCTGCAAGCAACTCTGTTCACTGTTTTCTTTTTATAGCATTGGTAATCATATTTTGATTTAATTCGAGAACTGGAGATTGAAGACTTGTACAGCCATTGTCATTTCTTTTACGCTTGCGAGCCAAAGACTTGTAGTGAGACCATAAATCGAATTCAACATCAAGAGACGACGTGTAACTTCCACTTCCAAAACTGTTTCAACTGCTGCCAATAAAAATTATTGTTCCATATTCCTAAACAAACGTTTACAATGGCTAAGAATGGTTAGTTTCAATTGATTCGTCGCCAAATATTATTATACCAAGCGGCATCTTGTTGGCTTTTATTGTTTATATTGTTACAAAGTAATAGTCAAAGATGTGTGAAACGACCCATTGTACAAATGTACAAATACGCAATATCATAAACATAAATCAAAAACAAATTGCGTAGCAGAAATTCCCGGACCGCGATTCAAATTAGAAACAAAATCAATTTCTACAGCAAGAAAAAGTTAACAAAAGATACACACACAAACACATATACAAGACTACTAAGCCATCAACTGAAATAACTAATGCGCAATTTCACGTGTGTTCGGGACATTTCAAGAAGCGGCCGTGATCTGTATATAAAGGTGCCGTCCACCGCAGAAGAAATAGTTGACGTTGAGATTTCAGAGAGTGAATATCTGTGCGTACAAAAGTGTTAAGTGTACAGTGTAAATTAGTACTAAAGAGTTGTATATAAGAGTCGCAATTGCCGAATAAAGTTATGAACTAATAAAATCATTAGCACTGTGTATTTTAATATTTTCAATTAAACGAACCCTACAACTTAACGTTTATTTTGGAAATTTTGGAAATAATCGATTCGTCCTCGGAGAAATTTCGATATAATTAAAACGTTGATCGCTACAAAATAATCGATTAGGAATTGTCTTTCGACTACTCCTTCCATCAGTAATAGCAGTATGTGGTCGTTAAGCTAAAATTCTTGATTAGTAATTAGAACGCTCTGCTTTTTATGTGGCCCTCTTTTATTACGAACCTTCAACTGGTAGCCGTCAAAATATTTGTTTATCTTATTATTATATCTGGGAGTTCAAATCGAATAATGCTACATTATATACCAAAATCTAAGAGGTTGATTCAGATCACTGACGCGCTAAATTACACGAGCATGGGTGTTGCGCTAATTAAATTAATTCATGTGCTGGTTGGTTGGCACCGCCTTGCCACATGTCGTCGACTTTAATGCCATCCAATGGAAGCGGAATTTACTCTATTATCAGATCCAGGTATTAAGAACAGTCGCTGTGTAAAATCGCTTCTAGCTAGAAGTCGCCACAAAATTACACCACATTGTAACTTCATTTGCTTGCCGACAGTCATAGATGGGTTTTCCGAATATGACTATCTTGATGCTTTACGTAGCCCCTCAGCCAAATTTTTTAACACGATTTTGAAGGAACAACTTTTGCAATTTTCGACATTAAAAAACATTAATAAGAGAACAAAACATTTTTTTTTGAAACCATCGCAGTTACACAGAGTTATCCTTAATAAACAAATTTTACTTTTAGCTGATGGCACTATTTTAGTCCAATTTAGAAGTACTTTTTAAGTTATCAGGCATGTGATGACAATCGCAAATCCCCTAATATTTGCGATTGTGAATTGTGATTGAACTCGCAAGAGAGTTGTGATGGAAATCGCAAACGCAAGAAATTTGGCGACTTCAAATCGCAAGAGCAATCTGAACCAAACACTACAGAAACAAATAAATGATGAATAAAATAAATTTGATATGTTTTTCTTTATTTTGAATCATAACTAATAATATTTTTTACCAATTTTTTATTAAAAATATGAAATTTAAAAAATGCATTAAGATTTTGATGATCTAAATGATCTTCGAAAAATATGTGCTACTAGTGCTGTTAATAATTTCATGAAAGTAATTGGTTGTTTTTATTTTCATCCTAAATATAAAAATGAAAAATTTGAAAAATCGAGAATTTTGTGTTCAAATACAGATTTTTGTAAAAATTATTTTAAAGCAACTCGCAAGTAAAACGTGCGTGTTTGGCGATTTGCAACTCCATTTGACAATCGCGTGAGTGTCATCACATGCCTGTATATATTTTTTTATTTATTTTTACAAGCGGCGATTTTGTGAAGGCATATTAGAGTCACGTTGACATTGAATTTTTCTCAATTCTTCAATTCTGTGTTCTATTCTATTTAAACACATATGAATATACGAGTAAGTTTTACTAACAATAACTTTTCTTCTCTTCTACCGATTTATGTTTATAGGTTTCGGTTGAGTTTCATTTTTGTTAACTAGAATAACATCATAACAAAAATGAATAACATAAAAATTGAGTTGATTGCAGTGAATAACACAGCTGCCTGTGAATGGTTTAATAAATACTACGTAGGTATTTTAAATAAATAAACATAAAAAATTAAATAAATATTCTTCTAGTACTGAAGCTAATCGAAAAAAAACGAAATGACCGCATCATAAAAATTAAGTTATGAAACGCGTTTTTAAAGGAGGAAAAATAACAATTAAATGTAAAAGAATAAGGCAAGCTGATAGGTCTGATTCTTCTGAAATTCTTATGCAAATTTGTCAATAACCAACATAATGGGAACGTAAAAAGAAACTTTAATTGTCATGTTCCGGCGGAACGCACCTACAGCTGAGCCCGTGACTGCTGTTGGTCCCAAATTTCACAAGCAAGTTTTGTTTAAACATATGTAAGCTTGCTTAAATTAGTCTGTGATTAGCTAAAAAAAACTGATTCATTAGGGGGGAAAATAATCCTCAAATGATTTTTGAGACGACGTTGCATACAAAGCCAGCTCTTGGACTGACGTGCTTTAGGAGCTAGAGGCATCATATGTGCGATAAGATTAATAGGGTGATAACCAGCGACGTTTTCTGTATATCGCACTAAAATATATATGCGAAATATGTAGTTCTCTGAGATGACCCAGATTCGTGTTAGAATGCATTAAAGTTGTTATATTTCTTATCTGTTTTCGACAAAACTCATATTAGGTTTTCAAAAAAAATAACATTAAACTAATGTGGAAATAAACTTCTGAAAGAACTAATTTAAAGTTTCGCCCAGATTAACCGTCATTTATAACAGTTGCTTTTACATGGGTGTTTTCCTTGTCTCATGTCTACGTATCAAACAAATATGTGTGCACATTGATATTTAAACGCAAAAAAATGTTGCAAATAATTTCCATACTCTTGCCCTCAATATCATACAAAATATTGTATAAGCCAAGACTTATAAACGTTAATGGCCGCACAAGTTTTTAACTCGATAATAAAATTTAAAAATCCCCCAGACTGTAGTTGCAGCAAATGCAGTTAGTTGTGTGGGACTTGCCCAAACAATGTTTGTTATCTTTGCCACAATATTGCTACAATGAATAAAAAGAGTTATTCATTAAAATCGTACAGAAAAGAGCAAAAATACAAAAGTATTTATATAATTTTCCATTTTTTTATTTTCAACCAAATTTAATTTCCTGCAAAAGGAAATCCATGTTGTTGGATGGCATAAAAAACCGTTTATTCTTGGAATAAAGCAATTTTTTAAATTAAAATGCTGTTTTGTAAATATGTTACAAAACGTGCAAATTGTAAAGGATTTTCGTATAGGGAAGGGCCGATAACGGCAGCCTGCGGCGGCCATGATAATTTGGCAGCATCTGTTAATAATCATGGACACTTACGCGATTAAGTAGCGCTTCCAAATGATGAACACTTTATAATTAAAATGAGTGCCCGTGAACGCAATTATTGCGCACATTTCAGGGCAGCTGTGTGCGGTGTTCAAAGTCGACTTACAAATCTTTGTTAGTCAAAACAGGGAACACAAATATGTCTATTAGCCATCGTGAAAAAAGACCTAGACCTTCGCCGACTTCCAGTTCATTGTACAAGCGTGACATTATTGATCACAAAGACCATCATTTGTTTGCTAAACGAGCTTCGAAGGGTTTGAAAGAGGAGCTCGATTTCTCTGCAAAATATTGCCATTTATGCGTAGACGCGTAGCTGCATGATATTCACCAGGTGGCAGTGCATCCTTAAAAAGTTACTGTTTGGTGCACATTTTGAACCAGTGGCATTATTAGTAAGTACTTTTTCGAAATCGATGATTGCGAGGAGTACACAATAGTGAAAACGAATTTCTTTCCGTCTGAATTGGAGGATATATACGTACGTGATAGCTGGTTCGAACAGTACAGCGGTACGCGCAACACACCTTTAACACTACAGTCTGGAGTCTATCGGAACGATTTGAAGACATCATTGCCTTCCACAGCATGACGTATATGCTTAACCAAAACACAAGAAGTTCTTTAATTTGGTTTCTTAAATCGCTGGTCTGTCCCAATAAACCGATTTCATAAAAGTCAATTAGCACGGACCAACGCTCGAATTCAAGCAGATATGGGCAAACTCACACATAGTACTTTTGAGCAACTCCAAGTCCGTTATTAGATCTGCATTTGAAAATAAGCAATATTGTTTAGCTTTATTTATTGACATTTGCTAGTCGTTTGATAAAATCGGGCATGAAGCGCTACTCACTGAAATAACGCAAGCTGTACCCGAAAACTCCCACAAGACCTTTAAGAGCTATTTGAGGGAGAGAACCATTAAAAGAATGTTAAAAAATGTAATAATCTCTGCAGAAGTCTGTCGAGGTAGTATATTATGTCCAACAAGCACAAATATATATACGTCAGTGTTTGCAGACGGCACACAGTTGTAAGTTTTAATCAAGATCCAAAGGTAGCATCGGTATAATTTCAGGCTCACATTAATGAACTATAGGGCTGGCTGACAAACTGCCTCCCTCAGGAGGCAAAATTGTCCACCGATAACAAATACCACTATTCCAAGTTAAATATTTGGGTATCTACCTAGATAGACTACTAACTTGGTCCTGTAGTAATTAAGATAGTACAGTCAATATCCGATATAACAATATCGCACATAAGAAAAACCCGCTTATAAGAAAGTGAACTAAAAGCACAGGAAATAATTTTGTTATAAAAAATAATTGCTTATAAGAAGAAACCGCATATAAGCATAATTTTGTTATTTTTAGCGTTTCATATACGATATCTACCGTATTACACATCACCATTAAAATAAAATATTAAATAAGCCAGATAAGAAATCAGAGGCAATAAGAATTGGGGAATATGATCAGTGGCCGCCAGGGATTTTTTTTATTATAAAAGATTATTGTTGCTCCGTGATGTTAAGTTTTTGTTTTGAGCGCACATCAAGTTAAACAATTATCGAAAAACCCGACTACCAGCCGTAGTGCGCCTACTAAATGACTGGCAACTCAACTGTTTTTTTCACAAATCCTGATATGTGAACGAGTAAACTAGCATCTATAAGAATATCGCTGGTGGCTTAAGCCAGCTCATTAGGAGACCTTTACCCAACTTATGCCTTATGCTCGAAAATCCTTAAATCAAATGAGAAATCTATGTATTGCATTCTTCAAAATAAATTAAGTTGGGATAAAAATTTCCAGGAACAATTCTTAAAATAAAAGAATAAAATCCAAAAATTTGTGTTATCAATTAAATACTGGAGTCTTAAACAAACATGTTTTCTTTAAATATTTTTAATTAAGCTCTTAAAACTGAATAGTTAATTGAAAAATATAAAAAAACGCCGAAAGAAAAACCTAAAATAAAAAATTATTTAAATAAAAAGAATATTCATGATAGCTGTCAAATTTGCTATATTAAAGAGCTACTTCAAGTTATGAACAAAAATATAATATCAGCATTACTTTATAACTCTAAGATATATAACTTTTTTTTTCATAAAATTCTGATTGTTTCCATTCAATTAAAAACGAAAGCGTAGTTATGTAAACACTAGCAAGAGGGTTACATTCACCTCATTTAGCCTTCACTATGCCTGAAGTAAAGTTAAAAATAAATTCTGGAGAATATTTTTCAATACAAAGTTGTTTTTGGAATATTTTTTTATTTCAGGATGTTAATACAATTACAAAACTTTCATATGCGAACATACTTACACAGGCACATGCACAAATACATATACACGTGGTTGCATACTAAAACATGAATAACAACAGGAAGAGAGATAAATTGTAGGCAGCAGTTCAAAATGCCATTTCAAGACACACATAGCCCGATAAATAATGTTACTGAACGGACTGCAGTACCTAGAAAGGTACTGAATACTTTACTGGGTTTTAAATAATTTTTTTACTAAAAATACTGTAGCAAATTTAAGACCCTTTATACCTGTGTCAAGGTACTCCCACTGTTGGCAACGAAACACCTACTAAAGGTATCAGCACAGCTAATTAGTTTTGATATTCCATTGCCATGCCAAAATAATGAAAATTCTCTCGTCTTCCTTGTGAAGGCATTTTCACTTATTCATCTAAATAACCCACTTGTTGATGTAACAGAGAGAGAGAGAGAGAGAGCAATAGGATATTCCTAGTAAATTACATGGAAAGACAAAAAAGAGCGTCGACAAAACACCCTGTCGAAATATCAATTCAAGAATAAACAAAAAATACTAAACTGTCAACACTGGCACGCAAGGCCATTCCGTCATTAGTTTGCGGAAGTATGTTATTGATTATTTCAAAAAAAACTAACGAACAAAATTGTGCGAATTGAATTTGATTGATTGAATCCAAGTAAAAGGAAATACGAAGTAAATTTCGTAGCTAAATATTTTAGCAAGTAAATGCAGCAGTTTCTGAATAAGCAGATTCTAAAATAAATCATTTATATTGTAGCTGGAATAACTGTATGACCTTCTCAACACACAGCGGCTAATTCTATCACTCAAAACCTAATAGATATTGCTCGGTATTGAAAGGGGTTTTTACGATGCTAGGAAATTTGGGTTATGCTTATTCAAAAGCCACAATTAAAAATCTTGATATATCGCCCGGACCTGATCGTATTTCATGATTAATAATAAGAAACTTTTCTGATTCCGCTGTGAGATATATGTTAGTTATATTTACTGCCACGCTCTTGGAAGATGTATGAAATTGTCATGATCCCCAAACCACGAAAGGACTAAAATCAGATTATCCAGTTTTATCCAAGTTATTTTTTAAAAAACAATCATCCAGGACCAGCAGTTTGGTTTTGAAAAAAAAAACATAGTACTAATAAGCAAGTCCATAGAATTATCACCGTTATAAGATCTGCATTTGAAAATAAGCAATACTAGTCATCTTTATTTATTTCCTGACATTTCCTAGGTGTTTGATAAAATCTGGCACAATAGGCTGCCGACGAAAATAACTCGAGTTCTACCTTAAAACTCCCACAAGCTTTTGAAAAGCTCTTTGACAGACAGAATGTTTAAAGTGAGGTCAAAGGATCAACTTTCTAAAAAAGAAAAAACCTGCAGGAATCCCTCAGGGTAGTATACTACTAGATCCACTTTTATATCTCATCTATACAGCGGATATGCCAACAAGCGCATGTACATATATATCTACGTTTGCAAGCGACACTGGATTTATAAGTGTTAACCAAGATTCGAAGGTTGCATCCGAACAACTTCGTAACTGAGTACATTGTCTAAAGTTTTTAATTATACCTCCACAAGTTACGCATTAAGCTCAATAGTAGATGGTTTATTAGGTCGTCAGCTGGCAGGCACAAAGATTTGGCTTTCCGTAACTGAGTGCACTGTCAGGAGATCTGACTTACAGCTCCACGTGGGGCTGGTAATATGTTGCTGTCTCTGCAAGGACAAGGAAAATCCATAATTCGCGGTGCAACAGCATACGCCAAGTTTCGGTAGCCAAGAGGGTGTTTGGTCTTAAGTATGCGAACTCCGGATACCAGCCGATCTCCAGTTTTAATATTAACTTGTCAGTGCATATGGAGCTCTGTGTGGGTGGACATATTTGTTTCCATTACAGAAATGAATCAGAAAGCCTCGGTAGAGGCGGAGAGGTTAATCTCTGAAGAAACTACGGTTTTAATTGGCCAAGGGGGAATCCGGAAGAGATGGACAAGAATGCTTCACGAGGGGTCGACGGGTCAATCTTGAAAGGTATGTCTAAGGCGTTGAACTGTGAGATGCAGACAGCGATGAAGCCTCGCAAGAGGTGGAGGTGTTAGTCTCTATAAGAACTGCTTATATGCTGTTTATTGGTCAAAGGACCAAGTAATTCTGTAAAAAGTAAATGCAATGGTAGACCTAAACAAATGTTTGCGATTATAAGAGACTCCGTGATGAGGGCAAATGTTGACAGTCGCCATTTGGCATTTTGAAATCTTTATATTCGATAGTAAAGGCTTGTGGTAGCACGGGACTTAAATGAGAGTAATTTAGTCATAAATTGCAAATAGTTTGCCTGAAATCAATTCGACGAAAGAAAGGGGTCGAAGAGAGACCCATAAAGTTAGAGGTCTGCTTCGATATCCCTCCTACATTAAAAAGTGATTTCGATACAATAGATTATTTATTATATTGACAAAAATTTATAAATAATATTTTAGATATAAAATCTGAATACTTATTGTAATTTTTTTATAAAGATTCAATAAAACAAAACTAGAGCGTAGAAAAATTATCTCTAGTGCTAGTTTCACTAACGTTGCTTCCAAACAAGCAACGGCCTATAATGCTGCCGGCCAAATATCTAAATCCAACACCTAATATTTGCAGGAGGCGTCATATACACGACAATTTTTCTTGTTGCGAGTAACAAAATTGGATCCTCCAAATATCGTGTACAGCAATGTTCATATGCTCCATAATTGATAAGGACTACTCCAGAGATAACGCGAATAAATGAATTAATGCAGTCCCTTTAGGATTAGCGAGTTCCCGGGCCGAACTATATAATCCAACTTTGCTAAACATTAAAATAACGAGCAATTACCTTCATTCCTTAGAGCACAAACACTTCCCACATAACAAAAAGTCCTGCTTTTCAAATGAACAATCTCATCTGAATGCTTAATGTGAGATCATGTTTTGTCAGTTCACTTGACCTAAAATAAACCATGTAGACCATCCAAACTCACTACAGCGTTGCCTATGGTCATTTCTATTTCCTGAGTTAGCTGGGTTTTGTATGGTTGCAGGTTGAAAGTTACGACTCGACATTTCTCAAATTGAGGTCTGTGAGGGTTTGTGCACAGCAACAAGTCGATTGCCTGGTTCTTCTGCATAGTTTCAGCAACAGTGGCGATATGCTCGGCCTATCTATTATTCTCATGACAAACGCAGGTCTGGACTTTGGCCACCAAACTGTGGGCACTCGACTTTAACGTGTCAGTGCATTTAGCGTAATTTTAATTAAGTTTTATCATTCGCATCTGGGTTCGGACTCATTATTTCACATTGTAATTTGGCGGCACAGATTGAACAAAAAACAAGATATTTTACGGACGCTGCCAGAATATTGCCTAGACCCTTTTACATAAATATGAACCCCTAAATGTTTAATTTTTTGCCTCATTTAAAATGAGTTCTTTTTTGGTGTTTTAAACTAGAATAATAATTTCAGGGGTGTGCCTTTTTAAGTATTTTTCATTTTACTACTTTAAAATGTTAAAACTCACTTTACCAATGCATGTAGGTCAGTTACTTTGCTACAGGAAGTAAACGATAATTTCAAGCTTTGGAAAACTAATTGCAGTTATTAGTTTTTTCTTATGGTTTTTTTTTTTTGGTTTAAGAAATTTGCATATTTTCTTAATAAATATTTGCGAGCACAATGTAACTTGTAAATGATTAATTGGGGTAATAAATTGTAGGGAGAAATTTTATGTATACCGTCCATTTAAATTGTTTTTGTTATTCAGTTAAGATTTAAATTCATTTGCCAAGACAAAAGATTTATTAAGCACCAGCTAGGGGCGTTTTGTATTGTATTTTTCCGAAAGGGGATTATGGGGATAACTTTGCTTTCTAAAGACATCATGTTAATGATAGCAGGTACTTAATTTTACTTAAGTGAATATGTTGGAGTATTAAACGATGTCGAAACAGCCCTATAAAACAAAAGATGGTTTCAAAGAGACCTCTAAAATACCTTAACTTTAAACATAAATTAACATTTGTGTGGTCAGGTAATATTTGAATTTAAATTCGTGTTTGACTATTTAAAAATATACGTTTATAGAATTTTGTAACTTTGCAACAAACCAAGAATATAATACAAATTAATAATATTTTATCGTTCTTTGTGTTGGCTTGACAGTCGGTGTGTCAGAGAGTGTTTTAGTGAATTATTTTCTACTTCTGAAATTCATTGCAGTATAAAAATTCTTTTGTTGTTTAAACTTTACAACTGCTTGCATATTTTTTCATTTGTGCAATTTTCCCTAAATTATTTACTTGAGCCTGTGTTAACATTTATTATTTCCAAAATGTTTGTTTTTAGCCTTCTGCTTTAACATATGACATCATGAAAGCACTCCAATTATATAATAAGATAAAAATGAGGGTTAATGCCGGATATTTTAGGAAAAGTTACCTTAAAAATTTTAATTTTAAAGAAATTGCGTTTAAGAATTTAATTAGAAAAAATTTGAAATAACATTTTCAAACATAATTTCTAAGTCAATATAAAAGAATTATTTAAACAAATTTTATTTTCTAAATAATATTAAAATTCTATTAAAGAACTACAGCAAAAAAAAAGGATTTAAAAAAAAAAGTACTTTTTGTATAGTACCTTTTATTAAGTACTATTTTAAAACAGTGTGTCTTAAAAGCAACGTTGGAATAAATACTTTTTAAAATAAATAAATAAACACTTTTTAATAATGAGCTTTTTTCAAAAAAGTACCGTAAAAGTAACTACCTTTTAAATAACATGATTTCCTTGTTTAAAGATCTGCTGCTAAAAAAGTAATTTTGAAAAAAATACTTTTTAATAAGCAATTTAAATAAATACTTTTATAAAAGTATATTTTAAGGAAGGAATTTAAATAAAAAACCTTTCAAGCAAGCTTTCAAAATAGTGCCATTTTAAAGATACTGTAACTTTTCGAACAGATAATACAACAACAAAAATAATTTTTAAGAAAAATAATATCCGCAATATTTTAAAGAAGGTAACTTTTAATAACCACCTTTAAAAACTGTCCTAGAACTTAAATTTCACACTTTTAAGGAACTACCGCTGAAAAATGTATTTGCAACAAGTGCTTTTTAATAAAGTGTTTTTTATAAAATGTACCTTTTAATAAGTACTGCTTAAGAGAACTGTCATTTACAATCACTAATTATATAAATACTTTTTAAAACGGTTACAAAGTTCATTAAAAAAGTACCTTTTAAAGAAATGCATTTTTAATATAACGCTGTAAAAAAGGCTCCTTTGGAAATAGTTTTTAAGGACGTAACTAAATAAAAATTAAAATTTGTTTTTAAAAACGTACTTTTAAGCAATAGACTGTTATAGAAAAAAAGAAAGATCCATTTGAAAAGGTACTTTAAATTTGAAAAGTAATTTTTAATAGCCCCCATTCACCGGCGTTCTTCAAAATCACCTTTAAAAACGTAACCTTAAAAAAGATTTCTGTTTAAAACTAACTTTAAAAAAGTACATCCTTTGAACCCTTTAGAAAACGCTATTTTCAACAAGGATACATATAAAAAAGTACTTTTTACATAAATACATTTAAAAGAACCCCATTGTAAGATAGTATGTTTTAAAAATTGTTTTAAATAACTTGCTAAAAACGTACCTTATAAAAAAATAGGATATCTTACAGTTTCTTTAAAACAAGTGTTTTAAATCTGAAATTTTTTATTTATCTACAAAGGATAAATTTTAAAACATCTTTAAAGAAGTGTAAACAAGTACCTATTAAAAATTGTTTTTTACAAATAACTCTTAAAAAGGTATCCTTTAAAAGGTTTACATTAAAAAAAACTTACATTTAGAAAAACACATTTTACAAAAGTTTCATTTAAATAAAGCACTTTTTCAAATAATACCTTCTAAGAATCTATCTGAAAAGTACTTTTAAGGAAAGTATCTTATTAAAACAAGAATTTGTATTTAATAGATCCTCTAAAACCTTGAATTCTTTTTTTTGTTATACTGCAATGGAATCCCCACAGACTTCAGGTTGTTCATACTTTCTGGTTTTGGTGTTGTTTGCTTGTTTTGTTTGGTTAAGTTAAGGAATTAAATAAAAAATTTCCACTACAAGGTTTTGCATTGCAGTCGTGTTGTAACAAAAGCAATGTGTAGATAAATCAAACCATTGTTATTCCTTGGTCATTTTCATTTTGTTATTAAAACCCCAGTTGCTTTATAATGTTGATAACAATTGCCTGCATCTTGCCAGAACGATTTTGCATTATGAATAAAAAAAATTACTGCCCACAAAACCAACAACAAATAAATTTAAACCACAAGGAGTCAGGGCACATAGTGTAAACAACAAGGTCAATAAGGACTTTGGCAAATCACGAAAACAATATTCTACTCGCGGTAAAACTGCGCTATGCCCCGTGTATTGTATTGAATTTATCCAAAATTGCTTACTATATTAAAAGGAGTTGGAAAGCAAGAAAAGTTATTTATGGCTATGCAATGAACTACTGACCGCTTAAAGAAATTTATGAATGGAAAATATGCGAATTTAAGTTGCAACTGTTTTGATCCCCACTATGTTTTAGAATTCGATTGAGATGTAATTTCAGCTTTTTTAGCTTAATGATTTTTTTTCTTTTCAAATTTTACCGCAATAACCATTAGTTAATTACTTCTGCAAGTAGGCCTGGGAGGTGTCAATTACATTTCAATTACAGTTATCTATAATGTTCAATTGAGGTATTGTAAATTACAATTATTCGTAATTGAAATTAAGGACTATACAATTAAGGACTAAACAACTAAGAAACATTAATTAAAATTATTTGTAGTTGTCATAGGGAATACGACATTACAAGCAACTGTAATTAAACATTTTTATTTATAAACTACAAATAATTGTTAATTAAGCAGTAAACAATTACTTGGAACTGAAAAAATCCAATAAATTGTAATTTATTTAACGATATTATTATTATTTTTGTATTGTTTTTAATTACAAATAGAATATTTTTGTTTTGTTAAATAATAACGAAACTCATAACTGCATAATCGCTTGATAGTCTTTTCTCTAAAACGTTATTACCTAATTACATGTAACTGAAATTGGATTAATTTCAATTATCATTACATAGAACTGTTACTAGAAATTTATAAATAAAATTATTGTAATTTTATTTTTCAGAAATTCTCAATTCAATTACCTGCAACTGTAATTGATTTTAGCTGTAGTTTTAGTCAAAACAGCATTTGATTGTTATGGAAAAATGTCCATTACATTACAAGTAATTGTCATACTACATCAGTAATTAATAACGAAATATAATTGAGTGCCCCCAAAGAATTTTGGATTCAAACACCAATATGCTTGGTTAGAATTAGAGATTAATATGTTTACTGCAACGTTAACGATGCACTGACGTAGCGATGTAACTAATTCGGTATTAGCAGCTATGTGCAGAGACTTTTTCAGTGCCCAACATCGACTTCATTTTCGTTTTATAACAATTTCTCTAAAAACTTTAATACATCAACAGAACATATTTAAGTTTTTAGAATGGTATCCTGTAATAGGATTTTGTTTTACTTTTATCCTTTTACTAGTTGTTGTCTTTGGTTTCAATTCAACTGCAGTTGTATTTTGTGCTTGTAATAAAAGTTACGAGGTTGTAAGCTTGTTTGTTGATTATCCTTTGGACAGTACACTACTTTAACAGCATCTGTTTAAATAAACATTTTTAAAGTATTAAATGAAAATGTATTTCAATAGTTTCTATCTTTCTTTAAAATATTTATACTACAATTAATGTAGTAAAAATTTAATAAATAAAAAAAGTTGATTAAAACTTAATTAATTTTTTTGCTGAATTGCACTGTTTGTTTGTTTTCTTAAAAAGAGGTATTTTATACAAATGTAATTATTCTTTCTCTACATCTTTTCTTCAATTTCCATTCAAACGATTAAAAGATTTTAATAGCAACCTTCCTTAATGTAAGATAATTATCCGGTTATTTACTGCTTTACAAAATGTAATAAAGTTTTCTAATTCAACGAATTAAATTACAAAGTCGTAGTGTATTTAATGCTTCATTTTCATCAGCAAATGGGAAATTTACATTTTGTATTTTCGCATAACATTTTATTGAACAAAAAAATTTTATAAATTTTAATTTTATTTTTAATAAATCATAAACATGTGTTTAATTTCCAGAAATTTATTTTACAAGATCTTGACCGAGTTTGTTAAAGAAAAAAATTTAACAGAACTCAGATGAAAAACATCTGCTTCAAAGCCATAAGCATTTTCAAGATTAATGATTAAGAGATTTTGACATTACGAAAGAAAATGTTAATATGTTAGAATTTCAAAAACTAAAAAATGAAAAATTAAAAATAAAGAAAAAATTGAAAGAATTTTTGCCGTTAAAAGTTTGCATTCAAATTAGACAGGCCTACAAAAAAATATAAGGTAATAAAAGATCATAAAAAGACAGAGGCGAATCAATCAAATAGAAAGAATAATTAAAAAAGCTACATTATTATATAAATGTCTCCCAAAGGAAGGTCATCCAAGAGAGAAAGAAAAGTATGCATTCTGATGATATTTCTTTTATATTTATGCTGTGGAAATAATGTGTGTGAAGATAAATTCGAATTTAACTAGCAGAGACACAAACCGAATTTTTTAACATGGCTGATTTTGCACTTAACAGAGCTATGTTAGCAATTTAACAGTGGGGGTAATTTTGACCTTATTTTCAGAAGCATATATTACGAAGCAGGAACCAGATCCATAAGAAACCTCTTTTGTAAAAATTGCTCAAAGCGTTAGTTAATTGACCCATAAAAGTAAAACATCTAAAATATTTAGGAAACAAAATTAAATTGCATTTAAAAACAGCACTTTTGGCGAAACTGTTAATCTTGAACTTATTTCCAGTGACCATTATGGAAAAATGGTGATGGGCTGGCCCAAGCCACTATATAGGAATGGTGGTCCAGGGAGTACTTAGTGGAGCCATAAAGGTGGGATATCTGAAATAATTTTAGAATCCGAGTAAAAACAAAATTTTAAAAGTACTAATTTTTAAAAATTTCTTGAGAGGATAAGTGGTCATTATGGAAAAATGGTGATGGGCTGGCCCAAGCCACTATATAGGAATGGTGGTCCAGGGAGTACTTAGTGGAGCTATAAAGGTGGGATATCTGAAATAATTTCAGAATGCGAGTAAAAACAAAATTAAAAAAAAAAAATTTTTTTTTAAAAATTTCTTGAGAGGATAAGTGGTCATTATGGAAAAATGGTGATGGGCTGGCCCAAGCCACTATATAGGAATGGTGGTCCAGGGAGTACTTAGTGGAGCCATAAAGGTGGGATATCTGAAATAATTTTGGAATCCGAGTAAAAACAAAATTTTAAAAGTACTAATTTTTGAAAATTTCTTGAGAGGATAAGTGGTCATTATGGAAAAATGGTGATGGGCTGGCCCTAGCCACTATATAGGAATGGTGGTCCAGGGAGTACTTAGTGAAGCTATAAAGGTGGGATATCTGAAATAATTTTGGAATCCGAGTAAAAACAAAATTTTAAAAGTACTAATTTTTGAAAATTTCTTGAGAGGATAAGTGGTCATTATGGAAAAATGGTGATGGGCTGGCCCAAGCCACTATATAGGAATGGTGGTCCAGGGAGTACTTAGTGGAGCCATAAAGGTGGGATATCTGAAATAATTTTGGAATCCGAGTAAAAACAAAATTTTAAAAGTACTAATTTTTGAAAATTTCTTGAGAGGATAAGTGGTCATTATGGAAAAATGGTGATGGGCTGGCCCAAGCCACTATATAGGAATGGTGGTCCAGGGAGTACTTAGTGGAGCCATAAAGGTGGGATATCTGAAATAATTTTGGAATCCGAGTAAAAACAAAATTTTAAAAGTACTAATTTTTGAAAATTTCTTGAGAGGATAAGTGGTCATTATGGAAAAATGGTGATGGGCTGGCCCTAGCCACTATATAGGAATGGTGGTCCAGGGAGTACTTAGTGGAGCTATAAAGGTGGGATATCTGAAATAATTTCAGAATGCGAGTAAAAACAAAATTAAAAAAAAAAATTTTTTTTTTAAAAATTTCTTGAGAGGATAAGTGGTCATTATGGAAAAATGGTGATGGGCTGGCCCAAGCCACTATATAGGAATGGTGGTCCAGGGAGTACTTAGTGGAGCTATAAAGGTGGGATATCTGAAATAATTTCAGAATGCGAGTAAAAACAAAATTAAAAAAAAAAATTTTTTTTTAAAAAATTTCTTGAGAGGATAAGTGGTCATTATGGAAAAATGGTGATGGGCTAGCCCAAGCCACTATATAGGAATGGTGGTCCAGGGAGTACTTAGTGGAGCCATAAAGGTGGGATATCTGAAATAATTTTGGAATCCGAGTAAAAACAAAATTTTAAAAGTACTAATTTTTGAAAATTTCTTGAGAGGATAAGTGGTCATTATGGAAAAATGGTGATGGGCTGGCCCAAGCCACTATATAGGAATGGTGGTCCAGGGAGTACTTAGTGGAGCCATAAAGGTGGGATATCTGAAATAATTTTGGAATCCGAGTAAAAACAAAATTTTAAAAGTACTAATTTTTGAAAATTTCTTGAGAGGATAAGTGGTCATTATGGAAAAATGGTGATGGGCTGGCCCTAGCCACTATATAGGAATGGTGGTCCAGGGAGTACTTAGTGGAGCCATAAAGGTGGGATATCTGAAATAATTTTGGAATCCGAGTAAAAACAAAATTTTAAAAGTACTAATTTTTGAAAATTTCTTGAGAGGATAAGTGGTCATTATGGAAAAATGGTGATGGGCTGGCCCAAGCCTTTATATAGGAATGGTGGTCCAGGGAGTACTTAGTGGAGCCATAAAGGTGGGATATCTGAAATAATTTTGGAATCCGAGTAAAAACAAAATTTTAAAAGTACTAATTTTTGAAAATTTCTTGAGAGGATAAGTGGTCATTATGGAAAAATGGTGATGGGCTGGCCCTAGCCACTATATAGGAATGGTGGTCCAGGGAGTACTTAGTGGAGCCATAAAGGTGGGATATCTGAAATAATTTTGGAATCCGAGTAAAAACAAAATTTTAAAAGTACTAATTTTTGAAAATTTCTTGAGAGGATAAGTGGTCATTATGGAAAAATGGTGATGGGCTGGCCCAAGCCACTATATAGGAATGGTGGTCCAGGGAGTACTTAGTGGAGCCATAAAGGTGGGATATCTGAAATAATTTTGGAATCCGAGTAAAAACAAAATTTTAAAAGTACTAATTTTTGAAAATTTCTTGAGAGGATAAGTGGTCATTATGGAAAAATGGTGATGGGCTGGCCCAAGCCACTATATAGGAATGGTGGTCCAGGGAGTACTTAGTGGAGCCATAAAGGTGGGATATCTGAAATAATTTTGGAATCCGAGTAAAAACAAAATTTTAAAAGTACTAATTTTTGAAAATTTCTTGAGAGGATTTCAGATATCCCACCTTTATAGCTCCACTAAGTACTCCCTGGACCACCATTCCTATATAGTGGCTTGGGCCAGCCCATCACCATTTTTCCATAATGACCACTTATCCTCTCAAGAAATTTTCAAAAATTAGAACTTTTAAAATTTTGTTTTTACTCGGATTCTAAAATTATTTCAGATATCCCACCTTTATGGCTCCACTAAGTACTCCCTGGACCACCATTCCTATATAGTGGCTTGGGCTAGCCCATCACCATTTTTCCATAATGACCACTTATCCTCTCAAGAAATTTTCAAAAATTAGAACTTTTAAAATTTTGTTTTTACTCGGATTCTAAAATTATTTCAGATATCCCACCTTTATGGCTCCACTAAGTACTCCCTGGACCACCATTCCTATATAGTGGCTTGGGCCAGCCCATCACCATTTTTCCATAATGACCACTTATCCTCTCAAGAAATTTTCAAAAATTAGAACTTTTAAAATTTTGTTTTTACTCGGATTCTAAAATTATTTCAGATATCCCACCTTTATGGCTCCACTAAGTACTCCCTGGACCACCATTCCTATATAGTGGCTTGGGCCAGCCCATCACCATTTTTCCATAATGGTCACTGGAAATAAGTTCAAGATTAACAGTTTCGCCAAAAGCGCTGTTTTTAAATGCAATTTAATTTTGTTTCCTAAATATTTTAGATGTTTTACTTTTATGGGTCAATTAACTAACGCTTTGAGCAATTTTTACAAAAGAGGTTTCTTATGGATCTGGTTCCTGCTTCGTAATATAGGCTTCTGAAAATAAGGTCAAAATTACCCCCACTGTTAAATTGCTAACATAGCTCTGTTAAGTGCAAAATCAGCCATGTTAAAAAATTCGGTTTGTGTCTCTGCTAGTTAAATTCGAATTTATCTTCACACACATGTGGAAATATATCTTTGTTTATTCTAGAGTAACTTTTTTTTAAATTACAATTCGACCCCATCTTGGTATTTTGGGAATTTAAACATTTTCACATTTTTTCCATGAGTCAATTAATAGTACGAGTATCTTAAATTTCACATGAACTAACAAAAAACTCTAAAATCTGAACTTTAAAAACACAAGTATACAAGCTTTTGAACTGAAGCAATTGAAAGTTGTTTCCTATTTAATCTGGAGTACTAAAGTCCAATTTGCACTCCATTTTTTTTTTAATTGGTTTTAGTTTCCGAGATGTATCCTTACTACCGCAGAATTAGCACGAAATATATTAGAATAACTTGAGAACGGTTTGCTTTATTTGACTGAATAGCAAAATTTAAAATTTGCGTTTATACTAACATTGTCTTCAAATCCGCTTAGCAGTTTCAGAGATATTAAAGAAGTTGTGGCCAAAAAATTAATTTTTTATTCAGAATTTTAAAATTTTGCGCACGAAAAATAGAAACAGATTCACTTTTTCCTTAGTCGTATTTTATTAATATCGATGCACAACTTTTGATTTTATTCACAATTAAGTTAAGGTATCAGATTTTGAATAAAGTTTTCATTTGCATAAAACTTGCGTGCATCCGCCACCCTCACTTACTAGTGAACAAAATATAAATAAAGTCCAGTAGAAAAAGAACGAAATTTATGTGTAAATTTTGTTTTATTATGAATTTTATAAAACCAAAAATGTAAAAAGTTTCAGTATATCTCTGATACTATAATGCAGATTGCAAAATAATGTTAACACGACTTAAAGAATACTACAGTTGTCGAGTTATAGTTTTTTATTTAACCGAACACAAGAAATCCTTCTCCAGTTATTTCAATATCTGTCATCCAACTGTTTTCTTTTCGACATAACTGTATATCTGGAACACCTGGATCAATTTCAAGTCACCGGGTATAGATTTGAATTTAGCACCCTCAATGATATAAGAAACAAATTATCCTTTTTTCATAACCGAAGTCGACCTGAATTTGTAAACTTGTGAAATTAAAACTTATTTCAAATCAGCCAAAGCGCTAGAATCATATTATTTTCCATCATGGCAACGATAATTTTACTTTATTAATTTTTTTATTAATCATTGTTTTTAATTATTTTTCGTGATTTTTATTGCTTAAAGGAAAACAAACTTTTTTACTATCACTAGAAAATTTGCATACTTAAAAAACGCTAATATTATTCCAGTAATCGTTTCTCTAATACCCAAATAATTTCAGATAATCTCCTAAATTCGAAAAAAGGGTTTCTTAATACAAAAAAATTGCATATATTAAAAAATCGCCGACAGGAAAAAATCGCTTAGAAAAAACCTTTAAAGTCCACAAACAAATATTGCATATTGCACTACAAATCACTGAAATCGACAAAACTGCTCGCAACCAGAAACTAACCAAATTTGAGAAAAAAAAATGTTCTATCAATAAAGATATATGACGTAAGACCTTAAATAAACATTTAGTCTTTAAATGTTTTTATAAAAATAAAGAAAAAAGTCTAATTAATGCATTGACTAAACACATTGAATACAGCAGGCTACACGGCGACATACTTATAAAACCAGTTTGGACATATGGTATTCAGCTGTGGGGTACTGCCTGTGCATCAAACATCCAGACACTACAAAGAAGACAGTCTGGGATTTTACATATGGTTCATTCCAATACGCTAGCGCGGGATTTACTGTGATTTCATGGTCACCAGAGACTGAAAAAAACAGACACATTGAATTAGTTATTACATTGGTAATAATTAATAAGTAATATTTTAGATGTAAGATTTGAATACTTGTTGTAAATTTTCCAGTAAAAGAAAAGATTTAATAAAATAAGAATTAGAGTTAAAAATAAAAAACAAAATTTGCGACGTAACCAGCTGCTTAATTATTTTGAAAACGACAGCTTCAGACAAAAAATTATAAATTTCAGTGGTGCCACTTTTTTTACTCTTTTTAAAGTTCGCTTTTTTCATGGAACAAGTTCTGTATGTAGGCGTTTAGCTCTATACTCCGAAACCGTAAAGCCGATCGGACTCACACTTTGGCAAGTTGCTGTACATATTCCAGGGAGTGTTTATGGGTAGTAATTTAAAAAAAATGTGGGCGGGGCTACGCCCATCTACAAATACATAAAAATGAAATACGCCCGTACAAAATAAATATTAAATTTTCATCTACTTGCACATGACTGATTTTTCTGAAACTTTGCACACATATTGAACTGTCATGACTATATAATTTCGTGATTAGAAAAGTAGGCAGTGCCACGCCCATGAAATATAAGTTATCATTTTTAGCTACTTGCATTAGATCGATTTATCTGAAACTTTGCACACATATTGAGAGCTCATTAAGGGAAGTAGCAACGCGCGCAGGGCTTGGCTAGTAGCTTATAAAAAGACCGTTCCAACAATGATAGGTTCTGGAATTTAGTCACGACTATTTCAATTTATCTGAAATATCGAGAAAAATCATGAATAGAAGTACTTACTTGGTATATATATATATTCTTAAAGCGAAGACAATAAGCTTTCGTTGGATATATAATATGCTAGAGTAGTTAAATTATAAACTAAATAAATTTGCAGAAATATAAGAGCGAACAGTTTTCAACTTTTGTGCTCTGTTCGCTCGAATCTAGGCGTGGCTGATAAACAATTCTATCATTTTTCGAATCAGAATTGAAGTATTTTTCAATTGTCATGAAAGATGTGCACATAAACGCGACTAAAACCGAAAAATATACGCGATGCCAGGCATGTACATAAACATCACTCAATGTTATAAGAATACAATTACTTGTTTTGAATGCAATGTATATAACAATGAAAACAAATGAAATTATTTATATTTTAAGCGGCGTCAATGGTTACTTTACAAAGAAAATCATCTTTAGCGACGAGGCACACTTTCACCTCAGTGGATTCCTTAACAAGCAGAATTGCCTCATTTGGGCAAATGAGAATCCACGAGTGTTTGTTGAAAAGCAGATGTATCTACAGAGAGTGACTGTTTGATGCGGGTTATACTGTACTTCTTCGAAAATGAGGTCGGTCAAGCAGTTATCATGAATAGTGTTCCTTTTTCGCAAGATTATAACGGACTTCTAGAGGCCAGAATTAAAGTTATGAACCTAGACGACATGTGGTTCCAACAAAACGTTGTCACTTGCACAGTTAACGAAATAATGGCTCTTTTCCGCGAAAAATTCATTGGCCGTGTTATCTTACGTCGTGGCGATGGTAACTAATGACATTAGATCTCAATTATGTCTCATTAAAAATATCGACCATCGAAGAGAGATATGCCACCGAAGCGTGGCGAGAATTTGACCGACCTACCATAAATAAATAATAAAAGTTAAATATTGACCACCCTTTATAATGCAGCATTAAAATTTTTAAATTTCCTTTTTGATTTTACGATAAAAATATTTACAAGTACTAATTTGTAAACATATTTTGTTCTATTGTCAACATTGGTTTTGTTTTGTAGCCAACAAAAATAGAAATTAGTTTATTTTGTCTATAACAACACAAGCGGCATGGATAACAACCTGCAGCCGGTTTGTCGTCAAAATTATCATTCTCATATAAACGTGTGTCTTTTAATTTTTCCAGATTCTAGTCGGTAGCCTGCTGTTTTTAATGCAGAAGGCTTGAATAATTACTTACAAAAAAGTTGATTTGACTTAAAACGTGTGGAAGCTACAGTCAAATCACTGGGATTCCCTACTTCTGTTTTTTAATTATTATGACTGACACAAAATACCGAAAAAACGTTTAACACGTTCATGACTTTAATTCTTGAAATTTGATTAAACCCTAAACGCTGTTTGCAAATTATAATTTGTCTTACAACACTCTCTTTTCGTTTAATTTGCGCAGGTAAATTAGCCAATAAAAAAACAACCGCAGGAACCGAGAGCAAGTTGAAAAGCTCTGCAACAAAATACAAATAATTAACGAAACCAATGAATAATGTTAGAGGCAAACAAAATACATACAAATATCGGAGAAGAAAATTAATTATCTTACAGGCAAAACTTATTTAAACAAAAATACCCTAAGGGAATTATAATAAGCTTAATTATCCTGGTAGAAGTAAGAAATACAATTTTCTTTCAAAAATATGCCAGCGAAAGTATTATGGATGAAACTGATGTTTATTATGCCCAGCTGAATAAGGAAAGGAACTATAAATCACTGGATATACAAGAAATAAATTGTGATACAAACTTTAGTGTAAACAGCAGATGCCGGCGTAATAAAAAGAATTTATTCTGCCACAAGCACCACTTTTATGGTCATTATCGTCGTTTAAAGAGAAATTTGAAAAGACTACAACAAAGTCCCTACATGTACTCGTATGTTGTACATGCCATAACTGCAGCAGCCTCTACAGCAGCAGTGGCAGCAAACGAAACTGCCACCTCAGCACCAGAACGTCTTAAGCTTGTGTATGAAAATGCTCAGACCTCCTCGCTAACTGTATACGATGAAAATGTATTGAACAATACATTTATTTTAGCCACCCCTACATCACCATTATCATCAGTTGGCTCGTACACTTATTCATCTCTCAGCTTAGATAACTCTGCTTTTACCCATTTGAACGATTCCTCTGCAGCAGGCTCTTCATCAGCGTCAACTTCATCTGCTGCAAATGCATCAATACCATCAACGCCTTTTATCGAAGTGGGTGTTAATGTTTCGTTGACTACATCGGATGATTGGTCTCATTTCTATGATCTCGTTTTATCATGGCAGGGTATTTGTCTTATAGCCGTCTTTTGCGCCTTCATTGTGATCACCATTATTGGCAATACCCTGGTCATATTGGCCGTTATAACCACCCGTCGCCTAAAAACGGTAACGAATTGCTTTGTAATGAGTTTGGCAGTGGCTGATTTACTAGTGGGCATATTTGTCATGCCACCTGCTGTAGCTGTGCATTTGATTGGTAAGTTCTTTTTCTTTGTAATAAAAATAAATCTATTTTGTCGATTTTATAAAATTATTTTGATATAAACTTCTCTGATATAAACTTCTCTTCGTCAAGACGCAAAGAAAATCACTATCGAAATTTTGCATAACCACTTTTTAAAAGGGGTTAATTCTCTATTTCATAATATTTTGGAATTTCCTGCAGCTTTTTTGATATTTTCTCTTAACGGTACTTTCTATTAACTGGTAACTTGAAATGGGATAACAGGTGAATGCAAAGTTTAAAGAAATATATGTGTGTTGTATTTGGTGTGGTGACGGAAAAGTAGCCAGGAAATATTTCCCTGCCCGCAAGCAAAAAACTAGTCCAAAACCTACGGCCCGTTGTATGCTCTTCATTCTAAAAAGGTCTCCACCCTTATAAGAAATCTGTTCCCCGACCAAACCTCTCAAGTAAAACATGCCCAAAAGTTTCGGCCGCGAATTATGGGATCCTTTACAGTACGAAAACCGGGCAGGGCAATATTAAAACAAAACAAAGCATTTATTTTGCGACAAGCTGGCGAATGATTGTAGTGCGCTTGAACTTGTTCCAAGTTTATAATTTCATATATATCGATCTGCACTTGTGTCCGTGTTAATGACATCGGAAGTTTCTATGGACTACTGTTACTTATTTCTTATGATTCGCACATGATACTTTGCTACATACCGAAATTTCAGACAAACCCTTTGCTCACTTAAATGGGATATGGGAAAATTCTCGGATTAAGATAAACTTGTTCGGAAATTCCTTAAAGACTGCAGTTATTTCTTCTTCGGGGGTTTTTTTTATCCGACGTATAAATAGTTTGCGCTTGCTTTCAATGATTTTTATTGAAACCCGGGTGTGTTCATTTTTGTCGATTTTGAGTTATTGTTGCCACATTGCACTATTTTACCCGCTCTTTAGTCCAATGACTAAAAATTTTGAGAAAAAAACCCTGGAACAATTCATACTGTGCCTCTCTAAAGAGCAGCATAGATGACTTCTTTATTCAAACTACTTTTCTTACTAACGTGGACATAAAAACACCAGACAGAACATACGTTATTACTTCGGAACACCTATGGAAATTATTCTTAAGTAATTTTCAGTTTATAAATACTTGGAATGCAACCACTTTTGTTTAACGAAAACTATCCTTGTAAGCCAGTGGAAATGGCTTACTACTCAGGTCACAGAATCCACATTTGATGGTGTATATGGTCCCATTCTGCATTTGGTGCTATATAAGACCAGAGTGTATGGTATCCACCCCGTAATTATCCTGATATTACTATTCTCTAGCGTCGAAGTTCAGCTATAACTCTCTAACGCCAACCAAAGTCTAACCCAATCCAGGAAGCAGTTTTCTCAGTACTACATCTTCTATATATTCCAAAGAAATGCCTGTCCTCTAAGTCCATCGTTATTGCACAACCCTCATGGCCAGATCTCACTTCACACGATAGTAAGGCCTTGAGCACTGTCTATCTGTCCGACAATATGAACATTTTTGTAGCCGTTATTCTTCTTATCTAGTACCGATGAGGATAATGTAAGTTGTTGAGTATTTTCCCATTGGAACTGTGAAAATTTGGTTTAACTACTTCGGCCCCAGTGTCAGCATTTTTGTGTTCCGAGCCATCAGGGAACAATACTTGATCGAAATCTAAACGGCTTCCAGACAGTTGCAACTACTGAACCCTTCTATCAATGTGGACTCGGATCTTACTTTTATGTTATTTTTGCCTTCAAATTTTACGACTCATATAGATACAGTCCGAAATATGTCACAACGACGCCCTCCTGGCTCTCTTGGAATATTTTATATTCAGATGTAAACGGTAGAGGTAAATTTAGAAATAACCAATCTAGAACACCATGTTACCAGTTGTACAAAGCACCAAGTGTACTACCAAATTCCTTAGAGCGTTTACCAGCTTTTTACTCGTATCCTTTTTAATTTTAAGAATTTCCTTTGTAACACTTGATTGTGTTTGTTTCTAAATATTTAACTGGAACAATATAACTTCTTCTCCAAAACTAGTAAGCTAAAAGCAAAAGGTGCATAAACAAAGAGAAGAAAATCTTATTGCAAATATTTTGATTCTCAACCCAAGCAAAGTTATGTAAAAAATTATGTACTTGAGCTTCAGGCGAACACAACTTTTAACTCAAACAAATTCGTAGCACACAAACGCTGTGTACTTAACTCCCTCCAAACACCGGAACTTGTTCACAGATTTCTCATGTTTTATTTATTAAAGTAGAATGCAACTGTTTAGTTGTTTTCCCTTGCACTTTGACTCTTTTGTTTTGCCATTGTCAGAGTACTTATTTTAAATACTTTCGTCTAAAATGGAAACAGAATGTCTTTCTAAAAAATTTTTAGCTTAAAATAAGAGCCATTTAAAAATGTTTTTCAAAAAAAGTCAAATTTTTCATCCTCTGCCAGGTTGACTTTTTTACACGCAGTAACTTAAATTTCCTTTAAAGGAATAATTTTTCAAATATATATAAAGAAGCGTATTCGTTATTGCAGCACATATCTTCCTTTAGACTCTGAAAAACTGAATAAAAACAAAATGTTAGAATATCACAGAAAAAATGTTTATGTTTGTGTAGGAGAACCTGACTACTGAGAGTAGTAAAATACAACTTCGAGTGTTGGTTGACATTGGAATGGTAGTAAACGAGTTGATTCATATTTTAAACACCAAAAAGCCAACACATTCTTATTTTGATAATTTATACTGTTAAACAAAACACTGCTAGTAAGTTTAACAAGGAATTTAAGTTTGCCACATTTAAACTAATATAAAATTCTAAAACGAACTTCACTCTAAATAACTGCATTAGAGTTATTAGCTTTTTAACATACGACACTAAACACCCAAGTGAAAGGGCATGTGGTAGCACCGCCGCTATCATGCGCAAAAACGTAAGATTCCTTCCAATGAGAAAGTTCAGCGAAGACTCTTTACAAGCGACCACTATAAATCTTCCTGATTTTAAAATTGAGGTCTCATCTCTATATATTACCCGCCTGTAAATGAGATCTAACACGACTAACTTGCCAGGTTCAAACGTTTTTTGCAGCTCGCGATTAAAAAACAATGCATACCTTTTGGGAAACTAGAGGTAAGCAACCGTAAAACACAGTTCAAGCGAATAAGCTAGATAGATGTCTTATCTGAAGGTAAACCCACCTATTTGCTAACAATTTCAACAAGCTGTCACACCCTTTTAGTTTTATCTTTGTAAAAAATATCAGACGTGATCAATCACAAGCCAGTTCATCCTACAAATTATTTTTTGAGCATTCACCTACAGTTATTATATTACACTATAGTTTCTCCACTGCACCTTATTCCCAAATAAAAACAGGGATTAGTGAAAATATAAAATGTATGTGATCTCTCACTTATCGCAGAAGATTGCTCTAAAGATTCCGACTGATATTTTAGAAACTGTGGACGATATTACAGAGATCGCGACTATGGCACCCAAAGTTACAACGCCCAAAAAGCTATCAGTTGAAAGTAACTGAGGCGGAAATATAAGTCCTCTTTCCAGAGTTATTTAAAAAATTTTAGTCCATCGAAAACACGGTTAAAGACCTATGAAAAGCTGTCAGTCATTTAAAATGTTCTAATGCATACGAAATAGCAGTGAGGTTTGAAAATTACAATTAGACTAAAAACTCAATTGAAACGACAAGTAACTTCGCAAATGACTTAAAAAAGGTTTTTACACCATATGACATTAACAGTTGTACCACTCTAATTAACAGTGAGACCATGAAATTTCGCTTATGTTTATTAGAAACAATAATGATATAGGCTAATAATAGGCTTAGATCATTTTGCTGTGAGAATTATACTACTCGTGTTTAATGCCATATTGAGAGTCGGCTTGTCCCTTGTTCTTGGAAGATCTATGAAATTGTTGCGATCCCCCAGCCTGGAAAGGACTTAAGTCAAAATATGTCATACAGCCCTATTATCCGACTGCCAAACAGCCAGAAGTTACAAAGAAGACTGTGCAGCATTCTAAGACTATTCACCCCGTGGTATATAAGAAATGAAATTAGCTCAGAAGAATTACGATACCCGTACAGTTATGTAAGTAAGCAATTGGTCTATCTAAACTTTGTTTATTTCATGGGCATCAAAGACTAACAAAAAGCAGACGCATTTAGCCCTGCGATACACCCCCCCCAATCCAATGCTAGATAGTAATTAAATGAAGATCTGAATACATTTACATTGGTACTAATTAATAAGTAATAATAGCCGTATTCAGTGTTGGGTGCAAATGATCTTGCAAAAGCGTAAGTGTAAAATTTCGCAGCTTTTTTGTGAAATTCAACAACAAAATATACAACATTTCTGAAAATTTTATAAAAAAAACTTTGATACTTTGCATTTGCCTTTTTGCAAGATCATTTGCACCAAGCAGTGAATACTGCTAATGTAGAGCTTAGATTTTAATACTTATTGTAAATTTACTTTTCGAAAGATACAAGTACAACAAAATAAAATTTCTCCACCAAACGTTCTTTGTCAGCAAAATCTAAACATAAGCGAAAACTTCCTTAAAAAACGACGACAACGGTGTTCTTTTTTTGCTCACAGCGATCGTTTAGTTCGTAAGACAGCTTTCTATGACGGCCAGTTCGACATTCTAGGCTGCTTAGTCTAATTTGACGATTCATTCTGAATACACTCAAGTCAAAACAAGGTATGCAAGTTGCTTATGTGTATTTTGACAGCCCTAAGGATTTTATTTGAACATTTCGTTTAGTGATGAAGCCTAGTTTTCGTTAAATCGCCACGTTGAGAAAACAGACTGCAGACTATAGACTCAACGACCACTATTTGAAGTAAAAAGTTCTATTTTGATGAAGACAATTTCCAAAAGCTAACGATGCCATTTTATTAAAAGCCTTCCCAAATACATCAAAAATTTGGAACAGGTTGGCAACTCATCACCTCAAAGGAAGTGATACAGTGGTAGAAATCTGACCCCCATTAGTTTTCCCCACACAAATTATTTGCGAACGTATACACCTACCTACCTTCACTCCCTAAGAAGGTTCCCATAAAAAAATTTATTCTTATAAAATTTTCCACCAAATATAGGATCAACCCCAAATATTTTCCGAGAACATACTTACCCAATATCTTAGAGTGCCTGCACACAAATATTTTATTTTTTATAATTTTTTTTCTCTGGTCGAACATTTTCTACCCTCTATTTCCAACTAATAAGGAGGGCCCAATACAAAATGTACGTAAAAACGACCAAAATTACAATAATTCTTACTGATTAAATACATTAACTTAGCGGTATTCAATGTAAAATGGGAACCATTTGCAAAATCGTGTTGTAAAAGTGGAAATGCAAAATGGCATCATTTGTCGAAGTCTAGCAAACCAGTATCTGAATCAACTTCTAATGTTTGCAAATACTTTCTAAGACATTAAAGCGGCCACTTAATAATATAAAATTCTCTATGTAAGTCTATCAAAGAAGAAGTAATATTACCCACGGAGAGTGGACTTAGAACTTATGTATAGGATCAATAGACTTTGGTAATTAATATAGTTATTTTTAAAAAATATCAAAGATCAAGCTACTACCTGCAACATTGAGCCTACTGTAATTTCAACTGATCACAATTGCCATCTCATCTTAGTCAAAATAGCCATTGTGTGGTGCGCTTTAAAGCGCGGTGGCATCATTGGTCAATATCTCTTTTAAAATAATGATGATCAGAATATTGCACAAAGACATGATTTTTAACATTTTTCGTGTCTCATTAATTTTTTGAAAAAAAAAACGTTTGACCAGTAATTAAGTTAGCGATACGGACCCTGCTAAATGTTGGTCTTTTTTAGAGCGATTTGAGATACGATGAATCCTTTAGATACAGAGTGTGCTTTTCAGATATAAATAAGTTTCAAATGGAACAAGAAACATATTTGCTGCCACTAATGTCACCGCTCAACGGATCGTTAGAGAAATTCTTAACACAGGCTATAATTTTTTTTCGTTAGAAATAAAAGGTAATTGAAATTATTTAAATTTATTTAATGAAAATAGATTAGAAATCTTATGACATACATCTGCCAAGGTAATTAAAACATCTTCGACTACAACATGAATTCGATGACAAACAAAAACCACCCCTAGGTACGCAATCACTCATCGATAGCTGCAAAAATCAATTGATTAATAATTAATTAGAATAACTAAAATAGAAAATATATATTACTTTGAATTTTTTCCCAACTGGTGTGGATGGTGAATGTTGCACAAAGGCTGCCATAAAGACGGCGAAAACGAAAAGTAAATGTAAGAAGTTCATTTTAAATATTAAAAAAAAATAGAGGTGTCGACTCTATGCGACCTTGTCTAAATTATTACTGGACTAAAACATTGTTAAAGAGTTAAATTTATATGGAAAAATTTTATTATCAGCATGTGTTTGGTTATTTTTTACTTTTTTGCTGTTTACTTCTTGTTTAAACTAACGCTGTTTATAGCACCCTTGAACAATAAAGAACTTCGAGAAACCATATAAACAAATACAGTCTCGGCATATATTATTTGTTTTGGTTTCATATTTTGTGATACGGTTAGCAACTATTGTGCGTAGAAATATTAGGCTTGAAAGTAATATTTAATTAAATAAAAGTGGGTGACCAACTACAGGGTGGTTTCTTTAGTTGAAACAAGAACTGATAAATGGTGCTTACTACCACGAAATTGGCTTTATTTGGTGGAAGTGCAATTTTCGACTGCTATTTGCAACAATGGTGGCCGTAGGTCAAAGGCGTGAATCGTCAAGATCTTATCGCCATGTAGTTGTTTTTACATAGCCCCCCCATAGTCCAACGATGTTAAATGTCATGATCTTAGATGCCAACTAATGATTTCTGTATTCAAAATTAGTCGTTCGCCAAACGTTTCTTCTAATAAAGCGGCTTAGTTGAAACCACAGCACTTAATTGTGATATAAAAAAGTCAATAATTAGGGCCGGCATAGTTTTTGAAGACATGCGGACCAATGATTTTCCAGGGCCATAAAGCGCACCAAACAGTGACTTTTGCTGGATGTAATGGCTTGTGGATTATCTTCACTCCAAATGCGGGTTTGTTTATTAACGTATCCATTCAACCTAAAACTAGTTTCATCTTCAACAAATTTAGTTGTGAAATTCATGATCAGATTCTCGAGCTAACCGAACTTAACCATGTTTTTCGTAAAAAATCTGAACAATTCGCATTTGTTGTTCAAGTGTCACACTCAACACAAAATAAGTAACAGCGAGCAAAAACGCTTACATTTCATGCAGTGTCGCCAACTTAAAGTTCTATACTTCTAAATAAACACGCTATATTGTATATCTAACGGATACGAGATAGAAACCGATCGGTTTCAAAACGGTTTGAATCACATAACTGTGTATGGCCTTCAAACTTTAATATTATTATAGCATTAATTCCTGGCTATTGGGCCCCTCAGCTGGCTCGAAAGAATTATTTAATTTTTATAAAAATAACAAATAAATAAGTCGATTTTTCTGGGTTTTAATTCAGTTTATAAAATTCTATAGTGATCTTAGAAAAATTACACAACCCTGCGAAATTTTAACTTATTTTTCTCTCTACCAAAAATCATGTTGTTTTTTAAATATCCAGGAATATTTAATTGAAATACTGCTTTATCTTTTTATTTAAAAACTAAAGTTGCGTCAGTCGCGAACTAGTTCATTAAATTAAGAGATTATTTCAAAAAGTTGATGGGAACCTTACAACAATTACAAACTCAACATGCAGTTTTCAATTCTTTTTTATGTCATACTAAAATAAATTGTGTGTTGTTTTTCTAATTTTCTGAAACAATCTCTCAACTCAGCGAACTACATAGTTCGTGATAGACACAACTGTCTTCAAAATAATGCTTAAAAGACTAAGTAAATCCTAGAATAATATGGTACCTTTTTTCTACTTCTTTCATAACTATTTCACTAATATTTTTCTCTAAAGCGGTCTATTTAGGTAATCACTTTTCAACCTGCAGCAATAACTTTACATCACTTTCGCTTGTGATGCATGTACGCCACCAATATTATGATGAGAGCGCTGAGTATAATTATGCCGAAAATATAGTCTTCTAATTATATCGCAACCCAGTTTATGGAAAATGCTAACAATTTTGTTTCCTAATAAATATTTCTATACGAGGATATTAATTGCTCAGCTTCTTTTTCTTCGGTTTATTTCATGAGTATTACAAAATTTGTATCTTGCATTAATTTTCCCTTTGTTTGAAACAGAGATCATCATTATTACAAAGTATGTAATACCTAATTTAATGTGAAGTGGAGGGAATTGAATTTTTCAGCGATCAACTAGAACCTGTTTTACAGCATTCTTAAATCCAGGGGTTAATGTTGCCTTTTGTTCTCCATCACTAGTACTAACATGGCTGATATAAGGACATCAGCTAGCCAAAGTTATACAACAAATGCAACAATTTTTTGCAATCAGTGTTAGTGAGACAGGTAGCCTGTCTTAAATACGCCTTGACTACTAGCATGCACTGTTTCCAAAGGAATTTAAGGTCAACGCTGGCAATACGCAGTAGTACTAAAAAATTAGAAAACTAATTCACGTGATGAATTTTCTTTGTCGTCAAATTGCTAATTAGCTCTTTAAGACAAAAACTATCGCACGCCTGTGTTATTATTCATTCTTATTTATTCATTTATGCGCTAATTGTAAAGCTCTTATTAGCTTCACTTCAGACGGCAAGAAAGTTGTTAAAATAAATAAACTCTTAACGAAAATGTCGTATATAAAACTCGAACAAATTATTTACGTAAATAAATATAAAAAGCTGAAAACGACGTGTAGAAAACCAATTTTTTTAATGTGTTTTTTTTGTTTATTCTATTCGCCCTTGACAATAGCGCAAATTTACACTGCTTTGTTCTGTTGCCCTTAACATTGGCAGCATAATTCTCATCAAAAGACTCAAAAAATAAGCCCCATTGCAAAGGTCGCAAAAGAGAATAAAATAGCTGAGATAAGTAGAAAAGATCTTTACATTTATGGCTGAGGCATGGCGCACTACAGCCAAAAGTTAATGCTTTTGCTGTCGTTAAGGACATCTATTTATTCATATCAAGCTTTATCAGGATCACACGTATTATTAGAGAGGAAATTTCATCATACGATCTGAAGAAAAATTTAAGGCACAAGGTTCCGTACTTTCTCCTACTCTATTTCCTATTTTCCTATATTGGCCTTCTATCAAATTCATGACGGCATTTTTGAAAACAAATTCCTGCAAAATATTATCTTTGTAAATTTTTTGCCTGGAAATTAGGAATTGCTTGAACGTAAATTTTAATAAAACGGATTTTTCTTTACTGATTAACATGTCTTCACAAAAAACAACTCTACTGAATTCGTTGAATATTAATATAACTATTTCTGAAACATAAATATGGGCAACTACTCGCGAACATACTGAGTAAGAGAACACTGTTGTATGTACTTTATAATTTTCATTTGGTTTATGACACAAATAAAATAAAGTGTTGAGGTTTGATTATTAAAGGTACCAACAGACGACATGTTTTCCACTTTGTATGTGTGAAAATTTACATATGTAAACGGAAACATGTCGTGTGTGACCTTTAAAACATTGCTTGTGTAAAAAACATTACAAAAGTCATATGACATTATTTGAAATAGACCGTGCTCTATTTTCTTATGTTAAACATAGAGCTCCAAATGTCATGGGAACAAATTCGTCGGCGGTTGATTACGTGCACTATCATTAGCCGTCTGAATGAAGTATTTTGCAAGACAAATAAACTATATATTTTTTTAATTTAACGTTATCGTTTTATTAAAATGAGTCCAAAAATTTATAGATTTTTAGATACAACCTCAACGTTTTGGTTAAAAAAAGAAAAAATTAAAAAAACACATTTGCGTCGCCAGTATTTTAGCGACGGAACCAAAATATTTCGACGCCTGCAAGCCATTTATCAAACAAACGACGTGGATATTTATTTATTTTTCGGCAATCAGCTGTTCTCCCTAAACATGACCGATGGCATGTGTGATACTACATGTACGTTTGTGACCAAAAATTATAAACCTTATGTAAATTAACCATATTGACAAACATAAAGAAAAACATACGAATCGAAAGCTTAAAAAACACATGTAAAAAACATGTCGTGATCAATGTCGTATGTAGCCACATAAGCCCAAACTATCCGCTGTCCTATTGAATTCATTAGGATTGCAACCCTTCACGCTTAACAAATGGCAGCAAATTCAAGTCGAAACTTCAAATAGAAGTATGTATACTCGGTTTCTTCTCTTTGCGTTACAAAAAGCTTAAAGTCGCGATCTATATTTGCAGAACTAAAGAGTTCTAAAAGGTTGTCTATTGAGTTTATGATGGCCTAGAATTTAATATTCTAAAAGGTAAAAAATTCTCTTCTTATACAAAATTGCATTTTTTGTACTTGACTTGATTAATAAAACCCCTGGCGTGTAATTATTCCTTAAATCATCACGTCTTCTCGCTTAGGATATACGAGTTCCAATGAACTCCTCATTTTTCGATGGTAAATGTCTAAATTTAACTAATGTTTCTGCAAGCAGTCAGAAAAGGGTTTCTCACTTTAATGAAATAAAGTGATTTGTGGTCAACAAAAACTCATAAACCGTTTAAAAATCGTTTTCATAACATTAAAGTCAACATTTTCGCACTTAGATGTTGTTTAGTTTTAGAAAAGTTCAAGTACATTCATTATTCTTGTTGAAAACCTCCTTAACTTTTAAGCACTTTTGTAGTCAAAGTGTTCTTTGTGTTTTGTATTTGTAGGATCCTGGCAGCTTGGTTGGGTACTTTGTGATATTTGGATTTCGTTGGATGTTCTTTTGTGTACCGCCTCTATATTAAGTTTATGTGCCATAAGTGTGGACAGGTAAGATTCGGCTTTGGGAATATTTCTCTCTCTTTGTATTTTTTCTGGTCTTTTAATTATTAAATTGTTTCCTTCCTTGTTTTTTTTTCCTTTTGGGTTTCTTTTTAGATATTTAGCTGTAACCCAACCTTTGACTTATTCGCGCAGGCGACGTTCAAAGCGTTTGGCTCTCATCATGATACTCATAGTTTGGGTCTTGGCCTTGGCTATCACCTGTCCACCTATATTGGGCTGGTAAGTATTTTATTTTGTTACCTACAATAAAAGTGCATGTAAAAGAGGACTAAAAATATTGATTTGCACTTTGAAAGTAAAAAAAAAAAAAATTATTATAAACTTGTTTAAAACGTGATATACGTGATATATAAGTAGAATTTTGGAACGAATTTCCGTCATCCCTTGTCAAGTTTCCTTCGAACGAAACGAAAAATGACACTGAAGATGGCACATAGCCGAAACCGGTTTGTCTCCAAACCAAACTTGACAAGGGATTACGGAAATTCGTTCCAAAATTCTAAATCAAAACACCCTGTCGGAATATCAAATCAAGAATCACGATATATAAGTGTTTTTCCCGTTTAACTGCTTAATAATTTTGTTGTGTTTCTTCTATCAAAAAGTAAGTCCTCCGACTAAGGCATAGTTTTTATACAATCTAGAGCAATAGAATTCTGGGTGCAAGTTCTTTTTCCCAAATAACATTGTTATTAGTTTGCAAGTACTTAGGGTAATCATGTATTAGAGTTCCGTGTTGTTGTGGTAGAGGCTGTTAAAGATCCTGTTTAATATGCAGTCACTGCACATGTTACACTATGAAGTAATGCCGTATGCTCGCTCAGGGACTTCCGCTAACAAGAAAATTGCCGTATATAGAATAAGGTGGCAACACATTCATAAAAAGACACTGTTCTGTACTAAACTTGCTCTCCTGGCATCATTGGTCCGTAAGATATGAACATGGATATCAGATGGTTACACTATAGGACGGCAATTTGCCAAAGACGATAATATTAGATTAAAACTTAGTTTCCAGAAAATAAAAATGTATGTATTAAAAAAATTTTCATTTTGTTAATTAACGCTAACAAAATTGTTTCCTTAAATTACAAATAAGCTACAGTTGGGCAAATTAGCATATACATAAACTACACTGATATTTCATACATCGAAAGAGAGGAATTATCCTCGAATATCTTTGTTTCTTTATCGTTTAGAAGCAATTATTGGAGTTTTGTTCGAATGTGTTAGGCCCGATACACTGGCCTTAATATGAATTAAAGCATGCAATTAATTCAATACGCCCTCTTGTGACACGTTCATAACATTGTTTCGCAAGCTCGCTTGACATGCAAAGATTCTGAACGCAGTCTGAAATTCTCCATGTCTCACTGTGCCCGATAAGATGAATAGAATACTAAACTTTTCAAAGCACTTTAATGCGATCATTAGTGAACGACAATGAAATAGTACTAGAATAGGTACACGGATTGGTACATTATGGCGGTGCTTAAGCGCGAATTGTAGGGTCACATTTGCGAAAAGCAGTTGCTTGCAACGGGAACACAACTTCTTTCATTCAGGCGGATGTCCACGCCTTGAAGATCTGTGCTAGAGCACTCTTGCTACCAAAATATTCATTCTCCCGGGCAGTAAAGACAGATTTAAAATTATTAGAAACTCGTTCCAAATTAAACTGGTCCGAGAAAGGTTTAAACCTCTAGATACCGTAGCAGCTACTAATTAGATTACTAATGTGGATATGGGGTATGAGGGCATATAGGAAAGAAATTGGAACACTGTCTGGTCAAACACTCGATTACTAGCCTCTTGAGACCGTGGGTGCATATATGTGCACCTAGAGTAATATCCAGTTTAGAGTAATATTCGTTTTTTTTGCTTTCTATATGAACTTTAAATTTTTTGTAGTAGGCTCATGAGTAAGTCATAACAATTTTATAAAAAATTGAGTTGGACTCAAAACTTTTGTGGTTTTCTAAAGCACATTAATTGGTGAAACGTTTGAAAAGGTAAGTTCTCATTTTTTTGTAGAATTTTGTTATAAAATGTTGCGTTCTTCTCTTGTTACACATATGTGTAGCTCAGGATTAAAAAAAAAATTTTATGTAAATATCAACTGTTTTTAGCTTGAACATGAATGAACAACAGATTGCTGATATTCTTAATGAAAGTGATTTGGATTTCTCTGGAGATGGTGATAATGAAGAATACTTGCCTCCAGAAGTAATTAGAGCTCTTCAGACTCCTGAAGAATGGCTTGATGATGAAGAAGTGGATCTAAATATTGAAAATACTAATGAACACACACCAAACTCACCCCGTTCTTTCTGGCGCAGCAAAGAAATGGCTAACTGTGGGCCAGACATAACTGATGATATGTTAATTCAGGGCAGTTCCGACATGAATATATTATATTCATTTTTTGAATATTTAGGTCTTGAATTTTGGGAGCTGGTTGCAGAACAAAGCAATGTGTATTCAGCACAAAAGCGCTATTTAAAATCAATCAACACTAATTGTTTTGAAATGATACGTTTTGCTGGTGTACAAATTATGATGTGTACTCTCAAATACCCTCAAGGAAAGTTATATTGGAATAGAGATCTTTGTGTACCAGTTATTAGAGATACGATGACCCGCGACAGATTTTTCGAACTGAGAAACAATCTCCACTTTGTAGATATTAACCAATTAAACGTCCACGATAAGCTTTGGAAAATAAGGCCATTATTAGACCCTATATTGAGGAAATGCCACAGTTTGCCTCGTTCTAAACATATGTCAATTGACGAGCAAATGATACCATTTTCGGGACGTTGCGAGTACCGCCAATATGTTCCAGCAAAGCCTAATCCACTGGGACCAAAACTTTGATATTTATGTTGGAAAGGACACATTACCTACAGATGTTATGAAAAATCTTGGACTAGGAGCAGGAATTGTTGAGAAGCTTTGTCGCACAATTAACAGCACCTGCGTTCTATACACCGACAGATTCTTCACAAGTCTTAAGCTGGCTGAATATTTAACTGAAAAGAAAAGCGGAATTTTTCTGACTGGAACTGTTATGTCAAATAGAATTGTGCAAGCAGCACAAAACCTGAAATCAGAAAACAGTTAAAAAGAGGAAAGTGGGATGAGAAAGTTCGAAGTGATGACAAAGTATGCGTGGTTAAATGGATGGATACAAAAGCAGTAACATTGTTATCCACTTGTTCAGGAAGCGTTCCTGCAGATAGATGCAAACGTTGGGACAAAAAGAAGAATAAAAAATTTGATGTCAATCGTCCAGCAGTAGTAAGCAATTATAACACTTGCATGGGAGGTATTGATTTAAGTGATATATTTATATTCTACTGCAAAACTGCAATGCGTACAGAAAATGGCCTGTGAGAGCTTTCTTTCACTTTGTGGACCTGGTTGTAGGTAATTGTTGGATAATGTACATCCGCTGTTGTGCAAAAGAAAACATTAAGCGAAAGGACAAACTAGGATTACTTCAGTACACATTGAATCTGGCCAAAGCTATGATAAAGTATGATGGCGGGAGAGTGAATCAAAGTTTTTTACATTGTGGTACAAAATCACGTCCCAGCCCAAGCACCTCAGATATATCCAGCTTAAGCGCTGATGAAAATGCAGGTGAGTACCCATTCGAACCTCTGACAAAGAGACACCGTGCTGTAGTGCCCGATCCACAACCTGATGTAAGACTTGACAAAGTAGGTCATCTGCCGCGATTTGTAGAAAGCAAGTTCGCATCTAAATGTCGGCATCCGAAGTGTTCTTCGCGCTGCTGTACTTTATGTGTGAAATGTAATATGTATTTATGTATTTTAAAAAATAATTGCTTTGAAAACTAGCATACTGTTAAGGCTTTAGGTTCTCTTTAAGAATATGTTCAAACCTGAGGTACACATATGTGCACCACGTTTTTCTATTACTTTAAATAAAAAATTTTAATAAAATGAAAAATTAATGTTTTATTTGTACCACAGAAGGTTAAAATAGCATATAAAAAATATGCAAAAGCAACAGATTCATGTTCAGGTCTTAAGAGGCTAGAGAGTCAAAACAGGCATTTGTCAGTCGAAAAAATTCATCGAACCAGAAGGTAGAAGCTAATCTCAACTGAAGTGTTAACAGGACACTGCAGACTATCACAGGAATAAAATAGGAGTGGTAGAAAAATATTTCTGCAGACTGTGTCCAGTGGAACAGGACATGTGCAACGCCAAGACGCAGACTTAACTGCCTAGGTAGTAGGATATTAGTCACAAACAACCTAGTCAATGAAAAGCCCACAACAATTACAAGAAAAAGTCTACAATTGTTCTAGATGGGCAGGAGGCTACACAATAGATCCATCAGGACTAATTTTGAAAAATAGTTCCAATTACTTTTTATCCTAGAGCAAAAGAAAATCTGCAATCTATTTCAAATATTCTTCTGTATACGTTTGTATATTGTATCCTGTTCTAAACATCAAAAACAAACGGTTATTGGAAGCATAGCACCAACTGACAAGGTAGAATGGGACTTATTTAAGAGACGATTTCATGGACTATGGGTAATGATTATATGGATATTTATGAATTCGTTAAGGGAGACTGCTTCTTTAGATTTTTTTTTTCAATTTTGTCACTTATCCCCCATATAAATATGATGATATATGGAGGGAAATACATACACAACATTTTGCTTAAATATTAAAAACAAAAGTTTCTAAAATATTACCTAACGCAAGACAGCTGCTAAGGCTGTTGTTTTGTGCTTTTTATTGCTTTCTAAATTCCAATTTACTCTTTGCCCTTACCCACACTTGTTCTGTCTATTTCATGGCCATTGTAAAATATGTATGTCTTTGTTCGGATGAAAAAAAAAATTTAAAAAAAGCTGAATAAATTTTGTTGGTTGATATAAATCTTTAAGTTCAATACAAACATATTCCCGCATATCCTCGCAATCGTACATGTGTGCATATGTATTGTATGTGTTATAATGAATAACAAACTTACATAAGTGTAGTAGTATTGGCCCCAATTGTCGTTTCATTTATCGATATCAACACATCATTGAATACCTCTCTATGTGCATATTTAATAATTTCCTTGCTTGGTCTTATTTGCTTTTCAGGTACGAACCAGGTCGTAGAGATTTAAATGAATGTCGCTACAATCAGAATGAAGGTTATGTGATATTTTCAGCAATGGGTTCATTCTTCATACCCATGGCCGTAATGATTTATGTTTATGCAAGAATTTCCTGTGTGATTGCAAACAGGCATGATAATATGACCGACATATATGTCCACAATAAGGTAAGTAAATTCTAAATAGAATAAATTAAATAGTTAGATGTTGCAGTAATACAAAATAGCTCCCGTTATAGATATTTATTGAATTTAATATTAATTATATTCCAAATGAGAAAGAACCCCTAAGAATTAACTCTAAAAAAGTCTGTTAAGAAAAGTATATTTTACAAAACTGATATTAAAAAGTATCTGACAAAATAGTACTCTTTGAAAAAAGTATCCTTTATTCGAGTATCTTTTCAACAACTTTTAAAAAACCCCTCTCTCTCAAAAGTACATTTTGAAAAAAGTACTTTAAGAAATTTTCTAAAAGTATCTCTTAACAAACTACCTTCACAGGTCACGAATTTAACAGCTTTATAACTTATAAAATATTTTCTTTAATCCGATTAAAGATGGAGGAGAGCAATTGGTTAGTTTGGGCGTATAGCGTTGACTATTGTTAGGACATAACTAAAAAAAATTTAAGTCCCTATGGAGGACCCAAACAAAGTTTTTTAGTCTTTGCCTAAGTTGCTCATTGCAAAGTGAATTGCCGATATAATTGAATTATTAATTTTTTATGTGTCGTATTCAAGGGAGAGGCAGTGTAAATAATAAAAATGGTTCGATCCGAATTACCGACCGACAATGCAACACATTATCGACCTTTTGGCCTCAGATCATTTGTTAGGTCAAACAATGCATAACATTCCCACTGCAGGTCAGTGCTTGAGTCGAAGAAGGCCGAACATAGTTTAGAGTTAATGGGTGTCGTTGTTTCATCCTCCTCAAGGCATAAATGATACAAAAGAGAACTCATCTGATTTCTCTTTCACAAAAGATTGTTCAGTCGAAAATGACAGCAAATCAGTCAAAAGTCGTTCATCAGTCGTACTTAACTTAAGGATATTGTTGAGGGAGAAAAATATCGTGCCCTCCCCATAAGATTTACACAGACGAATTTTGAACTTTTGCCAATCGCCTGACTGTGAATTAAAGTTGAGACTTACGTAAAGCCATCGCGTGCTTGTTCTTCTTCTGGTTACGTCACGTGAGCTAAGTTCTCGATTAGGAGTTGAATTTAATATATCCCAAAAGAGATCGCGTGTTTATTCATCATCCTGTAACGTCACACTTAGACGAAGCTAGCAGCTCATATGTTATCTCGATTTAGATAAAAGCTATTTAAATAAAAATATACAATCAAATAACCAACTAAAGTTTTTCCTTCTGAAACAGTAACTTTAAAAAATACGTGCCTTTCAAAATATGCACCCTTTTAAAAATTTCCTTGTGCAAAATTATGTTTTGAAAACGGTATCGCCCTTCGGAAAATGTACTTTACAAAAGGAGTTCTCGAATGAAACTTGCTTTAGAAAAAAAACATCTTAAAATCCTACCTTTTAAAGTACTTTTGCAAAAAAGCCTTTTAAAAAGTAACTTGACAAAAGAACATAAAAAAGAAAGTGGGAGTTGTTCGAAAAGGCTCTATAAATGACTTTTAAAAGAGAACGTTTATAAAAATAGTATTTTTTAAACCACAAAAAACTACTTCTTAAATGCTTTTAAAAGTACTTCAAAATATCACCGTAGTTTTTGCAGAAGTACAAATTCACTCTTGCAAAATTCAATAGAACGTAGTACCATTTTTGAAGTTTCCCTTTGTTTCTAGAAAGGGTTGCAATTTTTGTTTACAAACAAAAATGTTCTTTTAGTTTAGCACCAAAACAACGTGCCTGTTATACATTATTTTGTGTAATTTTATTGGAATTCTCTAGTAAGACATCTACATCATTATATATATTTGTCTATTAAACAATTTTCTTTATGCTGACTTTCTATTTCCATTTCTTTTCAATTGATGTGCAGAAACTCAAACGCTATACGGCAGCAGATATGGACAATGAGTTGGATCCAGACTTATCAGAATTTGATATAAACTCTGTACAAAAGAAACAACAAGCCACCAGGACAATGTCAAATCAAACATTGGCAAAAGATTTGCAAGAAATTATGGCTTCCGACAATAAAATTGGCCATACGACACAATGCCATTCATTGCTGATGTTACAACAGCAGGCAGACACCTCACCAACGGATAAAAATGGTTGCTATGAAATGAAAAGACCAGCTTCATTGAAACGTTCACCTACTAGCTCCTGTGCCATAACCACTATGACAAGTACGACATGCACGAGTACAACAACGCCAACAGCGGGTATTAGTATGGAAAATCCCTGGACATTTACACCTAGCACGCATCAACAACAACAGCAGCAACACCAGCATCAACATTATCAACAACATGCACATCCTAACAAACAAATGCGTACGCAAAGTATTCGCCATCAACATTATTTAGGTGATGTCTCATCGTCAAACCAAACTCCCTCGCCTGGCAACACTCTAGCACCCGACCCCATAGTAACTGACAGTGGTTCATCCATCCTAAGGCCACATACTTTCCAGCAACGGTCACATCATCACCAGCACACACACCACTTTACAAACAAATCCCTATCAAATCGCATTTCATCATTGAAAAAGGAAACCAAAACCACACAGACACTTAGTATTGTCGTGGGTGGTTTCATTGCCTGTTGGTTGCCATTTTTTATCAACTATTTAATTACACCATTCCTGGATGAGGATCAGGTTAGCAGCACATTGGCCAAGGTACTGACATGGCTGGGTTGGTTCAATAGTGCCATTAACCCCTTCATTTATGCATTCTACAGTGTGGACTTTCGTGCTGCATTTTGGCGCTTAACCTGTAAACGTTTCTTTTCCTCGTCATCAAAGCCACAATTTCCCACAAATACCATGTCCATACGACGATAGTTCAACATTAAAACAGCTACAACGTATGGCAAAACGCAATACGATTAAGACATTATTTTTTAAGTATTTAAGTTTTAAAAGAAAAAGTATGAATATTTAAAAAAAAAAACTTTTAAATTAGAAAAAAAAAGAATATAAAGACGAGATTAAAAAGATTAAGTAATAAAATGTGTTTTAAATAAACAATTCTGCTTCTTTTCTTTACAAAATTAATAAAGTTTATAAAGTTTTTGTTTTTAATAAACAATACAAAGAGGTTTCCAATAAGTCAGGATCGATGTTGTTGTCCGACAGGAGAGTTAATTTGTTTTGACCCGAATTAAACAATATAGACATGCAGATGACTCTGCGTACATTATTTAAGCATATGACTAAAATAACAAAGGGTGTTTTCATTTTCAGAAAAAATTTTACATGTTTGGCCTTTTGTTTACGCCCACAAAAATGGTGTTTTTTTAATTTTACTCTTAATGATATCGAAAGGTTTTGCCCTTAATGATCCTCTATAAAATTCCAAATAATAAGGAAACAAATTTCAAACTTGTTTTATATTCAAACTACTATCGATCGTGAAGCAAATATCCGGCTAAATTGAATTCTGAAGCAAACGTTAATTCATTTCCAAATTTAAAAGCCTTTAAAAATTCGGACGTGCAGTTCAGCCTAACAGTGTGCCATTGATTGAAACTAATTATGGTCAGAGAAAAAGAGAAAGAGATGGTCTAAAAGTTTAAAATTGAAAATTAATCTTAACAACTTTTACAAAATAGGGTAAATCTTCAATATCTTCTCCCTTTGTTTTACCATCTCTGACCTTTTAACGTGTACGTTAGCGATCACCTGATCTCAACATATAGTGAGTATGAGCAGTTTCATCAGGAAGTGAAAGGTCTACTTCTCCAGAAAATTAAAATCTGACCCGAATGAAAAAGCGTGTTATGTTGAAAATTCCTCATATCGAAAACGGAACTTATATTATTTACGGTTAGGTACAAACTTAAGGCTACCGAGAATTAATGGGGTTGAACAAAGGCTGTGCGAAATATTTAGGCCTGATTCTTGATAGCAAACTATAGTGGAAAGCCAATAAAAAAAGCCAGAGCGACCAAGGCAGCTATTTAGATATGCAGTAATGTTCTTCAGGTAATACACAGGTACCGGAATTGCGGATCCAAGTGACATTGTGTTCAACCTACGTATGTTGACAGTTACCAAAATGTGGCTCAGTGAACGACGTTAATGATCTAATAAATCGTTCGCTTCCGTGAGCTTTGTTAGAGTTGTCGTTAGAGTTGCACAGAAATTGTCTCCATCTGAATATGGACCAATAGTAAATCCAATTGACACTCATTTTGACAGAGTTAGGAAGAGTAATAACTCAATTTACATTTTCTTCGTTGTAGAACAAATAGCTTATACGTAATAAAATACAAACCCATCTTGCCCACTTCGAGAGTTCAGCCAATCATTGGTTTGTATTTAGTTTCACTGATTGTTTTGTTGGCTTTGCAACTCAGGCTACTGCAATTCCGATGTCTGTAAAGTCATCCACAGCTACTTGAATATCAGCCAAGTTTTCCAGCGAAATGTTTTGAGTTAGGTGAGAGCTCACATATATTATATATTTTAACCAATTCGTGTTTTTATTCGGATAAGAAAAAGGGTTTAAGTTTTACTATCCAGTAAAATAATAATTGTAGGTGATTGCTCAGGTCAGAAGATATATCATAAAATAAAATAATAGTTATAAATATTTGGAATGCGTCATATTCGAAAAATTACACTGATGGCACATAGTCGAAACCAGTTTGCGCCCAACCCAAACTCTACAAGTGTGACGGAAATTCGTTCCAAATATCTATATTAAATCATCCTGTCGGAATAGCTTATTAAGAATTAACTAATAGTTGATTAAGTCTGATATTTTTTACAATGGAAAAATCAATAACGTGTGGCAGCTTATTAAGGCCAATTATCAATAAGTGGGGTTACTAAGAAGTCCAAAACTTTGTTACAGTGCTTTGCATTGTAATCAGCCACCTGCAATGACCTCTTGTTGTAGGTCATGAAGCTCCCAAATTGATAGTGTAACGATGTGACTACAATTAAAAAACCCGAAAAGTTTATAGTCGTAGCTTGTACAAGGTCTTCGCTGAGTTCTGACATTGGAAATTACCTAACGCCTTTGCAGTTCCACTCGGATGTTTAGTGCGTAAGTAAAAAAACCATGAAGGTAAAGCAGGCTTTTAGAGTGTAATGTGTTTCAGAGACTAAGAGGATGTCGCTGTTAACATGAAATTTTGTAATTAATGTTTATGTTGGCAAAGTCCAATAATGCTCCAGCATCAAGTCGACACGTTCAATATTTACTTAGAAAAACTTGCGGTAACATGTTTGGGTTCGCAATATTTCTTGAAACTACTCTGCATAGTGGTCATGACATTATAAATTTTGTGTATAAGCTATTCGACTGAAATTGAATTGTTCGCAAATGCTGCCTGTGGACTGCCTTTAAAGACGTGGTCTTATAAATATACTTGAGCGTTAGAACTTTTCGCATTAAAATTATCATTACGTAACTGTACACCATACGAATATCAAGGTTTAGTGTGTGGTTCTTCCACATTGTGTTGTAGAACTAAGATGCAGCCTTGGAAATTGAGCTCGTATTGAGCCTCATATTGGTCACAATCAAGTTTTTGTTCTATTTTAGCAATTTTCACATGTAGGGATACTTAAAATCCCCTTTAGCTTGCAGAGTTGCATAATAATTTAACAATCTTATCTAATAATTGTAATAATATATTTTACTTTTCAAACAATGTATGAATGCGATGCTACCCATATTATGTCTTAGAAATGTAATACGTACCAACTTTCTAATGAAATTTAAACCAATATTTTCATAGAGTATATGTCTCTTAATAAATGTTCATACTGCTACAAATTTGCACTTTCTATTCTTCCGACAAAAGGAAACATGAAGATAAAATACTGTTCGCAATTTATGTGCTGTTCAGAACATAAAGACCTGCACATGTAGAAGAAATTTTATTTAAATTACTTTATATCCGTCTATTCTATTGGACGGATAGTTTAAACAGAGCGAAGTCCAGGATAATGTTCACTTTAAGAGCACCTTTCCTTAAGGGCTTGTTGACATATGAAAAACCTAAGGGTGTAACATCGCGCATTTGGCAATAAAGCTGCTCATATCCATTTGTTTTTAAGGTTTTGAAAAATATAAAAGCAATTTAATTTAGCAACTATTATAAACATACCGCATTTAGTGGAGGACCCTATAGAATCGCAAACACGCACGTGCAACTACATATATTTCCCCATACCATATCTGCATTTTATTCATACGTTTTTTATTACAACTCTGTCTGTTTGTTTGTTTCTCAACCAACTTTTTGTTCAAATTTTGCTAACTGGATAAATTGCTAAAAGCACCATTACATAATATATAAACAATTTAGATTTAACGGGGCACACCCGGATAAGGTTAGGTTAGGTTAAGTTGAAAAGAGGAATCAATTGTTGGCTTTATGGCCCTAGACATATACTTCATCCAGTGGTATGGAGTGTTGTGCTATCTATCTTACGCAGCAAGAAAAGAAAGAGCTTTGCACGTTAGAACAACTCAGTGCTTAGGGCGAAATTTCTAAGAATTCTCCAGCCAATGCCTCATATGTGAGTCATATTTGGTAAGGTTTCAACCGTGAAAATATTTTTTATATGTGTACAAAAGTTGGGCAGTGGCACAGAAAATGTTCCATCGTGTCGATGTCCTCATTGCTTGTCTTGAGAGCGATTCCGTCTACTTTTCCTGCCTGTTAGTATACTTGTAATCTAATATATTTTAGGCTAATTATCTTGCAGCACGCTCTTTGTTGTATCTGCGTTCGAGTCACTCCACAAGTTTTTAGTAAAGTTTACCACCGGTTAATTCTTGATTTGCTATTCCGACAGGGTGTTTTGATATAGATTTTTCGAACGAATTTCCGTCATCCCTTGTCAAGTTTGGTTTGGAGACAAACCGGTTACGGCTAAGTGCCATCTTCAGTGACAGACCAAACATGACCAGGGATGACGAAAATTCGTTCCAAAAATCTTTACCACCGTTTCTTTATTCGACAGATATGGGACATAGGTACCCTACTTTTTAATGCAGTCCTAGTAAATTCAAAGCTTTTGAATTATTTAAAATTTATTTGTCAGAGTACTTGCTCGTTAAAATAGCGGATAAGAACATATTTGTTTATGGAAGATTTACCATCATATAAATAATGAATTAGACTCCAATAAACCCTTTGATGGCATCAAGAAGCGAGAAAAAAGTGTTTGAGATCAAGACACTTTATAGCAGCTAGTTTTTTTTGGAGACGCAGACATTTTCTTTAATATCCGTAAAGTTTGCCTTACTTAAAAGACATTTTTTGTCATTTATATGACGGCCACGATTGGCACATGCGTTCGTAATGCAAAAATACAGTAATTATCTAAATGCCCTATATGAGAATGCTACTCGTATATTAAACTCACACTATTAAACTCAAATACGTTAAATCGGAAGCTCAAAGTAATATTCGAAAGTAGAAGCGAAGTCCTTTGAAAGCAGAAACCACAGTCGATGATGAGCTTGACCAACGTTTTGACACTAGGGATCGTAAGTCTGTTAAGGAAACTTAAGGGCGAAAATTTAGAGAAAAATCTATCTTCAAATTCAATCGGTATTTATGTTAATTTCGGTACAAAAACCGCCGCAGCCTACCGGGTACAGAACACAAATTGTTAATATAAACTATTTAAATTAAGTTTGTGTGTATGATGTACTTTAAGCAATATGCCAAACTGCTCAACAGAGATTATAATATTAATAAATGCTTTTTATTGTAAGTGGGTCTGTTTCAGGATGAATGCTTGCGCTCGAAATGCATTTAAATCAATGTCAGCAGCACAAGAATTATTGTTTAAAATTATGTGACAAGAAAACATATATGTACATAATTTTGCATTCATATATTCTAACTTAGAAATAAAATACGCACATTAAAATGTATTTATATAAATATTTTAAAATGTAACCTAAGCACGAATAAACTGTGACAAAAAAAAGAATTTATTTCCAGCATATGCATATTTAATGATCACTATCTCTGCATTCTGTAAATGTCATAAACATCAGTTTTTAACGTTAAAATATTTAAGGTAATGTCAAAGTATCAGTTGTACAAAGACGGGAAAGGCTCTGTAGGAGTTTATATCATCTATACAGCGCATATGCCAACGAGCACAAACACATATATGTCAACGTGCACAGACCACGCTGCATTAATATCTGTTAATCAAAATGCGAAGGTTACCTCCGAACAACCTTAGTCTCACACTCAGGAGCCAGATGATTGGCTAATCGAGTGGGAAATAAATTCACCTAGATCGTCTCCTAAAATAGTCCGGCGCTATTTAGGGAAAAGTAACGGCCATAAGACCTAAAACAGGTCACCTACACTGGTCGATAGGTCATAACTCAACCCTGACTTTAGAACACAAATTTCTTCTACACAAATTCATTTCAAAGCCAATATAATCATATGGCATTCGGCTGTGTTGGCGCATCAAACATCTAGAAGTTACAAAGAAGACCTCCTAGGATTTTACGACTTATCGTGTCCGTCCCTTTGTAAGTATATAAGAAATGAAAATATTCATAGAGAGTTGAAAGTTTCTACTATCCAGGAATAAGTACAAAAACACTGAAGCAAATATGTAGACAAACTAGTAGCCAATTATTATTCCCTTGTACAGGATTTATTTCATTTTGATTGGTACTACAGATTAAGAAATCTGAATCGTAGATAGAACAATAAGATTTGAAGTTGATGAATCGGAATAGAGGAGAAGTTTTTGTGCATTGTGCAACACTTTCTTCAAAATCCTATTCATTCTTTAATATTCTTGGAAAGCGTATTTTATAGCAAACAAAATAAGACCAGGTTTGGGAAAACCAAAGAATATTTCTTAAAATATATTCATTTTTTTTTTGTAAAACGGATGTATTTCTTATAAAACTTAAAATAGACGATTCTATGTCAATAAAGAAAACGCTTAAGTGTGTTTTGATCGTTTTCGCGAATGCAATTTTAAACTTTAAAGTCATTTTTTAAAAACACGTTTGGAAAAAATTTAATTTTAAAAAATAACTTAAAATTTTGTTCCTAACGAAATTTTAAGTTGAGTAAGTTATTGTTCTAAATGATAAAGCTATGCAGCAATGTATTACAATATAACTTCATTGAGAGGTACTTTTTAATTAGGGAATCCACAATAGCGCTTCAACTTAAGTCGACTTACGCACTTATTCCTTATTGCCAAAGAATTTTAGTAGGTTTATTTATTTTAAGATTACAAATACTTTACAGTGCAAATTTTAACTTTGTGTAAGAGTCTTCATTATTATTCTCTGAATTATGTGTCATGTATCGTCATATTTATGGTGGTCAAACCATAATGCATGATGTAACTTGCGAGTAACATGACAACGGATTTCTTGTAGCAAAAAATTGAGGATATGGACCTGAACTATATGTGATTCCAACAGGATTATGCCACTTGCCACACAGCCAACGAAACAATGACTCTTTTGAGTGGCCGTGTTATCTCACGACGTGGCGAAGTGAATTGGCCGTCACGATAATGTGATTTGACACCGTTGGACTTCTTTCTTTGTGGACAAGGACAATTCAAGAGCTAAATGATAAGATAATTCGGCACATTAAAATATTTACCATTGGATAGAGGTATTCCACCGAAGCAGTGGCGAGCATTTGGCCGATATTTTGTTTCACTCATAATTATCATAGATCCTTCTATTATAAGAAAAAATATTAAGATAGTTCTCTGCAAACTTTTTGTTTTATTTACAATTAATATTGTTCATTTTGATTGGATCAAAATTGATTGCTTTGTTACTTAAAATACAATTCGATACATGTACGTATGTATAAGTGATTGAATTTAAGCATAATATGCGTAATACTCGAAGTCAGTTTTGTTACGACTGTGGTTTATCCTTACACAAGAACCAGGCTGTGGCTTTCAAACGTTATTTTTGTTGCTATTAGTTGCAGTTGGTATTTGTAGCAGTTGCTCTTACAGTAAGGAACCCTGAAACACTGACCACAAGTGGCGTTTGGCCCTTTTCAAATCCAATGCAATGCCATCATCAAGCGTACCATTCAAAGGAATGTGGTTGGTCATCACAAAAAGCATATGGCCGCATACAATATGCAAATGTTTTACGGGTAAGAAAACGTAAACGTGAGACTTTTTAAGACTTATCTTTGTCTAGTTATGAGGTTTTGACTGTAAGGAAAATGATGATCCTCAAATATGGATTAGCATAATCTTGTCAACGATATGGAACTGTAACGAAGGCAAACCGAAGGACTTAACTTTCCAGTTTTAGCAGGGGAATATGGTGGAGAGCGATTTTAAAGTAAAATTTCAAAGAGATCATAACACCGCATTATTCGAACTGATATTAAAGCTGATAAATCTATTAACAATCTCGTATATTGTGCAAAGGTAAATGAGTTAATTCTGAAAGAAAAATACTCAAATTTTTTTTTATAAAAATCCACCATTCTTAGATGTTAAAGCAGAGTTATTACACAATAAGAATAATTTGCGCTTCATATTAAAATTAAATGCCTTAAGTACTATTGGAAATTCACATTTTTACGAAAAATATATCTGCAAAAGAACTTTTTCGATTTCAACCAATCTGACCTTTTTCTACGTCCTACTAAATACGCCTTTAAAGAAACTTTAGAAAGGAAAAGAATTTCAAACAATGATTTGCAAAAACCCCCCAAATAAGAAAAAAAAACATGATAAAAAAAATAATTTTCCAATATTTATTGGTTCATATTTCTTTAATTAGTCAGTTCATCCTTTGATCTATCTTCAGACCACACACCTACAATCATTATTTTAAACGGCAGTTTTTCCACTTACCTGAAACCTTGTAGCGTGTATTACGTATATAGCATCTGCTTAAAAATTATAATAATCTTTTTTATTGCTTCGCACTACCTGTTGTTACTAATACACATGCACGCCACCTAAATACAGTTTATAATTCTCTCTTAGTTTTTAGTTTTGCCTTAATAAATATTTTAGGTGTCGTTCCAATCAGGATAATTCATGCCCGACAAGAATTGTTTTCGTAAGACTCCGAAAACATTATCCGTATATTTTGTATAGCCGATTAATTTTTGATAAGAGATGATCTGAACCATTTGACAGCAATACTTTGGCCCAGGTCGAAGTATTGCCAATATAATTTGCCAAAACAGTCAGCCGACGCCGCTGTGCAAATCTTTCTTCCCAAAGATTGAATAATATTGTTACCTTTATTACCACAATAAACGTTAATTTGTAGGGTTCGTTTAATTTCAAGAACTTAAAATACACAGTCCTTTATGATTTCATCAATACACAACTTTATTCGGCAATTAAGACTCAATTTGCAACACTTCAGTACTAATTTCCACTCTAAACTTAACACTCTTTTGTACACACAGGTATTCACTCTATGAAATCTCAAAGTCAACTACATCCTCTGCGGTGGATGGCGCCTTTATATAGAGATCACGGCCGGTTTATTCATTTGTAGGCATAGTAGTCTTGTATATGAGTTTGTATGTGTGTGTGTGTATCTTTTGTTTACTTTTTCTTTTTGTAGAAGTTGTTTTTGTTTCTGCTTGAATCGCGGTTCGGAGAATTTCCGCTGCGCACTTGTTTTTTGCTTTATGTTTACAACATTGCGTATTTGTACAATAGGTCGTTTCACACATCTTCAATTATTACTTCCTAACAATATATAACTAAAGTTAAAAAAAAAAATAAATTCAAATATATTATTAAGAGATAAGTAAATTCAGAATTATTTAAGGGCAATAAGAAGGCATCAAAGAGCAGAGTAACGCCATCGATCGATATACCGCCGTAGATTAAGTTGAATTTCGTAGAAAATTTTTCAGTTCATGTACGTACAGATACAGTTCATTATGTAATTACCAATAGTGTGAGCTGAGCAGAGGCTTTCCAACAGTTAAAATTTAGGGTTAAAAAATGACATATTTTTTAAATTTGTTGGTCATCAAGGTCGCAAAAAACCGTTTTTAGTAAATAACTTTCGATTTTGAAAGTGTAATCGAATTTTCTAGAAATGGCAAAATTAGTTACTCTAAAAGCCCTGCAATCTACAATAAGTCATTTCAAAAGTCCATTATCACTGTCACTGTAATTTCTTTTAAAAAGACGTAATAAATTCATGCCAGTATAAAATAAAAATTAGATGTTTCATATTTTGTTATGTTACAATTTGAAATTTAGTAATTTTTTAATCCAATCATTATTTCAAAATTTTTTGAATTAAAGGGATATTATTAATATACCTTGTGAAAGGTGTAACGACGTATTTTCACAGTTAGCTGGAGTAGAGCACGCGGCTCCCAGGGTTCGTTACAAGAAAATATTTATTTGTTTCCAAGAAAGAGACGAGACAGCTTATTTTAATGTTTTAAATAACGTTATAATCTTTATTCATATACTTAAATTACTTAGTACACAGCGACACGAAATACGATGGGCCTTAAGTGACCACTGACACATTCGCTGGTACTCTAATCAGCTTTACACCATCCGACGCTTACAGTGCACATTCTGGCCCGATGGTAAGAGAGCACTTCTTATTTTGGCCTCTCTTGTCAGGGAAAATAATATTCTTGCCTGAAAAGGCAATACCAAAAGCTCTGTGCCTCTCACTGAGATGGACTCTCTTCGTCTTAGGTTAAGGGACAATGATTGACTCTCTTGTCTAGGCGAATATAATTCTGGCCCGGAGCTAAGAGATGTCTCCTCTGCTTACTCAACTCCGACCGCACTCGGTTGGGGCGAATAATATTCTGGCCTAACCGTTTACCGCCTGAAGAGTTTCTATCCAATACTCTCCTATAACAATTGGGGCGAATAAGAAAACACCAGTAGTTTCGCTACCAGTTGATGACGCGCGAAACTAGATTAATTAAGTTGAGTAAAACTCTAAAATAATTAAGCTAGAAGAAATTGAGTCGAATAAAATTCTGGCCCAACTATTTGCTGTCTGCCAAAGACTTAAATAATAAGATTGAATAAAATACTAAAGTTATTAAGTAGGTCTTACCGCCATACCACAAAGTAAACAGAGGCGTCACTACACATTAGTGATCTCTTTCTCTGTTTGTCTCTTTCTTAAATGATTGACCGCTCTATTCTCTTTTGTTACATTTTTCTTCTTTATTTGAAATAATTTTTCTGGCCATTAATAAAAACGTATGCACAAAGCTAAAAATAAGGGTTGAAAAGTTTAGATTAATTTTTAATAAAATTAGAAGATAACTTATGCTGCAAATATTAAAAGATAAGTTAAATTTTCATTACTTAATTTTTCTGGTTTTTTGCTTTTGTTTTGATTATTATTTGCATTATTTTCAAGTGTTATATTTGTCACTTTCTTTTGGGACTGCCCGCGGCAAGAAAGCTGATTCTGGCAATTTTCTAACCTCAAAGTTTACACCTCTGGTTGCTCTGTGGCCATACTAGCCACAGGCTGACTGAATCCTCTACTGTATACGCATTACTATTATGCTTGTTTGGCTGAGTCTCACATATAACCATTTTACGATCCATACCAGCTGATCATTTGTCAGTCATGGTAGAGTTGTATTAAAACAGTGCTACCATTATGTGGCGTAAAATATTTCCGTTAATCTTAAAACTAAGTTATTATTAATAAACACTACGAATTTAGTTAGAGAAGCAAAAGACATAATTACATGTGACCCGAAAACGAGTGGAAGGAGTTTTGGTTGTCACAAAGGCTTTTAAGTAATAATGTTTAAGTTTTTATTGTTTAAAAAAACACAATTTCTCTTTTTGTATAAATTCGACGCAAAATGTTAAGCTTCTTTAGTGGTTTCAGAATTTATTTTGTTCATAGTGGCTCAATGTTACTCTGTCCTTTAAAAATTCTTGTCACTCTCACAATGAACAAGAAGTGAAAATTGCAAATAAGTTCTGCTGGGATATATAAGGTGTTACTTTATTTTTAAAACAAAACAAACAAAAAATACCGAGCATTCCGAGAGAAATTTAACCTTAGCAATTGTAAAAAAATAAACTCACAAAAGAGTGGTAAACAATTTTAGCAATATCCATTAGTTTTTATCAAACCTCCAACAAAGGAGGGTAAAAATGAACAACATAAATAAACAATAATATATTACCTTTTTTTAGCCATTTAAAAATCAAGAGCATATAGTGTCACCATGTTCATCAAATCTTAAAAATAAAGAAATTTAAAGGACACATGTGTGTTGAACACAAAAGAGGAAAATCATGTACTCGTATATGGCTTTTGCTACAAAAACGACTCAATCATTTCTGATTTAAAACAATTAGAGCCATTATGCAAAGAAAAGAATCCCAAGTATTTGGTAATAGATTATACTAAGCCATATGAGTTTCCCTGCTATTCTTAAACGATTCGAGTTAAATTATTTAAAATATATATTATAAACAGCAGAGGATTTCTAATGATGTGTTAAAACATTTTAGACAGCAATTCTTGAAACCTTAAAAATGAAGTAAAGCTAAATTTTGTAACGACAGCTTTCCGCTAGGTTATCGGCTATGTTCAGTCGAGTCCAGGGGCGTTATAACAAAATAATAGCGGAAATCACTCTTCGTTGCATATCTGCAATTTCTGCCCACTTAGCATGTTTTTCTGCCACGAAGCGTGAGTATTTTTTTAAGCGTTTAGAAAATTTATTACAACAGCTGGTTGTTCAGCAAATAAAGAAAATGAACAATAAAAAGGAGCAACAAATCTCGAATTCTTGATTGCCTAGTAAATAAACCAATATTTTTTTATTTCGTCATCCTTCCATCGCTTATTGCTTGGTTTTTGTTTTAGTATCTTAATTTTCTTTTTAATTTCTTCACCACTCATTTTTCAATTTATTATTTATTTGGTTACAGAGTTGCATAAAGTAACTTTGACGCATGCAATAAGCTATGGCTCAGCCAGTATATAAACGCTAACGCTGACAAGAAAGTATTTGATGTGTGCATAAATTTTCTAAAAACTTTTATCAATTAATGGAGTTTTATTTGATATTTTAATTCTTACTATTTTAGCAAACATTTTTAACAGTCTTAGCTTCAATTTTAAGTCTTCACAGGTAGTTGTTGAGACGGTTCTACCGCCGGGAAGCTTTGTAAGCGTAGGTGTCTAGTTGTTTAGATTTTAAAAATAAAATATACAGCTGGTTAAGCATTGCAAATTACCAATCTGCAACGATTTTTGCTATAGCATATTTGCTCAAGTGTAGCTAATCTTAGTTTCATATATTTTCTTGTTATTGTTTTGCAAAATTACATACTTGCTAGACTTGCTACTTTTGCAAGCTTTGAAAGAGTTGTTTGCAACCAAGAGTGAGTTCCCCTAATATAAGATAATTATAAAATTATTTTTTTTTAGTAAAGAAAGAAACTCTGAAGTCGTTTTTATCATCAAAGGGCTAAATTTTCCGTAGATTTGTTAAAAATATATATATTTGGACCTATAGTGCAAGGCATTAAGAGTTTATGATAATATAATTTAATTTTAGCTTACGTAAGGAATAAAGTGACCTTTAACTATTATTTGTTACTACAAGTTCCTTGTCAAATAAAATTATTATTTCGGAAAATATGGCAGCGCCAGAGCAAAAAATCTACAACTTTTGACAATTTAAATTGATTCTTAAGAATACATAGTCCCAAGAAGCCGTTGTATTTATTTGTTTACTCGCAAAAAAACATTTTGGAGATATTTTGTGTGCGTTTATTTATTTTGTGGGTATGTATATTTTATTTATTTGGTGCCAAAAATTATCCGTCCAATCACATCCTAAGTTTAACTATCGGCAAGTTGTAATAATGGCCCTAAAGCAGATGATACAAATGAAAGAATACTCACTGCCAATAATATTTTTTTCTTCAAACATCCAAAAGTATACATTTTTTTCTACAAATTATTAATTTCTTTCCTTATTTTTCTTCAACCGTGAAAGATGTTTCTGTTCTCTTTACAATTTTAATAATTAATAATATGAATACTTGATAAAGGCTTGCTACAAGTAAAAAGTTGTTCATGTTCTTCAACTGCAAGCAAATAATTGACATTTCGTAATCAACTGGGAAATTAAATTTGTTCTTTATTCAAATACTGAACAGCAGAAATATATATACGAAATATTTGAAAAAGTTTAAGTTTAAGAATTATTATTTGTTTTTGTTAATACTTCCTCCACAACGGCGTTAGCTGGATCCGTCGAAGGCCATAAATCCGTATACATATAATACATACATAATAATACATATAAGTGATGTACAATTAAGATTGTTTTCTTATATCAAAGAAAATAAATATTTCCTAACAACTTGGAATATGCTAAACTTATGGTAATAGCAAATAAAAAATTTCCTTAAAAGAACTTACCTGCAAAAAAGAAATTTTTTTAAAGGAAATGATTGATATGACTGAATCTGAGAAGCTTGAAGGTATGCGACAATTGAAAAATTACAGCAAACACTGCCCTAGCCTGTGCTGCAATCATTTTTTAACAGCGCGTTAAAAGCTATACAATTTTATTTCAAACCAGCAGCAGCAAAAGCAAAATATTTTTTATATGGCCTTTGCTGTTTTTGTTCTCTTTAAAAAAAAACTGCACAGCAATATCAAATATTTACTGTCACCATTCTGGCTCTTGCTAATTTCTTATGCTGTAATGCTATAATGGAAAGCCATACAAGTGTGCATTGCCTACTTGAATACTTAGGAAAAAAAATAAGGGTAAGTAAAAATTACAATGGAATACCCGGTCTACTTATATGAATTTGAAAATTGCATGCAAAGCACAATTGGTGTGCTAGAATAACAACAAAATCATTGTTAATAAAACTTGTAGAATTTATAGCATATTACAGTATTTTTTCTATGCTAGTGCTATTTCGCAACTAGCATGTTAAACAATAGAATCATGCTGATAAATCACTATTTTGCAACAGAATTTTTAGTGTGTTCGTATTAAAAAGTGTTTATTAATCAATTTTACAATATAAAGGGAAACACTGGCACCAAACAGCAGTCAACTAACTGGCCGCTTGCAATCATTGAAAAAATATGAGTCTGTGCTTTGTGAATTGAATCACAAAATGTTGATAGAAAAACTTTTATAAACTTTTGATTTCGTTGTTTTTGTATATCAATATCTGTTATTACACTGTGTTCTTACATACAAACAAAGATTAATCACCTGAGGTAGTTGTTGTACGCTTATCACTTCGGTCAGTCCGAAGACTGTTTCTTATTTAGCAAATTGCAGTACAGGGAATTACAGGTTTAAGTAAATATAAAGCTAAGATTTATTAATTTGAACGGGTTTTGTATTATTATTTTAGACCAAAGGTATAAGTTGTTAATTTATCAGTATAAAATTTAGTAACTCATACAAATACTTATTTAGCTAAGAAAATATATGCTGACAAAAAGAGCTTTAAAAAACTTGTGTAGTTTAAATAACTTTTTCACAGTTGTCACACTGGAATACTAAACAGGAACTGCTCATGGACCATGTTCAAATCACATCCAATGTGTTACTTCAATGAAAAGCCCTTTGCTTGAGCTATGAGGCTACGTAAAAGTCTCAGAGGCTGACATTCTCATATGTCTATTTATTAATTTGATATATGTATTACCTTTAAGGCATGCTAAAGACGTAGCGACCGTTGGGTATGACATGGTGAGGTCCTGCATAAGATTGCACAGTAAATCTGACGCTATGCTTTTCACTCGTAAGAGGAGCGATGCGGTTTGGCATAGCTTTGGGCCGAACATCGGGCATAAAAGTATCCTGGACCTCGTTGGGAAAGAGCTTAGGGTTGCTCAGATGCCGATGGAATGCATGAGTAGAAGAAAGGCAGTCGAGAGGCTGTATCGCATACTCATTGCGGAAGGCATTATACACAATGAGTGTATGGAGAACGACATCAGCATTTTTACTGATGGTTCTCTTATGAGTGGCAGGGCAGGAGCAGGTGTATTCTCAGTAGAGCTGAACTTGTCCTGTAGTCTGCGTCTGGGGAGGTACGCGTCAGTTTACCAGGCAGAACTGCTTGGGTTGCTGCATGCGTTGGATCACTTGCTTGAAAGCCGAGTGCATGGGAAAAGGATTCTCATTGCACTTGACAATCAGTCAGTTATAAAACACATGAGGCAAGTGAACGTGTATTCCAAACTGGTGCTAGAATGTTTTCTGAAACTAAACAGATGTGCCTCGTTAAATGAGGTAACGTTGATGTGGGTTAAGGGACACATAGGCACAGCTGGGAATGAAGCAGCAGACGAACTAGCAAAAAGGGGATCTGATGTGGATTTCTGTGGGCCAGAACCCAGGGTTGCCCTGGGGAATGGCCTAGTGTGAGCTAAAGTTCTTCAATGGGTAAACTCATTACACCTGAATAGGTGGAGGAAGAATACCACATGTAGACAGGCTCGAATGGTGCTCAAAGAGCCCCTCGGCAGGAAGGCCAGCAAGGTGCTCGGATATAATAGGGCTACTTTAAGCTGGATCACTGCGTTAGTGACAGGACATGGAAACTTCAAGTACCATCTGGCTAAGATGAAAGTCGTAGAAGATGATACTTGCAGACTATGCCTGGAAGAGGCTGAGACAGTAGCGCATATTGTGTGTGAATGTCCAGCACTGGCTAGCATAAGGCTTAAGACCAAGGGCAGACACTTGTTAGATGTGAATGCCTTAGACAAATGCTAGCAATTACAAAAGATTGCGTGATGAGGAAGAGTGTCGACAGTTACCAGTCGACAGTCTGAAATCACTTTAGTCAAGAGTAAAGGCTAGGGCTAGCACGAGACTGAATTGAAAGTAAGGTGGTTTACGGATCGGTTCCCTGAAATCAATTTGAGGAGCGAAATGGGGGTCAAAAAAGACCCAGAATGTAAGAGGTCTGCTTTGATATCTCCCCATACATTAATAATAATAAGTCGTTTTTGTAAATGTATATGATTTTACTATAATTGTCAATGTAACGATTGTATAGCACTTTTAATTTGCAATTCAAATAGTACAAAAGTACTGAATTATGCTTGCCGCCACATAGAAAAAAGTATGTTGTGCATGATTTATTTTCCATCTTCACTCAACAAGGCTTGTTTGCAAAATGAAGTTGTATTTTTTGTCGGCTAAACACACAACTTGATAACCCACCGAGTTGTACTAACTGTGACAACGTCATGGGCTTGCATAAAGGAAATTGGGTAACTTTTCCTTTTAAATGCTTTTTATTTTAACAAAATAAGAGCTTTTTTAATCACAAAATGATCGTATACAAATCATAAAATGTTTCTAAGAAAAGATATTTGAAGCTTAGGATCTTTCTCGACTTCACGTTTTCTTCGCCTGAAGGCATTTCATTGCATAGTCTGCATAAAAAAAGTTATACTTAAGAACTTTCTAGTGTTAAGATTTAATAATCGCCTTAAATATACAACTAATTTAACTCCTTGTTATGTTTATATCAACCAGTAATAAAAAATATCTTAAGTGAAGGAGATTTTTGTTATTTTATTTTATTCTATGGCGCAAAAAGAAACTTAATATACCTATACATAAATCTTAATGAAAAGTTTTATAGTTCTTTACAAACTTATGCCGATTTACCTGCAGATACGCCATGTCTACAGACGGCTTAGAAAAGAAAAACCAAAAAATGCAACATAAAGGCAATTTTGCTAAAGAAATTTCAAAGAAACTTTTGCAGCAAAAACTAGTACTTGTGCCTTTAGGTCAGGCACGGATCCACAGGGAAGAAAATAGGACAAATCCCCGTCCCCCCGGAATCGTTGTAGATTAACGTTCAAAAAATCTTGAACAATTTTTATTTTCCGTGAAAATTATCCCACCTCAAAAGCTAAGACTGGATGCGCTCCTGGTTTAAGTTAAATCTAATATTATCTACGAGCACAAAAAATTTTAAGAGAAATAAGGCAATAAATAAAGAAAGCACTTTTAAAGTGCAGTTAAGAGGCAAGTCATTTTAATATATTTTAAGTAACATACTATAAAAGTACATACTCAAGTGAATAGACTTTATTCTTGAGAGAACTTATTTCTTTTCTATAAACTTGTTTTAGTTAGGAATGTTGAAATTGAATAGTTTCAAATTGAGTTTAGTCGCTACTTAAATCACTTAAAAACGTTTATTTTTCCTTGTTTAACTATACTTTATAAACGAATTGCCACTTGAGCGCAGCTAAGTATAATGCGTGGTAGTAAAGGTTAGTAGGTCAGAAAGAGTTATGAATATAAGAATTAATATGAAAATAAATATGTTAATTGCACAAACAGGAAAATTTTCCGACAATTGCATTCACTTGAACAAGTCCTTTAAACAAACTAATAATTTAAAACTCCAAATTCGGATATGCAAAGGTCTACCGTCACTTCTTTTTTAAGAGTAACCCTTGCGGCATCCTTAATATTCTTAACGTCTTTTTTAGTAGTATGGACCTTTAAATTTTAAACAAAACACATATAAATGATGTTAATTGCTATGAATTTGGGTTTATTCAGGCATAGAACTCGCTCAAAACAAGTCTAATCAACAATGAAGGCCGTACGTCGGTAATAACGTAGCTAATTAAAACAGGCGTGAATCGTGTGTGGCTTAGCTGCGTAGTCCACAGACTTCACACAGCTCCACAAAAAATAGTCCGTCTCTGTTAAATGCCTTAATCTTTGAGACCAACTTGTGGGTTCATTACGCGAAATTATTCGGCCACTCTTTAGCAGACGGTCTACAACAGCCGTTCTACGCTTTTTCGCATCCTACGCTATCTTCCGAAAAAAGTGGAGTCAGGGTATTTGCACACATTATGTTAAAGACTGAAGCTCTACTATCTCCCTCTACTTTATCACCTGTCTCCTATAGTTTAAAGAGTGTAGCGCAATGACAAATGCAGTGTGGAACCCAGCAAGACTTCTATCTTTTGCGGTCTCATCTCAGGTATGTTCTAACGCATTTTTATGATCATAAACAATTGCTCTATTTCTGGTGCTTCTCTACATCACAACAAAGATCTCGCCTTCAACTTATTTTTTAATTGCTAAGTCGATTATGAATAACGGTAACGTAGGTAAAGTGTGACAACCTCAAATGCATAAACCTTATGTTAAAAGTTAGAGGTATGAAAATCTCCGATAAGCTAAGGGGAAGACCTTCTTACCTCTAGCTTTTACCGTAAGCTATCTGCATTTGAGGTTGTCTCAATTTAGCTAAAGTTACCTCGTACTAACAAGAACTTTAAAGGAAAGTTGTACTAATAATAATACATAAAACTGTGTTTGATTCAATACTTATTAAATCTTAAATTTTTTCAATAAAATTGATTTCTTCGTTTATGTAGGTCACTATGGAAATATATGTAAGTGTACATAGGATCAAGGGTATATACGTACGTATGTGTATGTATATATGTGTGAGTTTGTGTAGTGCAACATCCATATCATTTTTAGCCTGCTATGACATTGTCTGCTTTCATTTTCTACATATTTTTTCCTTTCTCTTATTCGACCAATATTCTCCAATATTTTTATATTTATTTTACCTTTAATGCAACTAAATTGTTAACTTATTGCGAAGAGGCTGTAAGCCAGACTACAAACTAGGACCACATATTGTATTTTATGCTTCAAGCAAAAGTGCTTTAAATTTAATTATATATTGATGATGGAAAACGTTAAAAAGGTCGAGACATAGTGGAAACAACAACGACATATTTTATTTAACAGAATATGCCTGGGCGAAGAACTTGTGAAAAAGCTATATGTCATTTTATATTTAAGGAATATTTTTTAGTCTTTAGTAGAATTCTATAGTAAGTTTTTCAAACGAAAAGTTCAGCTGAGAAAAAAAATTTACAAAATTGAATGAGTTTAAGTAGCAAGAAACTGGGCCGGCCTATTAATAATAGCATGACTTGAGTTGATAGTGACAGCTATGGGTTTTAAAATTTAAACTTTAGCTTGCTTTAAGGATTTTTTTTATGCAGAACATTACTTTTCTTGCCAAACGCTGAGTTTTAGTTACAAGAAAAGGACTCGTGAGTATCATCAAGCGCATCAGTTTTCCGGATAGGGGTTGTACCTACTATCTGTTGTTAATCTCTGTGCTTGATTTTCTGTAGCTTTTCTGTGCCTCTAAAAGTAAAACTGAAGTTGAAGTAGCTTTCGACTTCTTAATAATTGATCTTACCATTTTAATTAATTTACCCCAAGAATCAAAGGTTCAAGATTTCAAAATGACATTCAATATCCAAGGATCTAATAAAAAGAGGCAACGCTTCTTATTTAAACATGAAAACGATTGCAAACGCAGGGGGAAGATAGAAAGAATTGCAAACGTTTCGATTAGCCTTACTAGCCACCCAAAAAATGTATGGGATCTAAAAACGTGTTTTAATTCGCTTCGCCGGCATATATTGAGTGTAAACATAAACCAACTTCAAAACAATTTTTAAATTAGGCGGGCTTTGAAAATATCGTGCATAACTATTTTTGTTTAGAAAAAACGCCTAAAGATTTTCCTTATACATACATATTTTTTTTGGTCCTAACTATGACCCTTCGTGAAAGGACTTATTGGCAACGGCCCTCCTTAAAAGTTGAACAGCGATATTTATAATCACTATTTTATAAAGTAACAAAAAGTTTGAATATTAAGGTGCACGATAGTAGGCCAGGCCAAGTTTAGGCCTAACGCAAACATTGTGTATATTACACGAAACCCTTCGCGCTGTTTTTACCCTCCTCATAACTTTGCTTCCTTTAATCATAAAAGAATGAATAGTTTGACCATAAAGGCTTATCGAGGTATTCACTGACTCACTCATAAATCCTATGGGGTACTTCCTCCATAGTAAGAAAGCTGTAATTTGGTATACAGGTAGGTCTGGGAGAATAAGGTACCCCAGTCTTTGTATGGAACACTTCCACTTTAGCTAGAGACCTTAAATTTGATATACTGGTATGTCTTGGGGAATACGTAATCAGAATAGTCCGAATACGGGCTTTTTTCATCTAGGCGGACTAACGTGCTACCTTATATGTAAAAAGAACACTTTCACTATTTATAGAGGGCTAAAATTTAAGTTAAAAGAAGTGCTATACATTTTTGTAAAAGCAAAAAAGGAGTCAGATCTGCACAAAATATATACATATGTGAAAATAAGTCCAAGGAACAAGTTCTTGATACGTAAAAACCACCTTATTTCTGCGCAACTCTTTAGCTTGAATTTGTTTTTAATTTCTAATCTGAGAAATAATTATGGGGATAATGTGATCAAACTAGCAACTTGCCTAGGTAATGTACACATCACCTACTTGTTCCACATTTTGATACTGATACTGGCAGAAATTTTTGACACAAAACACATTTGTTAAGCTATGGTTAAGGAGCTGCTATGCTCTTGCCAAAGACTTTTGAAAAACAGTGGTTTATGTCAAAGATTCGATATAACAAAAAAAAACCCCCCAACACAATGAAGTGCCAGCATTAACTGGTGAACAGGTTCTAGAATTAGAAAAAGTTGTGATATTTCAAGAGTTAGCGGTGGGATTAATAACTATTATGCATAAACTCTATGCCAATATGCAGATAATCCCAATCCGCATCTAGTTAACAACTGATGATGTGATTGATAAACTGCTGCTAACTTTTCATTATGCATACGACTGTAGCAGTCACATGCATAGTAAAACATTGTTAGCATATAGTTTATTCATAACAGATTTTATAAACTATAGCCAACGACTGCTAAACTCATGCTTACCATTGGCTAACTTTAGCAAAATCGCAGTCATTATGAGCAAAAAACAGAGAACTGAATGTTGGTTTGCCCTTAGCAGATCATTGACATAGCGTATATGCATATTATCTATTACTCCGCGTGCAAACTTGTTACAAATCAACTCTGAAAGTTAGGGGAATTTTCTAATTCCAGCACCTACTTTACGGCAAATGTTGACACTTTAATAAGTCTGTTTTTTTATAATAACTATGTGACATGCACCGATGTTTTTTTTTTTAATAATCGTATGGTTTGAATGAATAGTTATGCCATTTTTTTTTTTAATACAAAAAGTTTATATAAATTTATTTCAAGGTTTTACTTCTTAAATTTCTGTTATAACTTATAAAAACCCATGTTTATAATCAAAAGACATCACGTACCTTTTAGAAATGATGATTTGCTTATTCCAAAATTTGTGAATATTGATTTATTAAATATTTTCTATTGAAAAAAGGTGTTATTATTTCCCTAAAAATTCACTCTTTCATTTTTAAAAACTAATACAAATGCGGATTGGCTTTTTTAATTTCAAATGCTCGCGTAATAATTATTAACAAACAAGGTATTCTCTCCCTTCAAACAATAATTGGTTCACTTCAAATTTAAACCGCTTCCTTTAATTTAGTTGTTTTTAGCAGCAGAATTTGTAAAAATCAACACACACTCAAACACACACTTTTTGATTCCACATAACGCAGTATACAACCGTCATGATATACAGAAAAACATTAAACCGGCAGCGACTGCGCTGTCAACATTTCTAATTGAAATGAACAAACGTTTTACTGGAAAAAACAATTTATCAGCTCAAATTTTCCGATTTACTAATAAATTATCAACTATATTGCATTTATTTAAACAAATTATTAATTTTCTAATCGTTTTTCTGTTACGCATTTAATTAATTTTATTAAAAGTTTAGGAGGAGATACGCGCACCACAAAAAATTTTAGTAACTAAAGTAAAGGAAAAAATAAAATGTAGTGTAAAAGAGGGAGCTAAACTACCGTTATATTTCAGTACGGGAGATGGAGACCTCAAAAGATTGAGTATTCTTGAAACCAGAGACGTATAACTCTACATATTTTTTCATAACAATCTAAATTATATATCTAATTGAAGGGCATTTAATTATACCTATTTATTGTACACATAAATAAAAGCTACTAGTATTTCATATCGCATTATATAATTGTGCTTTTTGATTGTATGTACGGTTGTTTTTTGTGAAATAAATATTTTTTTTTAATTTATCATTATTGACAGAGCTGGGTATTTATTTATATTACGCATGTTCAAAAGTATTTTTCGAAAATTTTACCTGCCGTTTTTAATTGTATTTTTCTATACAAATGGCATAACGGAATAATTACAAATTAAACAGAAATGGTAGATAGGCCATGGGTTACAACTTAATCATGTGTCAAAGTTTAAATTTATTTATTATTTGATTTAGATAGTGTTGAAAATGAGACTGAATGGCAGCTCTTTCTTTTGCAATATGAACAACGTTAACTTTTTTCCTTTTTGTTCTTTTTTTCATTTTTATTTCATTCATTCTCTTGTTAAAGTGAAGACTTAACCTTTTTATTTTTCTATTAAAATACTATTTTTAATAAAACTTATGAATAATAAATTTCAAAACAAAACAGATAGTATTATATGAATTCTATTCTTTCAAAATTACTTGTATTTAATTTTTTATGCTAAATATTTTACGTTGACTGTGAACTTCTAGACATAAAATAATAATACTATAACAATTAAAGGGTAAAGGAATATGTAGCAATTATATATTGAATTGGATTTTTATACATATATTTTATATGTATATACACGATGAATTCTGTTTGCAAATACCTACAATTTGACCACGCTTTAATATGTTACATTTTTTTACATTTTAACATTTTTATATTTTTATAAATTTTTATTTTCGGTCATTTTTTAATCGTAAAAAACTTGCAGACTAGCAAAAAATTTCTTATAATTTTTTTACTAATACATTTAAAACAGAATAAACAAAATTTTTATAAGTTTTTTAAAATTCGGCTTGTCACAGGAGTGTTTCAACTTCTTAAACTGTCAAAACCCCTATAAAACAAGTCAAGGCAGTAAATATTTTTTATACAAAGACAGTTTCGAATTTATGCCTAACATTGACAAACATCAAATATAAAGATTTTAAAGTTTGCTGAGAACAAGGAAACATTCTCGATGACAAACAAACAATTATGCACGTATTTTCCATACAGTAGACCTCGATTAAATTTTTTCTCGTTATTCTAACAGCTAATAGATCTTTGCCTAATCAAGATGGAATATAACACGCCGTCTTGACTAGCCATAGATCAGTTCTACCAACGTACAGATTGCTGTTCGCACTGGGATTTGGCTCTTGAGGACCGTCGCAGTTGATGGTGTATTCGTGTTCAAGCAAAGCTGTACGAACAGCTGTTTGTAGAACGCTATTCCGCCATCACATAGAAAATACACACAGCCAAAATAAAAAATATACTATATTGAGAACATGGAAACACTGTCGATGACAAACAAAAAATTATGCGCAAACTGAACAGAAACATCTGCACATCTCCATACAGAATACCATGAACAAATATTTTTTTGTTATTCTGCCGGCCCCCTGTCCATGTGCCAACAAATTTGTGTCTAGTCAAAACATAGTGTAAGAGACAGCAAACAACAGCTGATTTCCATCTGAGTTGGGGGAGTGCACATAATGTTGATTGAATAAGCAACGGATCTGACCTCCTTTTTTCAAGTATATTTTACAAATGTATATACATATCTGTGTGTATATATAAAACTTCTTTTAACTTTGTGATGACAAAAGTCAGCGAGATGCCTCGTTTTCCTCTACAACATTTTTAGCAACGCAAAACGATGTCTTATTCGAATAACCTATTCTATATATCATTTCCATTTATAAGGTCTGAATTTGAAAGAACTTAATGATGTGTGAAACTGTTTGACATTTAAAGTGAATATGAACGGAAATGTGTCAGGCTAATGGCTCTATTTATTCTTTAAATGTTTTCGTAATAAAAAAAAACGTTATTTGGTTAGATTAGAGGTGTTTTCAAACAAATTTTAAAGAAAACTACTTCCAAACTGATATTTGATTGTGGTGTTGGCTGGAAAAGAGAAATATATATTCTTGGCGCAAAATAAAAAAAAAAATTATGTATGTACAATTAATTGCTTCGCCACCAGCTTTTTCCTTTGTTTTATTTTTCTGCAATGTGGTATAATTAAAACAGATTAATAAAAAAATACTGCAACAGAATTTAATTTAAACATGGCTTAAGTAACCATTGATTGATTTAGATGTGGAAATAGATACATTAAATTATATAATCGGCCCGGCTACATATACATACATATATTTGCTGCTATTCTGCCTGTCAAGCTAAATATATAAAAGCCCGGCAAATTATAACTTTTTGTTGCGGTGGTGCTCATTCCTAATTTTAGTTCACATGGTCGATTTTTTAACACTGGCTTTCTATTTCTTTCTCTCTTTATCTTATAGAGAAATGTTACAAAGCCTTTTCAGACTGTTTCCCCCACTATTTCTTTTTCCTCTTGGTTTTAGTTATTATAAATTTTGTGGTGCGTGCACGGGTTTACAGAAACTCTCGTTGATATAAAACAAAATAATAATAGTAACACTGTAAGAAAATTTAAAATTTGTGCAAATAATTGTAGTTTGATTGATATTTTACAAGTGAATGAAATTATTTGTGCAAATAATTTGTTTTTATACTTTAAAAAGTGCCTGAAAAAGTTTATTTAAATTCTAACTGTAGACTGCGCAGTGTGTGTTGATTTTAATTCTCAACATGTGTTGTTCAGATTCTGCTGCAGTCCGCAGAGTGCTTAAACAGAGAGTGAGTAGTGTATGTGTTAGTAAAAAAGTAGGAAATAATATGAGAGGCATTAAGGAAAAGTATGGTGTTTATTTAATTTGAATTAAAAGTTAAAGAAATTATTGAAGAAGAAATAAGAACCTGCTTCTGTGTTGAATGATTATTTAAGAGTAATTTATTTAATATAATAATTAAATATTAAAATATGAAACCTAAACTTAAATGAATTGTTTAGATATAAAATGGAAAAGTCAATCCTATTTAAAAGGTAAGTTATTAGTATATAATCGTTTTTTTATAGCTACGAGAAAAAAAAATGGATTAAGAATTATTAAGGAATTATGTGAAAAATTATAAATCTTAGAGAGCTATTAATGATGTCTTTTTTATGAAATATATATGCAATATACATACATACATATATCCAAGAGCGTCCCTGTAATAATATTGCTGATTACAAATTTCCTTTAGAAATTTGTTAATTAAATTTAAATAAAACCTAAGTTGAAACTCCGTTTAAAATATTTTAATCGGCCAATAATTTTAAATGTATAAGTTTAAAGAAAAATAAAACAAAAGTAAAAAAGGTATTAATAAAATAGCCATATTTGGCTGTTGTGCCCTTCGCAAAAGTATGAACTACTAAAAATTTTCTAAAGATTTTTATACTCTCTTCCTTTCCTCTTTAAATAAGCATTTTCGATCGGTTCATAAATGAGATGTTCTTTTTTCTCTTTTCCTGAATACTTATAAATTTTTAATAAATTCTTTGTTTTTCGGTAAACTGTAGATAAAAACGGAATTAAATTCTTGGTAAAATTTTAAATATTTGTTAATATTTTTAGTTGTCGGGGCGATTTCAAATATGGTGAAATTGTTTGAAAAATTTTAAAATATTGTAAGTTTGTTTTTAGTTACTTTTTGTGAAAATTAGCGATATATGCATAGCATCTTGGTGTACTCTACACACACCGAACTGTTAATTATAATGACGTTTTGGTATATTGGCTAATAATCCGTCTGCTAATTTGATACAATTCAACTCTGAAACTTCGGGACATTTTCCAATTCGAGAACCTATTCTTCGGCTAATGTGTCTATGATTTTTGTTTAGAACTTTTAAGTCAAAAGTTGGCTGGAGGTTAGTAGTTATGTCATGTTAATAAAATATCTGTTAATTTTATGTTATGAATATGTATATTGCTGTTATCGTACGATTTAAGCCTTTTGGAACTAAAATTATTTTGGAGATTTTTAGGTTTTGGTTTTTGATTTTTGATGAACTTCTGGTCTTTGTCAGAATTTATTACATTTGGGTTTTGATTTTGACGAAATTTTTTATTTTTATTAATTTAAAAATTTTGATTTTTTTTGTTCTAAAATTTCTTTTGTAACAAGTAAAAGTTTCCATTTGTCGATGAAATTTCAGACATTAGTGAAATTTGATTTTTGTCCTATTTTTCGCTCTTTACGAAAACTTTGTTCTTTTGAGAATTTAATTTTGTTTTTGAGAGGTCTTGTGGTGAATTTTCGAATTTTGGTAAATTCCAAAAATTTGATAAAAATTACGGTTATTATGATTCTTCAGTTTAATTTAGATTTTTGATAAAATTTTAAGTTTTTATGAGTTTTGATTAAATTTGTTTATTTTGCAAATGATGAAATAATAATTTCTTATTAATATACATATCTCTATAACACCGAATTTTGTTCAAATATCGAGGATTTTCATAAAAGTTTGATTATTGGTGAATTTATTGAAATTAAAATTTTGTAGAGAAATTTAAGGTAAATTTCCGTATTTTGGTGAATACCAATATCGTGCTGAAACTTGATTTTTTATTTTTCAGTTTAATTCAGATTTCTTGTAAAATTTATATTTTTAATGATTTTTAAATATTTTGGTGAATTGTTGATTTCTGGTGAATCGGGACTTGTGGTACAAAATTATGCTTTTCATAAAATAATTAATTTTTTTACTCCTGTTTTTTATTTAATGGTGAATTTTTGCATTTTAATACTTTTAGAAAATTTAAAATGTAAAATTGATAATATTTTGGCGCAATTTTGGTTTGAAGCTTTGCTTCTTTAAAAATTTTGTTTTTTATTTTAATTAATTTTTAATTTAAAATTGTGAAGAAATTTCAAATTTTTGTTATCTTCCAAATTGTATTCAAATTTTATTTTTTTTATTTTGCACTTTATTTGAATTTTTGATAAAATTTTTAATTTCTTGACTTAGATTTTTTGTTGAATTTTCTAATTTTTTTGGCGAGTTTTAAAATTTTTGAAATTCGTGACATTTGATTTGTGTATTCCTTTTTAACGTATTCATTCATGAAATTGGAAAATTTTGGTAAAATTAAGTTTTTTTGGTGAAATTCCAAAATTTTGTGAATTTTGAGTTTAGTGTTTTTCTTAAATTACGGTTTTTTATTAAATATAAATTTTTTAGCAATTAATTCATTTTATTACAGGTTTTTGGTTTTGTGGTGAATTTGAAATTTTGAATTTTGCTTAAAATTTCGATCTCTTTTTATAAAATATAGATTTTTTTGTGAATTCTATGGTAAAAAGCGAAATTTAAATATAATTTAATAGTGATTTTCTGGAAATTACGATTTTTTTCGTTTTTAGATTGTATCATATAATATTCTGTACACAGTGTCTAGAAGATATCAATTTACACCTACAAAAATTATCAAATTAACAAAATTAAAAGTGATTCTTGATTCGCAGAACGAAAAATTACACTGAAGGTGGCACATAGCCGAAACCGGTTTGTCTTCAAACCAAACTTGACAAGAGATGATGGAAATTCGTTCTAAAATTAAAAGTCACAAGATCCGACCCCTACCCCCAAAGAACCAGTCACATTACAACTTTTCTGTCAGTTCTGTTCCCTGTATAGACCATCCATGCATTCCTTTTGAAGTAAAAGGAAATTGAACAAACAATTTTAGTATATATTTTTTTCTTAACTAGAGGCACTGCAAATCAGTGCCACCAGATTTTGAAAGAACAGCTCCTTAACCAACCTCGTTCGTATTAAGTCAACAAAACACAACATACTCAAAAATCAATTTTAATTATCTTATTCATATATTTATGTATATTTTAAGAACAATATGCTTTCTTTTTTTTAAGTACAAATAAATAAAATTTATTATAAATTGTGCTAAATATACAAAGTAATTTTACATAAGAATGAAAAATGGCACAAGTTAGTTAAGGCAATTATACACAAAAGGGTAATTAAAGAAAATAAAAAGGATTGTTGGAACTTAAGCTCTGCTTAAAGAATAAATTATCGTACTCTTTCTTATTTTAAAGTAATAAATTAAATCTGAAAAATCGCTAAATTCAAATTTGAGATCAAATCTCAAGCTTACTTTTATATTCTTGTTGGAAAAATTAATACATAAAACTTCAATAAGCCACTATTTCCTGTGTGTAGTTTATTATGTTTTCCTTATTTCTATGAATGTCATTTTATTATATAACTTTTTTCAACAACCTAAAAATCGTTATACACCTCCACAGCTACGTTTGTTGGTAAGTGTTGTATTAACAGCAGGATTACATTTATCCTCTAAACATGGCCATGTTGTTTGCTGGTGACTTTTGTTTGCAAATTCGCTTACATGTCAACCGCCAAAAAGCTGTACGAAAATCCGGATTGTAAAACGCGTAAATAAATGGATTGATAGCACAATTCACCCAGCCAACCCAAGTTAGAAATGACATCAGACCTTCGGAAACAGCTGATGGTGGCAAAAATGGAATCAACAAGTAGTAGACAAAGAAGGGCAGCCAACAGGCAATAAAGCCACCCATAACAATCGTTAAAGTTTTAGCGGTTTTAGTATCCCTTTTTGTTGTTGATACTCGCATGGGTACACGCTGGTGATGATGATGATGATGATGATGGTGATGTTGGTGTTGTTGCTGGCCAGGTTGGCTGTGGCCATGTCCGTTTGTGGTGTAGTTACCAATTTCCGTGATGGCCTGGGACAAACATGTTTCCGAAAAGGATGTGCGACTGTCCGCACAGTGTAATGTAGAACTCCTTTTCCCCATAGCATCACCTATTGTGAGTGTAACATTTGTGCTTGCCACTGACGTTGTACATGTACCATCACCGTAGCGGCAGTTAATGGACTTACAAGTTGTCACATTTGGTAAGACTAACGTTTGCTCTGACAAACGCGAAATTTCCACTAAATCATAGAATGATGCTTGTTGATGTTTGAAATTATTTTTTTCAATGCAATTTTTGTCGCATCTACTGCATTTTAGACTGTTGTTTTTACTTTGGCCGGCACTAGTGCTGGCCTCTACGGTCCAGCGCGTCTTAAAAGGAAATTTATGTAGACCACAATAAAAATGCTCTGATTCGGAGAGAAAATTATCGCAATCTACTTCATGGTCTGCAGTGCGTTCTGAGTTCTAGAAAAAAAACAAATAAATTTTTGTTTATTATACAACTTTAATTACAAACAATTATTAACATTGTATTGAACGTATTTTTTGGGTAAATTTTAGTGAAAAATTTCCCAAAAAAGTTTCATATAGCAAGAAATTTTATTTTAAAATTACAAAAAAAAATTGAATAAAAATAATCAAAGATATTAAAAAAACAACTTTTAATAAAAGTTCTTTATTTTTAAAAGTGCTTTTCTGCATTTTCAAAATTAATTAAGAAATTTATAATAATAATTTGCTTGAAAATATATTAACTTCATTAAAAATTTTTTTTAAAAAAATTTTCTTGAAATTTTATTTTGTAGATATTGTTATGGTGAAATTAATTAAACTGTTTATTAAAATTTTTATTAAAATTTTGTAAAAATTTTTTTTTTTTGTAAAACATATGTATGAAAAATTGCATTATTTTTATTTAAAAAATTTTATAACAAACTTTATTGATATTTGTTTCCCAATTTTTTTTTTATATGAAACCTCTAAAAAAATTCTATTTTAAATTTAAAATAATTTAGATACATTTTTTATTTTAACATTTCATTAAGATTATGTGATAAAAAAATTATGTTAAAATTTTTTTTATAAAAAAATTAAAAAAAATTATATAATATAATATATATATATATATCTGAGAAAAATTATTAAAAAGTATTAAGTAAATAAAAATCTTATATCTTAAAAAGTTTCATTTTTAAAAATAAACTTGTAAAATAAACATGAATTTTAGCGAACTGTTTTAGAAAATTTTTAAATAAATTTATAGAAAGTTTTTCGGATAAGTTCAGAAAATCCAAGAAAATATTAAACTGTTTTATACATCATTTACATTAGTGCAATTTTTCATGAATTTTTTGTTTGTGGACAAGAGCTGTAAAAAGCAAGCGCCTCTCTAAACCTCTTGTCGGAAAACAAAAATTTCAATTTTAATCAATTTTATTGAAACGACGAAACACTTCTTTAATAAATAGTTTTAAAAAATATTTTTATATAAAATTTTTGCAATTTTAAAAATATTTGGAGAAGAAATTTTTCGTAAATATATTTTGTGCAACAAAATATTTTTAACATTGTCCAAGAAATAATATTTTACCGACATTTTATGAGGGAAAAAATTATTGATCTATTTTTTGATAAAAAAAAAATAAGAACTAGAGCGGAAATCATTTTTCTTTACATATCTGCGATTTTCGCACGATGATTTTCTGCTACGAAGGCTGATTGTTTTTTTAAGCGTTTAGCAAATTTATTACAACAGCTGATTTTTCAGGAAATAACGAGAATGAACAATAAAAGTGAACAACAAACCACAAATTCTTGATTGTCTAGTAAATAAACCAATATTTTTTGATTTTTATTTCGTCATCCGTCCATCGCTTATTGATCGGTTTTTATTTTATTATCTTAGTTGTCTTTTTATTTTCTTCATCACTCATTCCTCGTTTGCCGCATGCAATAAGCTAAGCCGCAACCAGTATATAAACCTTAACGCCGCTTCTAAAATGTTTATGCAAAGAAAGTATTTGATGTGTGCATAAACTTTTTAAAAACTTTTATCAATTAATGGAGTTTTGTTTGATATTTTAATTCTTACTATTTTAGCAAAAAAAAATTTAATAGTCTTTATGGTCTTCACAGGCAGTTGTTGAGACGGATCTACGGCCGTAAAACTTTGTAAGCGCAGGTGCATATTTGCTTTGATTTTAAAAATATAATAAAATACACAGCTGTTTAAGCATTGCAAATTACCAACCTGCAAAGATTTTTGCCCTAGCATATTTGCTTAAGTACAGCAAATCTTAGTTTCATATATTTTGTTGTTATGGTTTTGCAAAATGTAGCATATTTGCTAGACTTGCTACTTTTGCTAGGTTTGAAAGAGTTCTTTGCAACCAGGAGTGAGTTCCCCTTATATTCAATTATTTTATATTTATTTTATGAACATTTTATTTTGTAATTTATTTCTTTAACTTTTTATTAAAAAAACAAACGCGAATAATAATTTTATATAACTACATTAACAACCAGTGACTATAAATAATGCTGCGTTGATTAAATTGAGGTTAATCACTTATAAGCCTTGTGCATTAAAATTTTTCTAATCTTCCTATGTTCTAACCATAAATTTGACTATTTTTATGAAATTTAAAGATAATAAAAAAATATGTATCTTTTATATGTTTCCATGAAGTTAATAATATCACTAATGATAACTAAGACTACTGAACAGAATAAAGCTGCCCTAAATAAATAAAAGTATTTTCAAGTCACATTGCTACCATAAAAAGTTAAAATTTATAATGACATACACTCATCAATTACAATACAATGACCAACCAACATACCCGTCATAGCGGTATTTATCACCGATAACACAACTATGCCAACAACTTACCGCATCACGAACAATTCTTTGACGACGGGATGTCAAAACGTAACCAATTTTTAAATAAACATAAAGCATCACAGCCAGTGGTATGAAAAATGAACCCATTGCTGAAAAGACCACGTATCCTTTATTCTGATTGTAACGACAAACTGTGTAACCTTTTGCACGGCGGCCCGGTTCATACCTAAAAATAGATATTATAGGAAATAAAGACGATGAGTAAGTTTTTAATAAATTAAATTGAATTGAAGTAGAAGATACAAAATTTTACTCCCTGAAAAATATAAAAAATTTATGAATGAAGCTTTACATTATTTGACCAGCTTAAGTTTACTTTTTAGGTCCTTTATCGACCCTGTTCGCCCATCGAATTGATTTCAGGCAACTGATTGGTAATTCACAATAACTTTACTTTCATTGAGTCTCATGCTAACCCTAGCCTTTACTTTTGACTCTAGTGATTTCTAACTGTCGTCAATAATTTTTTGTTTAAGGCTTAGCTCCCCTGGCATTCGCTTTAGCAATTGTCTGCCCGTGGTCATAGCCAGTTCTGGACATTCACACACAATGTGCGTCGCCGTCTCAGCTTCTTCCAAACATAGTCTGCAAGTACCACCTTCTACGATTTTCATCTTGACCAGATGATTCTTGAAGGTTGACCTGTCACTAACGCATTGATCTAGCTTGAGGTAGCCCTGTTATATATAAGCACCTTACTTGCCTATCTACCGATAGGCTCTTTGAGCACCACTCGAGCCTGTATACGTGTGGTAGCCTCCCTCTACCTTTCCAGGTGTAGGGAGTTTACGCGTTGTAGGACTTTATCCCACACTAGAGCACTCCCCGGTGCAACTCTGGGTTCTGGTCCACAGAAATCCACTTCAGATTTCCTTTTTGTAAGTTCGCCTGCTGCTTTATTTCCGGCTGTGCCGTTGTGCCCTTTAACCCAAACAAATAAATAAAATTACGTCTTGCCACTTTAATTTGTCTAAAGTAGTCGGTTTTAGCTTTGGCACTGCAATATTTTCCGAAAGACTCGTTTTATTTTAGAAGGAAGTTGTAATAACGCATAAAAGTTTAACTAAAGTTACATTCTACTACTGTAAGTTGTAATAATGGCCCTAAGGCTACTAAGAGAATGGTTTGTACATATTTGTTAATAAATGTAATAGCGGTTTTTGTGCTGCCTTACAGATGATAATCCGATCAGTTTTGTTTCCATGATTCTGTTCGCAAATCAAATATATAAATGTCAAGAATATAAATATGAATTTCCATGAATCTTTAAAATTTTAATTTTCGTTCTTAGCAACAAGAAGTAAATATTGCATCAATTTTGGTATTTATTTAATATCCCAGATCATACATTAAACTGGAGAGACGAAAAATAATAATATTGCCATCCTCAAAAGCTCTTCTCTCCACATAAGTCTATAAATTTTAATTCGGAAAATTCTGTTCTGTGTTAACATATGTATGTATAAATTATTTATAAATTACATTTTCATGGCACCACAAGAGGCGTCACATTTGCTTCACTTTTTCTGCACATTGAGCTGCAACAAAAAAACAACTAGTAGGAAACAGCTATGCAAGCTTAAATGTGCATGACATCAAAGCTGCATGTGTTTTTAAAACATATTGTCAAACATTTAGTTTCGACCGAATCCTTTTCTTTTTTTTTGCAAATAGTAGGAGCATGTTTTCTATCTAAACACACACCCACTCACAGTCAGTCATTCACACGTTTTTATAAAAAAAAATTATAAAATGCGTTTTGCTGAAGTTAATAAGAAATGTTTTTAATAAGTTAAATGGATTATTGTTTTACTTAAGACAGCGCCAGTGATAAATATGGTTTTTACTATTTCAAAATTGCTATGGGGTCTATAAATGTATGTATTAGCTATTTATTTCATTAAAGTTTATCGGAATTTTGCGTAGAACTAAGCCCTACAGACTTTAATAGAGCAGTTTAGTCTAACATTCGGTTACATGAGACATTTATATTTTTATGATAAACGCGGGGTACAAACTGCATAAAGTTCTTTAAATAATGCGTAGAGCATCAACAAGCCGATAGCAAGATCTTTCTTCACCAACCACTAAACTCTAAAATCAGATCCTTCAGGCGGATATTAGCCTATTTCGAAGTCGTCGTTTACCTCTTCAAAAAGTCTGTAAAATCTATAATTACTTGTAGAACATCAAAGACCCAGAAGCTCTGCGAAACCGAGTTGGTTGACTTTGTAGCCCTGTTTTTCAACTGGGTGGCCCGGAATTAATTGCAATCGTATTTGTAGTTTCTCGAAAATTTATAATACAAATATTTACGACATCTCCCGCTGTATTTTGTTTTACGAACGCTCAAATGGTATGTATTTGATCGATAACGCAACTATGTTATTTTGCCAATCAAACACAAAAATTGTAGCTATTTAAATCGGTGGTGGCTTTAGTATACACTTGTAAAGTCGAAGAAATCGGAATAAGTTGAGAATAGGATTCAATTAATGTCTTCATGCCTGTATGTTTAAGCCATTGGTTCCGATTATTGTGCGCTCTCCATTATGGAACACTAGATTTATATTTGGGCAATGGTACAAAAATATATACCATCATTCCGATATCCTCATAACATGCCGTAGAGACGCTAGTCTATGCTCATTCTATTCGAAACAAATGTCCTTGTATGCTTAAGTGCCCGGTTAGATTATTTGTTGTTTTAATAATTTTGGCTTGTTGAGTCATCTTTCAATAATTTTTAACTCAGTCATAGTAATGTCAAATCGCTTTGCATTATCGGCTTTGATTACGAGATTATATGCTCATTCATTACCAAATACCCCGTAATGGCCTGGCAACCAGATGATACGAAGTCTTGTATTTACCGAGTTCTCATTGTCCTTGTCTGGTGTTTGCACTAGGGTTCCGCTTGACCAGGAAAGCCTGCCTGGTATCAGTGTTTCACAGTTTGCTGTTTCCATTATCTTTTAGTGGCGTGATTTCTGATTTCAATCTATCCATTCATCTGTCATTTCTAGGTATTTACCGTGAGTGTCTCCAAATTGGTTACGTTTACAATTTTTTTTTTAATTTTATAAGCTGAAAACCTTTAAAAACTTTAGGATAAAATTACGAAAGTATTTTTATTTTTCTTCTGATTTCACCGCTAAATTAAAAAGTGTGGATCGTAACATATTTTTGCGTTATGATCGCGAGGTATAGAATTGTATCGTATTGTAAATTGGCAGCGGTATTTATTACAAATATCAGGGCCGCTTGATAAATGTGTGACCTTCAGATACATGGATAAGCTTGTGGCATTTGAACAATTGGAAGCCTCTTCTTCAACCCCAATAAAATTAAAGTTATTTATATTTTTGAAAAAGGTACGTTTTTTCAACACAAGCAAAAATATTTAACCATTATAAAGGTGCCTGTAATTTAATTAAATTTTTAGCTAATTTATTTAGTTATTTAACTAAGTTTCATATCATGTATTTTTTTAAGTTAAACAAATTCCTAAATAAATTAGAAAATCAAGTTAAAAGGATTTAATATGCTTCATAAATAAGTAATTGAATTAATTAAAAACGTAATTAAAGTTAAAACTTTCCTTTTTGGTTGTGAACTAAATAATTACTTGAAATTTTTCATGTAATTATAACTTTTTATTTTAATTATACTCCTAACTTACCATCCCAAATACGGTGGGCATGTTATGGACAAAGCGGTCACCCATACAATGAATATCATGAATAGGGCCAAACGTTTGGTGCGTCTATTTTTGGAATAAGTTAAGGGTTGTGTAACAGCTAAATATCTAAAAAGAAAATTTTAGTTGAAATTAAAATATTGAATTTGAAGTAATATAACACGACAATAAAGTTTATTTAAAAATTTCAATTAGAATAAGTGGTAAGCCGTAAACAAGTCATTAAAATGTAATTTTAGATTAAATCAATACATCGTAGTCACACGCAAATAAAACATGCTTGAGGTAATCATAATATAAGAGCAACATATTATGTTTGAATTGTGTGGTTGTAAATAAATCATATGATCCTTCCAAGAACAATAGAAATGCGAAACATTTATGTTCTGATTGTCAGCGGCTGAAGTACGAACATAGACGACTAATGCCAACGAATGCTTAACAGTCAAATCGCTCTCATAGTTTGACTAGTTTTGCATATTATGACAATTAAGAACATTTTATGTTGGACTTATTATGTTATGTCTGTTTAGTTATAATACTTTGGTTGTGGTTAGAATTTTAGTAAAAATTGTATTGCTCAACTGAATCATGTTGAAAATTTTACAGATGGAAATCCTTTAACAATATCTTGTTTATTGCAATTAAGTTATGTTAAGAGTGTTTTCAAATATTTACAATAATGTTGTTGTAAAGAACATAATATAGTTGTCGTGACCATGCCAGAATCATGATCATTTTATGTGTATGGAAAATTGTTTTATACTTTAACTTTAAGATAAATTTTGTTTAAATAAAACCATTTAAAGTTTTATTACAATTAAGAATTTATATTAAATTTTACTAAAAATTTTTTAAATCTTTTAAATATGAATAAAAAACGCCTTTCTTAAAAAAAAGGAATAGGTTACTTAATAGTTATAACTATAACCGGGTAATTCGCTGCCTTTTATCCCTTTAGAAAAATCTTCTGATGTAAAAATGTAATAATGGTTAAATTGCCAAATAACATTAATTTTTCATTATGCATTTTTTCACTCTTCATATTAGTTTTTCATGAAAACAATTGCGAACAAGACTAATGCAGTCTTTAGGAAAATACTTTTTCTCTCACCTGTCTAAACTGATGGCACATAAACTTAATATGGAGGCTGTACATAGCAAAACATCTAAGGAAATCCAAATATCACATAGAATCCAACCAAAGCGCCAAACTCCTGAAAAACAATACAAAAACAAAATAAATGTTCAGCCAATTTATTGCAGTTTAAATTGCTGATGCTTAAAATTGCTTGCAAAGTTGTAAATATGGATGCATCCGATATCGATATATTGGCGATACTTGAGGTTTTCCGATATATCGGCATATGCGATATTTTTATTGCCGATACAACGATTTATAAACATACGTATCGCACGCTAAATCAAAAACAGTCACAAATCCAAAAACCCATAACCATTACTGTTTTTGATAAAGTTTGCGATATTTTTATATTTTATTTAATTTACTTTGAGTTTTAATTCACTAACGTAACGATGCGTATGTTTAAAATATGTTTAAAATCCTACACAAGATCCATTGTCAAACCGAGAGATTTCTAATACTGAGCGTTTTCTTAGAACTTTAGAAGTTAATAAAACACAGCCGAATTTCGTGTATGATGGCAATGACAGGGTACACAATTGCGCATCATGAGCATTAATGAGTGTTCGTTAATGCGAATGTTACGCTCGTTAGGCTCGTTTTTCCATTTAGCCATTTAAAGACGACTCTCACACATTAGGTGGTCAAGTTCGACTCGACCTGTTCTGTAAGTAATTAGATGATGCCCGTACGCCAACGAAACGCCAGATTGGTCGAATACGCAGTTACATTTTCCAGGTGAGGCTGCTCAGATGCCGATGGAACGCATGAGTAGAAGAAAGGTAGTCGAGAGGTTGCATCGGACACTCATTGCGGAAGGCATTATACACAATGAGTGTATGGAGAACGACATCAGCATTTTTACTGATGGTTCTCTTATGAGTGGCAGGGCAGGAGCAGGTGTATTCTCAGTGGAGCTGAACTTGTCCTGTAGTCTGCGTCTGGGGAGGTACGTGTCAGTTTACCAGGCAGAACTGCTTGGGCTGCTACATGCGTTGGATCACTTGCTTGAAAGCCGAGTGCATGGGACATTGACAATCAGTCAGTTATAAAACGCATGAGGCAAGTGAACGTGTATTCTAAACTGGTGCTGGAATGTGTTCTGAAACTAAACAGATGTGCCTCGTTGAATGAGGTAACGTTGATGTGGGTTAAGGGACACATAGGCACAGCTGGGAATGAAGCAGCAGACGAACTAGCAAAAAGAGGATCTGATGTGGATTTCTGTGGACCAGAACCCAGGGTTGCCCTGGGGAATGGCCTAGTGCGAGCTAAAGTTCTTCAATGGGTAAACTCATTACACCTGAATAGGTGGAGGGAGAATACCACATGTCGACAGGCTAGAATGGTGCTCAAAGAGGCCCTTGGCAGGAAGGCCAGCAAGGTACTCGGATATAATAGGGCTACTTTAAGTTGGATCACTGTGATAGTGACAGGACATGGAAACTTCAAGTACCATCTGGCTAAGATGAAAGTCGCGTAAGATGATACTCGCAGACTATGCCTGGAAGAGGCTCAGACGGTAGCGCACGTTGTGTGTGAATGTCCAGCACTGGCTGGCATAAAGCTTAAGACCACGGGCAGACACTTGTACAAAGTATCAAAACAAAGTTACTCTTTAGCAGTAATGCTGGGAATCATTAGTCGCACTTTCAAAACAACGCTGATAAGCCCATCACCGCAGACGGCGAGCGCTATAGTTCAATGACAACCAATTTCTTTTGACACGAATTGAACGACATGTACGAGTAAAAGTTTGGCTGCGCATTATACATTGACCGTCAGAACAAACATTCTGCATGACTGAGGTGACGTTATGGTTAACTTTTGCACACCTAAATTGAATTGGCCTCCCCATTAGATATAGCGTTATCTGAAGTCATAGGTCTACGCCAATAAGCCTTAATCCACAAAATATCGATTGGAATAAAAGAATATTCCAAAATCCCAACGGATATATTTTGAGTTATGCTAACATATGTGGTGCAACTTCCCTAGTTTTTGATATAATGGTAAGTCACGACAATCAGAGCCTATTCGAAAAATGTGACTGAAATTCTGAGAACTGGATGAACATATAATAAACTCCATAGCACAAAAAAGTTTGTTTTTTGTTGCCCTGTGTTATCTGTTTATTGTATTTTATGTACCTACATATCTTTATAAATATTTATAAAAGAAAATTCATACGTTTCCAAAATACTTTTCAAACGTTTCAATTATTGGCTTGAATACCTGCAGTTGTTGTTTTATTTCGAATAAAACATTTTGATTATTGGCCAATGTAATCAAACAATTGTTTTGCCACAACAATATTGCACATTATTCGGTCAATAACAATAAATAATACCAATTTAAAACTTAGCAGGAGAGGAAACACATATTCAAAAGCAAAAAAAAACTTTTGAAAGATCTCATAGTCATAGCTTTAAGCGCCAAGATGGCAGATGTAAAACTTTTTTTAATTGCATTTCAACTAAATGCAGTAGTATATCCGACCAAGTTTTATATATTTTTGTTAACGTTATATCAGATAGCAAGAAAATATTTTTGAAATTCAAGGTTCCTTGAACACTTTGCATTCTTCGCTGTGTTGGATTTAAAAAAAAATCGTCTAAATCTATAAGTTTTCAAATAATTTTTAAAACCAACACGATTAAGTTGAAAATCCCTTAAACACATCATTTCACAACTACATTTATTTTACATTTATTTCTAATTTTATTTGAATCAATTTGTGTTACAATCACAATCTCAGAATCTTCGAACTATTGATTTTTTTAATAGTAATTCTTCTTATTAATTTGCCCTTGGCAAAACGTTTTGGTAGTTCCACTATCCCATTATTTCTTCTCATGTCGCTTCACATCTTATTTGAAGTTTACATGTATTTATTCAGTTCGGCAAAAACAATAAGGCGAATAACTTTTAGTGAATCCATTCATTTCAGAAAATCATTTCTTTGATATTACTGATATTTACTATGGAAATACCCATACCTTATCTTTCCTCTTATTTTATAGTTCAATTCAATCGACAATTAAATATATAAGTTAAATGTTCTTAAGAACAGGGCCGAAACATCATATATACTCGTATATATAAAAGATCAAGTGGGGGATTTAAAAAAAACTATCCTTTACTGATAATTCTTTTAGTTTATAATTTACAAAAAATGTGCTAATTAAAACAATTCTTATTACTTCTGAAGCAAATTTGATGAATCCAGAGGAAAATCTTTAATTAATATAGGAAATTTTACAGAAAATAACAAATTCAGAAGCTTTAAGATTTTTTTTTAAATGAATACACGGCGCTGCTGAATGTGGCGTGAGAAAATTTGAATAAACTTGGCCTCAAGTTATGAAAAAATGCAGGGCAAAAATGAGCAGAGCTAAATTTGATCAAAAATATTAACGATATTACAGAAAAAGAGGATAAAGCGTGGATAGGCTCGTTATGCTTATGTATATCTCCAGAGCTATTGGTTTGTAAGTTACGATAACCAAAATATTTGAAGTGATATATATTGCAACTGTACGCCAATTAGGTTTAAGGTTTTAGCTATTCCCACGATATTGCTGGCTGCTGAACGAGAGATAATTAGATCCTCAAAACGTTCATGGAGAGTCTATATTCTATGTTCGCTGTGGCATCGTTATGCTGGACGTAATTCACGTCCATATAAGGCATATGGAAGTGGTACTCGCCGTTTAAAGTGATGAACTTACAAACGATGTATTCAACAAAAATACGAATAATGCTGGGAACACAACTGTAATAATAATTAATTTAATTTTGTTTTATAGTATTTAAAATAAGTTTACAAAATACTAGTTAACTATAAAATTACTTTTTGGCTGTGTTTTTGTTAGTATTTAATTTTTTAACTATTATTTTTTATATGATCACCCATATATATTATATAGATAACAGCAGTTAGTTTTTCGTCGTTATTGTGCTTCATACGACGAATTTACACAGCGAATTTTTTCCGACGTATACGTCGTGTTGGATGAAATTCTTCGTTCTTCTCAGTTGTGTTTCCAGCATTAATGATGCTGCATGCTCAAAATCCACGCCAAATACTAATTTATGAGCATAGCCATTCGCATTAACTTTGACCTTCTGGGTCAGTTAGCACTTGTTCGAGTGCAGCCTCGAATCGCGACGAACAATTTGTTAAACTGAAGTCTGCTGAAGTGTGATTTTGTGTGCACAGCATGAATTCGCCAGCCTCTAGTCCTATTGCAAACTTTCTCTAACTGCGGCGATGTTCTAGGCCAATTTGACCTTTCTTCGACGCACGGGTGTGGACTGTTTGCTTACCTAGCCGCTTCGCTCAAGCTTGGCCGGTAAAATTTGGAAAATCGACACTGAGGAGTACAACGCTCGCAAGTTTGCCTTAACAATAAAATCTTATTAGTGTAACCGGGCATGGTTACCTAGCATCAGTGACTAAATTACAAACCAGAGATTCTACATATGCAAGCTGCCAAAACATTTGCTATATGGATCAGTTTTATACGTAGTAGATTTGTATTTACGCTTTTACATGTCAATGTTCTTTTGCAATAAATGTTTATTTAAATTTTAAATGCCGATAACTCATTTATATATCTTCACAAAGTAAAAGGCATTTCTGGCCCGTTAAGGTCGTCATCAGCGTTAGTTGTGCAATATACTATAGTTAGGAGTTTAAGGGACATTTATCTTATTTTAATGCCCTCATTTTTGGTTTTAAAATTATTTATTCTTTAAATGTTTCATAGTTTAATTCGCATGAATGTTTTGGACCAAACGTGAGATGCTGAGTCGGATAACTCGACGATATTGAAAAGATTTAGAAACACTTAGAGCACTAAACGGCACGTAGCGATATTAGCTGTCGCTCATATGAGCTGACTTTTGGGTAGTCGATTATTCGACATTTATTTAAAACCCGGTTTTCAAATAGTTTAAATGTTTGAAATTTAAAAAAAAATTGTTTTGTCGTTTAAAATCACGGAAAAGCCGGGGAGTGAGTATAGAGCTAGAAGGGAACAATATTTTAATTGCAAGCAAATTTGTTTTGTTACAAAACATTTCTTCAAGCGACGATGACTTTTGTGTGTATGTTGTGTCATATACTAACATTATATCTAAAAAGTATAACTTAGAAAACCCAATTTGCTATCCAATTCGATATTGGTAGCAACGTGAACTCTTCCTTAACTCTAACAAATAAAACCTACTAAAATATGAAAAGCCTTTACACTAAGAGAAAAGAGCATGTAATATAAGTTTTAGTCATTAAAAAAATGAAGAGAAAAAAATCGAAAACCCGGATTTTCAAAGCAAAAAACCGGGTTAATATTTCTGCTGACGTTGAGTAAGTATAGCGACGATGATTTTTGTGTGTTTGTTATATCATTTTCTAATTATATCTAAGTCAAAGCAAAAATTCAATAAAAAAATTAAAAGAAAAAAATCTAAAACCCGTGTATTCAAAGCAAAGATCCGGATTATTCGACATTTAAATATTAATAGTTGGGTTTGCAAAATTGAAAGTTTCAATAAGAATTTAATTTTGAGCGTTTTCACAGCGAGTATTTAAAAGTTTAATTATCACAACTAATGTTTTCGATTGACAACTAATTTAATTCCTATAATCGACATTGGTTTGTTTATATCGTAAGCAGAAGTAATTGTAAACTGGCCTTCAAAAACGTATAATCTTAGTTTGGTCGGATGAAGTGGGAGAGGGGAATTTACAAATTGGATTTAATGACATTCGCATGCTATAAGCGAAATAACAAACTTATGCCATTTTTCATCTTCTGGTTAGTGGGTATAACACAACTTTACTTGCTTTTTTAGCGTTCGTTCTTTTAATCCTTTTAGTCTAGAAATAAATTGTCGTAGGAACACATTTACCCATATGGTGCTTACCTTCACAAATGTAATGAATAGCAGCTGGTGGCATAACGCACGTGCCCACTAGCCAATCCGTTATGGCCAAATTAAGAACAAAGCAATTTGTTACTGTACGCAGACGACGTGTTGTTAGGACAGATAAAATCACCAAAGTATTGCCGACCACCGTTACCAAGATTAGCAGCATAAAAATGGCCACCACTAGTGCCTTTGACCATGCCATACCCACCAGGTATGAGTCAATAAATGGCGGCAAGGTGGCCACATTGTCCGAGGTAGCTGTGGATATTGTGAAAGTAGCAGCAGTGGCAGTGGCTTCCCAAGTAAAATTCCTATTAAGTGGCGGAGTAGATGTTTCCAAGTTGAAGCTGAAATTCTCCAGAGATGTTAAGGATTGCACTAAATCCTCTATTAAGGAGTTTGTGGTTGATGCATTTTGCCAATTGAAGAAGGGACCAGAAGAGGAAGATATCGGCGACAGTGGTGTGGTGGCATAGAGAAAGGCTGTTGTAGTCGTTGCTGTTGTATTTTTACTCATATGCACTAGTTTGTATATTGTTGTTGTAGTAGTAAATGACGTTGCTGTTGCTGTTGCTCTGTCGCCACTTTCGTTGTAATTGTGTCTTAATACTGCTTTTGTTGTTCGTATGGAGTCTGTTACTGCTGATGCTGTTGTTGTTGTAGCTTTTATCGTTTCATACAACAATGACAGCAATTGTGGTTTCTGTTGTTGTACTGTCATATCTTGTTCACATTTGTTTGCATGTGTGTTTTAGTTCACATTTCACACGTGTGTTAAAACACTGTTATTGTTGTTTGTGTTTTAAAAACCATTTTTGGGTTTTAGTTTTTTTATTTGTTGTTGTTGTGCAATGTTCCTCCTTTTTAATTTTCCTGTTTTAATTTGCTGGACAATTTTGCCACAACATCCGCTATGTTGTTTTCACTATTTCCACCGCTGAACCTGCAAGCAGAGATACGTGCAAATAAAACATTTTGGTCTTGCGGATAAATGAGAATTTTTCGTTAAAGTTTAAAATTCTGTATTTATTGAAAATATTGCTTTTACTCGTAAATAAAAAGTTTCAATTTGCAAATATTTTTGCGCCACAAAACCCATTTTATGTTTTCCAACCGAATGATCCTGGGAAACATATAGTAGGTGTTAATCAAAAACACAATCTTGCTTTATCAATTATCTTCTAAAAAATCAAGCATTATTGGTTGACTTAAGAAATATAGTAGCGTTGCATGAATTACCTCGCTTGACTATTTTTAACCATCTTTGGGAACTGATTAAAATTTAGTTTCTTTGAAACGTTTTTACATGAGTATAATAATGTTTAGCAAAATTTGGACCGATTTCAACTCTCTTCTATTAAAAAAAAACCATTTCTGCATAGAGCTTCCAGCACTTGTAACGTATATCGACAAACATATGCTAATTGCCAAATTATTTCTTACCCACATACGTTATTTTTCGGAAAACATTTCAAAATTGATTTTTGAAAAATGTGCAGTTTGCAATATCTTTTCATTATTTGCACCTGTGTTTTACAAATATTTCTCTGTTGGTTCATCTGCACATAATTTTTTACACCTACTTCCTTAATTCTAATGGGCTAGTTGCACTAAAATTACATATAACTGAAATTTTTTGGAATTCCAACCATGTGTCTGCTACAAAAAACCTTCGGAAATTTTCATAGAAAGTTTGCCGTTTCTAAGAGAACATTTTCCAGTTTGACACAGACACGCAATCAGTTCTGCGATTAACTGATGTGGATCGATTTTGAAAATTCTGGCCATTTGCTTGTCCGAAAAACCGATCACCTTCATTGGGAAGCCAATGCTTGTAAAACTAATGAAGGCTTGGTGCGACTATTGACACGGTGGCAGCATTGAGCGATTTTCTTAAAAATCGACTCACAATTAGAGGGGTTAAAACTAAATGCTACGCTAACCATCCATAGCTGATTAAAGTACGGAAACGCGAAATTAAAGTAGCCATTCCTAAAATTCAAACCCAAAGATTCGAAAATTTATTTGGAAAAAAGGTTGATCGAATGTTGCATTCTAGGTCGTGAAAGTCTTTTGAATAAGAATTTTGGAACGAATTTCCGTCATCCCTTGTCAAGTTTGGTTTGGAGACAAACCGGTTTCGGCTATGTGCCATCTTCAGAGTAATTTTTCGTTCTGAGAAGTTTGCATCAATTCGTTAGTGTTTTATTGTGTGTCAGGTATCTATTTGTCATGTGAGCTCTGTAAAGTGAGAGCAGGTAGCAGGTAACGCTTGTATGTCGGGTGTTTTGTATGGATTGGAAGATGTAAGTGATGACTGCTTTTTATGGCTTTGTATTGCATCAGCATTTGTGTTTTCGGGTGGCAGGTAGATGTTATAGGTAATTCTTTTTTTTTCCACGTGGCTGCCTGTAATTGGGACCTGCTGTTTTTGTATAGATTAGAGGATTGTGATTACTATTTTATTGCGTCATAATTTGTGGTGCGGGCTTTGTTTTTAATTCTTTATAGTGTTTTTTGTTGGGGTTGAAAGAAGTCAGTGATTATTGGATTATGAATTTGTTTATTATTTTTGTAATGTGTTGTTATTGTTTTTGGAGTGTCTTGTCTCTTGAATAATATTGTATTTCATTCTTTTTATCGAAAATGGAAAATATTGTATCAGAAAAGTGTTTCTGCGGGGAATATTGCTCTCAATCATAGGAAGAAAGATGCTGCAGAAAGTCACGATAGTATTTTTGTGCAAGTTTTTGGCGGTATGCTGTCCCTCTCTCTCTCTATCTCTCTCTCTCTCTGAACGCATTTGAAGAGGTATCCTTCGAACTTCACTGGAGGCGGTTTTGATGTTGATGACTAAGGACGTTCGGCGAGGACATAATAGATTGGAGGCGAAGAATTAGAGGTGAAGATCCATATCAAACACAAAAAAACTTGCATCGTTATTGGGAGTAACACAGCAGGCTATTTCCTTTCGTTTGAAATTATTGGTATTATTTCTAAAGCAAGTATTTTAGGTGCAACATGATGGGACATCATGAATTTGGTAGTACTTTTATTGCTGTAACGGTAAAAAATCATTTAAAAATAGCGCAGGGAATATACGATCCCTCGCCCGCGTTATAGCCTAAGCCGTACCTCGTTTACACGCAAAAAAACATAGTTAAGGTAACTTAGACTATAAACATATTATGATTGAATTAAATGCTTGCAAATAAATTTTACATACTATAATCTATTGTGAAAATTTTATGATTCGATTTATTATTATTTTTGTATAGTTAAAATACTTTGCTTGTGGTTAGAATTTTAGTAAAAATATTATTGTTTAACTCTACCATGCTGCAATACATGTTTGCGACAGTAATAAATTGTTGTAAAGAATATAATATGGTTGTCGTCAAATTGTCACAACCGTGTTTTTTTTTTGCTTGTGGCTACTATTTATTTTGATAGCTGCAGAGCTAAAATACGCTTCACTTTAGTAGAAGTTATAAAAAATTGGCTTCATTTATTTCTTCCCTCAAATGCTGACCCGTTATTTTGGGCACATAAGCCATCTATTGTCAGAGAGATGAGAAAATTCACAGTTGCCGATGGTCAATACTTTGAATGATATGGTCATTAAAAATTGTATTGTAACAAAGGTAACACAAAAAAAAAACAGCAAAACCTTTTTTGTACAGTGGATATAAGTTGTTTGATTGCAATCATATAATTCAATCATAATATTTTTCCACTTAGTTTACAGGGACTATTGCAATATTATCTATGGCGTATTATTTTTAATGACTCTACTCCAAAACAGTTAGTATTATTTTTAATGTTTATGAAAAATGTCTGCCTTAAACTTACGTTTATGCTTATAAGCTATAGAAGTGTGAGATTAAATATTTACGATATAACTTTTGTGATACAATTACTGCATTAATATTAATAATTAAAAACTTTCGCAACACTCTTTTTCGAAACATCTATCATTGTCAACAGAAACCCAACCATTTTTACCAGCCGGTTGAAGAAAACGTAACTATGTGACCATTTTACATTATTACTCTCATATCTGCATGCAGATATATACTATGGTATTAATATGGTCCCGACAACTAAATATAAAGTTGCACCAATCATATTATAATTATTTTAAAATATTTTAAACTTTTTACCTACCCCAAAGAAGTTTTATTTTTTTTAAATTAATTATCACTCATAAAAACATGGTTGGATTGAACAATAACATTCTTACTTAAATCCTAAACATAATCAAAGTTTCTTAATATGAAAAGTGGCATCCTTATGGTTAGAAATTATTAGCAAATATAGTATAAAGTTTTTCGCGTTCAATCAAAGTATTACTAAGAAGTGTGCAAATAATATTTGTTTTATACAAAATTATATAATTTACCACGGTTGGCATCGGTTATTTAATGAGAAGCAATAGACCGATTGCTTTGTGTATCCTAAGAGTGTAAAGTTTTTGTTTAAAAAATCTAAATTAGAGTGACAAGTAACGAACTATCGGAAAACATAGCAAATACAAAGTAAAGTATGAGCATAATATGGTCGTTTTGAGTTATTTTATGACCATTTGCAAAAATAATATGATACATATTAATTACATATTCATCACAAATGTAGTCCCATTTTGATCATATAAACGCAACTGTGAAAAATAATATGATAATATGATTTGACTACAACCGCAGAATTCAAGCATAGTATGTTGCTCCTAGGTTATGGTTGCATCTACCATATTGTTTCTATGTGTGTATTTATTTTAAACGATTGCTGCATTTTCGATAAATGTTCTCCATTCATTTTAGGTACCTTCATACCGTTGTGTAAATCGTATGTGTTCTTGGAGGAATGTCATAGGCTTTTTGGGGATTATAAAAAACAGACCATTAAGCCATCTTACTCACTCGAGATAACATATAATTGACTCAGCGCTCTACTCCTTTCAGTATTTAAAATCTCTTGCATTACCCCTGTCAAAACTGTTGGTTCTTTGCACGCCAATTATAAGAGTCCCTCTTTTTTGTTCGCATTTTTTATTTTATTTTTTTTATTAATTTATAAGAATCTATTTATTAATTTTTGATATTTTTATTTTTGACCTCAATTTTCTATTACTATTTTCACTTGTGTTTGTTCCACTAAAATTTGCTTTCCTATTTTCAATTTTTATATTTCAAGGGAAATTCGTTGGTATTTTTAAAGTATTCTTTAATAATTCCTTGTTGCTAATTTATTTGTGCTGTTGTTATTATTGTATTATTTTTAGGTATTATTTTCACTTTAAAATAAAACTTCTTCAACACGTTGACTTGTGATTGTATTAACAAATTATAGAGCTATTAAATCCGAAAAAAGAAAATAATAAAATTAATATTAATTTCGCTTTCCAAATGGTGCGAAATTTTATACTTTTGTTTTTCATTATAATAAAAATTTGTTAACAAAAATCTTAGAACATGACCAATAACAATAACGGAGAAATTAAGTTTCAAAAATAGTTCATTGAAATGGAAACTAAAATGGGAAACTATTCAAGGGGATGTGCACTGAAGGTGTAGGAGATATACCTTCAGTAGTCAAGTTTAGCTAATTTGCCATTACTCTCCTGGTAGCTTCAATAAAATGTACTTAAAACCAGCCTAGGCTTTGAAAGTAATATGGCAAACCTGTTCACAAGGCTTGTATACAAATTTAAAAATTTTTTTTCGCTGAATGGGTTTAGTTTTAAGACTTACCCCGTTCTGAATCGGCTCCTGGTATGTAACTAAGTCAGAAGTTCGAAATGTCGCAAAGTACAACATATGTAAATATATGATAAATATCTGACATAAATATAAGACAATAGTGTAGACTTAAAATTGTAAATAACGTATTTAATGCTTTTCCCTTGCTAGCGGTCACCACTAGCCATCGACTTGATACGAACAACGAACAAACCATTTGTCGCAAATGATTTCGGCTTGTAGAGACCGCTCCTATTCATATTTCGTTCATATGCAACCATCGTTGTCGAGCAATCGTGTTCACCATTGAATGTCATTTTACGTCTGACAGTTTTGCTCTCATAAAAAATAAAGGTAATCCAAACGCACAACCGAACAAATGTACGATGCGAGCGCTTTACTAGACTATATAAAAAGATGCCATTCCACACGGGTGAATCAATTGGCAATATTGTCGCTTGGAGCATAAGCTATTTATCTATACTTCTGTAAACAGAGCGTTCTCAAGTCAACGGTGAGTGTTATAGATCAATTATAACCAATTTCTTTCCTCACGCATTAAGGACATGTGTTCGAGCAGGACGGTGATACGTCGCACACTGGAAATGCCATAATGGATATTTTACAGTAATGATTTGAAGGTGTGGCTAACTCTTGTGGAGATGATGTGAAGTCAATTTGTCGCAATCGGTAGGTGCCCTCAAACTAATCTGGATCTCTGCGGCAGAGTCATAGAAAACTGGACCTCCTGGATCAGTCCCACCGTAAAAAGAAATGACGCGGTTTAATGGTAGCGTAAATATGTGTTTAGCAAATCTAATATACCGTCTCTCAGTGGCAGCACATTGCTATCGAACTAGTTCATCTTCTTTACACGCATTTATCTCCTTAAATAAAATTTCTTTCATGTTGTAATAGTGGAAAGTCACATGGAACATTGCTCAAGCGAGTCTCATTCTTTTTATAAATCATTATTAAAATTATAATGAACCAAAATTTACAACCTATAAATTTTACTTTGTGCAGAAATATTTGCAATCGCAAACGACTAATTGCAAAAAATACACCAAAAATACTTATCTGAATGTTTGTGAATAGAAACAAGCAACCACATATTTGCACATTAATTTTTTGTAAACTTTGTTTGCAACAGTGGAGCACATGTTTTCTCTTGAATACAAATTATTTCGTTTTTCAATTTTTTACTCGATTTCTAGCAGCTATTGAACGTTTGTAATACACAAGGAATTTTTATAGTAAAGATTGTATTGAATAGCAAGTAATTAGAATAATTTTATTTGTAAATAATGGGTGCATTAGACTGGCTCTTATTTGTTTGGACATATGCATTATTTTTAATGTTAAGCAATATTTTTAAGTAACCTGATAATAGGGAAGAAATGTTTCGAATAAAATATTTTATTAAAAAGTATTTACATTACAATCGGGCCGAAAAAGTAATATACATGAAAATCGTACTTTAAGGGCCTGCCTAATGCTTAGATGTATACAGGCATTAAAATAACTTGTAATGTAATTAAGCATGTATTAAATAGAAACGATTTTAACTCAGTCATTAAAATATTGGAAACAAATTTATAAAATATTAAGACTTAATCATGTGCAATTAATCGGCCCTATAGTGTAAATGGTAAAAAATATATTTTTTTTAAAGAGCTTTCATCAAGTTAAACTTGCTGCGTTAAATGACTTGATTTGGCTGCAAGTTAATAACAAAAATGTTTTGAAAGTCCAAATTACTTTAGAATTTAAGCTTAATTGGAAAAACATATTTTAAAGTCCAAGTAATACTAAATTTCTATCTTATAATTATTCGACATAGTACGTTCGAAATTTCTACATCATTTTCGAAAAAGTCAAAATTTTATAAAATTTAAACTTTTTAACGGAAAACCGAACATAATTTGAAATATTTGTCATGTAGCAGGAAATGAAGTACAGTAAAACATAACGTGCGGATCGGTTTCCGTAATTTCGATATTAATTTCGAATATACCAAAAATTGAAAAACATTCAATATATCCTACGCACCTTCGAATTTAAGTAGAAACCAAACTAAAAGTTAAAATTTCCTTTTTAATCAAAAGGCGTGAAATTATTACATCTTAATTATGTTCGAAAATTCTAACTTAATTTCAAATATTAAGTTAAAAAAGTTTTACGACAATACACCAAAAAAATATTAATCTGTCATCAACTTTCGAAATTTCTAACTCATTTTCAATTTTATAAATAAATACAAAAATATATCTTAAAGTCCAACTGATATGAAAAATTACCGTCTATATGTGAAAATACAAAAATTATAAACCTTCGTGATGCGTTTGAAACTTCCAACTCATTTTCGAATTTAAGTAAAGTATTATTCTTAACGACAAAAATTTTTAAAATATAATTTTTTTAAGCAAAAGGTACCCTTTGAAAATTCAAACTTAATTTCAATCTATGTATGTGAACTTACCATTTTTAAGCAAATACGACAGATATATTACTTAGTGATCTATGTTCGAAATTTCGAACTTGAATTCTAAAGATTTTAAAGCCCAGATGATGTACAACCTTTATATAAAATTACAAAAATTTTAATCGTCTTTCGAAATTTTTAACTTAACTTCGAATTAAGGTTAAAATTTCATAGGGTAGTTGTTGTAAGCAGAAGGTAAAAGATTTAAAAATTCAAACTTGATTCCTAATATCCGGAATGTAGCGAAATATTCGAATATACTAATAATTGATAAAATCTATTTTAAAACTTAACGGCATAAAAATACTATGTTTGTGCGAAAATACAAAATATCGATATGGAATTTTCGAAATTTCAAATATTAATGGAATATTAAATTTAAGTTCAAAATTATATAGTCCTGATTTTTTAAGCAAAAGGTGACAAAATTTAAAATTTTAATTTTGTTCGAAAATTCTAATTTAATTTCGAAATTTTTTGGGGTTGTGTGAGGGCAAACTGCTGGGGAAATATTTTATATGAAAAGTTAGAATCATACAATATTGATATCATATATCCTTGTGATAATACTCACATACCTTCAAGCGCCTATAGACAAGGTTCTACACTGGATGTATTCCTGACTAATGATCCGCTTATAATGTCCCCAGCGGAAGTCATAAACGACCTGAGTTCGGACCATTTACCCGTTAAAATTTCATTAAAGAGTAATTACAACAACACTAATTTTTTTAGATATGATTTTCTCAATGCTAATTGGAACAAATTCTCTTGGTTCTTAAACTTAAATCTACCTGATATCAACAATATTTTGAATCATGAACACATAGATCAGAATATTAGAAATTTCGAAAATATTTTAAATGATTCAATCGCTTGTAGTGTGCCTAAGATATATCCCTCATTAAGAGGGAAACCTTTGCCCTACCACATTAAAAATATGATACAACGAAGAAATGGTTACCGCCGGGCTTGGCAAAGATACAGGGACCTAATGACTTCTATAAGATGAAGATATTTAATTTGAGAATTCGTGAGGAAATTGATTCCTTTAGAAATAAATCTTGGGATAATTTATTATCAACGTTAGATAAAGGCGCTCCGCCCTTCTTCTTAAGGAAGAAGGCTAACAACATCCCTATTTTAAAACAAAACGGTGTTCGGTACACCACTAATCAAGAAAAGTGAGAAATTTTAGCGCATACATTTGGTACTAATTATACTGTTTCATCCCATTTAGGGGACCCAATTACAACTTCTTTAGTGAATGATACTCTGGAATCTTACAGATCGTTAAGAGCTAATCCATTGGATGTATGTTTAATAAATACTTCACAGATTTCACATATTTTAAAAACTTTAAAAAATAAAAAATCACCTGGCATCGACGGTATTAATAATAGATGTCTTAAAGCACTTCCTAACAAAGGCGTTAAATTCTTAACATTAATAATTAATTCATGTCTAAAACTCTGCTATTTTCCCCAAAAATTTAAGGAGGCTAAAGTTATCCCAATTAAAAAACCTGGTAAGCAATCTGACTGTCCATCGTCATACCGTCCTATCAGTAATGTCGAGTGTCAGCAAAATTCTTGAAAAAGTTATTAAAATTAAATTAACTGATTTTATGGAAACCAATAATATTATCCCACCTCAACAATTTGGGTTCCGCAGAGAGCACAACACAGCTCATCCCTTGATAAGAATTAGAAATCTGGTAAAAACGAATTTCAATAACCAAAAATCAACTGGATGTCAAAGTTGCATTTGATTCAGTATGGCACGAAGGTCTCGTTTTCAAGATGATAAATTTAAATTTCCCAATAGCATTGACAAAAATTATTCACAGTTTCCTCACCTCTCGTTCTTTCAAGGTTCACATCGGATCACACCATTCCCAAAGTCATTCCATAACTGCTGGTTGTCCTCAAGGATCATGTTTATCCCCTGTCCTTTATAATTTATATACATCTGATTTTCCTCATTTGGACTACTGCACTTTGTCAGTATTCGCTGACGACACAGCAATCCTATGCTCTGAAATTTTGGCTGCTGATATAATAGCAAATTTACAAAGAGCATTATCTGATATTTTATCTTATTTCAATAAATGGAAAATTACACTAAACTATGAAAAAACACAAGCGATATATTTTACAAGGAAACGAAAAACATGCTATATACCACATACCAATATTATTATAAATAATAATTCTATACAGTGGGAAAAAAAGTAAAATATCTTGGTATTATGCTCGATCCGAAAATGAAGTTTAAAGACCATATACCTTATATAATCAATAAAGTTAACATGTTAACCCGTATCCCATACCCTTTTATAAATCGAAAATCTAGCCTTAACATTAATAATAAAAAACTTATTCTTAAGTCCATTTTTCACGCTGTAATATTCTATGCAGTCCCCGTTTGGTCAACTAGTGCATCTTGCATCTTATTAAAAAACTGCAAATAGCTCAAAATAAGCTTTTAAAGCTTATATATAACCTTCCTTGGTTTTTCTCAACATCACGCCTTCATGATATTGCGGGCTTGGAATTAGTTCCAGATAAGATCAATAGACTTACTCAAAATTTTACTACTCGATGTCTGAACTCTGAATTCGTCCATATTAATGAGCTAGTATCATCTTCGATTTTTATCTAGTCTGTAGTTAAGTAGTTTAAGTAGGTTAAGTAGTTTAAGTAGGTTAAGTAGTTTAAGAATAAATTCAAATAGGTTTTTGCCAAATTTCCCCTCCAATTAAATGTTGTATATATCTATATAGAAATTTTGTAAATATATATCTAGTATTAAGCTGAAAAAGAAAAATCTTGAACACTTAAATATATAATTTAAATTGTAATGGAAATGTAAATATTATGGATAAATAAAATAAATTGAAATTGAAATTGAAATTTCGAAATTTTTAAATATGCAGAATTGAATTTAAAGGAACTGGTAATGTGAAAAATTACTGTTTTATGCGGATACACAAAAATTTGTTTTCGTACACCCTACAAATTTTGATTTTTCCGAATTACAACTTTCGCCAAGTTATTTTATTTCTATCTATAACCTGCAATATAAAAAATCATACTACATTTAACAATATGGGAAAGTTTTCACGATTTGATAACAAGAATTTAAAATTTTTTTTAAAACCGTTTCTGACTTTAATTGCATTTTTATTAGTTTTCATATTTGATTGTTACATTTAAATGTTTACTTTTCACAAACAAGTCTCCAAATTCATTGGAAACATTATTGTCTAATTGTAAATTGTGATATTTTGTTGACATAAATAATGCATGGTGTGAAATGGAATAACTTAATTGAGCAATATACCAACTTGAAGTTGGGTCGGTAGGAATCAAAACTTCAAAAATAAATACATATATTACGCATTGGCATAAGAACTCGACAACCGAAGTGATGGCAACACCGATGAGATCAAATTCTTTTATTTGCCTCTAATATTTTTTCGGTTGTTTTTTAGAAATCATTGAATTTTAAAAATTAAAATCACAACAATGCGCATATGTCAAACACATTCATAAAAACGCAAGAAAAAATTTAATTAAATAAATTAATCCAACAATATAAATTAACATTAACGACGAACTAATTGTAGAAACAGATATAACTGGTGCCGACGATATGCTGCCGTTATTATATTTATATTTTCTCAGCGCCGGCAAGACTACACTGAAGAGTTTTTTACACCTTAACCGGCAGTTAGCGCCCAATAATTAACTATGTTGATACTTTAGTAAACCTAATATCGGCATTTGAAATCTTAGAAACCGGTTAACCGGCTCTTAATAAAGTTCAACATTTGTTTATTTGTCTTTTTTGCTGCTTTAAGTGAACAAATAGACCAACGTTATCTTCATTTTGGTTCTTCAACGTTATACGAACTTCGTAGCTCAGAAATCATTCCACCCACCAAATTAAATAGTTGTCAATGATTATTTAATGTATTTATTTATTTTGAATTGAATAAAAATTTGCTTGAAAATTAACTACAAAAAATGAAAATAGTTGTCAAGTTTGGTTAGGAGGCAAATAAATAGACTAACATAATAAAAAAAAAAAACATTGCGTGATGAGAACTTGCACTATTAGTTTTGATTAAGTAAAAACAATTAAAATAAAAACACCCCAAGAACCGGATTATTTGACAATCGAAAAAACGCCACTTTAAAAAATTCGACCAATCTAAGCCCAAAAAATCTGTCAAATATCTTCGCTGATCACACTAGTTTAAAGCAGAGAGCTAGAAAAGCTTAATTTTTTCCCAGTAATTGCGTGTTGTGTTTATTATGTCGGAGTTTAATGTCGACATCAGTCTTGCAACTGGTTCAACGGTAATCCTAAGACCAGGTGAATACAACGAATTCACCACCCTACTAAACGTAGGTTGTTGGCATTTTATCTCTTGCTATGAGGTTTAGAGCTGCCCTTTCTTCTGTTTCCCACATAACCCCCGGTAGCACAACAACAAAGTGGTGGTGTTACTCCCGAGGGATGTTATCTTCTCTTTTAAATATTTATTTTAGCTTCAGCACCTCTGGTTTGAAGTTATCGCCATATAATTTTTTTACCGACTGGTTATTGTTCTACGGTAACTCCGAGTGAGTGATAAGAGAGTAATAGAAAGAAGAACAAACTTTTCTATATTCTACATTATTTTTGTTATTTCAACAAAAATAAATTACAAACCATAAAAACAGAAAGAGCTAAACCTATAAAAGCTCTTCCAATGTAAACCTTCATTTCCTTCAGCGCACATAATGCATGTGTCTAACATGCGTTGACAAAACTCTCACAAAGTGTCGAACATCCGTTGATTAATTCCTACTGGGCCATCTTAACATTTCTGTCAAAACAGTAAATCAAAAGTATATTTACACTTGACATTAAATTCTCCAACGAACGCAATGTCGTACACAACAAGAAGACAAATAAAAAATAAAAGAAAACGTTTTTGCAGTGGCATTGAATTTCTTTGCATTGCTTTTGTTGTAAAACCAATCAAATCAATATAAACAAACAATGTCAACAAATAAAAAATGTTTTCACAGACATTAGAACATTTAAAGCTAAATATATCGAGTTTGAGAAGAGAGAAAAAACTCTTGGCATCACGTTTTCGATTTAACTTATAACGATCCCCACGTGGTAACATAAAAACTTTGTATAAAACGTCTTGGTAAAAATCACATAACCATGAAAGATCCCAGGCAAAAACGAAGTATTGCGGATATTGAAAATGTAACCAGATAAAATCATTTAGCATTTGCGTTTCGCCATATAATTTTTTTACCGACTGGTTATTGTTCTACGGTAACTCCGAGTGAGTGATAAGAGAGTAATAGAAAGAAGAACAAACTTTTCTATATTCTACATTATTTTTGTTATTTCAACAAAAATAAATTACAAACCATAAAAACAGAAAGAGCTAAACCTATAAAAGCTCTTCCAATGTAAACCTTCATTTCCTTCAGCGCACATAATGCATGTGTCTAACATGCGTTGACAAAACTCTCACAAAGTGTCGAACATCCGTTGATTAATTCCTACTGGGCCATCTTAACATTTCTGTCAAAACAGTAAATCAAAAGTATATTTACACTTGACATTAAATTCTCCAACGAACGCAATGTCGTACACAACAAGAAGACAAATAAAAAATAAAAGAAAACGTTTTTGCAGTGGCATTGAATTTCTTTGCATTGCTTTTGTTGTAAAACCAATCAAATCAATATAAACAAACAATGTCAACAAATAAAAAATGTTTTCACAGACATTAGAACATTTAAAGCTAAATATATCGAGTTTGAGAAGAGAGAAAAAACTCTTGGCATCACGTTTTCGATTTAACTTATAACGATCCCCACGTGGTAACATAAAAACTTTGTATAAAACGTCTTGGTAAAAATCACATAACCATGAAAGATCCCAGGCAAAAACGAAGTATTGCGGATATTGAAAATGTAACCAGATAAAATCATTTAGCATTTGCGTTTCGCCATATAATTTTTTTACCGACTGGTTATTGTTCTACGGTAACTCCGAGTGAGTGATAAGAGAGTAATAGAAAGAAGAACAAACTTTTCTATATTCTACATTATTTTTGTTATTTCAACAAAAATAAATTACAAACCATAAAAACAGAAAGAGCTAAACCTATAAAAGCTCTTCCAATGTAAACCTTCATTTCCTTCAGCGCACATAATGCATGTGTCTAACATGCGTTGACAAAACTCTCACAAAGTGTCGAACATCCGTTGATTAATTCCTACTGGGCCATCTTAACATTTCTGTCAAAACAGTAAATCAAAAGTATATTTACACTTGACATTAAATTCTCCAACGAACGCAATGTCGTACACAACAAGAAGACAAATAAAAAATAAAAGAAAACGTTTTTGCAGTGGCATTGAATTTCTTTGCATTGCTTTTGTTGTAAAACCAATCAAATCAATATAAACAAACAATGTCAACAAATAAAAAATGTTTTCACAGACATTAGAACATTTAAAGCTAAATATATCGAGTTTGAGAAGAGAGAAAAAACTCTTGGCATCACGTTTTCGATTTAACTTATAACGATCCCCACGTGGTAACATAAAAACTTTGTATAAAACGTCTTGGTAAAAATCACATAACCATGAAAGATCCCAGGCAAAAACGAAGTATTGCGGATATTGAAAATGTAACCAGATAAAATCATTTAGCATTTGCGTTGCTTTTATTGCAGCAAATCTAATCCATATATCTAGAGAGATTTTAAAGCGTTTGAAAAAATAAATATGTAGGTCAACATGGACGTACGCAGTTACTGATATACTACAGACAGAACTTAAACGACCAACCATTCGTTTCTGTCGAGAAACTATTTGGGGAATTTCAAAACAAAATATTGAAAAAATAACGCTTTATGACAAAACAAAGCCTAAAGGGTGTTAAAAGAAACTTGATGTTAAATTTTGTTGCTGTTGATGTTTTATCTCTCTAACAGTTAAAAACTTGTCAACGATATTGCTGCTGATTATGACGAATTGTAATGATGATTATGAAGGTGAGTGAGCGAAAGATGAAAATTTGCATTACAGCCATTACAACATTATCTATTTGCTTTTGTTAATACTGAAACTTGTTGTTTTGGAAGAAAAAAACTGTTAAAAAAGTTAAAACAATAGATTATTTGCTGAGTATAATGCCGGAACAAAAACTTTGGCATTGGGGTTTCTTATAAAGGCGCTACTCGCAAGTGCTGGCCAAAGTTGAAATCATATAAAACATTATGTGTGTGAGTTACTCGTATTAACAAAATTCTTTCTTTTTCTTTTCTAATGCAAAATCTTCATTATGGTATTAGCTGTGTAGCAGGTAGTAAGGTAGTGCTGGAACATTTCGGGCCAAAAGAAATTGGTTATAATTAATTTGGTTATGGTATCGGCAAATATATTTTGGCAACGTCAAAAGTAATTTTATTTATCGAACTTTGAAATTTTTTATTTCAATTAAAAGGAAAATTTATTTCCGTATTTGTCATAATTATATTGACCAATTTTTTCCATCAATTTAATTGTCCTACTTTTGCTTTAACTGTCAACCATACAATAACAAGGATAACCAACTGACAGTGTAAAAAGCTATGGAAACTATGGACAGACTCCAGTTAATGAAAGTACCATGCGTTGCTGCTTGAAGGGAGCAGGGTTAAAAGCATATTTGGTGTGAAAAATTCCATATGCTACAACTAACATTAAGGAAAACATCTTCAATTCGCGTGATATTATATAAGCAATCACTGCCTGTAATCGAGTATATTCTTTCGAGCGCGTGCATTTAAAAGGGTTAAAATCAGTCTCTCGGTGCAAACGGCATTCCTGCAGTGGTCTTGAAAAAGTATTATTCAACGTTATGATGTCCATTACCAAACTTTTTTAACAGATACCATGCCCGTAAATTTCCGATGTGTTGGAAGGTGGCTAATGTAACGCCAATCCCCAAAAAGGGAGAAGCCAACAACTCTGAAAATATCCACCCACTTGTAATATGTTCTGCAGTATCTAAAGTTAACTTCCATCTTAAGAGATATTAAGAATCTAACAATCTAGGAAAGTTGGTGTCGTTTCATATACCATTCCGGCGAAAGTGGTGGCACTAGAAATAACTAAGGCTTTTGAGAGTTTGGCATGGTGAACTATTGTCAAAACATAGTGCTTTTCGCGTCAGTAAGGACTTCTTTCGATTCTCAGTGATCTTAATAATATAGTTGTTATAGATGGGGTTTCAACCAACGACTTTAAAATAAATTCTGGGGCACCGCAAGACTTTTTCCTACACTGTTTCTAATTTTTGTAAATGAACTATGTCGCACTTCCAATGCTATCTAGACGATAGCAACATTTGCGATTCGTTTTTATTGAGTATTAGACCAAACCGTTGAAACTGGGAGACTTCAGACACAATATAAATGTTATGTTCAACCGACATCTTGCTACAGTCGAAACAGGATCGATTTTAATGCACATAAGACTCAATATTGTTTGCTTACTCACAGATGCCTGACAGATTATGTTGTTTCATCTGTAGTTATGTTAGGTATTAAGGAAGAATCAGAAACTTTTGATGTTCTTGTCATGAAAATGTGTGATGTTCGTTGAACTAAACACATTTTTCAGGTGTTTTAAAACGGTGTAGGAGTTACTTTAGTCCATATAATCTTATTGTTGTTTACACCACATGTATCCGTACGAAAATGGAATAAAAATTCCATGTTTGGGCCGGGTCTTCGAAACCTATATTGAAGCTTCTCGATCTTGTACGCGGAGAGGATGATATTAGGATATACTATTCTATTGACTCAATGACTCAACCTTCTTTCCTAGTTCCAGCACAATGCATTGCATGACTAGGGCTCGTCTCCTTAGTGCTGACCTAACAAAAAACAATAAAGCTTTTTGTTTTTGGCGAAGATTATTATGTACAGATGAAAGTTCTTTCGAGTTCCATTGCTCATCGCATAAAATATATGTTCGTTTACCTCAAACCATTAACCATATATTTTCTCTAATAACGTGAAACAGTGGGGCTGGCTGCAGGCATTGTAATATTCTAGAGATGGGTGTGGTAATTAAGTAGCAGTTAACGAACCGATAAACCAACAAAACCATCTCCATGTATAATGACGCATTCGTCGGTTGAAAGAGAAGGATTGGGCTTATTATTACTTTCCAACAAGACACTGGCCTTGTCATAAAAGGCGGTTGGCAAGGACACTGACCACCAACCAAAAAAGCGACTCACCATTTCAGCTCTTTTTGTAAAGACGAAAATAGATAAAACTATTTAACGTAAGAGTTAGCTAGGCGCATTGAACGCAGTGAAAGAAGCAATGCTTATAATAATTTAATTAAAAAATTAGTTATTTACTTATATAAAAAATGTTATTATGTCTGTGTATCTCAAAAGCATTTGTAAAAATCTAAGGTAAACTCAGATGTTAATAAATGATTTCATACTTTTTATAGACACAGAGACTACAGCAGGCTACCGACGACAACCTGTCGAAAATACGCACTCTTATATCAAGATGGTTAGTGTAAATCTACAACAACTACATGGCACCGTTGCCGCTGTCGCCAACTAAGGCCAATTTGTAGTTTCGTAAACGATAGTGAACAGATCAAGTGCTGTCAACACAATAAGAAAAGTGAAATAAATTACAGCTTAAAAGTATTTAATTTTATTTAACAGTAAAGAAAAACACAAAATTAAAATAATATAAATGCATTAGCAACCAAGAGGTTTTATACAAATGAATTGATTTAGTTTAAAACTTTTACGTGACATTCATACATAAGTATATTCTGAATAAATAATGTCATTAATGTGAAGCTAATCGTTTTTTCTTCCTAATTGTAAAGCAAGCAACCGCTTTTATTTTTGCAAACTATGCGTATACGTATAGCATCAATAGCTACCAGGCAATTTGGCATTTCAGCCTTGACATAATATGGATTTAAGCTCACTCACGTTTGCAAATGACAAATGCACAATATGCAGCTTGTAAGTCCATGCAAAATGGTTAATATATCTTTGCCCCAAGTATGGATATTCTGTTAGAAATTTTTCCTTTGACAGTGTCAACAATAAATTTAACTTATATACGTTCATCCGAGTTGTCTTAAAAAAGCGTTCTTCATCCTAGAAAGGTTAGATTTCTATATAAACAAGAAAAAAATCATAACTAAAAAAGAGTACATAAAATGACGTGGAGGTAGTGCGTTATTTTTTGAATGAAAAAGTACTGAAGTTAGTACAATAGTACTGCATTTACCATCACTGATGGTTGTTTAGAGAAACTCAAGGCCCCGCTTTAAACATTATTGAGCACATATGAGGTTATATTAAAGGAAAAAGAAGTAACCCGTGATAGGAATGAAAGAGGTTTGAAAATACAAAACCTTTGGAATGAAGTTCCTTTTGAGGTGTTTTGTAAGTTGTTAGAAGAGAATAAATTGGCTCCATAGAGTACTTTGTAGTTAATGCTGGATACATATTTAGCTGATACTTTTGAACCTACTATAGATTTTTATTTATATTTAATTAAGATTCTTGATTCTTATTTCGTCAAAATACCCGATTCCCAAATCAACTTTTACTTAAGTCCTATACAGGACTCCAGTTGGTAGGCACAAAGGCAAAGGCTTGCCTTAACTGAGAACACTGTCAGAAGTTCTGAGTTCTACCTCCTCGTAGTGGCTGCCGGTAACAGTCGAGCGAAGAGAATTTAACACTCTCGTGTAAAAATCCCTAATTCACGGTGGAACAGCATACGCTAAGAATGCGAGGCCATGAGAGTTATTGGTTTCTGGATATCAGTCATATGGAACTCTGTGTAGGTGGACATGTTTTTCTCCATTTCTCGTGGGAGTTGTATGAATTCTCTGAAGGAACTTCGCCAAGAGAGGAATGCGGTAGAGATGGACATTAATTTCTCGCGGGGATGGGCGGGTCGATTAACCCCTGTAGGAACTCCTGTGTTCTAAAGTAAGGGACAAGATACTCCTGAGGAGGAGATTGAGACGGTAGCGCACATTGTGTGTGAATGCACAGCACTGGCTACTCTAAGGCTTAAGACCACGAGCAGATACTTTTTTAATGTTAATGCTATGGTGGTCCTATCCTTAGACAAATGTTAGCAATTACAAGATACTCTGTAATGAGGAAGATGGCCGATAGTTACCATTCGACAGTCCAAGATCACAATAAAGGTCAGTGTTAGGATAATGCTCGATGAAAGTAAGGTAGTCGTTAATTACTTATCGGTTGCCTGAACTCAATTCGAGGATGGATGTGGGTCAAAAAGGAACGCATAAAGTAAGCAGTCTGCTTCATAAATTTCTAGATAATTTGTTTAAAGATTGAAGAAGATTTTTTGTTGTTCTTATTTATCGAAATATATATGACGAAGCTTCTTCGACTTAATTGCAATACAACGTTTAACAAAAATGAGGCAATTGAATAATTAAAGAATTCATGGGATGTTCACGCTCGCTAACTTCATTGCGGCTCATTTTATAATAAAACTGCAACTTTCTTAAACCAAACGAGAACGTATAAGAAAGTTTTTCGTTTTTTAAGCAAAACATAGCTGTGTTGTTTTTCGACTTTGTTACCACTTTCTAAAAATTTCCGAAAATTTTCTTGATGAGCTATCTTAAGGAACCAACGAAGTGTGCGTAGAGACTAGCTTGTGCCCCAACAGATAAATTGCTATTTTGTAATCAAATGAGTTGCCTTAGCTTTAATTACTTGCAATTTCCAACTGGACTTCGTACACTAACGATCACTGAGTAAACTTAATAATAAATATGAAATTTAACGACTGCTGTTCTGAACCAGTAAACAAATTACAGATATCGGTAGAAATATACATATCTTTAAATTCTAGGGAACTAGTTATCAATATTAAGAGTTAGGATAGTAATTTTGCTTCTTATTTCGAAGAGTAGAGTTTAAACGAACTTAAGTGGTCCACCAACAGTTGTAGAGCTCCGTCAGTTAATCCCGGTTTTTAAAATATTTTAAATTTAAAATTTATTGTAAGATATTTTTTTTTAATATTCACTTGACATTTGTAAACTTGTATTGCTAAATTTTCATTTTTACTACTTAAAATTCATTAGAGATTTTTTTACTTTTATTAATTTTAAACACATGAGAAGCAATATTTCATTTGCTAAAACTTTTTATATATTTTATAAATTACTTTGTATTTTGCAAACAATTATCCAGCAACGTTTTAAAAACTCATACAGGTGCGTCATATGTTTCACAATAAAACAATTCAAAACAACATTTTTAGTATAAGAATTTGCAAGAAAGTTGATTTCGATTTTTCTATATTTCCATATGTTATTTTTGTTTTATTATTTAATTGTTTTATTAATATTTCTTGAAGTAAACAAATCAATTTTTCTTTTATTTAATAAATTTAAAACTTTTTGTATTTTGTTCAATCATTAGTCGATAGATGTCACTCCATCAACTTAAGTCTGTTGATTCTAATTGATGGCCATAACGTTTAAAAACATCGAATTCAAATTTTAGCGGTTTTGAAAAACTATTTTCTTTGACCGTTACGCGTAGTTTGCAAGTTCACGTCGAACTAAAAATGCATTTAATGTAAAAGAAAACAACGTTTAAAGCTAAAAGAGGTTCATTGATGAATTCACTCTCCATTTCTCATTCATGGAAACTCTCGCACGCACAAACACACCCACACACAAGTTAAATAACTAATAAAGTTGTAAAAAAAATATAATTTTGAAAAAAAAACACATACAAAATCATCATTATGATGAAAAACAAACAACTTAATTATTATAATCACACAACGTCATTATTATCAATGGGCAATAAACCATCATCATCATCATCATGAACCACGTCGTTTAAAAAATCAATAAAGCAACGAACGGCCAAGCCCCATAATATAGTAAGGGTATTTGTTTCGAGCGTATGGTACATTAAAATTGAAATTAATACACACGAAACTATTCGTAAATTACCTTTTTTTGAAATATAATTTGTGGAAACTTCAATTTGTAATTAAGTTATGGTTAAGTCTGAAATAAAACTGATATTATTAGCAGCTTTCCAACAAAAAAAAAAAAAAGAAACCTATCATTGAGTGAATGCCTAAAGCTGTGTTTACATTATGTGTACAAGTCCTATGGAACTCCAAAATTACATATGTAAAACGTATACACATAGTGTGGTCCCTATCAAAGGTAACATTAGAGATTTTCGTATGTGCAGTAACATGTGTTATATATATTTTTTTTAATTTAGAGCACGTTCTATTTGCATGTGGAAAAGTACGTGATAACAGCTGATTTCAGTGCTGTTAAATTTTGTTTTCAAATTTCTGCACATCGCTTTTTTATAAGATTAGCGTAGACTTTAATAATCAATATATTTTGTTTTAATTCCTTTTAATAATTTAATATTTTAGTGAACACAGACTTATGTCTTTCTTTATTTCTTTCTTGTAAATAAATTAATAATCAACACTAATTATTATAAATAAATGAATTATTTTTGTAGAATTTTGGAACGAATTTCAAGTTTGGTTTGGAGACAAACCGGTTTCGGCTATGTGCCATCTTCAGTGTCATTTTTCGTTCTCAGAACTTGACAAGGGATGACGGAAATTCGTTCCAAAATTCTACATCAAAACTCCCTGTCGGAATATCAAATCAAGAATTATTTTTGCCCTATATTTTTAAATCGAAACGCCGGAACTTATAGAAAACAACAAAATTTCAACACTTTAAAAACTTTTTACTATTTTTCAATGAAATTTTTGTCCTTTTGAAAAGGAAATCAACGCTTCATGTTTTATGGGGTTGATTTGTTATTTGCAGGCAAAAAAATTATATGTAAAACAAAAACAAAGCCTGGACCAGCATGAAGAGCAGCAATTTTTCACATGAAAATTCAAAAACCGCAGTTCATATGTGTATTTTCTAGTGTGCGTTAGACATTCAGAATCTAGGAAAAATTAAGTCAAAGAAAAAAATATGTTTTTCTATAATTTCAGATATCCCACCTTTATGGCTCCATTAAGTACTCCTTGGACCACCATTCCTATATAGTGGCTTGGGTCAGCCCATCACCATTATTCCACAATGGTCACTGGGGTGGTTTAAATACGATTTACTTTTGGTTCCTAAGTATTTTAGATGTTTTACTTTTATGGATCAATTAACTAAGCCTTGGAGCTATTTTTATAAAAGAGTTTTTTTAAGGATCTAGTTCGTGCTTTCTAATGTAGGCCTCTGAAAATAAGGTTAAAACTACTTCCACTGTAAAATTGCTAACAGAGCTCAGTTAAGTGCAAAATCAGTTATGTAAAAAAAAATCAGTTTGTGACTCTGCTAATTAACTTCGAATTTGTCTAGACACACATTAAATATATATCCATCATGATCTGAAATTACTCCATGAAGCCGTTTAGTCATATCTTCTATTAGCTTACATTGAAACATTTTATATTTTCAAAATCTCTATTACGAGTTACTTAAGTAACCACTTTTTTCCTTTAATATAACTTCACATGTTCCCTATAATATTTAAATCGAAGTTTTAACGCGGTCAATTAAGCGTTTCCTGTGCAGTTTCTCCTACAAAGCTGATTAGTCACCATGCTTTATGAAGAGGAGCATTATCTTCGTGTAAGTAAACGACTCATCAACCAATTTTTGATTTGATATTCTGACGGAATAATTGGATGTAGATTTTTTGGACCAATTTCCGTCATCCCTTTTCAAGATTTGTTTCAAGTTTCAAGTTTTGTTTGAAGTTTTCGTTCTTTATTGTGTGCCAAGTATAAGGGACTATAACGAAGATTCGTAATACCGTCTCGACAACAGAATTTAACTTCGACAACAATATGTTCAATAGCAAATGTAATCCAGCGAACATTAGAAAAACGGTTAACCTACTACACACATATTGCAAAAGACTACGACTAAACATGCTCCAAAATGTTTAACAAACAAACTCCTTTTCACACGTTATATTGGAACCTCTTCAATTAATATTAAAAACAGACAACAAAAATAACGTACAAGATACACAAAACAATAAAAACATAATACCAATATAAGACACAAATGCATAATCCAATAATCACTGACTTCTACCATGCCCAACAAAAAACACCATAAAAATACTATGCCTATACATTTACCTGCCATCCGCAAACAACAATTCTGCCGCAAGCCAAAGCAATAAAACTACGTTGACATGGGAAATCTAATATGCCAATTTATATTGCCGAAACGAAAAAGTACATTACCAGGAAATATCTAATTGAAGTTTTTACAAGCTTCATAACATAGCACCCTCTCTTGTTAAAACCTCACATAGGGCTTAGCACTATAACAGTAACTGCTTGAGTATCCTCATTTGTAAAGAAAAATTGCCGACTAAGGCTCAGCCGGTAATTTTTAGGCTTTTTTTTATCAATGGCGATATTGTGTGCGTATACGATCTAAAGAACTTTCTAAAAAATCTAATTCTTACCCACGGAGCTGAAGCGATTAGCTTAGAATTACAACAACACTATCTGCTCTAATATTATAATTTAAACATTTCGATATTCGATGTCCAGTGAGCTTAATATTCCCAGGCAAGTGCTTAACAATCAACTCCTCACATTCATCATTTTTAATTCGACAAAAATTTACTAATTCATTACACTTCTATTTACGTTTTACATTTATTTGCCTAAATATCTGCAGTTATTTCGTGTACACGTACAGATAAAAAAGTTTTAAAACAATATTAAGAATTTTACTGCACGTGTGGGATAGATTCACACAAAATACATTTTTTACCGAGATAAAAAACTGTTTATTTATTTGTAGGTGTTCAAATATTTTCGTAGAATATTTGAGCGATACAAATAAATTTTGGACAAAATTCTTCAAAACTAAACCACAAGAAACATAAACGGAATAGGAATAAAATCAAAATAAGTCTGTTTATTATGGAATCCCACAGAAGAATAACAAAACACTGAACCATATAAACTTTAATTTAGAGGCTGCTAAACAATTAAACAAGAAACATGAAAATTATTATAATAGAAATGAAAAAAAAACGAAATGGTGGGTAACGAGACATGTTATAAATGGAAGATCCCACTTACAAGAATTTCTGTACCCATGACATTGCACAAGTAAAATTTTAGGACTTAAACTACTAGGCATAAGTCTTTTCAGTGATGTAGACGGGAATATAATAAGGACCATTGTCATTAGTACCGCAGTCTAATGGTCGCCATATATTAGCGATTTCCCTTATAAACGAGCAGTATTAAATCGCCAGTTGGGAACACATGGTCAGTTATAGCTCCAAGATGACCATGAACTTACTTCTTATTCAGGAATTTGAAGTTATCTAACCTCCTGCTGTGCAATTGACAGATTGCATTGCCATGCAACGCCACATCGATCAGGCACGATTTGGTCATATACCGCCAATACGTGCAACCGTCAATGGTCTTTCTTAATAATCAGCCCGGCACTAATCGACTCGGGGGCTACTGGTTCCCGTGGTAGCTCTCGTTTAGTTACTAATTGAACCTCGAAGGTCCTTAACTTCCGGTTGCAGGCTCCGGATAAGTTGGCGGTATGAACAAGTGCGCGTGTCCCTGGAAGAAGTCAATTGGGAATAGTTAAAGTGTCTTAAGCACGGTATGAAACGCTTGGCAAATGTTTCCTTTAATCCCCCCGGGGGCATACCATCTTGGTGATTTCGTAATATTGATGAATTGCCACTGGGAGAAACAAGGGTACGAGTCCCTGAGGCTTGTCAGGAATTTGAAGTTATCTAACCTCCTGCTGTGCAATTGACAGATTGCATTGCCATGCAACGCCACATCGATCAGGCACGATTTGGTCATATACCGCCAATACGTGCAACCGTCAATGGTCTTTCTTAATAATCAGCCCGGCACTAATCGACTCGGGGGCTACTGGTTCCCGTGGTAGCTCTCGTTTAGTTACTAATTGAACCTCGAAGGTCCTTAACTTCCGGTTGCAGGCTCCGGATAAGTTGGCGGTATGAACAAGTGCGCGTGTCCCTGGAAGAAGTCAATTGGGAATAGTTAAAGTGTCTTAAGCACGGTATGAAACGCTTGGCAAATGTTTCCTTTAATCCCCCCGGGGGCATACCATCTTGGTGATTTCGTAATATTGATGAATTGCCACTGGGAGAAACAAGGGTACGAGTCCCTGAGGCTTGTCAGGAGCATGAAACTGGAAGACGGTAGGACTTCTAAGTTTGACCAGTAACGATAAACAACTGGTACCACAGGAACCAATAGCCGCTGGAACTTTTGTTCCAGACTGGTTGTTGATGAGGCTCCTTCGGGGGTGAACGTGATGGCTGTGGGTTATACCCAAAACGGAAAGGTTGCATAGCAACGCAGGCTGTCAATAATTATCTGTTGACAGAAGGAGATTAGAATCCCGAATCCCTCAGCCAGGGTTAGGATCTGGCATCATCTGTCCTGAATTGCTACCTATGGGATATACATGAGTGCTACTCCAGAGGTGCTTATGCGGATTGCATAGGGGCGTTGGTTTGGCCGCTTAATATCACACCCGTGGGTAGACCACCGTGAGGTTGTGCCATCACTGGCGGGTACTCACGTAAATCTAACAAATCTGTTTCCTCCAATATGCCCATTGTTGCGCATTTTGTGTGATATATTGCATTGTTTTGGTAGCATCAAGGCAATTTAATTCGATAACAAAAAAGTTATTGAACATACTATTCAGGCATTTGACTCACCTGGCTAAAATACATAAAATAGTCATATTTTCTAATATTTTGTTCACTGGGCTGTATTTTCTTATCCAAATGGGAAGCAGATGCGAGGTCCTATGGGTGAATTTGCATTCAAATAAGAAAGACAGAAAATTAGTTTGCAAATCCATTTTCAATAGAAATATGCATCTGTGTTTAATTTTTTTCTTTTATTGTTAATTGTTGTATTAAAAAACAATTGAACTTAAAATAATTATTGAAATTATGTAAGAAGTGAGTAGAAGTATGATTAACACTCTGCAATACAACAATAACCATACGCCACCAACGACTGGCGTGTGTACTTTCTTTCCATTCCTGGGACATTTTGCAAGCATTTTACACGCATAGTTGATTCTTAAATGCACTTTACTTGTAAATTTGTAACTTGTTATTTTTGGAAATGAGCCGCTAGTGACAAATAAAATTTTTCATTAACACAATCTTACACACCAATATTTTTCGATGCCGATGTTTTTTAAAGTTATAATAAAATAGTTTTTATAATATCACTTTATTTTTACTATATCCAAATCTGTGAATGAAAAAAATTAGTATTCCGACAAACAGCTGCAGAAACAGAAAATCGAATAAAATATTATCTTAACAAAACTAAACCAAACAGCGCCTGAATGTATGCTATTGATCCGAATTACACACAAATGAACTTTACACCTAATGTTGTGTTTGAGTTAGTGGGTTCAAATTCCAAATTTTTTCTTGTTGAAATACGAATAATTAAGATATGGAAATTTATTAAATATATTCATATATATGAATATATATATATGTCGTCATTTGCTTATACCCAAATTGTTTTGGTTGTTAAATAATACAAAAGTTGATAAGTTTAGATAAGAAAGACTGATAAAAAAAAACTTTATTACATAACACCTATTGCATTTGGTGTATTGTGGCAGATTGATAATCAATGATGAGTGTTCTATTGTAAAAGCAGAACAAAATCGAAAGTTCTTTGTCTTTTAGCATTCTTATAGGTGCGTACACGCAGAGAAAAAACATGTTTAAGGTAACCATAATCTAAGAGCAATAGATGTTGATTAAATTATATGGTTGTAATCAAACCATATTATTATTGTAGATAAATATATTATGATCCTTTTTAAAGTAAGAGATAAGCTTTCAACCGAGTTCTAGAGCAGCAATTTTTTGAAAACAAATATTTGTATGGCGTCAAAAGCATATTTTGCTTAAGCACCTAAAAATTTACCATACATAGTATTTTTATTGAAAACATTTGATATATTAATTTCTTTAACAACCAATCCTTCTTTAACACGGTATATACGTTTAAGACAATCCTGTGTAAAAAAAGACACGTATGTATGTATGTATGTATGTACATGCTTATCTTCATAAATATACACATGTTTACAATGAAACAAATAATAGATTGATTTAACACCCTCCAAATGCTTGTAGAGATATTAATTACTTTTTAGAAAACGCCCAAATTCAGCTTTCTTAACATGAAATCACAATTTTAAGGAACTTTAAAAAATGTACAGGAACAGAATTATTTTGAAGATAGTAAAATTTAATATATTAAAATGTTCAATGAAAGAAACAATATTTTATTCGATGGTAGAAATTAAAGCAAAATATAAACTTTCATATTTATTCAACAGAAGAAACTGTTTAAATAGATATTGTTAAGATTGTGTCTTTTCTATTCTAAATTTTCTACTGGGCAGTAGCTGTTCATCAAAACGCATTCTTTGTGACACCAACAAAACTATAGTATTTAAATCCAGTTGATAAATATTCAACGTCATGTGTGTAAGTGGTTGTTGTAATTGTTGTAGGCGACAAACAACAATTATAAATGAAACTCAAGTGTAGCTTTGAAAAACAGTTACTTCTGCCTCAGTTTTTACTTACGATTTTTTACAAAAGAATGTAAAGAGACTTAGCTAGCAACCACCGATTTGAACATTACCTAAGAAATTTACAGTCCACTAACATATATATTGAAACTTAAAATAAAGTGTATTTTCTCTTAATAATCAATAAAAAGACGTTTTATTTCGCCGGCAAGAAAACTCCAGACGTTAAATTTGATAAGAAGATTTAGCCTTGTTAACAGGAAAAAGCTCCTGTTTCTTCCAGATATCTTTTAGAAACTTTACAAGGTACAGAGAAAGAAAATCACTTTAAAACTTTAAAACTTAAAAAAATATATCTAGTTCTCTTTATAAATAATGTGGTGGTAGTAATTTTATCTAAACAAATGGGAAATTCGTAATCACCGTGTACGTTTGTTTCCCTCAACCGTGTTAAAAAAATGGTCAGAATTGTTAAATTCATAGATTCACAGGTTTGGGTGTACTATTTTGATCTAGTTGAGGTACTTTGTGGTTAGAATATGAGTAAATATTGCTTTGTTCATCTCTATCATGTTTCTCTGTGTGGTAATCGTTTATTGGTTAAATGTCCACAACTAAAGTAATGTTCAAAATTTGTTTAAATAACCGTAACATGTTTTCCAAAAAAATGTCACAAAATTATAGAATACATAATATTGTTATCGTGATTTTTTCTGTGCGTATGATAGACATAAAGCGAAAGATTGTATAAATTTAATAAAATTTATATATCGTCGTGCCAACGTGTTACCTGTACCAACTGCACTCATCAATTGCTTAAAGAAGTACATTCGCTTTCGTAATACTTTACAAAAATACAGCAATCTTTTTTGCACACATGAAAAAGAAGATTTTTTACAATTTTTTTTATCATCTTATCATCATCATCGTAAAAAACACAAACTTTTTAGGGAAAAATGTCTTTGGTATTTAACATACGCCTACGATCACGAGTTTTGGTTTAGTTTTTGAAGATTATTTAGTTTAGCCGTCTGTGGTTCTTAACGGAACCACTTATATGTAGGCTTGAAATGCTCACAAGTACAATTATTTTCCATTAACTCAAGAACTTCAGAAATTGTGAGATGAGCTTGAGCCTGGTGTTTATGTGAAATAGAATCTTTACGAGGCACATATAATTCGTTGGTGTACAAATTAATTCAAAGACAGAAATCCTAAAGACAAGTTTGTCTTCAAATATTTTTGGACCCATATAAAGACAGTTTAATAAAAAAATTTGGCAACGCTGTTATTTATGGAAACGACAAATATATTATCTCTGAAAATTTGATACTTTGTCTTCCATATTCCCTAAAAACTTCTTAAAAATGAGTAAATAACAAGTTCTAGACGACATTCCTTTTACTACAAATTCTGATTTCTTCTAGTTCAAGTTTAACAAATTAAAAAACACTTTAGTCTTTTTTGCATATCTCACTTGCTTTATGTTAAGTTGGAATTTTGTCGCATGACTAAAATTCTCGGTTTTATACTATGCGTTTTATTTAAACACCAGGGAAATTATTTTTACGTCACTTTAAACTTGAGTTACTTTTTAGCTATTTTCATTTCCGGTATGAGTCACTTCTTAACCCAAAAAAATTAAATATAAATTATGCCGTCATTCAAGTTTTGTTGGCCTTCATTTAGCTATTTATACCGGATATTATGGCGCTTTTTACGTGTATTTTGTTTATTGTTACTATTTTTCTATTTCTAACGATAGTGTTTTTTTCCTTTCTGTGTAACACTATGGTTTTTGTGTGAGTATTTATTATTTTAAGTACCAAAAACCGCAAAATAAAATATTTCTTTTAGTTTTCTTACTTATAAAATTTATCTGCACGTTTAAATACGAGAAGGTTGAAATGTTGACTGAATTTAGAATGTTTCGCCTTTGTCTGCCACTCAGAATATGGTTAATTGTTAAAATGCTATGATATTTGTGTGGCTGGGTGGAAGACTAATACGTACGTGAGTGTATGAGTGCGCCTGTTAATATGCAATATAAACAATATATACGTGTTTATAATAACTACGAGGTCTTGCTTGAAAGAGATTTAAATAGGACTAGCCTTAAAACGCTAATGATACTTTCGATCTATTTAGGTCAAAAATAAAACACTGAAAACTAAATAATTTTTTAAATAAATTTTCAATACACTCAAATATTTATTAATTCTTTAAGAAATTATTTAGTTAAACTGAGTCATTAATTTTCTAATAATATTATTATAATATTATTTTTTTATAATTTCGAAATAAAGTTTGAAGTTTATTATATAAAAAATATTAAAGATCTTTTAGTTTTTGCATACAAAATATGTTACTACAAGATCCAGGCTTAAAAATTACAGTTTTGCTGAAATTCGTAAGTATGTTCGAAATTTCTTACATAGTTTAAAAATGTATAGATTTCTGCATAACAAATTAAATTTCTCATGTCAATTAGACTTTAAAAAAGATTTGCTTCTATATTTTGAAATTTGGAATTCAATTTAGAAAAAAAATATTTCAATAAAATATTAGCTCTCTCTGCTGAACCTGGCACTTCAGACAGATTTCGAAAAAGTTAAATGGTTGCTAAATGGTTAAATGGTTGTTACATAATATCAACAGTTCTCTAGTTATAATTTAAAATTCTCACTTATGATGTGTTTGCCGACAGTGGCAATCGAACTGTAAATCGATAAGAGGTAGTATATAAATTATGGAAACTGGTGCTCGAAGTGTAGGCAGCACGCTAAGTAGGGTGAGAGCACTTATGAAAGAAATACGTTTGAATATCAGAGAAATTTTAAAATCTGGAAAATCACCAAAATTTCGCATCAACTCGCTCTGTTAAAGGTTCTCATTGTGGATAATAATGAAGGAGCACCTTGTCCACCAATCCTAATTTGTTTTCTTCGCCCACGTTGCCTTGTTTTTTAGTAAAGGACACATGTGCTTTTGGAAATTAGTTTTTTCCAACCCTATGAAAGTCTATGTATATGAAATTTTTTTTATTATGACTTTAAATTTGGGAATAGTATGACCTAGGCATGCTAGTATAGTTTTTCTGGTCTATTTTTGTAAAAAAATGGGTCTTCTATTCCATTTTGAAGGCATACACCAATTTTTAAATGTCTAACATAGTTATGTTAGTACGCTACCAGAGCTCTGTTAATCGGTACGGTTTGTGTCTTGGGTTATACACATTATAATTTATCTTCACATACATACAATTTCGACTGAAGCTTTAAAATCATTTTTAAAACCGACTACAATTAAGTACGACAACACATCCTTTTGAAATTTATATGTCAAAGAAATTCTCAAAAATATTAATAAATTTTAATTTAAATAAATTTATTTCTTTATTACCCTCGCATGTGTATATCTAAATACATATACCACTTACCTGAAGTTATATGGATTAAAACTAATTGGAAAGTATGTTTACGTATGTTACACACTCAAATCTACTCACAATTATGTAAATTAATCCTTCACACTGTGCCGTTGAAACAGCTCGAGTGTATGATATTCGCAATCAGGAAGAAACTACAGTTAAATAACTTATGGAGAACATGAAAGCGTAACTATGGTATAATCGAGTATTCTCGAAGTGTCGAATACGTATTTGTTAGAAGTATCTACAAAGTCTCTTCTAAAATTGTCAAATATATCTTTTTTGAAAAATTTATTTTTAATTAAGAAATTACCACTAAGAACATGGTCTTGTCAAAAAGTAATCTTAACGTTTTTGCACTCTAAGCTACTGGTGCCAAAATGGGAAACTGTGTTTAAACTGTCAACAGTCATCAAGGTTTGTGGCATGTATTTTACATAAATACATCCTCAGAGGTATTTATTAATTTCTTTAAGTTTATTTAAATTTAGAAAAGCTTCCGACGGATTGCAATCATGTAAAAAATTGGTATTTATATAGAGACAGAAGTAATGATTGAATATTTATTTCTAGTTTGTTGAATTTAATAACGAAATTCCTAAAACGGGATAAATATGTTCCCTAACATTCCTTCCTTAAATAACTATTTAAAGTTGGTTGCTTAGGCCATCTTATCAGGAATCTTTACCCGATTTTTTAGAAAAACTTAAACCTCCTAGAAGCAGGCACATCTGATATTTAGGTATATAAAACATGAGTTCGAGATTTTTGAACTACAAGCAAAAAGTAGAAAATTAAACTCAAAATTCTTTTTAATTTTGACTTAAAATGTGTATCGAACAAAATTTTAAATAACTAAAAGACTGCTTGAAGCTTAGAAGTTTTGTAGAAACCACTTCAAACATCGTGCCAGTTAATAAGTTTAGTTTTTTTTTTTTTTAACTTCAAGTGTTTTCATATCAAACGAGCAAGTATTGTGAGTAGCATACTTTGATGACAAGAAATTATTGAATTATTTACATATTGGTAAAACTTACCTTTAAAGATGTGACACATACGAGTCGTTCACCTTTCAGCTACCCTGACCTTAAACAGGATGTGTCCGAATAAAATAAAGAATAAATCTAGCTTCTGTGTTACAAACTACAATTTGTTTTATAAAAATCAGGTAATAGCTAAGAAGTTTCTTATATATGCTCACGTTTATTATTTTACGTCACTATGTGACGAGTAACAGGAAACTATATTCAACTATGCCGAACTTTATATACCATTCACCCAGACATGGACTACTAAAAATTTAAGAAAACTGCAGATTTTTTTTCGCTGCAAAACGTTGTTAATGATGTATAATTTTTTTCTTCGACTTTTTCTGATTAATTTTCGATTTATGGTAACATTCAAATTTGTATTAATTTTTGTAGTGAAATATCGGAATCCGGAAAAATCCCGATTGTCTAGTCAAATTTTATATTACAAAATAAGGTGAATTTTGTTTTTAATTACTTTTTTCTGAAATTTTGAGTTCAGGTCTTCTATAACTTTAAATTAGTTTGAGATTTTTGAATTCCCGATTTTTTGCAGCGTTTGGCGAAATTTTTGGTTTTTAGTGATTTAAATTTTTTTTTTTAATATTAAAACTTTTTTGGATAATTTCCAATTTTCTGTGGCGAAATTGCTATGTCTTGACGTCTTTATAGTAAAATGTAGGATTTCAGATTAATTTCGATTTATTATTATATTTATCGTTTTTCTAGTAAATTTCCAATTTGTGGAAAAATTTGATTTTTTTTTAATAAAACTTCTGCGTTTTTCATGAAATGTTTCTTTTGATGAAATTTCAATTTAGTGCGGGTTGTATCAATATCAGACGATTTATCAGTAGTTCATTATTAACTGCAGTAAATAGAAAAAACAGGAATATCTTTGTTCAGAAACATTCCGTAACTATCACAATTATAACGAAAAATTGTACGAATAATTTTGTGGTTGTTTAACCGTTTGAAGTAAAAGAATATTAGCACTAGTATGGAAAAGAGCGTTCGAAAAAAACACAGGGTTAAATTACAATTTTTATCGATGCTCTCATATTTGAATTAAAGTTCCTTTAACTCTCAATTAGTTTAAGAAAACTAGAGAGAAAATTGAAGAAAACACAGAACTTTCAAAAACTGGATATGAATTGAAATTGCTTAAAATTTAATTGTGTGAAATAATTAAATCTTTTAAATCTGAGATGGTCTGAACAAAAACGTATGTGCTATAGTAAATAGTAGCATTTGATCAATAATAATTATTAAACTTTTAAGCACAGAAGTATCAACTACAAATAAAATTATAAAATCTTTTTTAAAACAATATTTTGTTATTGAAAATGATAATAAAAGCTTCCTAAAAGTAATAAAAAGTTATTATTTAAATACGAACATCCGTCAATTCTTTACTTATGACATCACTCTTGGAAAAATTCATGTTAAACAACCTTCAACAGTTGTCAACTTCAGTTCCCCAGGGCTGAGGCTTATTATACCACAAGTTCACTTTTGTTTTCGCGCACCTGCTCACTCATTTAGTCAGTCAGAAGTCTATTAACACAATCAAACCAAAGAACCATTATTCATTTTATAATACAACTGAAAAAATTCTTATAACAAAAAACGCATTGAAAACGCGCTCTAAAATACAAACATGTAAACAATATTCGTATGTACATACGTCCATGACAACGAAAGGCTTGTAAGTGTAAACCCAGTTGGCCAAAACTTCTAGCACCCCGTTGCCTTCGAAGAAATTATTGGCTGTCGATTAAGCTTCCCAAGACGATCAAATAAATCAAACGGCGTTACACTCGAAGAACGGATTTTAATTGTAAATTAGCTTTTGAAAAAAAAAACTGAACGAACGCGACAAAAGGATGATGGATATTTATTTTAAATATCTATATCAAATCACCCTGTCAGAAAATCGCATAAATCAACTTAAGTGATGAGGCCGATTTCTAAGTATGCGGTTATGCAAAATAAATAAAATTGTCCACAAACAAACTTCGACAACCTTTTACAGTCAAAGTAGTCAGCAAAACAATCAAGTCGTTGCATGTAAAATGTTCCGGTCGTATAATTTTTCGTTCTGTAACGTAACGCTGCTGAACTGGTTTCTCTAAAAAACCGTAAACAACTGCTCAAGGCAAATTGATAACAGGAGTTTAAAGCATTTCCGACATCGTGGCGGATGTCAAATTCAATAAAAAAAATATTATTCGCCATCTTCGGTACGTTTTTTACATGAAGTTTTACATACAACGAGTTTGAACAAAGTCATCAGCTGCGCTGGTGAGTTTACCTGATTAGTCTCCCCTGCAACTGATGGCTTGATATATAAAATTCGGCGCTGCATTGACTAGATAAGCCAAGCGTTTTTGTAAAATGTTGTCCTCTACCTACAATTTTTTTAAGTAATTTTTCATTAACCTTCCTCAATATAGCATTCGATTTGAAGCGTAGTTTTAATAAAATTTTAATGGAAATTTCGATCGAAATCGCATGCCGTAATTTACCCGCGGGCCTTTAATTTAAAAGATTTAAAAATACTTTTTAAGTAAACGATGTTTATTACACATGCAGAATATAATTTTTGATTGCATTTTAAAATCCTAGTTCAGCATGTCTTACGAGCCTTGGCGAACTGGGAATATCATCAGTGACATATCATTGTTCATATAGAACTCGGCTTGTTTTAATTGTATGTGGTTTTATAAACCCCAAGGGCAAATGAAAAAAAAAATTTAAATAAATGATAAATGATTCCAAAAATGTATTAAAGTGAAAAAGTAACCAGCCAAAACAATAAGGTTCGCATGCCAACAAAGCTAAAAATGCATACCGGAAGCCACTTGAATAAAGAGTAGCACACAACATTTTCATTGTGCTACCATCGGTGCTGTGCGTGCTCATCCAATACTAAGCCGGTGGTTTAAGATTAGCAAAAGTGTAGCTTTCAATGTCAATGAAAACTTGACTGCTACAGGAATATTGATTTAATTACGTCAACTGTGATAGAGGATACACAAGAGGCTGGCAAAACACGCAAAATTCCAAAAGCTCTCTTCAGCGTAGAATCACTAAATATCCACCTCTCCACGTTTATTAAATACAGTATTCTTTATCTCAGCTTCCCTTGAACACTCTGACGAATATCAGTCTGAGTTTGACGTTGGCACTTGCGCTAGGATTTATCCTACGGTGGTCTTACCACTGGATAAAGACAATGTATCCGACACTGCTCTCATGATTCTCAGAGCCACTAGTTCCCGTAATTCGAGTCGGTTAGCTACTAAAAAAATTTGATCTTCCAGTATCAAGGCCTGCCACGAAGACTGGTTCGACTATACACCCCGGAGGTATATTTTTGTAGACAGCGCTTCGTTTTACATACGAATATTGGCCGCAGGTTTCTTAAATCAAAGGCCCCGAATTTAACCGCCAAACTAACCTCTGTTATCTGCCATTAACATTTGTTGCTTTACTAGTTGAACAGTTAGCTACATGTATGACCCTGTACCAGGGGATATTTTATACCAACAATTTACTGAGGCGTGGATTCAGCTTAAGGTTTGGTGGGGACGTTATACAAAAAATGCAAAATATTTATGGTTTGGCAAAAGGTTTCTTTTTAATCCTTTTGAAGGGGAAATATTTCTTAATTCTTGATTTGATATTCCGACAGGGTGTTTTGATGTAGATTTTTGGAACGAATTTCCGCCTTTGTTACTTTCCGGTTTGGAACTTTTTCAGTGTTTTTTTTTTTTTTTTTGGTCACTGTTTAGATCAATTTTAGTGCAAAACATATTAAATTTTTAACCACCCCACTAAACCTTTAATGTTAGTGATGATTATAATGTTGGCATGTCTGATGTCATAACAATTAGACTTAAGCACCACCACAAAATGTTATTAACACATTAACAATTTTAGACATAACAACTACAAATACCAGCACGCACAAAGTTACATTTGTATTTGTCAAGGAGATAAACCGTTTTACTTAGTTGAAACAAATTAATAATAAATAAACTTAGTTTATACTTGTTTATGTGGCCGTAAAGTAAATGGACTTGTTAATCAGCACTTTAGATATCTTTTCTGTTATAGAGGGGTAATTAGATAAACCTTAATCGCTTTATATAATTTTTTTTTTATCACACACGCATCAGGTACTTTATCAACTTAATTATTTTTCTTCAACAACATGTGGTATTGTCACTTATAATTTAAAATTAACTAAAAAGCTGTTCATTAAAAATCCGGGCGCGATGTACAGGATGCCCGCCAGGAAGGTATACTACTTTGTTTGTTAATAATTTTTGATTAAATGAAAGAGAAGAGATCGTATATTGATAAATGTTTTATTTAATGTCGACAATTATGTATGGAATACAATACCAGATGCTCGCTTTTCAGATATTCCCACAAAATAAAGTCCGGAGCAGTCAAATCAGGCGACCGTGGAGGCCAATCAACATCACCATTTCTTGAAATAACTTGTTGTGGAAAGAGGTCTCGCAGTAATTCCATTGTAACTTTCTCATCGTCACAGTAATCGATGATTGATTTTGATAAAATGTTTTAAGGATTAAAACACGTTGGTTTACCGAATATTTTTTCATAATAAATTTCACGACTGCCAAATATGAACTGTCAAGATCAATGTTTACCAAAATGGCGGCAAAAGAAAGTAGTATACCTTCCTGGCGGACACCATGTATATATCACTTTGCAGCACCTCTAATGTATGGAACAAAAACTCAACAATACATTTTTAAAAGCACACGATGGAGAAAGATTCTCGTAAGAATCTTGTCCAAAATTTTTCTTTAGAAAACACGCACGGCTTCGGTTAAGTTTGCGAAATCCCTGACTATGGCCGAAAGTACAGATTATGGTGCCTTATGAAATACGAGTAGGAGTCTTGGAAGAAGAATGAAAAAGAACTCTTTATAGATGGCGCCATAATTGATCTTGATCGCGCAAAAAAAAAAACATAAAAATGTTCAAGAGGCATACATGGGTACAAAGTTGACTAATCCTATAAAAAACCAAGGGGCAGATGACTATTATTGGACACAGTATTAGGACAGGGCTTTTACTCGTGTTAAAAGAAAGTGTGTAAGAGTGAGGATGGCAAAATGTACCTCACGGTGCATGTACCTCAAAGACTATGATAGGATTCTAGGCAAAGTAGGAACTAAAAGTTTAGGTTTCCGTAGAAACGTATATGAGAATTAATCAATTCGGTTAAAAGCGCATGAGAGTTTGGAATTTACGATCACGCCTTTTGTTCCGCATTCATCAATTATGTTCAAAATTAAGAAACAAAAAGGATTCTTGCTATTCTGGCTACTTCCCCTATTAATAAACGATCATGAAACGGTACAAACCTTAATCTACCGAATTGGTTTCAACTTCGGCAAATAATGGACTGAATCAGAAAACAAACAAAAAATTAGTTTTTTTTAGAGTATTTTAATACATAAAGAATTTCTCTTACCTTTCTTGTAACCCACTAAGAATTATTTTCAGTGAAAATTTATCGAAAGTTTAATTGGTCTAGATTTTAAATTCATCATTTTTAACTATAATTTTTTTAAGTGCTTTTCGATTTAGAAAATTGTATTTTTTATTTTTATGTTACTTAACTACAACATAAACAGGCACATTAGAGAAATTCTTAGACTGGTCAAAAACGGTCCACACATACTGGGTGTGACCCATTATTTACTACATGGAATAAAAAACTTGTCAATATTTGTGCAGGATCGGGATAACATTATTACATGAAACGAAAAAAAATATCTAAGAATCAGGTTGACAGCTATCAAAATTTTTTCAATTTCGGATATCTCTGTATCGACAAGAGGGTGCTAAACCTCTTTTTGTTTTTCTAGTTTTTAATTTTTCAATGGCAAAGTTGTTTACTAAATCACCAAATGGCGCTTGTGAGATGTTAGAATTGTGCAAAATTTGTTGATTAAAACAACCGGACTAATTGGGCTTCTAATAAGGGCAGGGCGATATTAATAGTTTACAGCGGTTATGTAATTTAGACAGGGTCACCCAATTTTGTTGTATATTATTTAGTATCTGATGTCCAATCACTTTGGCAAGTAATTTTGACCCGCCATTAACGAAATTGAGTGGGTCCGTACAAAAAAGAAGAGAATAACTTCGTTAATGGCTCACAGACAGCTGCTCTTATTCCATGTCAATATCGTACCGCCCCTATGATTTCATTGTTCGTGTTATTTCCGCAACCTCATTTCAATCATTTCAGAAGGGCAACAAAAAACGTTACAACTACGGGGTCTGAATTAAAGCTTTTAAATTATTTTAATTTATATTTTATAAATGTGAAGCCAATAGAAGATTAATTAATTAATTACATAATTAAATTTATTAGAATTATTTAATTAATATTATTGCCAAGTGTTGTATGAACCGTGTTATATTTAACTCCATCCTTAGGAATCCTTTTTCCTATTGTGTGCTCCGAAAATGTCGATGTAATTCTATACTTTTTTACTCTTTGGTTAAACGAAAGCAATTGACCCGGCGGGTGAACAGCATATCACTTTTAATAAATATTTAATGACGCAGAAGCAACCAGGCATGTTGCTTTCCAAAACACACACACACACACACAATTGTTGTCACTTGTTACGTCTGAAAAGTTAATAGCAGAGCAATTATTATAACTAGTTTGACATATTTGATGAGCATTGACAAAGTAACTTTGTTTTCTTATTTAACAATAAACATTTGTAGGTGACATATGCAGCCAATAACTCATGCATGGTGACGAAAAACGTGTGAGTGAACAGCGAACTATTCTGTGTCAAATGTGTGCGTTATTTTTAAGGAATTTTGTCTATTTTAAGCCATACAATTTTGCCCCGCCATTACTTACTTACAAAAATTTTCGTTCAGTTTGATATATTTTCATTTCATTTTATATCCAAATCATTTGACTGATGTTTCATATCAGCGGCAAAGTGGTAAATCCGCGTTTGCCACAACTGTTCGACTGCATTTATTCTTTTTGTTATTCCTAAACAACACATTTTGAAATGTTTTGTATACCCGTTTGCTATAACATGAAACTGTCTTCAGCATTTGCTATGCAATATTTGAGTAGGGATACCATGATTTTCATCTTCACAGCTGGTAGGGCTAGATTTTAGGCACCAATATTTTGTTGTTGCAAAGATATAAAGTCTGCTTTTAAGAGGAATCTAACTTTGCCCTTATATATTTGGAACAAAATAATTTATTTTCGGTAACGAATTTTTCGCTGGAAAATTTCAAAGTGGTAACGAAAGCAATTGATCAGGCGGGTCAATTGCTTTCGTTTCCCAAAGACTCGTTCTAAAATATTTTTTTCTTATAATCCAACTTGTTGTCAATAAAAATTTTAGGAATTGTGTTTTAAACATTTTAATAATTTTAATTTTAATAAAATTTCATTATCATTCATGCAATTGACAACAAATTTCTTTGCCACAACGAAACTTTTTCATTGCATACGGTTGATATGAAGAGTTTAAAGAGAGAAGCGTTTCGGATCGTCCATCCTCCTCTGTGACCGGCAAAGGCATTGGAACAAATGAGTATGAAGGCGATATCAGCCTTTGATGTTAGAATCGGTACACAGTATTATGCACGCAAATGTCGGAATAAGATGCCTTATTAAAACGTGTGGCGTTTCCACTACGGATTGGCTCAATTGTCTTGTTTTATCCAAAATTATTGAAGCGTAAAAACAACGTTCATAACTTATGATAAACAATTGTTTCTGATCTGAAGTCTCTGGTATTTATCCCGTAACAGACGTTTTTGAGGATTAAAGAGAAATCGCAGGGGAAGCTAAAAGCCTATAAGGACCAAAAGATATCATTTTTAAAGAAATATTTATGTAACTTTTATTGGATGCAAATACTTTTTCATCCCAGGGTACAAACTTTAATTCATATTTTATATATATTCACCCTCTGTTAAGCACAGTTGAAATAAAAAAGCCAAACAAAACTGGACACACTTGTAGTATTCAGACATATTTAATTTTTTTTTTTTTTATTACAATTATTTTCGTTCTGTCTGTCAAAAAATCAAAAGTTAAAATCCAATACTGATAAAATAAGAAGTTTAAGCTTTTAAAAAAATGGTGAGAGCCATACGACAGTCAAATTTGCATCCATATTTTTTATCAGATTCATAATATATTGTTTTCACACTACAATAATTTTTCGTTTTATTTCTTTTCACTCAAGCTAATAGTGTAAAAGGGGCATTGGTAAGACAAAATTATAATTTAACAAAAACCTATTTTGATTTGATTTTTATGTCGAAAATTAATATTTCTGTTCGTATAGAACGAATGATGTGTTTTTGGTTTATTTGTAGCTTAAACACCATTTTGATTTAATTGCTATTGCAGATTTTATTAACATGACTTTTAAAATGCGTATAAAAACTAATAAATGAGTTCAGGTTTTTTAAGTCTAGTGATTTATCCTTCTCTGGCCTTTTAAATAGCAAATTTAGCTTTTTATGTCCTGGCAATACTGTGTACTAGAAATTAATGTTATACTACTTATTCTGGACACAAACCATATATAAGCTTATTTTTAATAAAAGAAAATCTCTTTTATTCAGTATAATGTAGCGGCCTAATTCATTGCAAAAGTCTCGACGGCGGCGCACAGTGATTCGTCTATAACATGCAAGCGGAACAAAATTCATGACACAGTTTCCACGACCAACTGCTCACGACTTGTAAACAACACCCCAGAGGTAACAAATTTAAAAATATGTTTATCACTTTATTAAGCTATCTTTATCAAGTGGGCAAAGTTGCTTTTATAAGAGGGGTTATTTTCATTTACAAATTAGTTGCATTTTATGCACACTTGTGACAACATATTTTAAAATTGATAGCAAAGTGAAACGATTTTTCTATATATAATACCTGTAACATACAGGCAAAGATTCATATATATTTCAGACCCCGAAATGGCCCGAAAGTAAAATTATTTAATTTTTTGCAGAGCGAATCGTGACTATGACGAAAATGGAGTTTTTTGAAGAATGGTTAAAACATGACAAAACTGAGCGAAATAGTGGGATTTTTTATTATATAAGTGAAAAATTCCATACGTCTAACATTGTAGACGATTCTTTGAAAAAACTCAAAAAGAAAATATCCAGCCTTTCAGCAAAATTCAATGAAAAGTGGATTTCTTTAAAGTGTAACAAAGAAACGTTTATAAAAAAAATTGGTTAAAGGGATTCGGACTCGAAATAAAGATGTATATCAACCAGCCGAATATATGTCCTTCAACATCATCAGCGGCTCTCACTGTAGGGCGACCCAGAAAATCATTTGAAGACTCATCAATGAAAACGAAAAGACGGAGAGTGAAAGACCTTTTGGAATCGCGAAGTGCAAGTGAACTCGTTACAGCAGCTGAGCTAGCTACTCGAAAAGCAGGAAATCGAAGTGTAGGGAAACAGTTTCATAACGTCGGCGCCAGTGAAACTAGAGAAAAGAATAAGTGCTCTGAACGTAGTCGGCAGTTAACACCAGACGAAGCTTTAGCTTATTATGCTGACTCGAAATCGACTTCTCATTCATATAAACAAACAAGAAAGTGGTCAAAGAAAGCGGGACATCAAGTTTTTCCATCGTCTTATAGTTTAGGGAAGTCCAAAGCTTCTTGTTGTCCTTCTGATGAATATATTTCTGTGACTGAATCTCGAGCTATAATTAAACTTCATGTGATTTTGGATAAAACGGCTGAACGATGACGTTGAAGCTCAGACGGAAGTCATTAGAAGTGTATTACCACGTTCATATTATACATTGGTCAGTAAATGGGGCTGTGATGAGAGTTCGGGACATAGCACGTATAAGCAGAAATTTGATAACACTACCGCTACAGACGAATTTTTGTTCGTATACTCATTTGTCTCTTTGAGATTACTAGATGGCGAAGCTGTGATCTGGCAAAATCCAAGACCAGCCTCTACTTTATATTGCAGTCCTATTAAGTTTATTTTTGTCAAGAAGACAAAAGAGTTTGTTTACGAAAGAAGAAACTTCTAAAATTTTAGATAACTTAAGTCAGCATAATTTGTTGCTGACAATGACTGATGGCAAAGTGTGCAATGCCCTAACTGACACAACTTCAAAACAAAAGTGTTATATTTGCGGTGCGATCGCGTCTACTATGAACGAAGAGTCAAAGAAATATCCCAGCAACGAAGAACGCCTTGCACTTGGTTTATCTACTTTACATGCATGAATCCGCACGTTTGAATGTTTGCTTCATAGCAGCTATCGTTTAGAAATCAAAAAGTGGCAAGTCAGGGGAGACAACGACAAAGCTATTGTGAAGCAACGCTCACAAGAAATACAAAAAGTGTTTAAAGTTCGAATGGGTCTCATTGTATATAAACCAAAACCTGCGTATGGTAATACCAACGATGGAAACACAGCACGTAGATTTTTTGCGAAAGCTGAATTTAGCAGCGAAATTACAGGATTAGACGTAAACCTTATTCGAAGATTAAGAACTTTGTCATCGGGATATGATATATATTATATAGAATTCGAAAAGTTTTGTGCTGATACTAGAAAACTATACGTTGATCTGTATTCGTGGTATCCCATGCCTGTTACTGTACATAAAATTCTTGTGCATAGCGCGGAAGTTATAAAGAAGTTTCTTCTGCCCATTGGACAACTCTCCGAAGAAGCCCAGGAGGCAAGAAATAAACACTGTCGTAGATTCCGTGAACGGCATACCAGGAAGCGGTCACGTATTGCCACAAATACAGATTTATTATGTGATTTACATAATTTATACCTTATTTTATTTCCTACATACGCAGCTGTCAGAAAAATGTAAAATATTTCCTTTTGGTTTTTTATTGCACTTTTATACCGAAAAAAAAATGCATTTTACACGGAAAAAAAACTTTTTCTCTACACTGATTTCTAAAAAAAACTCCAAAACGATAACAGAGAGAAGAAAATAATATTCAATCAATTTTGTTCAAATTTTATTACGCATTTATTAATGTTTTATTTATAAAAATCTGACAAGTCGCTCCCGAGTTATAGTGAAATATGTCTGCGACTAATTTAGAGGAAAATTTTTAGCCACGCCCATAAAAAAAACAACGTGGTGGTTTTTTTCTTAAAATAGCTTAATATGCCTGGAATATTCATAAACAATTGAAATAAGTGAACAAATAATTTTGTCCCGCTAACTTGCACTAGTCGAAACACTGTGCGGCGGTGGACAAAATTTTATAGGCGACGGCTAAAGCTCATATTGTTATAATATTTACAAATAACAAAATATAAATAATATGCACACACAGGAGAAAAACGGGTGGAAAAACATTGAAATTGTTACCATCCGTTGACAAAAGTACGTTTGCTTTCACTTTGACAACGCATGTTGTCAAGATGTTAAGAACAACCAACTCGATCTTAATTTGAAGGCCAATAAATACAGCTGCATAGTATTGCTTGTTTACACACGCCGATCTATTAACGGTGACAATTCTATTGATTTGCTAAATAGTACTATGCCTTGACCCAGGATAAAGTTTTGCTCAGTAAGATAAAGTTTTAAACACGAAACGAATTATTTTTCAAACAATTTTAATACAATTGACAGTAGGCTAATGGGCCTGTCTGACGTTATTTGACTAGAGTCCTTTCCTTGTTTAGGGATCATAACAATTTCAGACTTCTTCCAAGAGCATGCGAAGAAGCCAACGCACAACTTGGCATTAAATATGAAAAGTAAAATTTTCATATCTAAATTGGGTAAGTTGATTATCATTGAACCATGATCAGATCCGGGTGATTTTCTCTTATCTTTTCTTTTAATTGCCGAATGTAATGAAGATAACCTAAAATTCATAGGATCATTGACAGTGTCACTTATAATTGGAGTGGTGGAACTAATTATGTCATGTGGTGTGCAAACCTCCTCTAAGTTATTTGCGAAAGCATTTACCTTTTGAAGAAACTTTTTGGCCCAAGTACGGTTTTCAAGTCCTAATGGAGATTCGTAGGCAATAGGACATTTTAAACGCCTTCCAGCATTCAACAGGCTTTAATGCGTGTTTTGTTGCAACCAAATTTTTTAAATAATTCTCATTAGCGGTAGTATGTTTCTATCTCAGTTAGTTTATCCTGTAAAGTTCTCTGGTATAAGATCATTCTGCCTCTGCTATAAGAATATTCTGCCATTGCTTTCAACTGATGATTGGTATGAATTTCTTTTAAAAAATTTCACTTCAAAATTTAAAATAAAAACAGGTATTCTGCAGCATTTATTTTTTCGTAAGGCGCTGTAAGAAATATAAATAAACCTATCGTACAGTACGTTACGAACGGCATATTTCGGCCGACGCACTGATTGTTTATTTTCATACGGACCAATTCAAATCAATCAAGGGGTGGATCATATCATCTACGATTTTTTGAAACGCCGTGTTAGCTTTTCTTACTACAACAAAGTAATGGATATAAAATGTTTGGCTTCCAGCTAGGTTCGTCGTAGAGATATGGCGTCATCAAATTAAAAAAAAGAAGTAAATCAATAAAAGTTAAGTTTACTTGTTTAAACTTATACAAAGTTTCAGAAAAATTGGACTCGCTGGGGGCAATTTAAGTCGTTTGTTGTGTTGATTAACGCAGCACACAAATGTGTTTTATTTTCGACATCGTATATTCGTTACGAAAAATTCCTCGTTCGCCCTATTTGTGTTTATACCATAATGTCGAGAGTTCCTTAGCTTAAGATCTTGGCACTGTCTGTTTGAATTTGATTTGCATTATTTTTTGAGAATTCATTATTCAATTACATTTCAATTCCAACGCAAAATAAAAGGAAAGTAGAAGGCGCCTTTCAATTTTTTTTCGAAGAGAAATGGTTTCTAATTCTCATTTTGTCTAAGGAATTTCAATCATAAAACTCTTATCTTTTTCCCTAAAGTAGGGTAAAGGTTCAGTGATAAGCAACCAGAGAAATGCACATGGTGAGTTGCTTATCCCCCACCCAAAGAATAAATTCAGTTTTTAAAAGAGAACCAGTTGGAATAAATGTAGCCAAAAACACTTTTTGAAATTTGGCGCAGAAATGCTATAAAAAGGCAAATTGGCTTTACAAAAGCTGCAATTTAAGCCCATAATATGATACTTCTAACCGAACAAAGGATGGCATGAAATATTTTGCTTCATCCTGACTAGTAACTGCTCTTGACTTTGAGTCAATAGTGCTTTTCTCCTCTGTGCTCGTTGTTCTATTTTCCTCAGTAAACAAAATCTGTATAAGTTCATGTCCCCCTCTGAGATTGCTAAGCTTAAAATTATAGTATTGCATTTAAGTTATTAATTTGTTTAAACTTTATCTAGAACATTTCTCAAGAAACATAAATACAAATAAATACATTATTTACACTTAAAAATTATAAATTATTCATATCTTTTTAAGATTTTTCTTATAAATATTGATTTTCATTTTAAGCTTAAATTTAATATTTGTCAGCTACTTTAGAAATCACATCATTTCGTTACTGTTCTGTTCATGTCTTTCCCTTGCATGACTTCAGTTTGCACAGCTCGTTTCAATGCCAATAACTGTTTCAGTTTCAGACTGAATTTCTGGCCTCCTTTTAGGCCACTTTCATACAAAGTCCTCTTTGTTTTTCAGCATTGTTTGAGATTCGGGTGGTGTAAGATTTTGTTGTGTTTTTGGTATTAGGGAGCCACGTTGTATGGAGCAGGTGAAATTAGTTGTGGCCGGGAAAGAAATGCTATTTTTATATTTTAAAGCTTTTTGTTTGCAAAGACCAAATCTGAAAATTAGAAACAAAAAGAAGAAAAACATTAAAAATACGAATATTTTTCAAGCCTAGTCATGTCTTCAACTTACTTGCCCAATAAAGTGTATAAATCTTGACGATACTGAGACGTCAAAATGGCATATAAATAAGGATCTGCACATGAATTTAGGGGATAGAAAAATACTAATAATATCTTAGATTTAGTAACATTTATGAGTGGATAACCGGCTAAGGCAGTTAAGCCAAAGAAAGCTATGGGAGCCCAACAAGCAAAATTGGTGAAAACCTGTTACGTTTAAAAGCGAAAACAAAAACTTTGAATTATACAAACAACCGAATACTCATTCGAACAAACAACTCACTAGCAAAGCCATTTTCTTGGCCACACTCATTTCACCCCTCGAATTGCTGTGGGCATGCCGTGTCTCCTCGCCCAATGATAAATAGATTTGCCCGTAACAGATTGCTATAATGAAAAATGCTGTGCCATTTAGACCCATAATTGCCACCAAGTAAACCGTATCAAATGGATCTCTGTTTTCCATAGGCAAGCAAATACTGAAAGTAAAGCAAAGAAGGAAATTATTTACCACACTTGCTGGAATTTTTTGATTTAGTGGCTGCTTTAGTTGATTTTTACTCACTAACCTTGTCGATGAATAATTACTAATGCCAAATAATGGCATAAACGACATGACCACCGAGTAAATCCAACCGCCAACCATAATGTAAGCAGCTGGTCTGATTTTAATGCGATGATTCAAGTACATGGCATGAGTTATGGCCAGCCAGCGTTCAATCGTTATAACTGTCAGTGTAAATACTGATAAATGGCTGGCAAATACCGTAAGAAAGCCAGCCACTTTACAGCCAGCACCTGCAAATAATTTTAAAAACAAATCGAGGAAATTGTTTTAAAATGCACGTAAAAGCTGGGGATTTTTTGTGGAAGAACCCTGGACCAAAATTTACTACCATAGTTCGTGATTAAAGCGTCATCCTATTGATGGGAGTCTATACAATCTCTCCGCGTGCCTGATCACCATTAGTCAAAGGAGTGGGCAAACGATCTGGCATAGGTGAGGTCGAGGGGAGGAGACATTCGTCCTTTGCCCGTAGGCAAACAGTACTTGGGCCCGTTATGCGCTTTCCATTTTAAACAAGTCTTCAACTTCATAGGAACTCTGTTGCCTAAATGAACGGAGTAGTTGACTGTGAATGCCTCTCAATTGAGACACGAAAGTGTTGGCCGCGAAATATTGCGCCCTTAGCTGTGAGAAAGCTGGATCGTGACATAGTAACTGTCCCATCTCGACGTCATCCCTGCATGGCCTGCACTTATCAGTATACGCATACCTAATATAGCGTATATGTGTCCGCAAATCCGAGGGACCCGTCAGTGCACTCTTTATCTGACTAATTTCAGATTAGTCGCGTTTGGGTCTTTCCAAAGAGTCTTTGCTCAGCATTTTAGCTCCACTGTAATGGCCTCAAGCGGCTATGCGCTACTTAAATCCACCTCCGAGAGCTCGCTGGCCTAAATTTCCAGACCATTGACTTGCTTACTTCCGACCACTCCATAGTGACACGGCACTTATATGAAGCGCAGTCTACTATGGATTCAGTTTTAACATTAAAAAGGTCGGAAAAATTCCAGATATCTTATGGACCCAGCTGAAACTGCACAAATCCCAAACTAGTAAAATTATAAGTTTCCTGAGAAGCGCATTTGACCCGAATGGGAAGATCAAATATTAGAGCTAGCAGCGCATTTAGAAGTCAAAAAGATGGAATATTTTTAAGTCTCTGTCCAGTTTCCACATAAGTAAGAGCAGAGAATTTCGCGTTTAACACAATGTTTATCACAGAATTATTGGCTGGAATGTTTTGCCGTTTTTTGGTCTTTGGTAAGGCCTTTTAATGTGGTCCATATGTGGAGATCGTACCACAAGCCCAATCACTAGCTTTAGTGTAAGTCTACAGATGTGAAACTAAGAAATTATATTTTTTTAAGAAGCCATTTAAGACTTGACAAAGAAGAAATAACGACAGCATACTTCACTGCGCCTTGTCTATATACAACAGGAAGGAAGTGTGAGATTTTTTTTAATTCCAATACGCTTTTCAAATATAAAATTGTAAAATTTTTCCTAACAAGAAATCCTCTTGTTTAATTTCTACGTGGCCAGGTTAAGGATTAGCATACTGCATACTCGTGTCTACTGTAACACACACACTCACCCACTCACATGCAAAAAGAAAGCCGAAACTACTTCAGTATTCTGACATCTCTAATAAACTTTATATCCTTCAGATGCAAGTAATCTAAAATACGCTTTAAATACTTACCATACTGCCAATCATAAGCATAATTGAAATATTCACCCATCGAATGTGCATCTATTGAGGCTATTAATAGCAAATACAAACCCAAGCACAAGTCAGCAAATGCTAAATGGCCCATAAGGAAACGTGGTACCGATGGTGTTTCAGCTCTGCAAGAACAAAAACAAATATAAAAATTTTTGTTTGTTTTCAGTCATTCAAATCATTCTTGGATATGAGCTTATGAATTTTTGGTCACTTTACTTTATCGATAAAATCACAACGAGCACAGCCACATTGCCAATCACAGCCAGACCAACCACAATCCATACAGATGTACGTAACCATTGATAACCCATGACATCTTCACAGGGATTCAAAGCATTTGGGATGGGATAACATTCGACATCATGTTTTCTGTATAATGGAAAATACAATAGAGAGATTAAAAATAAAATATATTTAATTTTTATCCTTGGATTATTATACGAAACGAAGATGTTCGAAATAAACTGCTTTTTCTTTTATTTTTTCACACTCCGTTTGATAAATTATACAATTAAAATAATTTACTTTTGAACACAATAATGACATTAGCACCATTAAATTTTCAAATGCCGAATAGCAACAACTACATTTACATAATGCATTTTAATTGTAACTACTAATGAAATAATTAAATCTAATCGCTGCAATCACAGCCAGTAGGACTAAACAAAGAGGGTTTTTTTCTCCAACTAGTCCTTCCTCTCAGGATTATTAGAGAAGGCCAGCGATGTCACATATTTCCACACCCCGAAGTGATATGCGAACCCTCGAGGGCCATATTGAAAGTTTCTTGAATACAGGCAACTTAAAATTGGCAATGCTGTTTTCTGTGACTGTTGAATTGGCCATTCTTTATTGTTATGGGTTTGCATTGGTTTTGCAGTTCATCCTAAAGAGACTATCACAGGAGCAATGCTTGTAAATTGTAAGATTCTTCATTTGATTTTCCGACAAGGTGATTTGTTGTGGATATTCGAAGCTAATTTTCGTCATCCCTTTTCAAGTTTGGTTGGGAGACAACCCAGTTTCGGCTATGTACTACCGCCCGTCATGGATGACGGAAATGCGTACCAAATACCTATAAAATACAATTCATTTTACAAACCTATCAGGTATTACGATTAATTCATGGAACTGTTATTTTGGAATTCGTTTACTCTAAACGAAAATATGTATTCCGTAAGATCAAGTGCAGTGCTCACACAGAGAGGATAATCCACAAGCCATTTTTTAACGCAATTGCATCCAGAATAAGTCCGTTCCCCTTGCTGCTCTTATGAACCGGTGAAATTGGTTGTTCAAAAACAATGATTGTCATAAAGTTAAAAATAAATAATGATGAAAAGCGTTCGATCTAGTCAACTGATGGTACTACTACATCTTATAGGTCTTGTATAAGGTGGCTCGACGAATATGCACGATTTAAATTTTATGGCATATTTTCGTGCAAGTAGCAACTCAAACTCAGCGCTACGCAAACCAAGAACGCTTTATCATTGTAAAACCTAATTACGCTGAAACTGCTCGCAAGCTTCGGGAAACTTTTGGTCGAAAAAGTGCACCTAATATATCAACAATTTGAAGAATGGTCCACGAATTTGAAGAATCTGTTTCGATTATAGATAATAGTTTCTCTTGAGAGCATTTATGTTGTAAAGGAGAATGTCCCCAAAAATCCCAAAACATGTGAATAACATTCGCATATAGATAGCATGCATTTGGACGACATGTAGTATCAGCAGGACGGCTTCACCTGCCCCACCATGCATAAAATAATTCATTTATTACAGTAACGGTTTTCATAGTGTTGAAGGTCAGTATTGAATATTAAGGTCGAAGAAGCCTACCTGATATCATCGGACACTAGAGCTCACTAGTTAAAGTAATGTGCGTCGTTGTTCCATAGTGCTCGTGGCATAAACGGCACAAAAAGAAACTCATCTGATTTCCCCTTCCAACCAGACAGAATATTAATTAAAACTCGAAATTTTCTAATTATTATTCTTATCTATTTTATTCCAGGATTTTGTTGAGGAATCTATAATCTGATTTGTAACCTTCTTATTACAAAATTGAAAAGCATTAATGTTACAGACATGTTCTTTGAGCAGGATGGTGCACGTGTCAAACAGTACGCGATGCAATAAGCCTACGAATTAGATCAGTTAACTGTCCACCTTAGGTATGTGTAAAAATTACTACCCTGATAGAGCAAAAGCAAGTTAGTAGTTAGACACATTATTGCCAGTATGGGCAATTAGAGCAATGAATTACAGAAAATGCAAAAGAAAACTTTCGTCGAGATATATACTATGTACTCTACTGACGATCAGTCGTTTTGAAACGATTTCCAAATATGCAGCCAGAGCGATTGCTGAATTTACACCTACAGATATTCTGGATAGTGAAACAAATAGCGTATATGATGGAAGTACGACAGGTTATAGACAGAGATCCGAAATTACCAGGAGAAGAGAGAGAGCTGTGTCAATTGCCGCCTGGCATGAGACGATGGACCCACCAGTAGATCCCGAAATATGGATATATGGCTGCTAACGTATCTCAATCACATCAATATCTACCTGACCCAGTTTTTGACAAACCGCAGATGCTTTAGGCAGTTTCTGTACAGATTTCGGCACAACGATTCGCCCAAGTGTCCAAAGTGCGCTTACGAAGACAATACCACGTGATCTTATAATATCAACGATTGAGGAGGTCGGCCGCTGAATTAGGTGAATATAAAAATATATTTCCATAAATGCTTAAGAGCGGAGATAATAGGTGAAAGGTATATGTATTGGTAGTAAGCATTCTAATAGAGCCAAGACGACACGAGCGGCTGCGAAGAACTAACATGAAAATGAAACACAAATCGATAGCTGACCAACCCCCGTGAAGTATTATTTCAGAGCAGTCCCACAGCACAGGGGAGAATGGTAGGTGGTGGTGTGGTTTAATACGTATGCATCAGAAACGGCGAATATTACATGCTGGGGACATTGGTCACCAGTATCTTTGAAAATTTTATACCAACCGTCCCAATACAAAAAACATATTATTGCAATGACACTGCCTAATTTCCTGGGAAGAGGGTGTGCAGGATTGAACGTACCGATCAAGTAGAGTCACGTACCTAATTTCATATTTAAATTAAGCCAACTTCATGGATACCAAAATAATGCTTTTATATAAATTTAAAATTCTCCGAGTCTTTAAGGGACACTCGATTCAGTTATAATCTGAAAGGAGCTGCATTCTTTTTTTGCTTCCAGCTTCAGTGCAGCTTGACTGCTTGCATACAAAACAAATATTTATTACGATTAATGGAGTGTGCGAACTGACTAAAGGTTTTGTATTTTTTCTAATATCCTTTTTTTGTTTATATTTCGTTTTAATTTTATTTTTATTATTTACCTGAATGTAAAATTTCCACAATATTCATCTAATTGGCTTTCATCGGGATCAATGGGTTCATGAAATTTGCCAAACATTTCTTTCATCGAATCTGACAAATAATCTTCTTCAACGAAATATTCCACATCACTTCTTGGTGCCTGTGACCAGACTTTGCTTTCATTCTGTAAATCCTCTTGACTAATGGAAATCTGAGAGCGCATTAAACGGCTGCAAATTAATAGAAATACAAAATAAGAATTAAGGCATTAAAATTTAAACTAAAAATAAAAACACATTCGACTCTATGTTGTACTCCCTTTGTTCTACTAAAGGTAGGGTGAGACGGGGCAAATGTTTGACGAAATAAAATTAACCACTATTGTTTATATTTATTAAATCCTGCAAGATATATATATATATATATATATATATATATATATCAAATAATATTAAGTTAAGTTAATAACAAGTTAAGTCTATGTCCATTAGAAACCCACGAGAATTTAGTGGTTGTGTTTATTGCGCCAAATATTTGTCTCGTGTGATTTTACCTTAAGTCACCTGGTATATATGTGATAACAAATTTAAGAACTGTAAGTAAAAGAATTGGAAGAAGGAAAGCGAAATAATATGAAATGAGAACGGCAAAGTAGAGAATGGGACCGCTTAAAAAAATCGCCAAAAACAATTGCAGGTAATTCTTGTTATTTCGTTCAAGGAACCTTTCATATCTCTTACATATAGCACAACTTTTAACCTAACCACAATCGTCTGGTATATAGGAAAAGTATACGATCGTAGATCAAAGTAAAGCGGAAGGCACTTGTTTTCTTAAAACGGAACTGTTCATTATGTAGTAGGATTTAGGAGGGGCTTTTAAGATGAAGATTATTTCACTAAATTCGTCTCTTTTATTTCGCGGTTAACTAAACAAAAATTTGCAGCAAGTTAGAGTTTACACAGTCCACTCTTACAGCGACACAATGCAACATTTTATTTTTCTGTTTAATTTTAAAATCTTCCACTAATATTTCAAGTGTTACTGTCTTTCAAGACAGTCAAGCCCATGCAGGAAGATTTATTCAGTGCCCCCCTAAACTTTAAATACGAAGAGAATAAATTGGTAGATAAGTAATACTGTACATGGATTGGGAAAGTCTAAAGATGAAGAGGCGGAAGAATTACAATAAGACTGCAAAAGGTTTTGGAAAGAGAAAGAGAAGGTATATAAAAGATATTCAAGAGTCGGTCGATAAAATTGATAGGGTAAAAATTAAGAAGTAAGGACAAAGAAAGGAACACGAGGGGTTAAGGAGAAAGCTGAGATTAGAATGAAAACCTATACGAAAAGAAGAAATAAGTAAATAGACGAGGGATAGAAAGGAATATAGAAGAGATAGCGAAGACTCAGGTAGTGCAAAAAATTTTAACGGAAAGGATAGGAGAAGAATAAATAATAAAAAGATATAAGGAAAGGGTAAATAGGAAAAAAGAAAATAATAGAGATTTGCCACTATTGGAGGAGATATAGCAAGGGGACTACGAAGTAATTAAAAGGGTATACAATAGATTCAGGAGAAAAATAAAGAAGGCAAACGAAAAGGAAAACAAAGTATAAGTAAGGGATAGGGAAAGGATAGGGAAAGAACAGAAACGAGTAAACAAGGAATAGTAGACAGAAAACAAGAAACAGACGAATAAGGAATGGAAAAAGATATTATTAACCACCAGCCTAGTCAAACGAAACCCTAACACAGATGCCGAGGGATAATAACATGGCCTTCCAAGGAAGTTCGTGCGGTCACGGAGTGTCTGAACAAAGTCACTATTAATGACAGGCTAAAACAGCGATAAACAACTACGCAGAATATGGTAGACTGAGCAATATATTGTGCCAGATCTCTGGTCGGAAATGAACAATCCAACAGTCTTGCAATTAAGCCCAGAAAGCTCCGAGAAGTGGGCTTAAACATTGCAAAGTCGCTTGAGGCCACGAAAACCGAGCTGAAAGACTGTGCATAAAAGATCCATACAGCACTGTGGAATAAAATCTCGATAGAGAAAATAACAATCATCCTACGGGGAGAGGCAAACGGGTATAAAACAAGAGGTTTGATGAGAAAATGAGAAAATCTGATATTAGCAAGATGGTGAGTGTACTGACAGGTCATTCGGGCTACGACATCTACACCGTATAAAATAACGCCGAGACGATGGGATACTTGCTATACCACTGCCCTATATTTACCGGCCGAGACTTTACCGGATGTATCTCACCTAAGAGGCATTGACTAGCAACTCTTCAGGAGGTTCGTTTAGGTATTAGAGTTCCAATGAGAATGGGAACTTTTTCGAAATGAAGAGCGCACAACTGGCCGAAGTACTGGCTACACAGGTTTAGCATTGAAACAAAAAAGAATCATATGATTATTTTCAGTTTGCCATTCTATCACTTACCTATACAAAATATTATTGACATTTGACAACAAATGCAATTTTCCATTATTCTCTGCTGATGCTGCTGTTATCTGTGGAGTGTTGGAGGAACCTTGTTGATGCATCGTTGGTGCATAGAACATTCCAAAACCGGAGGAAATAAAAGAGCCAACATTTCTATTGCCATATACAATAGCATCAGCGTTCGCTTCAAGGCTTTTGTCAGCAACAGCTTTTTGTGTTGACCCAACACTGTCTTCATTGTCGTTATTATCTTCCACAATTTGAGTGACAACCTCTCTACTACTTTGTTTATTAAATTTTTTACTTTTAGGCCTCCAATTTAATTGTTTCGATTTATCACTTGAGATTTTATTTATATCATTGTTGTCATTTTTATTGTTACACTGTTTCTGCCATTTCTCGATTTCCTTCAAACGTTCAGCGTGACGACGGGGATCATGTCGGGAGGGAAATTTAAAAGCGCAACAATGAAAGGAATGTGTTAAATGGGCTTTTTGTAAATTCTAAAAAATTATGAGTTTGGAAAAAAAATTATTTCTCAATTTCAAGTTGTTGTTGCTTTTTGTGCATTTTTTTACCTTAAAATTGTAAATGGACGGTATTGTTTTTAAGGTTTGCGTATTTTCAATACGTAACACTTCAATATCATGCAAACCCGCCGAGGGTAAGCGTACCAAAGAGGTACTAGAGAGATCTCTTAAAAGGAAGGAGAGAAAATAAACGAGTCATGTTAGTTTAAATCTTACTGCTTTTCTGATTCGATAACATTAAAACGGAATTTTTATAAAATAATCCCTTTATTGCGATGAAAAGAAAACTTACAATTCTTGCATACTCATGCCATTAAACGCCTTCGGATGCACTTGTTGTAAATTATGATTTTCTTTTAAAATTCTTCAAAGAAATTAAAAAAAAAAAATTATTAACATGAAATTTTTTTCAGCTTAATTAATTAATGAATTTCACTTACAGTTTAGCTATTTGAGAACCTTGAAAGGCAGAATCATCTATAAAACTTATATCATTATTTGCTAAAATTCTTTAGGAGGAAAGAATAAAGAATAAGAATTACTTTGAGACAAATGATTCAATTGAGAACTTACAATTGATCAGTCTTAATGTTTATCGATTTCGATTCAATTCGAGCTATATGATTGTTATCGAGATCTCTGAAAAAGAAGTATTTAGAGAAAAAATCAGTTTAACACGTTGAGTGCCACGTCAGTGACCGGTGAATAAAACCGACCTTTCCGTTTAGGCCGCGTCAGTCACCGGTGACTGACAGTATAAAATATGATAATAAACGTAAAAATTGAACATTTTTTCAGAAAACTTTATTGGATTTTATTGAAACAAGGTAAACATAAAAATGGTTGTCCCTCGCAAGTGTCACAAAATGTTATAACCTGTTTGGTCAAATTTCGTGCTATTTTTCTGCCATTCTGTGCCGCATTTTCTTCAAGCACGATTTGCAATATTTTTGCACTGCTGGAACTCGGCCAGGTTTTGTCTGCAGATTGTGTTGTTTTTAACTGGTTGCAATGCTGATTCCACTATGCTAAAAAACAATGGCCCTAATACGTTTTAAAATTTCCATCGAGCAAATTTTAATTTTTATATTGCCTACGCGCGCGGCCTGACAGGGAAGTCGCTATTAAACCACGTGGCACGCAACATGTTAATAATATCGTAATATTAGGATTGACGCAATACATTTGTTTACGAATATTGATTTAAGCAGTATTTTATTATGTGGAGCTTTAGCATATTTTGCAGATATTCATTCTTGAATTAGCAGCACATTTTTACTGCCATGAAAACGAAATGGCGTAGAACTATTTTATATGCCGACACACTCACTCTCGTTAATTATAGATTTGGAGAACCGTATTTGCAAATAAAATAATGAAATCGTGAATTCTAGAGTGATTTCTATAAAACGAATTTTTTTTATTTTTTCTTCAATAAACAAATCGGAAGTTTCAATTTTGGATGGTGCATTCGAGCATATCAAGCGAATAACGCTAGTAATGTTGGCAATTAATTACTCAATCGCACTTTGCGTCCTCCTAAAGAAATCAGTCAAAAGGTTGCTTATTCCTTGATCTAGGTGGCCACTGTACAGCTCTCTAATACGCATTTTACTGTTTAATAAGTCGTTCTTAAGATGTGAATTTCACGGGCTGTGCAGAAAGTACTGCAGCTTTGTTGGAACCAGATTGTCGTTGAGGAAGCTTAGCCAGCTACAATTACAGTCAGCAAGAAAATTGGAATCCTTGTGACCAACCCTCTACTGGGCAATTTTTAAAGGTTCAACTGTTCACATACTTTTCAATGAGCACTTTAAGTTCAATTATGTTTTTCCAATTAAATTGAGCAATTTGCAAACGTTCCTCCAGTTTTAGTCTATTTATGATAGTCCCAAACCAACTGATAACTTATATTATCGGCTGTCACAGAATACAGTGTTGCCAATTTAGAATTCTCTGCTTCCAACAATGATAGGGTTGTTATAGAAATTTAAATCAAATGTTGGCATTATATGCTAATGGTATAAAGCTGATATCAATCTGAAACTATGTCACTGGAAACGCTTTTTTTGAAATTATGGGTGAAAGTTGTTCTCTGCGAAAGACTTTGCAGGAGAAAAAATTAGGTTTTCCAATTCGTGTAAATTTGCCGTGAACGGCAAGTTACGAAAACGAATATACAATCATCAGGAATGGCCAATTGTATTCCATTCCTATTCAGTTACGTGATCATCAATTAAGAGGCTGACTTAGTTTTACTTAAAAAAAAATCGCTTTGATACTCCTCATTTACTATGTGGTGGAATTTACTAGATGCTGGAAGAATTGTGGAGTGGACCACAACACACAAAGCAAGGGTTTCGGCTTGTCGAAAAAGTGCCATTTCATCTAATCTCATATCTCATTGCCCGTAACGATACCGTCGGTTATAGTTTGAGCAAAAGAAATTAGTTACTTTAGACAAAAAAAATTTGCCATTCGCGTTCCAAGCCTTACTTCAACTTGCATTACGGGTAAGAGATCATGCATTAAAACAAGATCTGATCGCGTGAAGATCCTTGATGCGCACAAAGTGATTTTGTTTGCTACAGACCTTGGTCATAAGACGTTCCGTTTTAAACTCTACATCACTCGCCTTTCAGTTATATGTTGGGAACTTTGCGTGCGACCCCATATGCAGACGATTAGATATCGTTCAACTGATCCGGTTCTCTTCACTTCAATTTGCGAACTTTTTCGTCCGAAACATTTCCTTGAGACCTATTTAGGCGCGGATCCAGGGGGTGAAACATGGAAATTTCCGCCTCCAAACCTTTGAAAAATAACGAATTCCCATCCAAAAAGTTAAGAAAACACAAAAACTCCACCTTTCAAAGACATCAACTTGCTGAAATTTGTGTCTGGAGTTGGACTTATTTTTGTACAATATATAGGTTGACACGGGGGTATTGCAGATGATCACTTTTTTTTATAGTAAAAAAACTTGTTTTTTTATTCGAAAGCCTAATAAAAAATACATCGAATCATATAAAACAACACTAATACTTACATCATTTGCAATATGTTGGTGGTTGGTAAATGTATTAAGTCTGGTATTTTTGTTAAACCACTGTTGATGATGCGTCTGAAATGTAAATAAGAGAATCAAATAAGCAAGTAAATAAAAAGGATTTATGTTGTTATTTATTTCTAAAATATTTTTTACAATCATTACTGCCACATACATACATATGTATATGGGCCTTATAGGATAATACGGATTTAAGTTCGAATTGGGAAACACAGTGGAACTTAAACATTTTAATTTTTTACAGCAAAAATATTGTTTTTATCATTAAATTAAAAGTAAAAAGTGCATATCTACTTAAGTTCGAAAATTCGAAATTAATTACGAAATTTCGAACATCCTTAAAAAAATTTATTTTCACAACTTCGCTTAAATAACACCAATATTTTATATATTTCGGAATAAACTTCACTTGTTAACCGTTTACAAACATTCATACATTGCTTTTCTTAAACACATAAGATGCGAAAGATATGTTTTGAATTAAATTCATACGTTTAACATACAAATAGTACCTGAATATGCTTTTTTCGTCAAATTTGTATGATTGTTAAGTTTTGAAAATTCGTTTCAATCTTAAATTAATTAATTTCAAAAATTCGAATAAGGTTTAAAAATAACAAAAACTTGTGCAGAGTTCGTTATTTTATAGTTTAAACTGAATTTTTGTTATTTTTAACCATTTAAAAGGCTGTTTTTGTTTTATTCCTTCGACCTTTATTGTAGAATTCTCTCATTGTCTCTGTGTCGACAACTTCTGTATTAAAAAATGCTAAGTGGATTATTGTCATATATTTTATAAACATATGCGTTAAAAACATATCGATTACTATTTATACAATGACTGTCATGTACAGAAGTATTTAGAGAGCTCAATATGCCCTTGTCCAATAAAGTGATTTGTACGTAACGGAAGCAGGATGAAACAAGGCAGTTAGCTTTTAATTTTTGATATTAAATGAGGAAACAATATTAAAAAAAGATGCTGGTTGGTGAATAATTTAATAAGGGTTTGATAGTGCAATGACTCGCTATAAAATAGTTGTGAATATTTTATTGCAAACTTTTCTAAACGATTCTATGGAAATGTGTAAGAACTGTTGCTTAGAAGTGAGTTGTAGGAGCTCAAGTGGTTTTCAATTTGAGCTCTGTTGCAGTTATGTAGTGATCGTGAAAAAAATTAGTTTTTGTTAAAAGAAAAAGATTTGGAGCATAATTCTGCATGTAAAAAATATTTATGCCAGTTTGAGTATTATTTATGCGACTGGCTAAATTTAGATGTAAAAGTGTTGTATCCCAACATTGGCGAATGTATATAGTATATTATCTTGTTCTCCAAGCGGGGCAAGACTACTCTCTGAGCAAAAACAGGTTACAGCACAAATGTGCTTTCAAAATCGAACAGTTTCAGTATATATTAGAATGGTTCGAAAAAAAATGCAGCTTTCATCTCCTGGGTAATAGAAATTTCAATCATAACAAATTTATAAATTCAGTTTCTAATATTTCAAGCTTAATAGTTGTTAATCTTTTTTTTGAGATTCCACTTGTGATAAAACTTCAATTAGAAAAATGTTAGTTCAGGGGCCCATCTCTCAAAAGTACAAGTTACAAATTTAGCATGCTACAGGCGTCGGTGTTATTTTTTGCTTTTTAATAAATTTCACTTGTAAATTTGTAACGTAGTTTTCAGAAAAGGAGTATTATTTTGTATTTACTTTTGAAGTCATCGTATTGTTAAATATAGTGAACAGAAATTGAAACATTGGAAGCTTAATACGCATAGTCTTAAGGTATGCTTCGTGTCGTTTAATAAAATTGCATATTAGGAGGGAAAGATCCGAGATATTAAAAGTAATATGAAGAATTAGATTAAAAAAACAAATGGGAGCGGCATTTTGGAGGTGGAAAAGATGTTTTAAAGGCTAGGATTAAAGAGTTGCAAAAAATTGGTTATTAGTGGGAAAAAATCCGAGATATCAGAAGTCGTATCTAGAATTTAACGTGGGGTTGAAAAACCACTAAGGACCATTAACAAAGATATGCTACATATTGGGACCGAACAGTAAACGGCCCTACAACAAACTAAAAATTAAAATGTTAGTGGGGACCCGGTCTGCTATATACGTTTTGCCATAGTAACGTATAAGAATTAAAAAAATTTTAGTTGAAATTAATCATACGCAATTGAAAATCTGACAAAACGTTTAAAATTTTATATCTTCTGATAGGTTTTAGATTTGGGAAGGTGGTTACTTTTACAAAATGATAGCACCATTGTACTTTTATTTCGAGAAAATAATTTGTACAAAGAAAGATTTCCAATAACGGCGGGTTGATGGTGAAATTTAATTAAAAAAACGCTGTGAGAAAACGGTCATGTATGCCATTATGTATGGCATACGACCTCGATCCAATGTCCACCTCGGTTTCGAATGAGGGCATATCCAAGAGGTTCCGTGTAGATCTGGATAAACTTGAATGGAGACTTGCTGTTTCAGAAAATCTCACTAGAAATCGTCTAGCACTGACAGATCGCATGATCTTTGAGGCTACTGCCGGAAGTGATTACCAGAAGTACGTTCATATCGTTAATCAAGAATGGGTGTTCGGTATGTGCCAGTTCAGGTCAAAATAAATTGGTGCCATTACTACAGGGCTCGACGTTAATACTGATAAACTCACCAAATTCGTCTTTGATATAAGTTTATTGGAAAATATTTTTTTATTCATAAAACGTAGTTTTCATTAGAGTTATTTTCTTGGAATCTTCCTTACATGATTTTGATGGTTTCAGAGATGCCCTCAAATACATCCTTGGACAAGTAAGTTAATTTTGGTGCATGCGAAATGTAGCTGTAAAGTAAGAAAACAGAAATATATAAAACACAAAATTTTTACTAAGGAAAAATCCAAAATCTTACAGTGTTGTGCAAAACAAAAGCACCAACGAAATATTTATTTAACGTTAAAATGCGATATTTGGTACGTTTGCTTTTTTTAAGGCGATTATAGTAGAAAACAAGTGGACTTACTCATTTACCAATATTAATATCATCAATAAAAGTTTCCGAATTTCTAAGAAGAGATTGTGCAAAACAAAGGCAACAAAGGTTAATTATTCTTTACATGAATTTAAAAATATAGTTTCCAAACTTAGTTCATACTAGTTGGTGTTAAAAGAATCACTTTTGAAACTTTGAAATCTCAAAAAATGTCAGTTTTAAAAAAGGGAGAACAGCAAGCACTTATTTCTAAAATGTGTACTAAAAGCGGATCAATAGTTAGCAAACTGCTAAAGAAGCACAAGTCGACAAAAGATTTAATTGTAAATTATTTAGGACAGCGTCTAAGAACACAGCGAGCTACGAAAACCACTATCGTAATTCGCGCCGATAGGGAAATGTGCTCCATTTTCCAAAAAAATTCATTTTCTTCTGATGTTGGAGCACAAATAAAAGACGCGCAATAAAAAATAATTTAAAAAGTTACAAACCGTCCACAAACCCCTGTTGAAAAAAATCACATTATCAAAGCAGAACATACCAGCATCGGACCGTACAGAAATGGAAAACTGTTTACCAACGAGCCAAAATTCAATTCAATAAATTCGAAGGGTATGTCTACAGTTTGACATTTACCTGGTGAAAAGTTTGAGCGACACAATTGCAAAACTAGTTTTAAGTATGAAGAAGACAACATGATGGTGTGGACGGCTTACCGAGTTGTACCATTTAAAAACATTGGCAGAAAAATGGAACGCTTCGTATACAAACAAAATCCGGAAACGAAAGTGATTTCTCACGCTGAGTGTAATATGCAATTCGATAACGATTCGAAAGACATATTGAGGTTGGTAAAAGAGTTCTTAGGAGGAAATGACGTTCAAATTAATCACCCGACTTTAACCCCATATAAAATTTCTTTGGCATGTGTAAGAGGAGCCTTTCCGTTAAGACATTTAAAAATCGTAATGAATTCTTCGAAACTGGTCGCAAATGTGTTTCAGAAATTGTTTTCACTAAATCTATGCCTTGCAGATATGCCGAAGTTCTAAAAAACAATGGATCATGTACGAAATGTTAACTGTTGCTTTTGTTTTGCACACCTTTTTTTAGTTTATTTAAAAAAAAAACAGTTTAATTTGGTTTTTAATTAATTTGTTGGTTTGAATACATAAATATAACTTAATCGTTGAAAAATATTTTTGTTGGAAATGGACTCTATTACAAAAAAAAAGTTTTCTTGTTTTTGCGGAATTTTTTGATTTTCTTTTGCACAACACTGTAAGTTTATATAAGAGTGACTTAATTACTATAATGGATACCCTACATTTTTATATTCTTTATTTATTTATATTTTTATTAATTTATTCCCTTGGTTTCTTACTCGAACAAAATTTAAGATTGTGTTTAATTAATCAATTGAAAGTGCGATCCGGGTGCCGGATTCCTAGAAATGCGCAATATAACTTGTTAATTACTCGTATGTGGTTTGATATTTGTATTGCTATTTGGTGGCCCGTGAAACCACTCATAAGTGGCCAACAAAAAAATTTTACTTTGTTGCTTTAAGGATAAAATAGGACGACAAGGTTTATAAGTGTTGTGAGATAAAAAGCGCAAGCAATAAGAGAATATTTTTAAGTCAATTTCTCAAAAAATTCATCCTTAACGTAAACTTGCTTAAAACATCTAAAATTAATACTTTTTCGCTACAGTACAATTTCCCAAGATGAGAGTGATAATGGCAATGATTATTATGATGAAACTGAGACATGTAGTGCGATGTTGATGTAGCTGTTGAGGTTTTGCAACTTAAAACTTACATGGTACGCAACAGTTTTAAACTGGCAAATGCACCATCTTCTATGGTCTCCAGATATTTCAGGTCAGTCAACACTCTTCAAGTAAAAATAATGATCAAATAGTCAGTTAGTAGCAGCAGGGAATATAATATACAACTTACATATCTAGCAGTGAAGCATTGTAAACTTTTAAGCCAGTCGTGCGTAAGCGCGGCAAACCTGCTGAAGCAATAGTTAAACGTTGCAATGGTATAGTTAGAGTTTGTGGTACCCTCGTTAAAGCTTCACCTTCGCAACGACATTCAATTTCGTCCTAAAAATAAAAATTTTATTTATATTTCCATTATTTAGTTGTTAACGATATTTAAAGCAACAAAAAATAAATAGGTGCTCCAGTAAGTAGCAGTGCCTTTTGACTTCTCATGGCTTTTACTAAACCTTTTATTAACTTTTGCCCTTTTTATTGTCCTTGCACTGCAGTCAAATCATTATGGAAAATTCCAGTATCTGCCTCCTAACTTCATCTGTCAATACAAACAACTCAACCAGTCAACCTAGCCCTGTCATGTTCTTGGTATATGTTTTCAAAGGTTTTCAAGAATAATCCTGAACTTTAAATGAACTACATAATTTCCTGAGGATATAGGTAAAACCGACGTTTAGTTAATGCTAATTTCATCCCTTCTTTTGTTCAAATATCCTGTTTAATTGTAATTGTGATGGTATTCTGTATGTCCAGCTGTGTACCTGCGGGCAACAAAAGTAATGCACAGTGCGCACAATGGTTTTTTTTTAGCAATAATAAATTTAGATCTTCAAAAGTAGTGCTGCTAGATGAATATATGTTGACAGATTTTGTAGTACTTGAGCTGCAGAAGTCACAGTGTCGCTTTAGTTTGACAATTTGAATTTAATTTCGCCTAAGAAGCCATGTGTCAAGACCGTTTATATAGAACCACGTTTAGACTTTTCTGCCAAATGCTTATTGAAAATTTAAAGTTGCATGTCTGAATCCCTTAAGTATTAACACACGCGGGAAATCGATAGCCAATGGTTTAAGTTTGAGAGTGGCAAGGAAGTGCAAGAGTCGGACTATCTTGAATTAAAGCTACATCCCGCATACCTCTCGCTATGGTGTCATATTGTAACGAAATGGTACCGCAGGCGTTTAGATGCTCCTCAAAATTTCTACTGAGCATGTAGGAGAGGTAGTGGACAATTTAGAATCAAGAAATTTTAGAAATAAATAAACAACTTTCTAATATTTAATACACGTATTCCGCACGTCCTTATTAGGGGCTATAATTAACATGAAAGAAATTTCATTAAAAATGTGTGATATAATATTAGTTTAAATCAAACATGTTTGTGCTTTAGTCATGACAACCATGTTGTTTCATATAAAATATATTATTGTGGCAAACATATAGTGGTGATTTGAAAGGATTTTCTTTCATTACTTTACTTGCTATAAATAAGTTATGATTGTCCTCCATAAACATTATTCAAATAAAATTTAAGCCTAACCTACCTTAAGTAAAATTAAGGGATGTGGATGAATCTTGTACTTTGACCCGTTATGCGCTCTCTATTCTGAAAAGTCTTCGTTCTCATAGGAACTCTCTTCCAAGAACAAACCTCCTCAGTAGTTTCCGGTCGATGTCCTCAATTGGTCACGTCTCCTAAAGTCAGCACTCAGTCTTATTAATTTCAGATTAGCTCAGTCTAATTTCGTTATGATGTATGTGCTCTATTTGCCCAACCTTTCAGCTCGGCTTTGCTCACCTTTAGTCCACCTCCTCGAGCTTACAGCCTTAATTTCCAGACCATTCGCTCGTTTGTGTCCGACAACTTTGTAGTGACAAGACATTCAAATGATTCGCAGTCTACCATACGTAGTCGCTTATAGTATTCTTGCATTTAAGAACCATCCTGGATATACCCTATAAGATTTTAATGCCTTTAGTATTAGTCTGGCTCTCAGGTTCACTAAGCCTGTTTAAACACTCCTCCGATCGCACGAACTTACGATTGAAGGACCGTACTAAGGTCCGGAAGCCGGAAGTAAATTTCCATCTCTCAAAAAAAAAGCCCCAGCACCAACCTATTCCGCACTCAGCGTATATCCGCCCATTACCTCCCACATTTCTGATGTCGTGATTTCTAATCTCAGTTGATCCACTCACGAAAGCCCTGCCAGCGTGCTCCTGTAAGAGCCGCATCATATTTTATTTGGAACTCTATGGTTCGATGTCTAATATTGCCCCCAACGACCGTGTTGGTGTTGCACTTTCTGTAAGTTTACTATGTTACACCTATTCTACACTGCCGTCCACCATACTACGGAAGCATAAGTCAAAATAAGCCTAACCAGGCTTTCGTAAGACCAATGTGATATGTTTAGATTAAGGCCCTATTTTAAGCTTATGTCTCTACTACATAGCGATCATAGTGATGTGGTATCTTATCCTCCGCTCCAATATCATTCCTAAATAATTAGTCGCTGAAGCTAATGACCTTATTGAGTAATGCGATCTTTGTCTTCCTATGGCTTAAGTGGTTAGTGCGCCGTCCTTAAGATCTCTTCATTAAGTCATGTTAAAAATCATGGTTTATTTTCTTCAAAATTATTAAGTTACATGAAGGAGTTGCAATAATTTGCAGACGCCAATCTGAGTTAAGCTTTCGCGGTAAGAAATTTTAACCGAGGCCAACATTTGTCAGATATTTTGCATGGGAAATGCCAAAAGACCTACTGAAATATAAGTCACGCTTGAGAGATCACAGCCGTTCGAATTTTAAATTAAATAACACCAATTATAATTAAATTCACTTGGCACACATTTAATTAAATGCAGCCAGATATGGCATTTCTTTCACAGTGCAACGTCTAAAACAATTTCATTGAAGTATGGGGGATATGCAACAATGTTTGTGCTGTAGTTGGGTTATATGCGCACATATACAATCAAACATAAGCACTCACACACACGGAAATATGCTGGTCTTATGTGGTTTTAAATACCAGAAAGCATAAATAATTACTTTTGCTACAGCAACCCCGTATTCGCAGTTTATTGAATTTAAATCTGCTTTCTGCTATTGTTATGACTTGGGTGAGGTAAAACCAAAAATCTGTTCAATTAAAAATGTTTGTACTGCATAATGAGAGTTTTCGTTTCAATTTTCACTAATTAAAAATGTGCGCAATATTAATTAAGAAAACAAATAGCTTCAATTCATTAACGCTATTATAAGGATATTAACAAAGTATCTGGCTTTCAGGATTTAAATGGAAAAATATTTAATACAACATATCGTTTGTAAAGTACGCAAGAGCATGATAGGGAGTACAAATGACATTGAATCTATTTATAAAAGTATTTTATTTCAATTTAAACAGATTTAGAATACGATATGATTAATTAGACAATATTAAATGAAACTAAATCTAAATCTAAATTTCAAACGGTTGGCGGTTCTATATTTGAGCTTTTCAATATAGCAGCAAAGTAATAGGAAAATGTAAATTGAATCCTGTTTTGGGTGGAGGGATCAAAACCTCCATGTACGTTGTCGATTTGTAATTGTCAACCTTCTTCTCGTAACTGAGCCCAAATTTAGTTGCAACAGCATTTGTTTTAGGTCTAGAATATCTCCAACCAAAAACATCTTCCCCGATTAGTCTGCTGGTATTTAAAGTTACCTTACCCTATCAACAGCCCAGTTATCCATCCTAGGATACTAATCATCATTTTGCTACTTTATTTCCTGCTACACCTATATGTACCTCCAACTCCTCGCGATGCTACATGGCGATCTCGTCCTCTTGATGTATTGCCACCTAGGAGATATTGGGAACAAGCACGGTCGGAAATCGGAAAATAAGGGCTTTCGAGGCTTGACCCCTAACTAAACGACTGGCACCAGGGAACCTATTAAACTCCTTTTCTGGTTGTTGGTGAGGATCCCCCGGTCGTACACGTGACAGCTGGTAGGGACTTCATCCATCAATAGTACTGCAGGAGGTTAGATAAATCTAAACTTCTCAACAAGAGGTAAATTCAGTGTTCAACCAGCCGTGAAGTTATATTCGATAGCTATACAAGTGCGTATAGGGCAGTATTGGTAAAAGCATTGATTTCACCCAGTGGTAAGACCCCTATTTGATATGGGGAAAACGTGTGTTACTTCTCTTGTACCTATGCTCCCAACAGGTGGCGCAATGCAGGCAATAACCCAATTTGTAATTGTTATTCTGTAATACAATTCCTTTGTTATTTTCAATTTTGGTTGAAATATTATTGAGTGCTAAATTGACACCCAAAACCGGTTGACTTGGAACATCGTCAAGTTTTCGTCGAATAGGTCTTTGAATAACTTGATGAGCTTCGATTAAAAGAAATTATGCATATCAATGGAGAAAATACGCACATTTGATGAGCAGGCAAGGCAACCACCATGCCACAAAATTTATCTACATAACGATGTTTTCAACATGATCGTCAATGTCGCCCTCCTTCTCCCGATCTTTTAAAGGTCTCTGACTGAAAGTAAACATCAAGAAAATTTGGAACAAGACAGCAACACTAGACCTATTGAAAGCTGTTTTATTAATCTCACGCTGGGTCACTTAACGCGTGCAATTCCTCGGATATAATTGAGCGGCTTTACCAAGTCGCTTTACTATTTCGACAAACGGACATTATTTGAAGCTTTAGTAAACAATATAGCAAGTGTCGTTTAAACTTCTATCTGTAGAGCGGAAGTAGTTCTCTCGTCAGGGCAGACCTAAGTAGGTATTAAAAGAGCTCCTGTGAAAAACTCTATTAGATTCAGAGTCGCTTTTGTATATCATTATCTGGTATCGTAGTTTAGAAATGAAGTTGAGATGGTCTTCAACATCTCAGCGAGAAGTAAGTTCGTAACCATAAAGCTACATGGCACATAGGACGACTGGTGGTGCCAGAAAGCTTTGATAATGAGTTTACAAATCGTGCAACTTAAAAATTAATTAAGTGTTTAAAATGACTAAATTTGTCGGAGATTGGGATACGTATCATACAGTTACACACGAAGCTAATTTATTCCATATGGAAGTTTTGATGCACCGGCAATTAAACCAAATGTATTTCAAGCTTCATTATTTCTAAACACGTGTACGGATACACTTTACTTGACTTTGAAGAAAAAACAAGCTCCTTTACCATTTTTGTTTTAAGTTTTTCAGTTCATTTATAATGAAATTATACTGGCAAAGCAAAACGTATGTGTTGTGTATTGACAAGGAGCTCCTATAGGTACGACATGCTTGAGATCGATGTAATTAAAAGCAAAATTTAATTGAGTGTAATTAAACACTAAAAGTGTTTTAAGAGCTTTGAAATTGACATATGGTTGCACTAATGGCTCCGTAATTTTTAGTTAGGTGCTTTTTTAGGCTGTGATAAATGTGCCAAGTTAAATCTTTTCTACCGCTACCTCTGAAACCTGCAGAAATTTAACGCACTTTGTAACAAGTTTTTGCGGAGGTATATTTGAATTTTGTCTGTTAGAGAATAAAATTTATTTAGTCATATATTACATGTATTACTAGGCGGACTCAGAGCCGCTCGCCTTATTCCACATTTCACTACCTTATCCAGTTTACAAAATATGCAATACGATTTCCCATTGCATGCCATTAGCCTCAAAAGATCCTCTCAGGGATATGTTTTCTTGGTGATCCTGCTAACTTAGTGTCTTGCTATTTGTGGGATATTGGACAGGCATATCGTAAATTTTGGAAGCAAGAATATTGGAATTCACTAGTCAGTGGTACTGAATTGCAACATCATATATTTGATGTCGAGTAGAATTTTTAATATCTCAAACTTTTGCGAAGGGTACATAAGATTCGGCACAGCCGAATATAGCTCTAACACTTGTAAGTTACATCTTGTCCGTGAATAAGAATTATGTGGAGTGTAGATCGAATAATATGCTACTCCTACAGTGTAACAAATTGCTTACCGTCTCCAGAAAAAAGCACCAAATTTTGTTTGAAGCCAATTCCTTTCGGGCTTTCTTTATCAAACGAGCATTTGAGTCGACTCTCCCCCGTTTAAGTTCAATATTATAAGCTACATACAAAACTCACTTCATCTGCTAAATATCTGCATGAAGTTGTGTCATACCAAATTGCAGGGCTTCTTCATTTACAACCTAGCTAAAGCTTCTTCGATTTTTTTCAGCTTTAAGGCTCTGGGAAGATGCCGCCGGTATTTCTGTTACTGTCATTGAATAATACAATTCTTGTTTTACTTTAAAGTTACGATTATTTTTTGTTAGCTCAGATTCTCTTAGTTGCAATAGTTCTTCTTATTTCTGTTTCTTTGACTTATCCAAACCGTAATGTTCTACTGTACTGCAAAGAAAAAGTTTGCTTGTAATTCAATACTGATTTATTTAAGTCCTTACTAAATGATAATATTTGTGGCGCAACTGATGTCATATATAAATGGGAGTCAAGTAGTTTAGCCTCTGAAAGCCTCCGTCGATACTTCCTTTGGCCAGGTGCACCATCAAACCCCAATTTTCAGTACATTTCCGCTCTCAATTTCGTTAACTTCTTCCACTGCCTTGGTCTGTAGGATTCTTTTAGCAGCATGGTCCAACAGATTTTGCAGTAGTACATTAGTAGCATTATGCCTTTTATTATAAATAGTAATTTTTTCTTTTGTGAGCGCTCTGTATGGTACACGTATGTGATACCCTTCACTTTATAACCAATGCATTCGATATTCGTATTTTTCTTTTGTAAGTGAAAGATTTGTAAACAAACAATGTTTTTTGTAAAAATTTCTTGCTGGGTTTCCCAAATACTAGACGAAACTTCTTAAGGAAATATAACACGTACTTCATCTCTTTTGTATTGGTTGGAGCACTCCAGTACAGAACTAGTTAACAAATACCCCGACTAAACTCAAGTCAATTTGGATTCCTTCTTTTTAAATACTACCTTCGTTCAAATTGGGAGTAAAACCGTTTGTATACTGTATCCAATATTTCACATATTTTATCTTCGCTTAAGCCAACAAACGATTGCTCCAAAAACCGTTTAATTATATTTTGTCTTTGTCACATTCCACAAGCGCCCATGAAATAGAAAAACTTTCCATTATCGTGTATATAACTCACAATAATGATTACAGTCCGCAGTTAATTAATAACTATTAGTAAGTGTTTACTCGTAAAATAACTATAAAGTAATTGTTTACAATTACTAACTTCGAAATGTTGCGTCAATCCGAGCAGTTCAAAAATACAAAATTTAATAGGGGTCCGTTATAAATTCAACTAATTAAAAAGGGGCACCCAGGTGCATTTGAAATTGATTTAAAATCAAAAAGCTTATATTTGACAACTGTAGGCAAATGTAGCTAAATTATAGATCCAAGAGTTTGGAGAAATATGGCTTGTTTTATTCTATGTTCATAAAAATATTTTTAAACAGAAAATAAACGCATCTGCAGTGTTTATTTTTTCAACCTTATCATATTGAAATATCCTCTTCTTAAAATAAAAAAAATCTGAAAAAGACGTCAGTTTAAGTAATAAAATATTATTCGTCTTGAAATTTGTAGGTTTAATTTCAGTCTGTTCATTAAAACATACAAGTAACGAGTTTAAAAGGACTAAGGAAACAAAACTAGCAGTCGTAAAAAAATAATTTGATTTGATTATAACAGATATTCAGAAATTAAAAAACATCATCGAATAGCATATTGAAAATTTGACTTTTTTCCGCGAAATCCCCACAGTGCACCGTGGTAAAAATCGACCCAAAAATATAAAGAAATTTCGACCTTGATACGCTTGTACGACTACCAATGCTATTATGTATTTATACACATCTGCATTAAGATGTCAATCATTTATCACTGCTAAACATAACAAATATGTTTTCCTTATTTGATTTTATGTATCTTCAAAGCAATCATATTTCAAAATATTCAAAAGATTTTAGCTTAGAATATGTTGTTTGTTTTTCAAACACATTTCAGCCGAGTGCCTTCTTCGAACTTTCTGTCAACTTTGAAATATTTTCCATGATGCATAAGGAATGAACACAAAAGGGAAAATGCAATATTGTTTATGATTTTATCATTTCTAGCGGGTATTAAAGTTGAACTGAACCATAAACGAGAAAGATATGTAAACAAACTTTTTAAATTGAGCAAAACACTTTTACTTATATTGAAATTTAAAGTTTCGCGACGGTAATTTTCATGATTTTTTTGTCACTTGACAAAGAAGACTATTGACTTTTTTTTAGTTACAAGAGGACATTGATTTAAAATAATTCTGATAAAATACCTAATCATTTTTAATCTTCTCTCACACTTTTATGTTTTGGAGTATTTTTACTCAAGTCTTAAAGACAGTATTGAAACATTGGTGGATTTTATCAGCTGCAATATCTCGTCGAAATCTTTAACTGTCACCACCGCATTTCGTAGGAATGTTAATGAAGACGAAAAAATTAGCTTCAATTTTAATTAGGCTTTTAATTGATTCAATTAATTAATTAATTAAAAATGACTTCGTATTAATTTTTTGGATTAAACAAATAATTGAAGCATTTAGGAAATTCATTAAAAAAATTTTAAAGCTTTTAATTAAATTATTAATTGAATCAATTATCTGCTGTCCTTTTAACTGTGACATGCATGGAAGTGCATTTAGTGATCGTCCTTAATGTTGGTGTAGTAAAAGTTCTCATTGTTCCTATCACACTCAAGGAGGCAACCGGTGTACCTTATTGAGGAATATCTGAGTCTATAATTGTTCCACTTGTGCCCACCATGCTATAGATGCAGATATGATCATTGGTATCATTATGTACGATCACGCCATCATTTTCGTGTATGATAAGTGATTTTCCGAGAAAGGTGTTTATCTAGAACTACTCTCAAATATTTTATAACCTCAGAAAGTGTTAATTCTGTGCACTAACCTTGTTCAAATAAATAGGGGGTTCTTTCTCTTAACACCAGTCATACGTTATATTAAAATCGATTGGTTAATTCAGAGTCAAACTTGCCTCTCACCATAATAACAAAATTGTTCGCAAAGCCCTGACAATTAACTATTTGGATCCAGCTTTAAAAATTAATGTCATATTTTCCAGCATATTGAGAACCCAAATTATAACCAGTCAGTGTCTGATCAAATGTTCCCGTAATGTCAACCGATGTACAGAGATTTTTCTCTTTAGGCTGTTACTGACGCCTTAAGTCGATTGGAAGGGGAGAGTTTTTAAAAAACTTCTCTGATTTATAGATTCAATATCCCAGATTTTTTTCATAGCTTTGAGCAAATGAGTTTGCGCCAAAGCCAATAAAAAAACAACTTTCCTTCTTTATGCCTAGAACATTTTGAAATCAATACGTTCCAAATGGCTGTCTGTCATATCTTTGATGAGAGAAAGGCTTCCATCAATCATGTGCTTAGTGTGAGATTGATATCTACGTTGCTTGTGCTTTTTCGAGTAAATCAGATGACAAGCTTTTAAAACACTCTTCTATGAATTTAACTTGCGAAATTATATTCTCTTAGCAGGGTTCACCGCAGATAAACTCACAATTTGCAATTAAAAACTTGTGGTTTTAATAAGAACAGCAATGAAAAGCACGTTCATTAATGCGTACTTTGGTAATTTAACATGATACTGGTAGAGATTATGAAAATTACAGAAGAAGAATTTAAAGCAATTTACAAACGTAACTGCATCCTGAAATATTTGACAGGACTAATTGAAAAATTACTTCAATTTTATAAACTCGTTAAACGTTGGTTTAACGTGGTTGTTTTTCTTGATTGTTTCCAGCTGAATATTTTGGATAAATTTAGCAGAATTTAAGTCAAATTATGGCTTGAATTTTGAAAGTATATATGTTTTCTTACTTACCAAACTTGTTGCATTCCAACAACAACATTTCCAACCGCTTACCAAGGACGAATGTTGTTGTAGATTATGGTAAGCTGCATGTAAATTAAACGCATCGGCTTTGCTTTTCTCCACAATGTCGTCTGCCTTCGCCATGGACTGAGTAGTCATATTAGCAGTAGGAAAATTCCCTGCTGTTGCAGCCACAGCAGTTTCATGTACCAAATGTCGCTTGTTCGCTGCCGCTGTTGCTATTGCAGCTGTTGAGCCGTTGTATGTGTGATGATTATTGAAACCATGTTGATTATCATAGCAGTTAGTTAATTTGGGACTGTACTCCATGGAGGCTTGGGAGTGGCAGCAATAGCAGAGAAGCAACAAAAGGAAGCGCAACGTATGATAGGTGGGCATTTGTAGTTGTTGTTGAATTTTAGGAATCTTAGCACAATAATACCGCTGATGTTGTAGATAAAAGTGTTGTTGTTTGTATTCTTGTTGCTGCTGTTGCTGTTGTTGCTGTCTTTTGTTAGAGTTATAATACTGATGGTGTTGACCCATTTTGCAAGCCTTTTGCCAATATTTATTTTACCAACAAGAACAAAAAATTGTAGAAACTTGTGGTTGGCAAAGTGCAGTTGGGTTTTTTACTTATTTTCGTTTTCTTTTAAATTTAATATTCTACACGTTTGTAGAGGACAATAGTCATGTTCACACACCTACTGCAGCCTTAGGGTATTTTTATACACTCTCTCACATTTGCATTCACACACACAAACGCTCAGCCGCACAATATTACAGTCTGTGCTTTACTTATTTTTTATATTGTTTGTTGTACCTTTTAAAGTACATTTCAACTTTTATTGGATTAGTAGTTGCTTCAGAAAGTACTTTGTTCAGACACAATAACTGATACATTATGTTGGCACTTTAGGGTTTGTGGTTTATTTAGTTATTTCCTTTGTTAGTCACCCAAAGAAAACTGTAAATAAAATGGAGGAGAATATAGAAGTTAATTTATTTCTAAAGAAATTTAAGTTCTAGAGCATGCAAAGCTTAAAATTCGCCTTGAGGCTATCAAACACAGTGCAAGCTGTTGCAATTATATTAGTAAGACGAATATTTAACTTATAAGACCAATTAATATTTACCACTAATTTATACTCGTATGCAATGAAAAAGTCCTGTGGTCTAATCACGGCATACGATATCTAGTAAACTATCGTATCGAATAACATTTCGACATCTAACGAATCGTAATTTTAAATAAAATGTAATAGATTTTTATCATATGTTTAATGTAAACAAATGATAAAAAGAAAAAGAACATTAAACAAATTGTGTGCTAATAAATATTTTAATAAAATTAAAGTGAAAAAATAATGAATCCGGCAATGCTATTTTATTTATCCTCATCAGATTTGGAGGAAGAAAGTGTTTCACGTATTAAAAAAGAAATTAGAGACAAAAGTGATCCTTTTTCCTTGCCGGCAGCTGCGTAAGACTCGTTTTCCTAGTGAGTGTTTTTTTATTTGTATATTTAGGACTAGGTATAGAATGACAAAGGAGGCATTCAATTGCGTCCTATGTCCCTTAAACTTTATTGGGTATATGTCTACAGCGGTGCCACCGAAGCTGCAACTAGCGGTCCCACTTTCGCTTTTGGCAAGTGGAAGTTTGCAGTACAGCGTGGGAAATGACTATTTGGTAGGTTTGGGACAGAGCACAATTTGGCAAAATATTTCTTGCTAGCTGAGGATGCGCACCCATGAATTCGGCCATAATTTCCTTTTATCGTCCATTGATTTTATTCCCGTTTGTCCTATTCAATGGTATTTTCGTCATCCATGGACTCCAACAAAATAGAATTGGTACATTAGAACCCCTGAATAATTTTTTTCTCAACTTTTGTATCACAGTGACATTAATATTAAGTAATTTTCAATTTTTCATTCATTCTCTTTATTCTTTCTATTAAAAAAGACAATTTATTTGATAATTATAACTTTTAATGCACTGAAAGTTGATATTGTATTAGATATTTAGTGAATGGAATATATTTTCAATGCCGCTACACAAGTTATCAACATTATTCATGTCTTTTCTACTAATTTTGTGTTTCACTCTAAACATCATCCCAACACTAAAGGAAAATATTCATTCTCATATTATATTTGCCTTTGATGTTGGGTTAATTTGATAATGTTTACAGTTGATACAAAAATTAGTAGAAAAGACACGAAGAATATTGAAAACGTGTGAAGCGGCATAAAAAATACATAAAATTTTTTTACTGCTGTAATTAAAGTTATCATTACAAATATATTTTTTTTTCATAATAAAAAGAATAAAGAGAACGGACTTATGTCTAAAAATTAAATTACTTAATATTAATTTTGTATTTATATTTTCTTGAATCAACTTGTTTCATGTACTAGTATACTGCATAATAATTTGTTGCAAAAGGAATGTTTATCATCCTTGGTTGCCATTTTAATTATTCACACTTAAATTTTTTAGAGAAGATGTATTTTCTGACAATTTACCGAGCACTTACTCTAACAATCAAAGCTATAGGATTACAGAAAGTAAACTTAGATAACCCAAGCATTTTGAGGCTACTAGAACTGAGATTGGTAAAAGATGGCCTATACCGCACTGTTGAACATCGAAACGGTGCAAGAAATTACCAGAATCTTATAGGGCCAAACGTAGCTTAAACGAAGTACCAGCTGCAACTGCCCAGCTTAATAGGGGTACCAGTCCCTAAGCCTTGTCAGGAGTCTGAAACTGGAAGAAGGTAGGACTTCTAAGTTCGACCAGTAACGATAAATAACTGTTACCACGGGAACCAGTAACCCTTGGAACTTCGGTTCCAGACTGTTTGTTGGTGAAACTCCACGTGGTGGCTGTAGTTTATACCCTAAGTGGGGTGGTTCACTGCTGGAAAGATGTGGCGAATGACATTGACGCAAGCTGTCAATGTCATTCGTTGACGGCAGGAGATTAGATAGCTCAGAACTCCTCAGCAAAGGGGTGGGACCGGGGGCCGGACAGCCTCTGGCCTAATTTGCTACCTATGGGATGTGCATGAGTGCTACTCCGGTTGTGCTTATGCGGATTGCATAAGGTCATTGTTATGCCATCATTGGCGGCTACTTACGCAAATCTAACACATCTGCAACTGAACTAAGCTACTGCCTAACATTCTCCAAAATAAGAGCCCAGTATTTCACGGCTGACACCTTACCAAATATAACTCCCCAAACAAGCATTGGTTGAATAATTATAAGAATATACAAAGGTCTTTTAACGCAGAACGCACAACAATCTGAATCACTGGAATAAGTATATGTCTACGGACATAAAAGGCTTCTATTTTCAACCTAACCCAACATAACCTATATTCACTAAGATACGTCATATGTATACAAATATTCACCCCTATAGTAAATAATTCGTTTGTAAAAAAAATGTTTTAAAAATCAAAAAAATTCTGTCAACAAAATACATGTTCGTCGATAAACCAAAAAACACAATTGTAGTTAAAAAACTAAAAATATTTATCTCTTCTGTGATTTCATTTAAAGCAAAGCTGTGTAAATAGCAAAATAAAATAAATTTATTGTACAGAAAAAATTAATGTTTACACAAGCTTTAAAACATTATATTGTTTTACTTTAATGCTTTTGCATTGTGGTTTTCCGATAAATCACATTTATGCGTTCATTAATCAATTATTTCCGTAGTTTTGTAAACAAAAAATTTGTATGAGTTTAAAAAATTGTTTACATTAAAACATGTGTGCATAATTTGGAAATAGTGTAAATCAAACAAGTAATATACGTTCATTAAACCATAAAAAATCGATAGTCTATCCTCATCAGCAGCAAAGTCATATGAGTTTAGCCAGACGCGTCCAGTTTGATAGACAGTAAAAACAGAAGCGCCGCATAAAATATTCTACACAAACAATTGTGTACCATTCATAAAAATGAAATGTGTTTGTTGTGTATAGAATATTCATTTCCAACCCAACAAAGTATATATAGTTTGGATCCTTATAGGCAAGAAATTTCAATTAATGCTGTCCATCTGTTCTATGTTAAAATCAACTTTCTGACAGCCTTAGACAATAAAGGATCTTGAAACATGAACCGTTCGATTAGTGCGTTCGGCGAATTTTTGAAATCGGCCATATCGGTCCAAAGGTCTGGGTTTTGTGGTATTTTCACTTTTGCTGAGACACGCTTATACACACTGCCATAAAATTTTCTTATTCTGAGTCCCTGTCAAATTTGCTACAACATCCCCCTACGGAAATTCCCATCCTGAGGCTCCCAGATAGATAACTTACGGACCTAAATTAAAACAACTCGACCAAATTAAAACAACTCGATATTTGAAAAACTAACAATGAATACAAAATTCCTTTAAAAAACGCAATTTCACAAAAAAAAATTGCAAAATTTTAAATTTACCATAAAATCGAAAAACTGGAATAAAAAAATTTTTTTTTGCCAAAAAAATAAAAAATTATCAAGAAATACCAAAAACTGTATGATTTTTAAAGTTCATTTTTATATTTCACTACAAAAAATTCAAGATTACCAAAATTTTCTATTTTACGACAAAATCGATGTTAAAAAAATATATAAAAAAATCAAATTTCACCACAAACGGAGAATTCATGAAAAAATTAAAGAAATATGCAAAAATTATAAATTTTACCAAAAAACCAAATTAATTTGAAATAAAAAAATTTTAATTTTACAACAATTGGGGCTTTTGCCAAAATTGGAAAATTCACCAGAAAACCACACACTATAGTAAAAAAATTTTAAGCTACAAAAATAAAAAAAGATTGAAATTAGCAAAAACCAAAATTTCACATCAAAATAATGAAAAATCCAAAATTTTGAAATGAAAATGAGACAAAAATCCAAAATTTTACAAAAAAAAAAAACTCAACAAATTTTCGATTTTCACCACAAAAACTTTACTTTCACCAAAATTTTTTAAATTCTCCAAAAATTTAAAAGAACGCTGTTTTATGAAAACGCGAAAATAGAATATAAGTTACACAATTATATAAAAAATCTAAACCACAGATCGAAAATTCACCAACAAATTTAAAAATTATAAAAACTAAATTTTACCAAAAATCTAAACAAAAATAAAAAAAAAACCGTAATTTCACAAAGTTTAGAAATTTTCAAAACCTTAGAAATTATTCACAAAATCAAACTATAGTCGAAAAAATTTAAATTACCAAAATAACAAAACTTTCCAATAAGCGAAGTTTCAAGAAAACCGAAATTGCACCAACAAATTACGAAAAATTTAAATTTATTTAACGAAATTTTTTTCACCAAAATTTTTTTAGTTTCGCCAAAAAATAAACGTTCGGATTTGAATGACTTATATCTTGCAAAAATATAATTTGCAAAAACAAGTAACCAAAAACAAAAAATTATCTAACCCTATTAGTGAACTATATGTTCGCCAATTTATTGTCGATATATCTCTTAAAGGAGTAATAGACAATTGGGCCTTTTGTTTGTGATAATTCGTATTTAAATAAAAGTGACAAAAAATTATCTTACAAGTCAAGTTTACATCATAAATAATAACCCCCGTTTAAAGTAAACGGTAAGATGTTCAGCATGTTAGCTTCTGGGTCTAAAGATTTAAAATAACATAACATATTGTACCACTTCTGGAACGCCCTCTGATATCCTACACCATAACAATTGTTGAGGAGATTTTAATACAAAACAACTAATTCGAAACAAATTTCCAAGTAATTAAATTGCTAAATAATTATTTATTGAAAGACTTTTTACAACTTTTTACATACACACATACACTGACAGTGAAAAGGAGGGAGACAAAACTTTTAGTTAAAACCTTCAGAAACAAAAACTAATAAATTGATATCGTCTGACAGTCAGTCCAATCCATACAGGCACACAAAGAAATATAAAATTAAACAACTGCTTCAACGTCCACATCATGAGTGTTCTATTAACACATTTATTTGTTGGCAAAAATTAAGTGTTAATTAGGTACGAAAAAATATTAAAATTAAATATAGGGTGATTTTTTATGCAGTTCTATTCTTAATAAAAAATAAATATAACAAGTCAAACACTCTCTTGAAAGAAGTTGATAATTTCCGAGCGATATCGTGATATGATTGAAAACTTTTTAACGCCACAACTGCATGCTTTGGGCTTGACTGACATGTGGTTTCAACAAGACGGTACCACATCGCATTCAAGGAATGTTGATTGGACTCCACGGTCTCCTGATTTGACTGCTTCGGACTTCTTTTTGTGGGGATATCCGAAAAGCGAGGTTTATGTAAACCAACCAGAAACGCTGGAGCAACTCAAACAAAATATTCGTGATGAAATTAATGAAATACCGCGTGAAATGTGTGAGAATGTAATGAACAAAGTGTTCCAAAGGGCTCGCATTTGCGAGGTTAACAGAGGCGGACATTTATCTGATACTGTATTCCATACATAATTTCCGACATTAAATAAAACATTTATCAAAAATTATAAACAAACAATGTATTATACCTTCCCGGCGGACACCCTGTATTATTCGGCCAAAGAATTGTGTCTGTCTCGAAATTCGCTTCTGTTTCAATTTTTGAAAAACAACCCAGGACTTGTTAATATACAACAGTCTATTTAGGGAACCACGAAGTCATCATTACGTATTACTTTCAAAATAGCAATGATTACACTGTTAATATCCTTGAAGTCCGCTATGGTTCGACAGTTATAGCAAGGCAGCATAAAATGCCACATAGCTCATGAAACCGTGCTCTTATTGAGAGATGAATTCGAGAGTCATTAGATTCCACTTGTAAGACAATCTAGGTGCATAATCAGATCGTGTGATTTCCGGCCTTAATCCCTTTCTTTGAACTCAATAGACTATGACTTACTATTAGCGAAATAGTAGCTTCAGTCCTTGAAAAATTTTTCTCATGATCAACATTCACAAGAAGTCAATTGAAGTAGTTAATGCTTAATGGCCTCAAAAGGAAAAATTCCCTATGGTAGTTAAAATTGTCTGCCAATTGTTTTATTTAAAACCAAGCATTTAAAAATGTACCCTATTAATATTTGTGTTTCATTGAAAATATAAATAGACATTAACATTTGATTAAAAATAAATAAATTCAAGATCCATTATTAACAACTTGACACATAACATTGATATTTTTGTTATTGATATTTAAAAATAAGTCTGACTGGAAGAAGGAAAAAATTTAAAACCCGCTTAAAAGATTCAAAATAAAATCGTTTTTAAAATTTACGTATGTTGCCCGAAGTGGGGTTAGCCGGTAAATTAGTACTGGACAAAGGCAATTTTTCATAATTAGTGAATGTTGCAAGGTTCTGGAAAAAACAGGAGCCAGTATAAGGCGAATCCGTCAAAACAATTCAAAATCAGGTGAGCTACATTCTGCTCAGTCTACTCTTAAGCAAACATAAGGCAACAAATAACCGCTTGAGTTGTTTTTGAAGGAAGTTGTTCCGTAATTTTTCACTTTTATACTTTATGCACCACAAACTAACTTGTAATGAACTAACTTGTGGTAAGCTACAACTTATGCGAACAAAGTGAATACTAAATCGTTGTGAGGACATTGCATTGAGTCACTTCTGACTTATAGCAACAGTGAGTTAGTTTTAAGTTAACTCAAGTCCCGACAAGAAAATGGAGGCAGACGTTCTATTTTCAACACTAGAATAAACTGTATCTGCCACATCAGTGCCACATACAGATGAGTTTAGATTCACGTGAGTACCTGCCACCGCCTCTATGCAATCCGCATAAGCACCACCGGAATAGCACTCATGCGCATCCCATAGTTAGCAAATTAGAACAGAGGATATCAAGTCCCCGATCCCACCCCTTGCTGAGGGGTTAGGAGCTATCTAATCTCCTGCCGTCAGCGATTGACAATTGATAGCATACGCTGAATGCAACGCCACATCGGTCCTAGAATGAATCTCCCCGGTGTGGGTATTAAACCACAGCCACCAGGTGCACCCCCGAAGGAGCCTCACCAACAACTAGTCTGGAACCGAAGTTCCAGGGGATACTGGTTCTCGTGGTACTAGATATTTTCGTTACTGATCGAACTAGAAGTCATACCTTCTCCCAGTTTCAGGCTCCTGACAAGGCCCAGGAACTGGTACCCCTGTCTCCCCAGTGGCAACCCATCAAGGTGTGGAAATCACCAAGATGATATGTCTGCGGGGGGAAGTGCCACATATGTACATATAGACCCGTAACTAAGTTGAAAGTCAGAGTACGAAGTCGGTAATTATTGCGACTAGCGGCGGCTAGTAGAAAAAGTATGCGGCGCTGGCAAAAAGTCGACTACAACTTAAACTTATTCGGATCCTGTATTAAAACTGTCGGCTTAAGTTAGTTATCCTACAAAGGATAACTAAATGCCGGTTGCCATATTTCTAAACTAAGCATTAGTATCTATTCTGAAATACGCGCAACGAGATGAAACTTAACATGGAAAACAAATGTAAAAATTTGTTTAAGTTTTTTTTGTTTCTTTTATAAATTTACATTTTGTATGAAAAACACAAATCAAATCAAAATCCACGACACCTCGGCGACATGTATTGCACACCAATATCTCCCCATTAATATTACTAAAAAAAAAGAGGCGAACTAATCGGCTGAGCTGATGAAGTTGGCTAGAAATTGTAGCCATTAACAACCGCCCTCATCGGCTTCGCGTACCGACTGTGCGCTTAAAATTGGTAATTTCAACTTACAACGGAACAGGCGGAGAAATCGAGAGAAAGAGAACATTGAGTCAAAACACCTGATAAGAGGTAATTTAAAAAGAGGTAATTTAAAAAAAAAATAATTTTTTTACAACTTCCTTGGAATGCAGTTACGATCGCCAATCATAACTGGCATGTCTAAGGACAACCGCCCTGAGGAGAAAACCACAACAAGTATAAATTAAATATTTTCCGTACAAAAGATTTTAAAATTTCCTCTTGTTAAAATGTTCAAGCTAGATTCGCACCTACTAAGGGTCAGATCATGCAAAAAACATGGTTATTGTATGGTCATGACAACCATATTATATTCTTTACAACAAAACATTTTAACATTTTAAACATTAATTTAAATGCGATAAACAAGTTATTATTTGCATTTTTTCATTAAATGATTTCCATCCATAAAAACTGCAACAATTTCTAACCACAAAGTATTTTAACTGCAGAAAAATAATATAATAATTCCAACCAGAAAATGTTCTGAATAGACATAATATAGGAAATATTTGTTGTGTAATATGAGGGTTCTGTCGTCTTAAGTGGCTATCTTGTTGACTATAAGTCGCCTTAGTGACAATAATATTTTGCTTTTCTATCGTTCTAAGAGCACCATATTACTATGTACAAATAATAATATGATTTCTTTGCAACCATAAATTTTAATCATAATATGTTGCTTTTAGATTATGGCTTCAATTCTGTAAATCGCAATCTTATTTAGAATAATGATTCCAGTAGCTAATAAAGCACACTATGTTGTATTTTTATCTAGATGTAATGGCAGCCCTTAAAATTTGTCGGTTATTTTTTTTTTACTGCAAAATTAACATTTTTGCTTATTAAATGAGCTACTAAATCAGCACTGATCGTCATATTTGAATATAATTTTGTTTGGATGGATCTTCTTCAAAGTGTTTAAGAGCCCAAAGACTGAATGGAGAGGAACCGATGGTTCGACCGCCTTAAATGTCTGGGCAGTGTGTATGCTTTTAAATCAAAATTCGCAAGTAATATGTGCGAAGCTCTGGGATACGTGAACCCACTCTAATGAGATCTGTGTCAAATTGAACCAATGCGGTTCTTTACTTTGGAAATATTTAAATTTTCCAAAAGTTTCGCCAACTGTCCTAATTTTTTCAACCATTAATTGAACAAATGTTGAAAATTTAAATGCTTAAAATTAATTGGTCGCTTCTTGTTTTTAATTAAGGCATTTCCGCAAAAATCTGTAAATTAGCGATTATCGCTTTTAAAAATAAGTCATAAATCGGGGTTTTCTCAACTTCTTTCTTCTTAAATATTTACAGCGTTTTTAATTTGCGTTTTAATTTTCGAAACTTACAGCCATGTTCACACAACAAAAGAGCATTTTTTAGCCAATCGATAACACACCGCAGTCCGCATAAACAAACTCTGTGTGTACGGCAGTATGCCCTTTATAACTGTGTTCGGTGTGCGTTTATATAAAATGTAACACACGAATTTTTAAATCAAATGTGAGTGAAATGAGCAAAATAAAAAATAAATGTATTTATTTAAAGCGCTTTTTTTATTTTGTACAAAGAATTTTCCAATAAGGGCAGGTCGACATAGAAATAGAACAAGTAAACTGTGACATTATGGTCAAAAAAGCGTCTTCAGATCAGACAGCGGTATCAACGTGTAAGGTTTTCTGAATTTGAGTGAAAGCCTGGGTTTTATTTTAATTTCTCTGGCATAAGTGGATAGCAGTTTATTAGCATAGATCTGAAACTAGAGAAAACCGCACAGGTAAAAGTGTAGCCATGAAAACACGTAAAGGTAGTGACCGATTCAGGCAACCTCGGCGAGATATAATCATAACCTCAAATGGTCCTTATATAATGTCTCCTGTTTCCTGTGGGAACGTAGCGCTCAGTTCGGTCGATAGATATTGTTTGTATTTATTTCGTAGCGCTCCCAATTTAAAATTAAGTACGAATCAATGCGGCCGTCTGCTCCAAGAGGTAAAATTTTTGTGAAGCTCGTGGGGTTGGCTTCGACCAGTAAATGGCGATCATCTACCATCATCCAAAATTTCACCTCGTCGTTAAAAATGAATTCTCTGCCAAACACGCGTTATCACTTATTAATAGCTTTAAACTCCTGAGTCGTTTCCCTGATCTACGAGTGCAGGCCGAAGTGCCAAAGACAAGCAGACTAAATTGAGGTCTGTGAAAGTCCGAGTTTTCCTGCACACTTGCACGGAGTCCAGCGACGTTCACGGACGATCTGTCGTAGGGATGTTAGTTGATTGTTTGCCGAATTGGTAGTCTAGACTTTAGCCGTTAACCGTTGATAAGTTGAAAAGTGAGTGTAACGTGCGTAATATTGACACTAATGAATACGCTTTTGGATAATATTCTTTTTTTATTTGGATGTGCTGCTGAATCTTGTAGCGTTTCACTGTGAATTGATATTAGTTACTGAATAATAAACAACGGATTGACAGACCTTGTCAAGCGAAGTGGCTGCCATAGACCTTCGTTATTCGGAACCCCTATATATTCATAACAAAAAATTAATTATTTAATGAACCCTTTTTTTAATTGTATTTAAGCAGTATTTTTGGTGACTTTTTCGGCGCCAGCTGTCTATCTCTTTGTACAGTTTGCATTTTTAGTGCGATATGCATTAGTTTTACAACAAAATTCTATCAAATCTTAAATTTCTCTAAGAGATGATATGATTCTTAACATTGAAACAGTTGACTGTTTAAAAAATTAAATCTTTAAGTTTAAAGGGTTTATATTTGGGGATTTTTTAAAGAAATATATCATCTATCGGCACACAAATGTTACTGTGGCTGTTATATTTTATTTAATCACGCACACAAGCGCTATGAACACACATGTATATTTTTACAAATTGTGATTAAATGCGTTCGCCATTGTTGATTTTAGATTCCCACAAAATAAATTTAATTAAAAGAAGAATTTTTATAACAAAAAAAACAATCAGCAATTATTTTCACATTGAAATGACGTCAAATAATTTTATCCAAGCTGCGCATTTCTCTAGTTTTCAGATAATTCTAGTTTGTTTGTTGTTTTTTTGATTTACTAATCAAACGCTTATATAACTTCCGGCTCAAGAAGAAAAAAGGAAAGGATTTAGACACAATCTGCTTAAACTCCATAAATAATAAAAAAGCATAGTCAGTCAAGCAGGACACGGTTACGCCGACAGTTATGCTAAAACGCAAGTGATAATAAAAGCAAATTTAAAGAATTATCGAAATGTTTTTCATCGCTAGTGTGTTAGATCTCCTTTCCACCCTCATGGGTTCCTAATGTTAGGTAGTAATCGCATTGACACACAATAGGGGTTACTGTCTTAGTCTCTACCAGGCACAGAGAAACCTCACAATACATGGCTTTCATCTTGCAAATATGATTTTTTTTAGTTTCCAAATCCTTAGAACGGTGCAGATATCCAATATCGAAGCTTTCAAAGTACTTATTCGATTTTCTATTCAAAGGAGCCTTCCATTTCAACTTTTAAGGCTTACAGAGTTCCACCAGCGCCATATTTCAGTTTCTACAGCCCCAATTCTGGGTTTAGGCCCAAAAAAGCCATAGCAGATCACACGCTTTTTCAGAGACGAGGATTTGTCCTTTCCGTAATTAGATTGGATTTCCGTTTTACTGACTAACGTCTCTTAACTTAATCAGATCCGTCTATTGCGTTAACATACATTCCCTACTTCGGTCCTTGCTATGCTGCATTTTTTTAACTTAGTTCTTTATCAATATCTCTAGAGTCCCAAACGTTGGGTGCTTTCAATGCTTGGTGCAGCATATTACCAGGGTCGTATTAAAAAAATATTTTACGGAGGATGATTATTGTATTTTATAATAGTCTTTATTAAGGTTAATGCATTCTTCCAGCGATATTTTGTAGCTCCAGTACTCTTTTGGTAGCAAGAACAACCATGATTCAAATGAATGCCATTTTATTATCATATTTGGCATGAGCAAATAACCACAGAAAAATGAATACGAGAAAGATAGCTGATGTGTGAACTAACGCTTGAAATGCTACTTCTTTTTGAGGCACATATGCCCTTCTTAGTTGATTTCATCACTAAAATAAGCCGCGAATCCATGAGAAGGGAAAGTACCTATTAGTGGTGCTCATCCAATACGGGTTTCTTGATTTTCTTCACCATTAAATGCTCGACCATTTCATTTCGTCGATTTCAGCGATTCTTATCTTAACTCATTGTGTCACCTCGGGACATGGCTTCTTGGTAATCCCGCTACCGTGATTTATTGCTATACAGATCATATGGGGGAACCAATCCCCGAAAATTGTATGTGGTCTGATAAGGACCTTCCATGCGCGACTAGTAACGAAACGACTGGTAACACGAGAACTAGTAGCCCCAGAACTACATATTTCGGATTGATTATTGATATGGCACCACCGGAGGAGTAACGCGTTGGCTATGGCTTAGACCCAAACCGCGTAAAGAGATTACTGCATGTTCGATGTAGCGTTGCAAGTCGGCACGGCTAGAATTACATACGCATTTGGTGGTAATGGACAAAGCGTTTACCCGGTGGTAAGACCTTAGTCGGATTTATTTGGAAGGCAGCTATCGACGTCGATCACTATGATATATTAATCATACCGCCAAGCATTTTAAGAAATTATGTGTACTTACTTCTTCTCTCAATTGAGCTTGCATATAAAAAAAATATATTTTCATCTCCAGTTTTTAAACTCTTTTACTATATTATTTTCCGTAATTATTAAGTCCATTAAAAAGTTAATAAAATCTTCTTTGTCTTCTTATAAAATAAAGTGTTGTTATTTATGGCTTCATAAAAACGAAGTGTAGTTGAATTTAATTTTCAACGGATGTAAAACACACTGTGACTTTAAGAGCTCTTTCTTGCACACACTATTCCTCTTGATGCAGATGTTTTATAACAGAAATGATGTACGTACGATATGTAATGAGTAAGCAGATCCACACATACTCGTACACTTAGACATAAATGGCATAAAAAATATCAGAGCGCATGGAATGGCCAAACGCTAATAGAATATTGCAAAAACATAAAAAGGAAAACAAAGAAAAGTCCAGGCATTCAACCCAATAACTAATCGAAATATTGATGCCTCTTTAACTGGCTGGCTGGAGATATAAACTGTTGGCTATTATAAGTATTTATTAATATTTCAAGCATAAATAATATTTACAAGTTTAATTTATATATTTATGCGTAATTGATAAGAATATTTAAGAGCAATAGATTTTAATAAATTTTTTAAGCTGACGAAAATTGGTAGAGGGTTAAAATAATCGATCATAGAATGACTTTTCGCAGGGATAAATAACTGATTTTATTACAAGAATAGGAAAAAGTAAGTCATATTTATACTTGTGGTGCCTCGAGGTACTATACTGGGGCCGCTATTATGTATCATCTATACATCGGATATGCCAACAAGTCCAGATACATATACGTTAAGGTTTGCTGATGACACTGAAATTATAAGTGTTAAACAAGATCCGACGATAGCGCCTGCACAACTTCAGTCCCATATTCATGAGCTAGAACGACACCTAACTTGGTCCCGCCATAGTGGTGCAAAAATAACAACTGTACTGGTTAATAAGTCCTAACTCAATCTTGGCTTTGGAATACAAATCGTTTTCTACAAATCCGGTATAAAGCTAATATTGTCATATGGCATTCAGTCAAACATCCACCAATTGAAAATAGACAGTCTAGTATTTTTCGGCTTATCGCATGCGTCGTTTAATATATAAATAAAGAAAATATTAGTAGAGAAATGAAGTTTCTAGTATTCAGCCAGAAGTAAAAAACGTACATTCCAAATCCGCAAACAAACTTGTGGTCCATCCTAACTCTCTTGTAAGCAATTTACTGCAATTTGATGGGCACCAGAAGCCAAAAAAACACTTTGAATACAATAAATACCTTTCAGTTTTTTTGTCCAATTTGGTTTTGAAATTTCAGAGTTTAGAAAAACTAGATTTTTGCCGTATTTTTTTTTATATTTCGCTCTTTTCGAAATTTTGTTCATTTGAGAAATTTGTCATATTTATGTATATTGGTGAATTTATATGAATTCTTATGCCATCAGCTGGCAGGCAAAACCCACAATGGAACAGCATATGCCAGAATGCGTGGCCAAGAGGGTGTTTTGTTTCTAGTATGCGAACTCTAGACATCAATCGGTATCCAGTTTTAATACAGACATACCCGTGCATATGGAGCTTTGTGTGGGTGGACAGACATCTCCATTAGAGGGAAGCTTCGCAAAAAATGGAGTTGTTAATATCTAAAGAAACGACGGTTTTAATTAAACAAGAGAGGAATCCGGAAGAGGCTACCTCGTGGGGAGTTGTGGGGCAATCTTTAAAGGTACTTCTAAGTCGTTGAACCGTAAGATTCCAATAGGGATGGACAGTGATGCCTCACGAGAGGTGGAAAGGCTGATTTCTGCAGGAACTAAGGTTTTTATTGGCCAATCTAGACAATAAAACTTCGCAAGGGGAGTCTCGAAAAATGCTACTGCGGAAAAGGCTTAGACGGTAGCGCACATTGATTGTAAATGTCCAGCACTGGCTAGCATAAGGCTTAAGGCCACGGGTAGACACTTGTTAAATGTGAGTGCTATGGTTTACCTAAGCCTTAGGACAAATGCCAGCAATTAACAGTTTTAGAAACGTCAGTTTCTATTCCAGTTTTTAGATTTTATGCTAACTTTTTGAAGTTTTGGTAATTTTGAAATTGTGGCAACATTTTGGGTACAACTTGGGTTTTTCAAATCTTTGACTATAGTTTGGTTTCGTGGTGAATATTTGAATATTGGTGAACTTCCAAATTGTAGTGAAATTTGTGTTTTTATATATTTTTCGGATTAATTTTTCGCTAAATATAAAATTTTTTGTGATTGTTAAAAATTTCTTATGTTTACATAATTGTGTAGCATATATTCTATTTGCCGTTTTCGTAAAATAAATTGCAAGATTTTTGTGGTTTTTGGAAAAATTATTAAACAAATTTTAGAATTTGGCCAAAAAGCACAAAAATTTTGCAATTTATCAAATATTAACATTTTCTCAATTAAATTTTTATATATGTAATTTTTATTTTTTTTGGTAAATTTTTATTTTTTAGCGAATTTTTTTAAATTTTTGGAGAATTCCCTATTTTTGGTGAAATTTGATTTTTTATACAATTTTTGATGGTAGTTGAATTTGATAAACTTTCTGTTTTTTAATAATTATTGATTACTTGAAAATTATTTTTTTCGAATTTTTTAATTTTATGGAGAGTTCTCCAATTTGTGGTAAATTTTATTTATTTTTTTGTCAAAACAAATTTTTTTCGATTATTATGTTACTTTTGTAATTTAAAATTTTTGAACTGGAGTTTGGTTTTGTGCTCAATTTTAGAATTTTTGTGAACTCCCAAATTGTGTGATATTTAATTTTTTGTTTGTTTTTTAGATGGGTAAATTTATCATTTTTGTGATTATTAAATTTTTTTGTGAATTTCTTACTTGTGGTGAAATATAAATTTTTGTGGTGCAATTTTAGAATTTGGTGAATTTTTATTTTTGTGACATTTTTTGATAAATTATTGGCTGAATTTTAAATTATTGACAATTATCATTTTTTAGTCCTATTTTTCGATTTTATTCTGAATTTTTAAAATTTGTAAAAAAATTAAAATTTGGCAAATTTGTTTGCGACGTTTCGGCTTTTGGAGGAATTCGGTCTTCCTTGTGAAATATTGAAAGTTTTAGATTTTTTAAAAGTTTTATTAATTTTGTTTAACAATTACGTCTTTCAGTTGGCAGGCACAAACTGTAACAGTAACTGAGTGCACTGTTAGAATTTCAGACATATATATTCCTCTTCGTAGACAACTTAGACAAGAGACTCTATGATAAGTAGTCACTAGTCGACAGTCTGAATTCACTACTCTGTACGGGGACTTTATAACAAATTTGATTAGAATTCAGAATATGCAAATTTTATGGGCTTGTGTACAAGCGTGACCTGTAAGAGTTAAAATAATAAAATAACACAGAAAGCGGGATTTTTTGTTTTTTCGGGAACTTGTGGATCGATATTGCTGATTTCAAATAGCATTACTTCGCCGAACGCGCTAATCAAATGATCAAAGTTTTAAGAACCAACGTTGTCAAGTGCCATTAGAAAGTTAATGTCAACATCTAACAGACAGACGGACATCGTTAATTGCATTTGCCTGCTTATAAGGATCCTGAATATATTTACTTTGTTGGGTCAGAAAAGTATATTTTTAAACAATGAACTCTCTCGTATCTTTTATTCTAGGAAGATTAGCTTAAAAAAAATAATGTTTTAAATTTAGTACCTTTTATAAAAGTCATTTAAACAATCCTTTTGTTATCGTATATAATTTAATCAACAATATCCACAAAGGCCCCTGTACGGAACTCAACAAAAAGTGTTATTTAATACTTTTTTAATAACGAAAGCTTATGTGCAGGTATTAATACTTCAAATAACTTTTGTGGAATTTATATTTCCCATGAGTGTTTTTGTGTTTTAAAATATTTAATTATAATCATTAAAAACCAAAAATTATTTGGCTTTTTTTATAATCAACACACAATCACACAAACATTAAAAGCTCATTGGAAAATTCATTCATTTTTCTCCGATCTAAAATTTAATACAACTCAAACACAAATTTATTTCTACAAATTAAATAGTTAAAGAAACAAAATTTAATTGAATCGATTTGTTTTCAATGGATGCAACTGGGCAAATACAAACACATACGTGCATATTTTGATGTTTTTTTTTTTATTTAAACATTTACGGTCGATTTGAAATCAAGACAAATTTTGTTCTGTTATTTTTCATTGTATAAAATCAAAATATGGGAAAATTGTATTCACGCACAGGTTGGGAGAAAAGTTTAAGTTAATTATAAATTGTAGTTGTGCGGATGACCAGATGTTCCAATAGTATCTGCTGATCCTCCTGAAAGATCTTAAAATGAATTAAGAAAAAAGTATTTAAAAAAATTTAAATAGCATAATTAATTTATTGATCGGAAATTGGTTTTGGATTGGCATTTGGACTAAAGAAACTTACTACGGTCAAAAGAAATATTTTATCATTAAAAAAAACTAAACTTCCATAGGAAAATAACCTCTGCTCTTTGTTTGCTGCACAGCTTTAACACCAGGAACAGACCATCATATGTATTCTCAACTTTTACTCGAATAAGTGAGAAAAAGTGGAGGCAAACCCAAAGTCTAGGGAACAGGCAAAATAGCAAAAACATTTTTTGTTTTCCGTGCAAACTGAGTGAAATTTAGAAACGGTGCTTTTTACCAAACAAAATCGTATTTTCTCGAATTAACTTGGCTGAGTGAACAATGATGTGAAAAATGGTGTTTCGTTTTCTACCAAAATAAAATACTACTTACGTTGTTTTCGCTTCTAGAAAAATGTAATATTCTTTGCCCTTTTGTTAAACTTGAAATATGTTTATAACCACAAAACGTGGTGCTTTTAGATCTCACCCTTCCTAATGTCGAAAGATATTGTCCTTATTGCCTTATGATCTGCATAAAATCCCAATTAACACAGATGTGTTAATACAAACGTATAGCAAGCATATCAACAATTAATAACCAAAATTGTATTCAAACCCGATTATTAACGAAGAATTTTATTGCAGGTTTATTTAAAGTGAATATACGGCTACAATAATTCTAAACTAAATTGCAGTATTCTGCCAGAAACTAAAAACATTGGCCAATATAAATATTCCCTTTATCTCATTCACTCTAATTTTTAATTTTTTTAATTTTAAATTTTATTTATTGGTTTTTCATAAGATTAATAAAACAATCAATGCAAATATACAAATTATTTTAGTTTTTACTTTTAGTAATTTCAGGCTTAAAAAAGCAAAATGCATTTTCTTTTAAAACAACAAAAACTTATTGATAGAGTCGACTACCCGAACCTTAAAATGGTGATGCTGATAATCAAAAAATGTCTGTTAACTAATATGTACTTTAAACCTAAAATATTTTTTTATTAATATGATCGGTACTTTTTAAGAAGGCAACAATTTATTTTAGAAACGAAAACGCCATTAATGTTTTATTTTGCCCGAATTTAACGATATGACCGTGAACGAGATGGATTCTACTAGGACGGCACTATGTGCCAAACAACTTACACCACAAAGGCAATTCTGCATTAACGATTTAAAGGTATGATTTTCTTTCGAAGAGATACCAAGAAACGAGAAAGATGAGTTTTCTAAAGTCGCAGGTACAGTGGACTCATGTTCGCAGAGCTAATATAGCACACCTCACAAGTCCCGCCGACTCTATGCGGCAAAGTCATTCAAAATTGTACCTCTCGGTTTTATGCTATGCGTTGCCGCGCCAGTAATTTAAGGTATGTGATACATGATGTCATAGGTGCGTCTTCAAGCAAACAAAAAATCGGTAATACCTCATCCACAGCTTGTTTTATTTAGCTTCAACATTGGCCTGCCCTCAAAAGAAATCTCTTTGTTATGCTTAAAATAAATCGTATTAGCCGGAAAAGTGAGTTAAACAGTTTTAAGCTGTACGTAACGATATTAGACTATTTACGTAGTCTAATATCGTAGTCGTTGTAGAAGAGCGATTTGAAAATCCTCCCCAGGTACAGCAGCAAATAATCCAGCGGTTTTAAACTCAAAGGCAGTTTACAAAACGAAAACTCAAAACTATGCATTCAACATTATGTCATGTTACATAGTATCGTTGAAACTATAGCTTTCTGGCCCCACTGCGATAATTAAGGACTTGAAGTTTTAGTTTCCACAGCCAGTGGTAAATATTTTTCATTCATTAAAGCATGCAGCATTATAAAACTTGTCACGAAGTAATACAAATAGAAGAATGTGTTCGAAAATCCACGCAGAGAATTTGGACAAGCATACTAGTTTAAAATTATCTAAGAATTGCAGACCAGAAACTATCGAATTGTCAATTTGATACGTGACTATGAAATCAGTTTTTGAAGAAAATTTGTTTCATTAATAAGGCACCTCAACGGATTTATAAGCAAGCTAAGATGCTTTATTTGGATTAGACAAAAACCCAGACAGATTCCCCAATAGGAAATTTATTTTCAAAGAGGACCTGTTTATAGTGTCTTGTGATCTGAAGACGTAACGGGTCATAATACCTTTTTGAAGATGATGCCTATGGTAACTTATAAGAACTTATAGGCAGCAATTAGAAGATTTTGACATCGAGAACTTCTGGTTTCAACAAGACTGTGCCACCATTCGCACAACAACAGAAACAATTGCCGAACTGCGTACCGAACTTCCAGGCCGTATCATTACGTGACAAGGCGACATAATTAGTCTCTAAGATATTGTAACAATTCCCGATTTCTTCCTTTAGGGCTCTTTGAAGAGTACAACCCGAATATGATGGAAGAACTGAAATGAATTTGAGCCTTGCATAAATATGATCTAAAATTATCACCATTACAAAATGCCTCCGTCATACCGCATAAGTCAGATCGGCAATTTGGCAATTTGGCAATTTGATTCAACCTTTTGCATATAACTGTAATAAGTCGAAAAGATGTTTTTATTGAAAGATAACGGGTTTTTGAACTCATGGTGCTTTTCTTAATATTTAAATGTAAAAACGCAAGTTTAATCACACTTTATTTACCCAAAAATAGGTTTCATAGTTCAGCAAAATATTCGTCTGATAATTGGAATCAACGGCAATACTTCTTTGGTTATAATCGTTCAATTAAAATTCCGTAAAAAACAAGTATTTAATATCATTTTAACAATGTTTTTTATAAATTAGTTTTTAATTCTTTTTAAGTAAAAAGAAAGTATAGAATTCGAACAAAAAGTGAAAAAGTAAAACTTTTGTTCCGTTTTTTTGAGGAATATCAATCAATCAATTAATATATACTACAAACTCTATTTCAATTTGTTTCAGGATATTGTTTTGAACAAACTAAACTTTTTGAAATTAGGTCAAATGATGAACAAATTACTAAAAAAAAACTCAATAGACTGTTAAAAGGTCCTTTCTTTAACTGAAGTTGCATTCTTAAGCAATTAAATTTAGAATATAAACAAAATGAATCAAAGAAACTGCAGAAAAATTTTATTCTTACTTCGCTCGCGTCATGTTTATATTAGAGCCTTAAGAAACAATATCAGTATAGAATATCTTTACCTTCTAATTTGGTTTTTAATAACAGTTGGCACTGTAATAGTAAATTAGTTAAGCAGTTAATTATAATTATAATTATAATATATAATTAGTTAAGCAGTGGAATTATTAGCTTAAGTCTAGTCGATAGACTTGAATCTTAAGTCGTCTTGTTGTCGAACGTAAAAAGAAATAAACTTATAAATAATTAACTATGTATTTGAAATTCTTTAAAGAATTTGTAGATGTGGTGATTTAATCACAATCAGTTGCAGCGTTTGATGAATAAAAATTAATATATCTTAATTTAACTAGAACTGGACTAAAGCTGATTTGAAATAAAACTAAGCTAGGAACGAACTAGATATTAGATAGAAGAAGAAACTTCAAGTACTACTGAACTATGAACACAATGCAAATTCTAACTAACCAGAACTGATTTAAGGTGAATTGTTAGGGAGTTTTAGCAAGATTATAAAAGAATTTAACTTCATGTCATGTTGCGCGTTAGCTTCTTCCCATGCTATTGGATGATGTCTGAAATTGTTATGATCCCTAATCCAAAAAAGAACACAAGCCAGATTACGTCATACAGGCCCATTAGCCTACTTTCAATTTTGTCAAAGTTATTTAAAAAATTACTCGTCTCTGCTTTAACTTCTTATCTTAATGAACGAAACATTATCCCGGACCATCAGTGTGGTTTTGAGTGTGAGGCATAGTACTATTGAGCAAATTTATAGAATTGTCACCGTTTTAAGATCTGCGTTTGAAAATAAGCAATATTGTTCAGCTTTATTTATTGACAATGCCCAGATATTTGTTAAAGTCTGGCATTATGTGCTACTCGGGAAAATAACTCGAGTTAATAGAGAGATTCAATAAAAAAAATTTTAAGTAATCCACAAATAAACGAGAATGCAAACAGAAATGAGACAGTATAGAACCTAACCTCATATGCAGTAGAAATGTACCAGAACTAAATTAAAGCTCGTCTATAGTTGATCTAGAAGTGTAAACGGAATTTACCTAGATTTTAACTTTAATTGAAGTCCCAGAATGCAACCAGAACTGGGGTAAAAGTGAACTGGGAATTTAACCCGAATTGAATCGAGGAGGGGAATTACGGCATTCGATATCGATCTAAATTTCAAAAAAATTTAAATTGAGATTTCGAACGCTATCAAATGCCATTACTTGCTTCCTGAACTCTAGAATGCAACACAAATTAAACTCAAACTGAACTAGAATCAAACTAAAATTTAAAAGCTTAACTTGGAGGGAAAGTGGAATATTTCCCTACTGAACCAAATAAAAATAAAAGTGTTGCCATCTTTTTCATCAAGAATTTTCTTCCCGAAATACATACCTTAACTGAACTCTAGCTTAATTAGCTATTGTAAGTAAAAAAAAATATTATAATCACTATTATCTCAAACTGTCCCACTGTTTTTGGCACCATAACAAACTATAAACTTTAGTTTTAATACAAAAAGAAATTGCACAAAAATGAATTTCTTTTGAAGTTGCGTTATGCATCCTCTTGTTGTGCTGTTTGTATAAATTTCAGTACTAAAGAAGACGAAGGCAATTGGGAGGAGTAGAAATCACAATATTTTTATTTTTTTCTTATTTGCTTGACTACAAACAAATGTTGATTTAATAAATAGCAATTTCTCCTGTTAGTCATGTATTATTTCTACTAAATATAAAGCGTAAGAAAATGTGGAAATTAGCAGAATGTCTACCCTTTATTTAAATTTAATTTATTATTTTTCTAAACGAAACCAACGGCAAATGATCTCATCATCTGCAACACCATAATTTAATTAAATAGAACCAATAATGTATTACCACTAGATACGAGTAGCAGAAAATAGTAAACAAAATTGCATTATAATGAGCCAAAGAACACATACGTCCTAATTCAGACCTGGGAGTTATCAAGCAATTTGAAAAAATTCAATCCTGCGGATGGAATATAAATTAATCCCTGATTATATTCTTGTCGAGATTTAACTTTGCGTCTGTTCCTTCTCTATGTCTTACTCTTGATGACATAAAGCTGTTGTATTTTTTTTTTTTACAGAAGTTACAACTTTAGTTTTATTAAATTAAATTACATTTATAATTACTGCATTAAATAAACATTTGACTTTAGAAAACATTACTAAACTTTCTCATACTTAAACTTTAAAAAGGAAATTTATAAATAAATTAAATTAAATTTCAGTTCTGGAAACCTACATGTTTTCAATAAAACAAAAAAGAAATACATAAATATAAGCCATCAAAACGAAAAGGAGTTAGAGCTGAATTAGAATCAACATAGAACAGCAGTTAACAAGAACTGAGTTAAACTGAACGACAACTGAAAGAAAAGTTTCCCAGATACCTCATGTGTGGAATAGCATATTGATAAAATAACCTTCGCAACATAAGAACCCTTTTTTCGAAATTTATAAAAACCATTCTGCAAAAACATGGCTGAATTTCTGAAGCAGTGAAGCAGTGTTAATTTTCTGCCTTCAGTGCGCAGTTGTAGGTGTCACCCCATGTAAAGAAATCCAAATTCTGTGAAGATCAGATAAATGCAAAAATTGTTTCAAGAGTGGAACGACATCCAGCACTGACCAGTTGAAATCTTATATGAACAAGACAATATGATTCAGTTTAGTCATCGAATATCACCTGGACATGTTGGAATATCAAGCACATGTTGCAGTCACCAGTCATATTGTCAAAGAAGTATGTCCAATATCGCTACCAGCCCAAACCGCGTGACGTTTTAACCATCGCATTTCAATTCTTTTAACCACAAGTTCAGCTATTTTGGCGACTAACGATTGATGATTTCAAACATTAAGATTCGCTCTTTGATAATAATAATTCAATCCAATAATCCAACCGTTCCTTAGTAGCTTCTTAAAATTAGCAACTATTATTCAAGACTCGTAATTTCTGGACTTTCCTCAATGCTCTTACCCACTCTGCTTCGACATTATCATTTGACAATCCGTTCAGGGGGCGGCCAGTTTGTTTAGTACGACTTTTGGTTCCAGTTTCCGTGACATGAAAACAATTTCTATCTTCACAATTGACAAAGTTAAATTTCGCACCAATTTGATTGAACAAATGTACGAACAGCAGCCTTGTTCGTTCGAACGAGAGTGCTGTGGCCTAAGTTGGTTATTAAGCATTCGATAGCTTTAGTCGTCTGGCTTTGTACCTCAGCCGCTGCCAATCAATAATATAAATTCTTCTAATATGTAATAGCTTCTATTCATATTAGTATTTTTATACCACAGCGAGCTACATCGTCGATATCGCTCTATAGCACTAAATCATCGGCGGCGGAAACAATTAAAAAACGGCAATACTAGCTTCAAGTAAAGCGCCTACATAACACAAGAGGCGCTGCAACACTGTTTTAAAAGTAAAAATAACACGCAATAGCAAAGTTGTCAAACAATGAAGCTTTACTATCCCTCTACTTCACCACTTGTCTTCTCTAGTCAATCCCGTTCTAAAGTTAAAATTAGGCATTATTTGCGGGGTTGTTTGTTAATTTCATTTAAAAAAACTTAGTTTTTATTTGATTCAAATATTCTATATATTTGTATATCTAAAAAAATCTGAGTTAGATGTTTGTAAATTGTTTGTATGTTATGGAAAGCCTAACGCCTGCACCGGTCGTTGTGAACCGTTTTATTGGTCCGAAAATTTAAATACGCTAATTTTTTTTTAAGTCCGGGTATAAGGCTACCCAAACATACAGAGTAAATATTAATATCTCTATATCTACAGAACTGCAACAGTGGGAATCTTCAAATTTGATGTGGGTTACTACGAACGCCGAGTGCGTACTCAGTAAGAATCCTAATGGCATAAAAGCGGATACAAGATATTATTTAAACTGAAAATATAGCTGCATTCAAAATTCGATGTGATTGATTTTCAATACCAGTCATGTATTCAGGCAAAATATTCGAATATGAGAAGTACTCCCACAAAAAAACCTACAATAGTGAATTCGATGTGAATTTGACCACTGTCATAGATTTCCGCAAAGCAGGCCCTCGGTAAATCGCAAAATTTGTTGCGATCGGTCGTAACGATTGCCTACTGTACTATCTTTCGAACAATGGTTTAGACTTTAGTAATTTTAATATGCTAACTTTGGAACTTAAATACTTTTAATTATTAAGGCTTTTCTCTAACTAATGATAGAAGTAGGGAAGCATACCAGCTGCATGGGCAACACTTGCTGCAAACTGGATTGCACGCAAATCTGGCGAAGTTTAAGATTTCGTTACAGAAACTATACTGGCTGGCAATAAATTGGAATCGAACTATGAAATAAAATAAACTGCATTAAATTGAACTAATCTAAAATTTAATTTATTTAAATTTCTCATAAATTGCACCTTCGCGAATAATTTGGCTAATCAGGCTTCTTATTATTATTCGCTCTTAGAGCTGGTTTTGTTATGTCTTTCACAAATCAAATAACGTCAAGCTCAAGGTTGTTGGCAAAAGAGTTTAATGAAACCAATGAACACTTTAGTTTGGGGCAATGACAAAGCTTCATTTATTGGTAGCATTAACTGTTTTGGGTTTCTTTTAATTTCGTAAACATATCAGAAGATTTCATAGTGACGCTGTTCCTTGTCTGGGCAAACTTAAACATAAAAATTTCCTAAAATTTGTATGGAAATTCATGTTTTGCTCTCATCAGACAATACTCGTAGCTGTTAACTTGCAATAAGCATATTAATGGCTGTTCGTTTTATTTTTAATTATTTTATGAAGAACAATAAATATTTACTAATCCTTTTTATTTCTGTTAATTAGTTCGCAATAGTGTGTTAATGGCTTGAGTAAAATCTATTTTTAACTATTCCCTTGGACAAGTGCACAAATTAAATTATTACGTGTTTTTATTTTATTATTTCCAAAACTTGTTTTATTTTATTTTGTACACTTTATAATAGACAAGGTGGATTTAGGAAATGGGTTTTAGTTGTAGAAAAAATTTAGATTTCATTATGATGGGACTTAAGATCTTTAAACTTTGTTAAAAATAAAAACTAAATTTAAAAATAATAAAATAAATTTTAATAAAAGTACATTTTTGTAAAAAGTACGTTTTTTGTAAAATAGTATATTTTTTGTTAAAACGCCACCTGCCATGGTAAAAACGATTTTTTTGTGAAAACAACAACTCTCTTTAAAAAAGATACTTATTGTAAAAAATTATTTTTTTCCGAGATATACCTTTCCAGAAAAGGTACTTTTTAGAAAAAAATGCTTTTCGATAGAAAGAAGTTAGTTCCAGTAATTTTTTTAAAACACAGACTTTTGGTAAAACAGTAGCTAATGAAAAAAAGTTATATCTTTCTATTTCTATTTTACTTTACCAAAAAATTTCCCTTTTCGCAAAATAGTATCTCTCTTTAAAAAATCCCTTTAAATAAAGGTAATATCTTTTGTACGAAAGTACTTTTAGGTAATAAGTAAAACAAATACTTTTTTAATAAAATATCTTTTATTAAAGGGTTTTGTTATATAGTGAATTTAAACAAAAATCTCTTTTATGTTAAGAACTTCTAAAAAGTACTCTTTTGTTAAAAAAGTTACAAAATTCACAAAAAATTACATTTTAGTTTAATATGCAGTACCTAAAGGCCTTAGTAGCTTGAAAGTGCCTGTTAGCTTAAAATTACTTTTCAGGTGAAATGTTCATTTAGTGTAAAAGTACTTTTAAGTACAAAAGTACCTTTTATATTGAAAATATCGTTTAGCCTAAAATACAACTAAAAAGTAACTTAAACTTAAAATGTAAAAGTAGCTATGATTTGAAAAGTACTTTTTATTTTAAATGTAGCTTTACCTTTAAATGCACCTTTTCTTTAAAGGTAGACATAGAGTATCATTAGATTTCTCTTTCATTGCTCTTTAATCGTTTGTGTCGCTTCCGTGAATTAACGATTTAATTAAAATCACAGCACCCCCAACACGTATGAACATGTTATTTTTCCGCTGCCCTCTATTTCATGCTATTTTGGTTGAAAAAACCCCCTGAAAATGTTTTTCAAACTGAATTTAGTGTGAATGAAATCCTACAAATGATTTAAGTCTTGTTATTTTAGTTACTTAATTGTTTTTAAAATTCACTTTACATGTTTGGCAAAGAATTCGAATGTGTGTGTGGCTCTGCGTGTATGTTTGTGTTTGTATAACACATTTGCTGAACATTTTATTGAATGTTTGGCTGTAGAGGAATTTTCTACATAAAACGCTCATTTTGCATTTGGAAAAAGAGGGAGCTTTGATCATTACAAGGGAGTAAAGCTCAAGTTTCTAAGTTATACATTCTACTCGCCATGGACGAATAAAGCTGCAGGCAATCAATCAGTAGTCATTTTTAATTTAACTCTTTCGGAATTTAAAAACTTTACGTTATTTATATTTTTTCAATTTTTTTTCAAAACCTAAAATTAAATGTTAATTAAAAACACCTGTGTAAATTGTGTTAAACTTAAAAAGAATTTTTAGCATTTCGGCGATTTTATTGTGGCTGCGATTCCATTGAATTTATTGTTATTTGTAGCATAAAACTGCACTGTTTTTAGGAAACAAAAGAGAAAAATTTATTAATAATTATTAAACAAATTACAATTAATTTGTTTTTTTATTAAAAGTGTAAAAAAACAGTTAATTATATTCTTTAGTGTGAAATAGGTCATTTAAGGTCCAATAAAAATAATTGAAATCTGCCTGTAGAGAATTTTTACATACACATACAATGTGTGTGAAGTTAAATTTTAAAATATTTAACCCTAGCCACATTCTGTTAAGATAACAGTGATATGTTAAGTACTTAACAGTACTAATGTTAACGCCTTAAAAATTAATGTATATAGTTTGTAACGATATTTTGTTATAAAGATGAATAAAATAAATTTAAAAAAAATATATATGTATACCACAACTATCAAAAATTAAAAAAAAAATAAATAAACAAAAAAATTTTATTTTCTATTTTAAACGAATATAAATATTAAATTTGTATCTTCGTAAGATCTATTGACGTTTCTAAAAGATAGCAGAAGATGGGCGATAAATAAATATTGAAGAACAATCCTAGACGCGTCTAGATAAATGTCCAATAGTCAAAAGTCCCAACAGTATGTTTTTTTAGAAGAAATAAAAAAGTAACATAACGGAATAATCAAAGCTGTTTGTACTATGTAACCCAAAAACTCTTATATATTTTGACGAATTAAGGCAACAAAAACGTTCGTACGAGCAGCGTCTTCATGACAAAATGCTTACCGCTACTTTGGCAAATTAGAGCTTCTAGTCATTTAGTTAAAGCCCAAAGGGTTGTTCTAACTGAGTGCACTGTCAGATGTTCTGACTTACATATATCTTCTCCGGCCGGTAACACGTTCCTGCCTCTGCAAGGAGTCTGGCTAAATAAGTCGAACGGAGAGTAGTTAATGCTCGCTTACAGAAAATCCCTAATCCACGGTGGCATAGCACACGCCAGGGATGCGTGGGTTAGAGGATGCTTGGTCTGTAGTATGCGAACTCTGGATACCAGTCGATTTCCCGTTTAAATACAAACTTAACCGTGCATACGAAGCTCTGTGTGGGTGGAAAGTATATGAATTCTCTGAAAGAACTATGGTTTTAATTGGGCAGGGAGGAAGTGTAAAAGACTACATTTGCGGAGGTGAACAGGTCAATTTCTAAAGGTACTCCACAGGCGCTGGGACGTGAGATTCCGATTGGAATGTACAACGAAGCCTATAGCACTCTCACATAAATAACTTCTTTATAGCATTTAAGTAATGTTTTTAATTAACTATTTTTTACGCAATAATATATACAGAGAACATAATATGATTGTCGTCACCATGCTATAAACATATTTTGTCTTTAAGTGCAAAAGAAAATTTTCTTAAACACAAAATAGTTTTACATTACTTTACAGAAAAAATAGCCGAATAGTGAAAATCCCATAAATATTAGATATTGGATTAAGAAAACAGAAATATACCAAACTCGCAATATTCATAAATAGTAAAAACTAATACAAAATGTGTTTTTGGTGTTTAAAGTATATTTTTTTTATTTTAAGAAATTAATTAATAAAACATATACCAAATAATTTATTTATTATTCCCCTTGCTTTTAGACAAACAAAATTAAATATGAAATGTTTAACTATTAAACACAAAAATTTAAACAAAAGAAGTAGCTGCAGAGAAACACATTCCCATTTAAAGTGAGAATATTTTAAATTGCACAAAATTTGCGCGAAATATTTAATTTTGCAGTTTATGTCTTTTTTGATTGAATATACGAGTATATTCGGGTGTTTCAAATTGAACTTATACTTGTGCATGATGATGACTAAAAAACATGTTCAGTATGTTTCAAACACTTTCTGTATAAATATAGAAAAAAAATCGGTTGCAAGGAATAACAAACGCCCTCCCACGTACCAAGAAATACTCACACATTTTGGGTTTAATCAACTTTAAAGGGCAACTTAGACCCGCAGAGTAACATGAGTTGTGTTTCCCCTTACACTATAAGGAACACTGACACATTGTTGTGGCATGGTCACGACTACCATACATAGTTCTATTAAAAAATATATAGTTGTGGCAAACACATACACATAATTTTTATTGTTTACATTAAATCATCAAAGGATTTCCATCCATAAAAATTGCAACATCGTTTAGTTTAACAATACAATTATTACTCAAATTCAAGCCACGAACAATAGAGTTTAACTATGAGGGTGCTGTGGCTTAAGTGGTTAGCGCGTTGGCTGTTAAGCATTCGATGGCTATAGTCGCTTATGTTCGCACTTCACCCGCTGTCAATCAAATCAAGAACCTAAATTATTTGCTTTTCTGTACTGAATGATTGTGTGCCAATTTTCGCCTTATATCATACAAGAAGTGTGATTCAACTTAAAAATTGCAAATCATTTTGAGTTATGTACAACAAGTGTGATCATGAAAAATCACAGGCATCTATGGGTGTCATACTTATTTGCTAGTCGTAACTGCCCCTAAACCAATATTCCAAAGCTTACCAAGAATTTGTAGCAGCAAAATATATTAGTTGCACTGAGACCGTCTAAATAAAGGTGACCAATTTATATAAAAAATAGCAATCCTGGCTAGTCCATCAGGCGGACACAATACTTTACTCACCGCCCCAATAAGCAATCCAATACATAAGTGGCGAATTTGGCGGTATAAGTTCCAAAAGCATTGGATGGCCCCTAGCAGGGGAGTATGTTTTACGAATCACAAACAAAAGTCTTCCCACTAGTTAAGTTTAAACGAAGACGCTTCACCAAAACTAGACGGCTACTTGTATCGGACGGGTTCCTGTGATGCCATTCTGGTCTAAGCCAGAGGCCCCATATAATACTCGTGGGTTGGTTTCCCCATCCTGCCTAGATGATAATACACCAATGCTCCATACCACCAAAAAAAAAACACATGAAATAAATTTCAATGAAATAACAAACGATATGACAAACTCATATAACGTTACTACTAACGAAGTTTATAAACAAAGATAACTTTGCATTGTGCTGCAAAAAACAAGTGATGAAATGAGAAATAAAATCAGTGGCACTGAATTCACGTACTTGTCCTTGAATAAATTTAATATGTGACATTGTATTTAATATGCACTTGCCGGCATTCTTAGCCGGGGTAACCAAACTTGATATAATCTTCTTTTAAGATTTATTTCTTCAATGTTTTTTAGCCTTCGAATTCTGCTTTTAAGAAAATTATTTGAGATTTCTTGAACAAAAAATGTGACTGCTTATTTTTGTGGCATTAAATTAAATAGAGTTTACCTGAATAACGCCGTAAATCTTAAAATTAAATTTTTCAGAGACCTAAAAAAATCGTATTGCAGAATACGCCTTTGGTATGAACTTTTTAGGACTAATCCTGAATAACACGTTATATGAAATTTTTTAGGGCAAAATACTAATGAGAATAATATCCTAGTGAAGGCAAAAAATCACTTATTTCGGAGAAGTCATTTTTGGCGCACACACAAATAATAGCATAAAATTGTTTTCAGCGCTAGTTGGTATTTGACTAAAGCAGTAGAAATACAAGAATAATACAGTGGGTGTTCGTTATAACTCAACAAAATAGTTATCGAAAAAATGGAAAATATGAGAAGATTTTCAAATTCAATTTTAGCCATTAGTTGGGTTAAATAGATGAGGTTTACAATAGACACTTAATTTAACTCTTGCCGTGTTTTAAAAATTAAAGTATCGCTGATAAAAATGTATCTATCTTAATCGCCAGAATAAAAAAACGATCTTATTCAATTTATGCAGACACAACTTGTCAGGATTCGGATAAGAAAGAACTTTTGTCGTTTTTTATTTAAAAAAAAATACTGAATTAGTCCATATATTTTTAAACATTTTTAGTGTGAACAGAGCTTTTCAAATATACCAGTTTGATAGCAATAACTTAAAATCGAATATTTGGACATAAACGGTTATTTACGAAGACAGGAGGAATAATTTAATAAATTAATAAAACGCTTGCTCGTTGACTACATTTAGAAAACAATTTATTCGATATTCCTTTTTTATTTAAAAAAAAAACACAAAACTCCCATTTAAATTATTGAAAATTAACATAAAAAGTGTTTTCATTACTTGTACTCATATGTGAATAATTGTTTCTTATTGTAACTAGAGCCAGCTGTTCACAATTAATTCATTTAATTAGACATTGAAATACATTTTTAGTTACCCAGCACAAGTTTAGATATTTGTAATGTTGTGTGTATCAGTCAACTTAAGTCGGTAAGAACAAAGTTTTCAGTAAATTGTTTTATAAAATAGCTGGCCCAAATGCAACTATTTTTTTAATTAAATATACGAAATGCATGAGGAGCTAAACTGACAAAACATACCAACTGTAAAACTACAGTAGAACTTCGATTAACCGTCCGTTTCTAGTAACCGCCACTTAAGTAGAAGTCAAATTTTTTGAAGCAATTTCACACAAGAGTTGACAAATTTACATAGCATGCAGTTTTATAATAGTATTTCTGTTGGCCGCGTATTCGCCTAACCGTCACGTCGATGGTTCCGACGGTGAATCGAAGTTTTACTGTAATCGTACTACAAAATAAATAGTCGTTTGCTTTGTGTGGTTAAGTTAGTTGATTTTTTAATTCTTATGGGAGTTACTCTCAAATACTCTCAAGTATCATTATTATTTTTGTCTTCGACAGCCAAAAGATAAAATTTGTATTTTTAATATAAATTTACAATTTGAAAAATAAAAATTAAGCAATAGTAGTAATCAAACCAAGCTGCTTTATTTTGGAAACATGGCTCTAAAATGCTTCAAAAATATGGACTAATTTAGATTTTTGTACAATAAATAACGAAACTACTTTTCCATACTTTAGTCGTCGTCAGGCATTAAAAAATTAGGTCGACAAACAATTAATTCGTGTAAACAAACATACAAGCACAAACTTCGATGTTTCGGAACGCATGTACAGGGTGTCTGGTGGCAAATTTATATTTTTAAATACGATTATTTCAAAAACTTTAAACGGTGCGGAGGGAAGATGGTGCCATTGGAATTATCGATTGTGCGGATTTGTCAGTCACGATGTTGCAGTGGTGATGTTCGCTGTGGGGACATTTTTAAAGAGTAATGATTCTTTCGTAATTGCTCGTCGACAATTTTGTTTAAAGTTCGGTATTCGGCGAATACGTGATGGACCGAGTGTAAATTTCATTCGTTCGTGGGTGCAGAGATTCCGCGCAACTGCTTCGGCTACGAATGGCCCACGGCCAGGGCCTAGTCGATCTTCAAGGACTCCCGAAAACATTAAACTGGTTGAAAGCAGTTTTCGTGAAAATCCGCGACTTTCAATACGGAAAAGAGCACCTAAACTGGGACTTCCAGTAGCGATAATTTATGAAATTTTAAAAACGGATCGGAAGTTCCATCCTTTTAAATTTCCAATCGTTCAAGAACTAAAGGAAAGTGACTTTGATTTAAGCAAAAATTTTTGTGAAACGATGTAGCGTTTTCGAACTGTAAATCCCATTTTTTGGAGCGACGAGGCTCATTTTCACTTAAACGGCCACGTCAACAAGCAAAACTGCCGTTACTGGTCTTCAAGAATCCGCGACCCTCGTTTGAAATGTCAAAACCTATTGCATTGCCCCAGGGTAACTGTTTGATCTGCCTTATTCACGCATGAGACAATTGGACAATTTTTTTTTCGAAAATTCCCGAGGAAAGGCGACGAATGTCAACGGTGAATATTATCGTTCGCATGGTTACGGAATTCTTTTTGCCAAACCTGCGAGCTCATCCATCATACTCTTCACACCCGTGGTTTTAACAGGATGGAGCGCCAGAGCTTCGATGAATTTTCTTCGGGAAAATTTCCCCCAAAAACTGATCAGTCGCCATGGCCACCGCAGTCGCCCGATCTAATTCCAATGGATTTTTTTTATGGGACTACCTCAATGAGAGGGTTTATAATGACAATCCCCAATCTCTTGGCGCTTTAAGGGAAAATATTCGTCGAGAAATCAAATCAATTGTACCAAGTTTACTGCAGCATGTGGCGCAGAACACAATGTATTCAACTCGATGGAACACATCTGAATGACATACTTTTTTAAAAAATTAAATCCTCATTTCCATTCTATCGTTCAATGCTCTTAATAAAACTTTGCGTCAATAATTACGTTTTTTATTTAAGTTTGAAAATATAAATCTGCTACCACAGACCCTGTATTAATCAATTTCTGCTAATATTTCAGCTTGAATGAACTAATTTGTTAATAAATACAACGTTTCTTACTTTTCGAAAAGATTTGATTTTATCACGGCAGTTGTTTATTTTTCTGGATTGTGTAAACAAAAAGCTTTTCTATTTAATATAACGTAGGGTATTATTTGGAAAGTTTTATTGAATTGCATGAAATTTTGATCTCTTGGACCTTAAACGACCAACCAGAATGATGTGAAGTGAAGTAACCATATTCGCCGTAGCGGGCAGTATTGATTCGACGCCGATCGATTAAATTATGCAACGCCAGAGAATCAACGAGGCATGGCGGTTGAAATTGGGCATACATCTGTATAAGATTGTGTTAATGCAAGAATCGCAACCGTTTGATCGTAGGCAAAACCAATAAGCGAAATTGCCATTACTAGAGCAAACACAATTCGCAAGTATTCGATCAAGCATCACAGTCACAAAGATTGACTATTCGGTGCGGTTTATGCCCTTGCGTCATTATAGGACTACATTGCTGTGGCCAGAGCTCGACAGCAACAACACTTCTGTGCTGTGATTCGAACAAGTTAGAACTACATTGCCAACAAGTTACGCAACGCTCGAAGTAGTGCAGTAAATATTTTTGGCGACGTGAGATGACCCCACTTTAGATGAGCTGAAAGACCGATTCATCAAAAGTTGGTCTGACAGCGAACCAATGCGGTCATTTGAAGTATTATTTTATTTAAATTTCATTTCATATCGTTCTTATCCGGTCACGGTAGAAGTTGTCGCACATTATTAAAATCTTGGTTGGTACTTTAACATATAACACTTTACCCAACAAAATTTGAATTTCTTAAAAAATTCAGTCAAGTCCCTCTTTTCATACAATATAAAATAAACCATTTTTACTTTGTAGAGTTTTCTTGTGGTTCCTTGCGCGTGTCAACCTGGCTCAGAATTATCATTTAACCCATTTAAGGACATCTTATAACCTCAGAGAAGCAGGTTACATAAACTATTGACAACAATGCATAGTCAATAAGGACTGCCTCTGCACTCTAAGGAAAACGGTTACTTATTATGATTTCGATTTTTTTCAAAAGTCATTTTACAAACATTTATAAATTTTCAACTACATTTAAAATGGATAAATGTGCATGCCAAGTAATTATAATTGTAAATTTTTCATTATAAGGACAAAATCAATTTTATTTACACTTCCTTTTTGTGGTTTTTTTTAACTGAATAAATGTTTGTCAGTGTCCACCTTATACCATACGATAAGTGTGATCAAACGTAAAAATCTCAAATAAGATTGATTTTTATACAACAAGCGTGGTCAAGACAAACTCATTAATTTACACCTTTCCGTCAGTCTAAAGTGCCCTTTAAATTTTTGCTAAAAGTGGACAACTTTTAAAATTTTTCGTAGGGAAAATATCCTGTTATCCATCTCGCAAAGCACGCAAAATTAAATAACAAGGTATGAATTTATATTAACTTATTCACTAGTTCTCAGAATTCCCAAAAAAAATGTAAGCAGGGATCGCAAACAATGATTATTTTTAAAATTTCAACCAAACAAATCATAATGAAGAAGAAATGATACAAGATTAGGATGTGTTACAACATAAATTCTTATTATACAGACTACTTTAATTTTTGTCTGTTTGTGTTTAATTAAAAAAAAATTAAGTTTAACTATAACTTAAACATTTTTTTTGCTTGGGAAATAAAAGTCCTTTCTAAAAAATTATTTTTATCTTATTTTTTTAATTCTCATTTTTTTATAAATAATGCAATTTATTTGTTGCGGGTTGATAAGCTTGTCTCTATGTGAATGTCGCGAATTATTTATAATAAAATGATTTGGGATAAAAAATAAATAAAAATAATTTATTAAAAAGAAAGAATAAAATTTCAGAAATTCTTTGGCAACACTTGCTATTTGTTGTTTTTCTACCTAAAGCAAATCCTAGCCTGTGTTTTTTTTTATTTTTTACCGCTTACAGCTACATTTAGAGTTGGCAAACAACCAATCAAACGTAGTAAGGCAAGTAAGAAGAATAATATAATTATTTCAGTTTAATAATTCTCAAGGTCTTTTTATAAAATTATTTTAATTAAACAATTTTATTTATTAATTTCAATATTTCGCTACGCCTTTGTGAACCGTCTTCAGGATGCGAAATATCGAAAATATAAATATCGAAATTTAAATAAAATTGTTTAGTTAAAAAAGTTGTATAAAAAGACCTAGTGGTTGAGAATTATTGAACTAAAATTAAATGAAAAGATAAAAAAATTCAAATAATAATTTTTTGTTGTGGGGCTTTTTGTTAGAAATTTTATGTTTTTGTCTTGATTTTCGTTGGATTTATCATTTGGTCTAAAGAATATCTATCGAGCATAAGACATTTAAGTTTTTCTAACAAGTTCGGTAAAGGTTTTCTGATGAGCTCGCATAAGCAACAAGAGAAATGCATATAGAGATTAGTTTATCTACGCTCAGTAAATAAACTGCAGTATTTATAACAAAATGAGTTGGGATAAAAATTAGCTGGAAATAATTTTTTAAATAGAAAAAATAAAATCCCAAAAATTCTTATAAAAAAGTTCCTTTGTTTTATTCAATTTTAATCATTCCTAAAACTGATGTTAACTGAGTTAAGACCCACATTATCTGTAGAGTCCGATAATTTCCAAAAAAAAATCATTAAAAAGGGCCTTTTTTTAGTAAAAATTGTAACCGTTGTGGTTCTTCTTTCAAAGTACTTGTCTTTGCAGGGGTTATAAAATTCTTCATTTTACATCAAAGTGTAGAATCTCTTTGGCATAAAATCTTTTTTTGTTTGGAAAAACAGTTTATTAAATTTTACCTTGGGGTTTGAAGTTATTTCTTCCATTTAGATTTAATTTTTATTTTAACTTTAATTGTATTTATTTTCACATGTTTTATTTTTATTATTGGTGCTTTTGTTGCAATTTTCTAAGTAAATATGCGAAATATTTCTAATTTAGCTTTCAAATTATCAACTTTGTTTCCAAACTACTTTGCTAATAAATTTTTAATTTATTATTCGTATTTCGAATTGTATTTATGACACTTTGTATCCTTCATTTAACAATTTGTTTTAAATTTGTGTGAAATAAAGTTTAAATTTTGTTGGCAATATTTTACATGCTAATTAAATCTTTTTATCTTCTTTTAAATTAAATAGTTTATTATTCTTTTATTATTGATGGTAATAGAACTTCACGTTGTAGTAAACAATTTCCGTCAGCCCGGAAACTTCATTTTATTTTATTTTCCTTCCAACACTTGTTGCGCTTCATTTTACACACATACACACTCATCTTTATTTACATATTTATTGCCTGACTGTGGTCATAGGTGGAACTATAACAATTTTGTTTTAAATATGACTTATTTAAAATTAAAATATGCTTTTCAAGTAGACACAGGGCAAAATATGTCGAAATCACACACTCTCAAGGAAGCCACTTTTCACGCACGATTTACGTATAAACGTTGTTTTCGAGTTATTTTTTATATTATTTATCGTAATACTTGTGTTCTGCCGCACGTCCAGTCAAGAATTACCGTAAAATTGCCGTTTTGTCTTTCACCATCAACGATTCGACAACCAATGATTCCATGTGTTAAATACAAGACTTGTTTAAGCACTGGCTGTGTTCGCTTCAATATAGAAAATCAGAGTAAAAAAGCTTTAAGTTTCATTTCAAAATACAAGCCGATGAACAATAGCGAAAGTATTGAAAAAAGCTTTTTGCCCTTTTTGTTAGTCGGTAGTGAATAGACGATTTCATTTGCTTTATGGATAAATGTGTGTCATGCCGTTAATAAATATGTACATATGTGTTGAAGTATGCATGCGTGTGTGAGTGTAAGGTTGTCTTGTGAATGTATGTATGCATGCACTCGTATACCTGTGTTCTTAAAATAACAGCAAGCAGCTACTTGTTGCTTGGCGCTAAGTCATATGAAGTTTAGAATTATAATTCATTTAAGGTATAGAAATGAATATTTTTAAATGGTATCTTTTGATCCTTAAGAAGATGTTTATATTATATTTATTTATATTTACTTTTGGATCAGCTGTTTAGCAGTTACTTAACAAGGGTTTTACCTACGCTAGATTTTATATCGGAATCATCTTCAATTGGTACCCTAGGAAGCTTTAAAGTATTTTCTACAGTAGGAGTAGAAGTCTAGTATTATGGTAGGCACCACGCAAAATCTTGGACTGATCAAACAGTACCTTTCAATAAACACATTTGTTAAAAAAAGTACCTTTTGCAAGAATATAGTACCTTAAACTATGTACCTTTAAAATGATACATATAAAATCGCAACTTCAAAAAAGTGTATTAAAAATTCTATGAAATACGAATTTGAGAAAAGTACCTTTTGCACATAGTACCGTATAACAGGCACCTTTAAAAAAGTACTTTTGAAACACACACTAGTTTCACAATGTTTAAGAAAATTTAAAAATTTTAAAAGGCAAAAAGTAACTTTTAAAATCGTAACTTAAGGTATCCCAAAAATATTATCTTATTAAAAAGTCTTTAAACAACAGTGCCTAGTACTAAATAACTACTACGAAATAACTTACGAGTAACATATTTAAAATTTATCATCTAAAAAAGTCCTCCCTAAACATAGTGCGCTTTTGAAAATATACAAATTTAAAACCAGGTTTTATTTAATGTGTGAGAAATTCCAATTTGTATCTAAAAATCATTCCATTCTCTTACAAATTGCTTTTCGAACTGCCACCAAACCATAAAATTACTTTACTCTAAGTAAAGAGCCACTGAGAATACCTGTTGCGCTGATATTTACTGGACTGCTCGAAATTGTTTTGGTATTAGAGCTTTTAATAAAAGAAATTCTTTTACAAAATCCCCTGCACTTCACTTTTTTTTAATAATAAAAAAAGCATTAGCCATCACAAAAAAGTTGCACTTGTTTTACAACAAAATTATTAAAATAGTGCAAAGGATTTGTAGGTAATTCCAAGGATTTCACGCGAAATAACTGAAACTAAAGCTGAAAATATTTATAATAAGCACCTTACATGGAAAAAGTAGCAGAAAAGACGCGTTTGTTTAAATTCTTATGAAAGATGTAGCTCTTTTTGAAGGAATATAACAGTCAGGTAATTAATGCCTACTTACTAATTGAGTTAATTGTGAGAATTTCTTCGAAAAGACATAGACTTCAGTGTTTAACAACTCCGCAAGAGCGCGTTGTTCTTTCAATTTTACACCAGCGTTGCCGCGCCGCAGTGTTGTGTAGGCACATTATTTGAAGCTAGTATAGTTCTTTTATGTATTGTTTCACTTTGCCAACGATTTATTTCTACAGGATTATACCGACGAAGGAGGGCGCTGTAATACGTACTACTATTAATAGCAGCTAACATCAGAAAAATTAATGTTATGGATTGATATCGGCTGATATATGGAACCCTGGGGACGAAAACTATCGAATTCATAATGGTCAACTTGTTCAATACTTAAGCCACCGCATCCACAAAAAGTATTTAAATAAAAATCATTTAAAAACACAACGTTTTGAAAATATTCTTTTGCCAAAAAGTACTTCCCAACATACCTTTGAAAACAAGCAGATGTATGTATTTATATACATTGTTTATATGTGTAAGTCTTTTCCTAGAAGTACCTTATGAAAATAAGTACTTTAAAATAATACCTTTTAAAATATTGCTTTAACAAAAATTCTTTAAAAAACTTTCTTTTAAAATAGTACATTTTTAAAAATTGATCTTAAAAAAAGTACCTTTTGCAAATAGTACATCAAAATGTACCTTTTAAGGTGTCTTAAAAAATTCGTTTGAAATCTTACTTTCAAAAAAGTGTATTTTGAAGAAGAGTACTTTTAGCAAACAATGTTTTAAAAAGTACCATTTAAAATTGATCTTAAAAAGGAGTACTATTTCCAAATAGTGCTTCAAAAAGTACCTTTTAAACAGGTGTCGTATGAAAGCTTACTTTTAAAAAAGTATATTTTATAAAAAAAGGTACTTTAAAAGACCGCCTTTAGCAAAAAATATTTTAAAAAGTACGATTTAAAATTTGAAAAATAGTACTCTAAAAAATACCTTTTAAAATGCTTATAAAAACGTCTTTTTATAAACATCGATTTAACAAAAAGACTTCTAGGATAGCTTCTTTTAAAAGCAGTACCTTAAGAACAACAATTAAAAAAATATCTTTAAAATAAAAAACTAAACCTCTTAACTACATGCACATCCTTAAAAAAAGTTACTGTTGGAAATAGGTAGTACCTTTGCAAATATTATTAAAAACAATAGTTTTAAGTCTCTTTTTATGGAATATTTGTCAAAAAGTACCTCTTAAAAACAGTTTTACCCTGCGTGGTAATTAAATATTGGGGTACAGCTCACGTCTTTTTCATGCCAGCCACATTATGAAAATTACAGACGATGTGAAATATTTACAATAAAATCCTTTTTTTCTCACCTTTTTTCAAACGAAAATGTATAAAAGATAACAAAAAAAAAAAACTTTATACGCACAACTAAAAACATTTCAGTGTAAAATCAAAATACTTTCGTGCTCACGTGTTGTATTTATTAATTTACTTGTCACTTAATTACAATAATATTCTTTTAGGTTAAATTGTTCTATTTATTGTTACTTCCACCGTGTGAGAATTAGAAACACATTTCTTCTTTGTGTTTTCAAAACAGAACACATACTTCCATAGTGTAATTAGTTCAGCTAACAGAGGAAAACATACAGAAGCCATAGACAGACTTTAATGTAAAATGTTTTTAATTAAAAACAAAACTTTGAACCGTACATGCCGTCACTTACAATTTAAACAACAAACAAGTTCAAGGAATTGTGAACACACACAGCTCGTTCTACACTGCGTATGATTAACCGACAACTTTTAAGGCAGTTCTTCCATTTGTTTTAAAACGTCAATTATTTTTCCACCTGAAACAAAAAACTCACGACATTAACACAAATCGTATATTTAGGCTGTTTAAAGCTTTTTTTTTCAATAGGCTGAAATTGACACCTACCTAGAAACTAACTAAACACTTGGATTTTTATTAAATATTAAAAATTCTAATTATCTGCATAAACTGCTTAACAAAATGTCTCAGTATTTATTAACATATTTAAAAACCTTTGTTAATGTTTGAAAATCTATTTTTATAAAAAGTTGTTCAAAATAACGCTATTTAAATTTCGAATTATAAGGCGAAGAATACTAAAATAAAAAGGTCAATTAACAGTCCCATCTCAAAGAAAAAATCGAAAAATTTCCACAAAAAAATTTTAAAATTACCACAAATCCAAAATTTAACAAAAACCCAAGATATCTTTAACACCTCTAAAATAAAAGCCAGACATAAACTTTCGAAACGCCGGTACACCTATATATGTTTGCCCCCTACCGGAATCGGTTGTCAGAACCTTGTTATTAAAAAAAAGAAAATCATTTTGTTGCACTGTGTTATTAGGGAACCCAATTTGGTGGGATGTTTACTGAAAACATGTCTTTCTAATAGCTCGGTGTCACATGGCATAAATCGTGCCAGCATAAATCGTGCGATTTAATGACCTTGGATCATTTTCTCATGCTTTTATGCCAACATACCAGCTACTTTAGAATAAACTGAAGACACACAAATATGGTCTATTCCTGAGATACAGATCCAAATACATAAAAATGTTAGGCTTCTAGTATGCGCTTCATCCGCGCCAGCGGTGGCACCCACATACCAGAAATCATATTCAAACACTCACGGCATAAGGCTATCCTGCTAATAAACCCAATCTTTTTTTAAAATCATGTAAAATGAACACCCTTTTATTTAACCAGAATATAATTGGAGAAAAAATTTTTTATTGCTTCAAATTAGTACTTTTTGTCGTATTGTCATATTTTTTATTATCACAAACGTTGAAAATATTTGAATTGGTTTGAGTCAACGAATTCATAAACTCCCTAGTGGTTGTTAGAAAAAGGAAAACGAAGGACTAAAGACTTCGTGAAAGAAATGGAAAAAACGTTGATATCGCAACGCTTAAAATCAATGCTGAGCGATTCATAATAAATTTCATATTTAGTGAAAAATTAAAATACAGTATTCAGAACAATATCCTGAAATCAAACAAAATATCTGAAATCAGTAAACAAAAGAGAGCAGAAAAAATTATCAAAAGTAAAGTAGTCGGTTAAAAAAAGGCATTAAAATTAAAAGTTATTTATTTCCTGTTCCCGCAATATTATTTAATTTAACTACACTGGTATTTAGCTCCTAACTCAACCATGGCTTTGGATTTCAAAGTGAGTTTATACAAATCTGTTATAAAACTAATATGGAAATGCGGCATTCAGCTGTGGGGTACTGTTTGTGCATTGAACATCCAGAAGCTACAAAGAAGAAAGTCTTGGATTTTACGACTTACCGTCTGCACCCCTTAGTATATAAGAAATGAAAATATCCATAGAGATCTAGAAACCAAATCATACTCGTCCAAATACGTAAGCAAACTAGTCCATCTCAACACTCTAGTGCGCGTTTTACAGCAATTTCATGGGCACCATAAATTGAAAAGAACAGACGCAGAGCCTGGCGAGACGACTAATTAATAAATGATATTTTACGGATAAGATTTGAATACTTCTTGTAAATTTCTTTTAAGAGAAAGATTTAATAAATTTTAAGTTAAAAAAAAAATGTTTTGAACAACAACGTATCGGAAGATCACACAATACCCCATCTAGGCTTATACCCAAACGAAAATTTATTTTAAAAGAAACTGGTTCAATTATCAACCATTGAAACAGTATAAAAAATCGATTTTAATTATAAAATATTATAATTTAATAATAAAAAAAAAACAAGCACGTTGGGTCTGATTCATGAAAAATCTCAAAAATTGTTAAAACAGTCAAAGCTCTCCTTTTGGTCGTTAGTGGTGTGTCAAAGTTATAATATTTTTTATGAGGCTTGAGTCTTTTCATAAAGTTTAAGAAATGCTAAACGAAATACTTTATAGCTTTCGTAAGCTTAACGAAAGGTTTTTCTGATAAGCAGAAGAGATTTGACTCCACAGAAAAAATAATTTTACCAATATAGTACAAATTGCTTATTAGGAAAATAGCACAATACAAAAAATTACTTAAATTGGAAACATAATATATATGGCTTATAAATAAAGCCACTGAGGTGGCATGGTGACCAATTAGAAATGAAAGAAAAGCACACACTTCTGACGTTGCTAAGTTCACTTCTGTAAGCTTAGTTAGATCAGCATCAAATGGACGTGTACAGGAAGTGGCACCTACAGGAGAAAAATTAAATGGCAAATGACAAAATGCGTCAGGAAAAAGACTCCCCCACCACAGCAAAGGATCAGCACCACTACCAAGCATAATATGGAGGAAGTGTTCTTGTTCACAAGTAGAAACAGAAACAAGGAAAAATGGAAACCCCCCTAAATCATGGGGGAGAAGCAATAAACACAGCAGCGGCAAACCAAGTAAGATGAAAAACAAAATTTTGTTAAATAAATTTAATGAGTTCACAAAGTAATTTAGTAAAACCCAAGGGTCCAAAACAATCGCTGCTGTTACGGAAAGCGCTTCAAGAAAAAGTTGCTAAAATTCAAAACGTATTAAATGCGTCATGAAAACCGAAAAAGCAACAACATCAGTAATGAAATTTTTAAAAGGAGCGACTTTAAGTGCTGTCAAAGGTACCAAATGTTACCAACCAACTGTTAAAAGGTGACGTGAGGTCATGGCTTCAGTGCGAAGGAGTTTGAGTGGATTTTCGTTTGGAGTTTGAGTGACTAACCAGATAGATATTGGCGTGAAACGAAGAACACATAGTCGATATAGCGGCTAGTATCGAAGAAGAATCAGAAGATTGGGCGGCGATGAGCTAATGTACATGGCCAGAGAATTAACCCGCCTTACTTTACAGTTGTATTCGTAGAGAAATCTTGGCCAGCGAAGCCGATACAGCCATTTTACTAATGTATTATTCCATACATAAAGACATAAATTGGAACGAATTTCCGTCATCCCTTCTCAAGTTTGTTTTGGAGACAAACCGGTTTCGACTATGTGCCATCTTCAGTGTCATTTTTTGAAGATAAACAAAAATGAATTTTATATCTCACACTGTTGTTGTTTTATTTAAATATATTTTCCAATCTTATCTGAGCACCCTATAGTTTGAAAGATAGAAACCAGCCTTTTAAGTTTCTTAACTTTTACTGTATTTGTTTTTTTTTTTTAATTTCATGCATAATTTAGCAACTCAATACCACTGTTCATTAATTTGCCTGTTAATTGTTATAATGTTTGTTTAAAAAAACAAATCAAACTTTGACCAAATCATTTAAAAGAGAATTTAGCTTAAAAAACTTTTATTGAAAAGTACTGTTTCCCACGATGGTACCAAAAAACCGTATATACAAAAGCCGATAAATTTTTATCAAGGCATTATTAAAAATATTTATGCAAATTTTAAGATAAAAAATAATAAGATTGACAATTTTAGCATCAGCGAAAGAAGTATACAAATATTAAACAAAGAAAATACACTGCTCCAAAAAAAGGCGAAAAATATTAAATTTTTTTTTTAATTTTCACCTAATAGACGTAAAGAAATCAGCAGACCTACTGTTCAGAAAACAAATATTTTATTAAGCAAATACGAAATAATAATTCATTTTCCTTAATAAATTAAATTAACGTATAACTGCTAATTGAACGAGATACAGAGTCAATCATGCATGCAAATATGCACGTGGCTGTACGAACGATTTTAAAGAGATCAATTAAAGAGAGCGACGTTATAGAGCGACTGATGAGACGAGGGGGCTAATGACAAAATAGTTCTGAGAGCAGAATGTTTTTAAGAGAGATTTGGATGTTATTGAGATGTTTAATTCACTTTTTGGTTGCGGTTGTTGTTGTTGTCGCTACAACCGTTTGTTAAATAAATGAATTTAATTGTTCTTTTTTTTACACATTTAATATTTAAATAATAAAAACTAAGAAGCATGACTTTGAAAATAAATAAACTTGTAATTAAGGCGTAAAATTGTTTCCAAAAAATTAGTAACACAACAAGTTATGGTTGATTTAAAATTAAAAGAAATCACTGTCGTACCAGCTTGGAATTTTGTATACTCGGGGTCATTTTGTTCCAAAACACCTTGTTTTCTTAATACCCTACACAAACTGTTTTTAATGTAGGAGGCCGCTAACTTTATGGATTCCTTTTTGACCCCCTTCTTTCTTCGAATTGATTTCAGGCAACCGATTTGTAATTTACGATTACTTTAGTCTCAGTTAAGTCCCGTTCTATCACTAGCCTTTACTATCGACTAGAGTGATTTCCGAAGGTCGACTGGTAACTTTCGACCTTCTTCCTCGTCACGAAGTCTCTTGTAGTTGCTAGCATTTGTTTAATTCTTAGTTCCACCACAATGTGTGCTACCGTATCAGCCTCTTCCTCAGTAGTATATCTCGTAGCCCCCGTCCTCTCCATGGGAAGTTTTCTTGTCCAACTCTTCAGAATCCCTCTATTAGACAATAAACACCAGAGATCCTACGGAGATTAATTCCTCCACCTCATGCGAGACTTCATTGTCCAACCCTGTCGAAATTTTACGGATTAACGCCTTACAAGTACCTTTAAAGATTACCCCTTCACCTGACGCGAGACATTCTTGTCGATCTTTGCTGCATTTCTCATTTGGCCAACTAAAACCGTAGAATCCGAGGTTTACCTGCTACCTGTTCACTCCTAACTGGGAGCAACGTGATAAACGAGGTTCACTTGCTACCATCTTACATGACAAATAGAGGAACAATAAAACTCCAACAAATTGATAGAAACTTCTCAGAGCGAAAATGACACTGAAGATGGCACATTGCCGAAACCGGTTTGCCTGCCTCCAAACCAATCATGAAAAGGGTTGACGGAAATTCGTTCCAAAGAGATATATAATGTTAAATAAAATTGTTATCAAAAACTGAGTGCAGAAAAGATATAAGCGGTTATTTTGGATGGGACAGGTAAGATCGTTAATAAAAGATACATAATTTACGGTCACTATGAAAGAAATTGAGATGGCATGAACTGGTTTCAGCGGTTCGAAATTTTTGGCTTTTTATATGCTTTGACGTGCCTCGAAAGCATCTAAATATATTTTCCTCACAACCACCAAAGCAATATTCCCGTTAATCTTGGGGATCTAAGAGAAGAACGATGCCATCAGCACTTTCGAACTATGTGGAAATGATATCAAGACTACTGCAACTCACACATGATGGCTGACTATTTTTGGAGCGTTCAGAACAGCTCTTTTACATCTGCACGTAAATTTTATGAGGGAGTTTTTTTCAACTTAATAAAACAGTTTTAATTTAAAACATATCGGCCTATAGTCATTGTCAAAAATGAAGTATATTTTGAGAGAAATAAAGTCGACTTTAGGTCTTTCATAGGAAAGTTAATGTATACATTTGACGTTAAAGTCGACCTTAAAGATAAAACCAGCTAAAGCCGTTTTTAACTCATTAACAATAACATCAGCTGTGTTCTTCGCCAAGTAGAAGTTCAAAAAAGTTCATTCAAAAAAGGTAGAAATTGGCAGAGATCATTCAATTATTTATGATTTTGAATTTTTAAAGATGCCTAAAATATATAAAAAGAGGTTTATGCATATAACAAATTATTGTGGTGGTTGTCATGAATGTACATAAGTATATATGTATGTGTGTTGTCAAGGAAATAACAGTAGCTGTTCAAGGCTACCACTTTTTTTCTGGTGTCTGGTTAGAAGTTGTATGTAAACATTTAAAAAATTTTACTTGACACCCATTTAAAGCCGGTTCAAATTAAAATTCACATGACTATGAAAGCAAGAATGATAATAAGAGCTTTTTTAGTTTAAAGTCTACTTTAGCATGAGTCGTCTTTAGTGTGTAATTATGAATACGGGCCATTGTGTTTTATTGTAAAAAGGCTCATGTGCCATAATTTCCAAACTGGAGCTGATACAGAGATTTTAACCGCTTATTAAAAATTAGACTAGCATCACGTAACATAGCCCAAACATCAGAAATGCTCTTGCGCCTTGGTACTGAAAATAAATTAAGAAAAAGTACCAGTGTTACTAAAAACAAGAAAATTGTTATATGTTCTGCCGACATTCATCTAAACAAGTTGCAACAGTTTACTTGAAAATGAGAAGTTAAAATGGAGGACCCATAATCATAATCAAAAACTAAAGTCGGCTCTTTTAAAAATCAACTTTAAATTTAAAAGTTGTTATTAATATTTTTGGTACCATAGACAAAACGTAAGTATGTTTTAAGTTGAACCAGCTTTAAATGGGTGCCACCTCAAATGTGGAATATGTTTGCATACAATCGATAACAAAATAATAGAAAGTGGCATCTTTGATCAGCTAAAGCTAGTTATAAAAAAACACAAGATGCGCCAAAATTTATTTTCTTAATTTTTCCATCACCTTATTAGTTAAATTTTGAAATTTCACTATCTATAAAGAAACGAAAAAGAAACTATTTGGCGTGGTAATACCCAGCCATTTCCCGACCAACATTTATCGCGTGAGATCTGATACGCACGTTCATACGGTCAGAGCCAACTTGTAAAATTTTTTTTTTCACGCTTACGAAATGTTTTAAATTGTGGGACAGTGAGACATTCCATGAAAATCAACTGAAAAATGCTTATTCTATATTTTTATAAACTGCACACTGTCACTTTGATGGAAATTTCTTCCCAGACCACTCGTTAAAACTGGTAGGCATATTGGAGAACAATCGAGGGCTACCTCGATTGTTTTTTGGATCTTTAATATTCAGCAAGCTTATAATAAAACGAGCTGTAACGCGAAAAAAAATCTTTATCCTTATATTAGGTTTCTTGTTCTGGAACTCTTCCTCCAAATCATCAATAATGGCAAAATCTCTGCCAGTATCTTGAAACATTTTAAATTTTTTTCGCGAACTTTTTACTTGGCAAAGAACAGCTTATGTTGTTGTTAAATTAGTTAACAATGGCTATAGCTAGTTTTATATTTAAAGTCGACTTCAACGTTAAAAGTATATTTTCACTCGTCTATGAAAGACGTAAAGTCGACTCTTAAGTGAAGTCGACTATAAATCTCTTCATTTTTGACTATGATTATGGGCCGAGGTTTTTAACATTTCTATATTTAAAGAAAATATTCTTTTATTTATTCCATACACGATATTATTTCCCAAGGCCCATTTGCTGAAAAGCAGGCGTTTGTTAAATCGTGTGCGATTTGAGAAACGCCAACTGCAATTGAGCATGTACTAAACTTCGCCTGTATTGTTTACTTTTCGAACTTAAGTTCGAAAAATTAAAACGGGTTTTATATGCCAAATCGCCAAATCAAAAAAAAAAACAAACTGAATAATTAATTTTTAATATTATGTTTTTTTAAATGTTGAAAATTGAACTTTTTAAAGCGAGCTAAAAGAAGAGACATTAGATTTTAGTTGTTGGCATGCACAAGTTCATTTAAGTCTTTTTGGTATGTTAAATAAAATGTTGATCTGTTAAAGAGGCCATGCTTAACACGCCCTTTTATTTGGGATTTTATACAGATCGTAAAATCAGCATTATTAAGGGTAGAATCTAAAAGCACACCCCTTTTAGTGGGCATGAGTATAACAAAAGGCCAACAAATTTTACACTTTTTCTAGAAACAATAGCATCTTTAGTGATCACATTGCTGATTATTGCAATTCTGAACTCGAGTACACCTATTTGGCGGCTAAAAATCGTAATCGCACATTTCATGCCAAATGCAAGTCTGAGCAATTCCAACGCGCGTTAAAATTTATCCTTCCGAAAGAAGGGTAACATTTTTCTTATGAGTTGTCTTTAGTAAAAAAATGTTGACCGTTCCATTGTAATTCGCAACATATTTCAAAGTCAAATATCTCAGCTCGAATTGCCATTACATTACCAAAATTTCGAATCAGTGATGACTATTTTTCACGTAGGTTGACCATTTTCTGATGGTCACAATGGTGCTGCTGAGATGTAAATAGATCGATCTATAATAGCAAGAATTTTACGTTTACAATTTTCGAACAGCGTTCACTTAGGAGAGCTTAGGACAAATTTCAGAGGCGGATATCATTTTTATATGAATTTATTATTAAGCAATATTTTTGGAATTACCCGAACAAGTGACAGAGCAAGCCATTTCAAAGTTTCCAATACAACATAATGTGTGATGAATCTGGCTTTTAAGGCACACTTTACCACTCACATTCAGATCAAGTAAAAGCCTCTTGGTTTTTTATAATTTTTATTTTTGTTCTTGGGTTTTTAGTTATTTTTAACTAAAAACTATAAAATTTGTTTAAATTAAAAAATAAATAATTTTAAATATTAATCACAAACGCCAGGCATGAAAATCCATTTTTGGAATATGGGGACTATTACATCTTAAAGGTTGATTCCTGAAATTAAAAATAAAAAACGGAAAATATTAAAATAAAACGAAACAAACCTTCAGCATAGAATCGATAGGCGATACAAAGGATGCCCCAGAATTTACAAAAGATTTGAATTAAATAGAAAACATAGTTTGTCAAGTATATTTTTATTGAAACATTGAAATTGATATACAATTGAGCAGAATATAGAATGGCAACTGAGGCAAATAACCTCCACGGCATATTCCCCTTACCGCCTTTCATAGATGTAGTTTTGGTTTGATGATACAACGTTGAATTTCCTATTTCAATACCAGAGTAAGTGGGGCCTTGTTGGCTTAGAACTCTGATTTCAAAGAACCTCATAGAAATAAATCACATGATCCAGCAGGTCAATTGTAATCACCCAGAGTTGAAAAGAAGAAAATGGCTAATGCAGTAATTAAATTATTTCACAAGCAATGAGTTATCATGTCGCCATCTCAAGGAAAGCAATTTAAAAAGAAGTATAGTCAGATGACCAATCTCACTAAAAATCTGCACTAAACAGTGATATCTTTTAGCTGCATTTGTTTTTCGGCAATCGGATATTAGGCCTCTGAAACCAAAATGCGGCGATTAACAAACTGAAAATTAGTTTCATCGCTTTGGCTTAATTTTAATATCAGTTCAAAAAGCTTATTAACAAATTATATTCACTGTACATAATCATTAGGCAGCAGTTTTTGTAAAAATAAATCAAGGTACCTGGACTTTCAACAACATTCTTACGCACTTCCCCGATATTATCATTTGAACAACTTGCGATTGGATGCCCGCTGTGTTTGGCATGCCCAGTTTTTTCAACATCTTGTATTTTAACCTCTTCGGAGTGAATGAAGTTGAACCAATATTCCGCTCATATTTTGTACGTAATTTCTGTACTGTAGGAGTCAGACTTTCATTATCAACCCTAAACCCCCACTTGCCACAACATTACCCACTGCTTTTGTTAGAATTCAAATCTGAGGTGTTGTTTGGTATCCTGTTTACAAATATCAGGTGATTTTTTAACCGTTTGAGTTTTGCAGATTTACTTTTCAAAGATTATTTCATGTAAATGTTGCCCGCGGCTACGCCGTAAATGGGAGCTACAATTTTGGTATACTTTTTCCAGCATTTCGGCCGGTGTCTCACCAATAGCAGCTGTAATGTTCTCTAGCAGGACTACAATTTTGGCTGAATTGTCACTGTACACCGGAGACTTCTCGTATCATGGTATCGCGCGCCGTGTGGTACCGTCTTGTTGAAACCACATGTCAACCATATAATCTTGACACGTTCATCATCGTTCTTGAAGAAGTACGGTCCAATGATGCCATCTGTCCACAAGCCGCACCAAACAGTGCATCTTCCAAAGTGCATTGGTAGCTAATGAATTGCCTCTGGCTGCTCTTCACTACAAATTTTACAATTCTGTTTATTGTTGTATCCACTGAGCCAAAAGTGAGTATCGTCGCTGAGCACAATTTTTTTATAGAAAAATGGATCTTCATCCGACCCTCCTAAGGCCCATAGAAACGACGTTGTGGTACGTCACTTGGCTTCAGTTCTTGCAGCAGCTGTATTTTATGAGGTTTCATAGCGAGATCCTAACGTAAAGTCTTTCAGGTGGTCCAATAACACAAGTCCAGATGTTGACAATGGCGACGACTTGACAAATCGCGGTCTTCAATGACACTGGCAGATACGGCAGCATAATTTTCCGCTGTACGTACTCTTCTTACACGGGTTGGTGGAATTATTTTCAATAATTTGAAACTGATGTGACATTTGATCACAACAGCTTTCATAACCTGTGTGGTGGGTCAATTATGACGACCATAAAATGGACGTAATTATCGAAAAACATTTCCCACACAGCACAAATTTTGACAATCAAATTTAATCATTTGCAAGCGTTGATTGTTAGATCATCTATTCATAGTGAAATGGTTAGTGAGTATTTTTGGCATTGCCACATGTCACAAATCTTTTTTTTTACACTGAAAAAACAAATAGTAAACAAATCACCCAATATTTGTTTTTTTTTATAAAAACAACTCGAAACACAATTTTAAAAAATTATTAGTTTTGTACTAACCCCGGGAAATCGGCTCTTAAAAATGCCTTTGGTGGGATTTCCTCCAACGTTAAATGATCAGCATTATCGCAGATTAGACGTGCCATAGTTGTTTTGCGTATTTCATGCAACTGATCAATGGTAAATGCTCCCGGATTAATAGACTCGTTATATTCATAAAAATAACGATCGCCCAACTTAAAGCGTGAAAATTGATCAGCTATAATTTCCGAAAATGTATTGCCAACAATGCCATCATCTATAGCTTTTTCGAGCAGACCACCGACCCACAGCTCAATGTCATCAGGAGAATGGTAAACCTGAGAGAGTTTACGACCAACCTGGGAGGGAGGAATAACAAATTATTATTTTTTTAATTCAACTGGACAGAAAAGGCGGGTCTTTTAAAAACAGAAATTAACTACTCACTTCCAAAGGCAATTGACTGAAGCTTTGAATTTTACGGTTTCCCATTACTTCCAAGTAATCATTATAAGTGCGCAATCCGAGATCTCTACCACGCTGTATATTAATTGCAGCTAAATCCAAGCCAAAAGGATTATTGCCACGAAACATAAAACCACTTAACTGTAAAATGAAAATATTGTTATATTGCACGGAATTCCTTCCTGCCCATCACCAACTTACCCCATGTGTTATAGCACTATCGACTCTTTGCATGGGCTGCACCAACAGTGTCTTTAAAATATCATCATAGAATGTTGTCTTGCGCAATCGTGATGGATTGAACATTACCTCGGGTATATGGATGATTTCATCGAGCTTTCCATGTTCTCGTTGTATATGAAAACGACCATCGACGCTTGAGTGGCCCATGCGAAATGCAGCACCGGAAAATTCAGTTGTTATAGCGGGATTCACTCCAACATTGTAATCACTACTGTAGCCCTGGTGTTGGGTGGTGAGACGAAAGCGTTGCATTTGCATGGGTCCTATAACTAGCGGTAGATATTCATTGTACGTTATGTGTTGTATTTCGGCAATGACAATGCGACGTGCTTCCTGGAACAGCACCTCATCACTGGCATGCGGATTTAGTTGAGCTAATATATCGGCAATGCGATTGTGTTCACGTGCAAAAAGGATGTGTAGGGCGATTAGGGAAATAATTTGATTAGTACGTCCGTCACCTGTTCGGAGCAGATGCAAGCCGTTAGTTTAATGAATAAGCCGTTAGTTTAATGAATATTAATGTGAAATTGTATCCCATTTAATTCTTCTTTACTTACCCGACTTGAAACATATTGTGCCTGGTGCATCACTGCCACACGTCTGCTTTTCGTTTGTTAAAGGCAACAATTTCCTACCGAAATCATTGAACATGCGCAAGTTGCCACCTTTAAATACACGCAATTCACGAGTCGTTTCAAAACTCGAACCATAAATCGGAGAAGCATCTATGTAATGCGTGACTTTACTGCGTTGCTTGCCATAACCTGCACGACATTCGGTGTTGGGAGTCAACGATAAGCGAACAAAATTCAAGCAACGTATACCAAATTTTCTATAGAATTCATCATTTGGATGGACTTCTATAGGCAAACAGGCAAAATGGCGGCGTTCGGATGGTAACACAGAAACATTGACGGCAGCACAGCATTGAGCTAATTCCCCGTTTTCTGCGATGGTTTAAAAGAAAGGACAGAAGGAGGCCGTAAGAAAGAGAGACAATAGATTTGACTACAGACAAATAAAGCAAAAAACAGGCAGACGCCTACATTGAAAACTAAAGGAAACTTACCCAATCTCATCGACTCGGATTGTGAGACATCGTGTGCCAAAAACTGGCCAAATTGCATGAGCATTAAATTGTGCTTGGGATGAGGGCGATCAGCATCTGCCATAACAATTCGTGATATTTCGCGGGCACTAGTCAACAAAGTACCTTCCTTGCTATGCTGGCGTGGTGTCCAAATACCATCTTCATAGGCAGGTGGTAATAAACGTTCCATGGGTTGACCGGCAGAACCCCATTGGGAACGAGAAGGATGAGGATTATTGCAAGCACCATCAAATGACCGATATTTTGCTGAAGGATTTGAACAAGAACGGGGAGCTTGACAGCTATGGGCTAAAGGAGTCTCATTAAACTCAATATCTATGTTGTTAGTGATAATATCATCGATAGGTATTTCTTCTCTAAGCATATGATAAAAAGTATTCATTTTAATTACTTCGTTTCAAATCTTTCGTATTTTTCTTACTCCTTGCTAAGCACTTGTGTTGTTAGTATTTGTTCCATGGCCAAACTGGTTAAATGGAAACTCTGCGCATCCTCCTGAAGCGAGGAATGAAAGACCAAACCGTGCATAAAATCAGGCTGACCGGGTGATGTGGGATTAACGGCGGTGTGCTGCATAACATTTTTAAATCTTGAAAGGGCTTGCTCCACAACATGGGGCGGTACAAAATGTATGGTTGTCATGCGAGCCTTATCCAAATGTGTTCCTTTGAGAGGGTGGTTGTTTTGGTAAAATTTAATTATAAAATAAGTGCTGAGATATTCAATAAACCTGTATGATTTTGTCCAGTCACACAACAAAGGCCAAATTTATCACCAGCTAAATCACACACTTGTGGTTTTTCATATTCTCTCATGCGCACATGGGCTGGGCATTGTATTTGGGGTACACACACAATACCTTCGGGACAGGCATCACATTTCTTAAACAAACTAGAGGAGCTGTGGCGTTTAAAATTTCCTGTAAAATACATATTAGAAAAGTGACCTAATTATATTCATTGCATATCAGTTTAAAAATTTCTTTAAAAAAATTGTCTAATGGAAATTAAAATTTCGAAACAAAACTCGACAAAAATGGACTTGTTTTTGCAGTTTAAGAAGCAAATAGAAACTTCTAGCCAAACGGAGCAGATAAATTCAAAATTCAATTTGAATTACTATTAAAGAAACAACTTAGTATTAATTTGTTTATTCTAGTTTTAAACTTTTAGTGAATATCTTTTGTATTTAAACACATTTTTTAAACATGGCTATGATTTTTTTCCTTAATGAATTTATTGTTGAGATATAAAATATTTAAGCTTAATTATTTATTAAAATTAAACAAATAATTACATTTGAAAAAAAAATTTTATTGTTATAAGCAGAGCTCACTTAAATGACCACTTTATTGCACAATGGGGCCTATGAAGAAATATACCATAAAAATCTGTATCAAAAACTTAATAGCAAAGGAGTAAAACTATCGTAATCACAGTCCTATTACAATTACTAATCTCTTTTTGAAGCCGATGCCAAAGCCAAAAATGATTTTCAGCATAACTTTAAAAAATTGACCAAAGCTGAAGAAACTTTTGTATTGCATTCATAAAAAAATCATACTGAACTCCTTTCGGATTCATACTTTAAAAAAGGACTCTTGAAGCTTTAAGTCTTCACTGAATCCAAATCAATTTTTGTTCTTCGCAGGCTACATATGTAGGTAATTTTTCTATTCAGTAATTCTCTCGAATATATTAAATGGGTGCTGTTCTATCTCACACCTCCTGGTAGCACATATATATTGTATACAGTAATGTGTCCCTTTTCGACTTTCTTCTTTCTCTCATTGATTTCAGGCAACCGATGAGTAATTTGCGACTACCTTACTCTAGTTGCTAACACTAGCCTTTACTCTTGACTGTAATGGCTTTAAACTATCGAGTGGCATCTGTCAGCCTTCTTTCTTATCACGGAGTCCCTTGTAATTGCTAGCATCTGTCTAAGGCTCCCCATGATATTCACATTTAACAATTGTCTGCCAGTGCGGGATATTCACACACAATGGCCGCTACAGTCTCAACGTCTTTCTCAGCAGTATCTTTGGAGACAGACTCGTCCACCCCTTGAAAAGTTTTCTCGTCCATCGCTTTAGAATGCCTCCATTGGCTAATAAACACCGAAGTTCCTGCAGAAATTAACCTCTACACCTCTTGCATTATCCATCGCTATCTAAATCTCACGGTCCAACGCCTTAGAAGTACTTTTAGAAATTGTCCCGTCCACCCCTCATGTGACATTATTGTCCATCTTTTGCGGATTCCTCACTTGGCCAATTAAAACCAAAGTTGCTTCAGAGCTCCATATGCACGGGTAAGTCTATATAAAAACTGAAAATCGTTTGGTATCCAGAGTTTGTATAATAGAGACCAAGCATCCTCTTGGCCATGGATGCCAGCAGTATGCTGTCCCACCGTGGATTAGGGATTTTTTATACGATAGTGTTAACTTCTCTCCGGTCGACTTATTTAGCCAGAAACTTGTTACCGGCCGCCACTACGAGAAGCTGTAAGAACTTCTGAAAGTATGTATACCCAATTACGGCCATCTATACATTTGTGCTTGCCAGCTGAACGGCTGTTTTGGCATTATTATTATTAACGTATGGGGGGATATCGAAGCAGACCACTTACTTTCTGGGTCCCTTTTCGACCCCCATTTCGCTCCTCAAATTGATTTCAGGGAACCGATCCGTAATCACAGCTACCTTAATTTCAATTGAGTCTCGTGCTAGCCCTAGCCTTTACTCTTGACTAAAGTGATTTCAGACTGTCGACTGGTAACTGTCGACACTCTTCCTCATCACGCAGTCTTTTGTAATTGCTAGCATTTGTCTAAGGCTTAGTTCCCCCATGGCATTCACATCTAACAAGTGTCTGCTCGTGGTCTTAAGCCTTATACTAGCCAATGCTGGACATTCACACACAATGTGCGCTACCGTCTCAGCCTCTTCCCGGCATAGTCTGCAAGTATCATCTTCTACGACTTTCATCTTAGCCAGATGGTACTTGAAGTTTCCATGTCCTGTCACTAACGCAGTAATCCAGCTTAAAGTAGCCCTATTATATCCGATCACCTTGCTGGCCTTCCTGCCTAGGGGCTCTTTGAGCACCATTCGAGCCTGACTACATTTGGTATTCTCCCTCCACCTATTCAGGTGTAATGAGTTTACCCATTGAAGAACTTTAGCTCGCACTAGGCCATTCCCCACACATCCGATCCCCTTTTTGCTAGTTCGTCTGCTGCTTCATTCCCAGCTGTGCCTATGTGTCCCTTAATCCACACCAGCGTTACCTCAGTCAACGAGGCACATCTGTTTAGTTTCAGAACACATTCCAGCACCAGTTTGGAATACACGTTCACTTGCCTCATGCGTTTTATAACTGACTGATTGTCAATGTCACATGCACTCGGCTTTCAAGCAAGTGATCCAACGCATGCAGCAGCCCAAGCAGTTCTGCCTGGTAAACTGACACGTACCTCCCCAGACGCAGACTACAGGACAAGTTCAGCTCAACTGAGAATACACCTGCTCCTGCCCTGCCACTCATAAGAGAACCATCAGTAAACATTTTGATGTCGTTCTCCATACACTCATTGTGTATAATGCCTTCCGCAATGAGTGTCCGATGCAGCCTCTCGACCACCTTTCTTCTACTCATGCGTTCCATCGGTATATGAGTAACCCTAATCTCTTTCCCAACGAGGTCCACGATACTCGTATGGCCGATTTTCGGCCCAAAGCTATGCCAAACCGCATCGCTCCTCTTTCGCAAAGCTGACAATGCGGCCGTTGACCTAATGAATAAGTCCAATGGCAGCAATCCCAATATTACCTCGATTGCCTGTGTTGGCGCCGTGCGCATTGCACCACTTATACACAAGCAGGCAACACTCTGAATTCCATCCAACTTACGCTTAATTGTGCCCTGAGAGGCTTTCGGCCACCATACCACGGTCGCACCATCATTGTGTAAATCCCGAATGCAGCCTTTGGCGAGATTCCCCACCCACGGCAACACACTCGTTTACATTGATGCATAATCCTTTTTCTTTCCGGACCTTTGTGTCGATGTGTTCATTCCAGGTAAGTTCTTTATCCAGGGTAACGCCCAGATAATTCACCATCCTGGACACATTTACTTCCGATCCGAAAAGCATTAAGGCTTCAACCTGTTTTGGCATGCAACTGAAACTTTTTTAACTGACGGCTTATTTGTTCTGATGTATTGAAATGAGAATGAATTTGTAATACGATCCTTCTTACATACGAATTTATTTAAATTGTGGTACAGAACTATGTAGCGGTATCATGTCAGCAAATAAATTCAGCCTCTAAATGATTAGGAGCTTTATCTGAAATGCCAATATAAATATTATTCTCGAAACTAAATTCGGTCTTCGGCAAAAGTATAACGTATAACGACTACACTGTTCTGCAATGAAATTCTCATTTACATAAAAATAAGATGAATTTGAATTATTTTAACCGATGAATTTGAATTATTTTATTCACAATTAAGTGAAGATAATCGCACTTTGGCAACAATTGAATAAAGCATTTAACATCCTGACAACGCATTTGCATTTTATAGATTTCAGCAACACCATCCCAACTAAAGGAATCAATTTGTACAATTCTTGGAATGAAATAAAATAGTAAAAATAAGAGAGTGTTTTTCTATATTTTATTGTTAAAGGAAACACACAAAATGGAGACCAACGCAACTTAGTGTATCACTGTTACAGGACACAAGCCCATCCTTTTATCAATAAAAGCTTTGACACCTGTGTTATTTAAAAAATGCAAAGTATTTATAACACTTCTTTAGTCGTTTACTCGTCATTCAACAATTATTTGCGAAAGCAAAAAGTCAATTCATATACGTAAAAGGGCATTAATAAGTTCCCTAGAATCTTATTTCACACATTACAAAATGCCAATGGCTTGCAAAATTATGCAGATTTGTTTTGCTACATTTATATTGAATTAACCATAAATCGCAACGGCATGCAATAACTTCCCTGGTTCAATATTATTATCTCCTTCATTTTGGGTTTCCTGTCGATTAAAGGGAAAAATATTGGTTGCCGAAGATATTTTAGAAGTTGCTCAAGAAGTTGCTTCAAGAAAGTCATAAGGCCATGCCATTTTTCACGCCAGTAGTTTAGATGATGCACAACTTACAAAAAATACTAACAATAAAGTCATATAACCAAACATTTCATCTGCCCGACGACCAGTAATGCGAAGCAATGATACAGGGTGTCTGCCGGGTAGGTATACTACTTTGTTTTGCCACCATTTTGGTAAACATTAGTATTGACAGTTCATATTTGGCAGTCGTGAAGTAGAGACGTGGCAAATTTATTATGGAAAAATATTCGGTAAACCAACATGTTTTAATCGTTAAAACATTTTATCAAAATCAATCATCGATTCCTGTGACGATGAGAAAGTTACGTGAAACTTTTGGGAGAAACAACGTGCCAACAAGGCGCACTATTTATCGTGTAGTGAATGATTTCGGAGAAAGATGGACTGTAGCTGGTAGGCCCAAGCATGAACCACAACGTATTGCAAGATCGGTTAAAAACATTACTGCTGTTCAAGAAAGTGTTCAAAACAATCCATCAATTTCAATTCGACACCGTGCTCAGAAGCTTGGTCTTCAAAGAACTACTTTGGCCACAATTTTGTACAAAGATTTGCATTTGTTTCCATTTAAGATTCAGTTGACACAAGAGCTTCTTCCAGCTATATCTCACCCATGACAAATCATAATGAGTGACGAGGTACATTTTCATTTGAATAGATATGTGAAAAAACAGAATAGTCTGTTCTGGACAATGGAAAACCTTCAAATTATTCAATGGCGAGACCTCATTCCACAACAAGTTATTTCAAGGAATGTTGATGTTGATTGGCCTGCACGCTCGCCTGATTTGACTGCTCCGGACTTCTTTTTGTGGGTATATCTGAAAAGCAAGGTTTATGCAAACAAACCAGAAACGCTGGAGCAACACAAACAAAATATTCGTGATGAAATTAATGAAATACCGCGTTAAATATGTGAGAATGTAATGAAAAATGTGTTCAAAAGGGCTCGTAGAGTACCTTCCCGGCGGACACCCTGTATTTATTTTGTTTTTACAATTTTTATTTTATTATTTATTCTGTTTCTTATCCTCTCATTTGTATTCCTAAAAACTATGGATATCGCGTTTTGGACAGTGCGATTCAAAATCGTTAGTCCTTGGCTATAAAGCCAAAACCACACTTTGAGCGGCTTATACGATTCTATAAATATTTGCGAGACATTTTTGAATTTCAAAACAACCCAGAATGGTAACCGAGAGTAGTATTTCGAACTATGACAAACGGAATGACAAAACCACTTGACATATTTTCTACAAAAAAATTAAAGTCCTTTTGATGTTCTGAAATGAACTGGCGTTGTTTATCCAAACATATGCCCGTACAATTTGTACCCACATCATTCATTTTCACTGTTCACTTTTTGTGTGACTAATTGAAAAAAACCTTTGAGAAATATATTGGCAATTCAACATGTTTAATAAAATATTATTTTATACTAAATATTTACATCAAGTAAAATAGTTACAAATTATCACTTTACATTAAGTATGAATTTTACACGTTTTACACTTACTTACATAATATGTATGTATAGAACTGGTATTATCTATAGCTGATCTATTGATTACATCGTCTACTAATAATTTTATCGATAAAATAATGTAATGTAAATTTTATAACATAACGAAAGTTTTTGCAAAACTTTAAACACTCATTTATTTTAAATGTTTTACCTGATGTACAATTTGCTGCCAATTGTTTACATCATGTGAAGTATATATTACCATATTTCGTAAATTTTAATATTGTAATAATTAAACACTTGTTTAGCTTTAGTCTAGTAGGTTTTTTACATGACGTCTTGACTAGCCATAAATAACTTCGAACATTGAGAGAGCCTCTCCAAAATATCTAACTAAATATGTTCGTGGTCGTTTGTTTAAAGAAACCATATATGTAGATGTTCACTTTTAGTTTCAGCATAATTTTTTGTCTCTCGTCGAGACTGTATGGATGTTTTTATTATAGCTTATGGCGGGTGTTTGCAGACGAGCGCACACATACATACACATTTTTTATTTTCTCTGTGTATTTTGTTTGTGTAATGTCATGACAGAGTTGTCCGAACTAATGTTCGAACAGAGTTGTGCGAACTAGTATTCGGACAACTTTGTTTGAACATGAAGCGACCATGAACAGCGGCGGTCTTGACTAACTATTTTTCTGTGCGAGCAGCAAAATGTGCGATGGCTGAACACATTTATGGCTAGTCAAGACGACATGTTGTCTGCTTTAAATTTGTATTCACGTATACAAATTCTACATTGTTTACATTATCTCATTCACAAAGATTTACTTTTAAATTTTCGAATGTTTTAGATATTTTTTATATAAAAAATGTATTATTTTAACAATTCATATTTTAACAATTCTTTACATTATGCAAAAATGTATTCTTTTCTTTTTTAAACTTTTGTATTATTTACAAAAGGTGAATCAATTTTTGAATATCAAATAATTGGCCATATTGATTAGTGAAGACACTTTTATACTATTTGACGTATGTATGTATGTACTCACGAAAGCATTCCTTGTGTAAATAAATTTAAAGGCAAATTTTACATGATGTCATCAATCATTTTACCCTACACCGCACGGTTGCCGCTGGGAATTTTAAAACAGTTGTACAAAAAATCGTTTTGAGAAATAAAAGTTGCTTTTCGAAAAAATAAACAGATCGCACACAAATTTTTACGTGTTTTTTATTAATCAAGGAAAAACAATACATAGATTAATAATTCAAATCACACAAAAAAGATTACAAAAAATTAAATTGCTTTAAATAGTTTTGTTATTAGCTTCACTTTGAGCTTTTCTTTTTGATCTAACAATACATGTATCGAGTTTAAATAGTAATATTTGAATGTTTCGAAAAACACAAAATATTTACCTGTCGACGAAAAAGTTTTTCACAAATATTCACTATTTTTCATACCATAAACGAAACATCAGCTCTGTCCAAATATCGCACCTACTATTAAACAAATATACGCGAAACCAAAAAAATGATGTCTGTAATCCGTGAAAATGATCATCACAGTATGACTGCTTTCAACGAACTAAGCCATCGAAAATGGTAAACGTTGATACAAAATTTTCACGGGAAACATAGGAACAGACGATGCAACATTAAATGGAACATGCTCATGTTTCCTGTAATGTGCCCGGCATGGCACTGGCACTTATTCTCTTGCTGAACGTCAAATGTTTTTACATATCACAGCTGAAAATGATATAGCCAGATTTGTCTATTATAAATTATAATTATTGGCAACTTCTAAACACAGTGCAAATCAATAGCCGATTAAACGTCTGTAGTTATATAAAAGTATTTTTAGTAATAAAAAAATACAAATATAGTCTTGCAACTTACATATGTAAAATATATGTTTTTACATTACAAACTTGGCAAAAAGCAAAAAAGTTGCCAAACGTGGGAAAAAGTGGCAAAATTAAACCATTTTGATTGAGAATGTCGTGCATCAAAAATTTGACAAATTGCAACTTTAGTCGACGAACGGTAACCCTGCTACACCTGGGTAGAATTTAGTTTCTATAATATAATGTTCAGTTTGCTACATATGTTTGATTTGATTTTCAATTTGAATTTAGGTATATAAAAATTGGTAAATTGATTAGTCTTTATTTTGCTACAAATATTTTACATTCTTTACACCATGTACTTAACTCACTGCACTAATGGAAAATTCTAAAACAGCAGACCGGCCCCATTAGTTTTTTAACGAAAGCAATGGAAATTATACTTTAGATTAGAATTTTTATTTAGTCTTTTATAATAAGAACATTTTTATAAAAATTTCTTGTGCATATTTTCAGATTCCCAGTATGCTGCATATAAAATTCGAACATACGAAACTGTTTTCTTAATTAACTATAAATGAAAATATTATTTGCCTCTAAATAATACGTTTTATAGAGTTATAAAGTTATCAAATATCGGTCAACCATCAGCCTCCAAATGTTTGTGTATTGAAATAAAGTAATAAAAATTCGAAGGATTTTGAAGTCATCAATTGAAAAGTATTTCTTATTTTTTTAATTTGAATCCCAAATATATACCCACCATTTATATCTTCATATTCCATTGCCAGTAGCTGATTTAAAGTAGTGGATGATTGTTTTTTTACATTTTCGTGTTGTATCGCATTTGGCGTGGATGCTGTAGTGTTACCGTCACTTTTCACAGGTTTCACCGAGAAGCCATTACAAAAAAAATTTGCACTCAATTGCAATAAAATCGAAATGATAAATATAAATTTTGTTATAAAATTTTCACTTAAATTAAACATGTTGTGGAATTTAATTTTACTTAAAATTTTAATTAAAATAAAATATTTCATAAAAACACATTTTACTGCTCCAAAGAAATTAATTTGTAAACTGAGTTGCAGCACAAGTTGAGACTGGAGAAAGAAATTTTATAAAAGAACAAAAAAACAAAAAAAGATAACGGAAAATAGTTTTTTATTTCTTTTTTGTTATCAAGGAGAAAACGAGAGTAAAATATTGGCGCAATTGTCATTATACATATATCAAACTCAATGACAGTGGTTGGAAGGCAAAATAAGAACAGTTAAAAACTATATCATATATAGGGTGATTATTTTGAATCAAACGTTAAGAAAACAATACTTTGAAATGTTAAAACTTTAAAGTTAATTTATTTAATATCTTAAGATTAAATTAAGCGTGATCAAGCAGGAATTAAAATTTGGAAACAGATTATTGTCGTTCGTCCAAACCTCAGACGGCATTTGTAAACACCACTGCACTATGCAAATTATAGCATATTTGTGATAATTTTAGCGCCTTTGGTGCCATGATAGACTTACCCGAGTTAATCAAGTTAATTGTCTAGAGGACTTTTTAGCCACAAGCCCACTGCTTACTGATCTAAGCTCGGAGTTCTTTATCACTCAGTTTCAGGCGGCAAACAAAGCTTCCGAAATTGTTTCTCCATATCACAAGAATATCGGGGGGTGGGAATCACCATGAAGAGTCTTCATTAAATACATTGCCCCTAGTGGCAGTTATAACCGCATAGAAAAGTTATTTCTTGTAACCTCATAAGAAATAGATCTTAAAAGTCTTCAATTGATTTAAAGACGTAACTGCGACGATAACGTTTCGACCACCTTCGCTAGAAAAAAGTAAGAATCAAGAAACCTTCCGGCTTATGAACCGCACAATACTAAATTCTAAAATTTCTGCTTACAATAAAAACCCCATAGATAAATTTTCACCACAAATCTGGGAACTCTATTGAATAAGTTTATCATGTTTTGAAACCATATTTAATGTAAAAACCAATTGTGAGTTTTCTAGACGCGATTGTATTATTTTTCACATTTAGGTGTAACACACATCTTCATCACAGAAGTGTGAAATATAGCTTCAGCCATAAACCCTCAATTTCCTTAACCCATTTATTTTATTCTATCAAATTATTTCCGTTCTTTTGTTTTATATATTTATCCAATCTGGCTTATAAAAAGTGATAGTTTTTATGAAGGTATATTTACTTTTCAAGGTAGAAAGAAGCTCTAGAACAATAACAACAACCAATTAAAAAGATGCAAGGGAAACAACTGGAAAAATGTAAGAATAACATGAGTTTTGTATTCATAGTGCTCTAATATCAATGAAAATATGTTTCTTTTGGTAGGAAAAAATTTCAACAATTCGCTGGCACAAACAAAGAAAAACAACAAATTTCCAGCTGGGCTAGTGCTAAAGACTAAAGAAGTTAAAAGCGTACAACCAGCATATTCACAAAATTCGAGACGGATTGAATTGGGAACGGTATTCAAATGCGTTTCATATTTTAAATAAAAAAATAAAACTCTGGCAAGAATTTCTTTAATTTCTGACAAAAATAATTTTTTTTCGAACAATGCATTTTGGTCACTTTTTCATAAACGCATACAAAATAGATATTGGATTTGAATTCCGTTTCCAATCTGATTCGTTTCGGATATAGTAAAGAGGCTGAATATAATAAAATTTTGACTTATTCATTCGTACTACTGAACAACTGATGCAAAAAACGTGCTTATTAGATTCTTGCAAGTTCGTCGTAAGCGGCATTTGCTCTACTGAACATATAGTGGGTAAAAAAGTATTGGCGAGTTTTCCATATGGAATGTTGAAGTTCGTGGATTCACGATTGCAATATTTGTTCTAGAGCAGTTCTGACTTTCTGCGTGAAGATTAGATCCTAAATAATTTGTTTAATATACGTTTATTTCACTTTGATTGCCTTGATTCTAAAGCTGGATTCACCCATGATGTCCGAACCAAATTTTTGTCCGCACAACATTTTTTTATATGAAGTTTGACGACTCTCTTCAAGAGAGAGAGAGAAAATATTTTGTGCGAACAGCTCTCAGCTTGAATTGGTTTAATTTTATATTTTGTCCAGACAAACTTGAACTGAGAGCCAATAAGTAAAATTTGTCATCTCAAAGCTGAATTGATTTGCTCATTTACATAAAATTTGAACAATTTTGTTTCGTATTCCAATTCAAAGTGTATGCAAAATGGAAAATAATAATTTAATTGCTCAAAAGCTTATCGAGGAAATGAAGAAGGCTGAAAGGGAGTGTATGTATGATATGAGCAACAGCTCATACAAAAATAACCACATACGGCAGCATTGATTGTCCAGACAAAATGTTCGAAATGGCTGAATGGTGTTTCGGAAAACTCTCACGAAAATAACTTTTGTCCGCACAACATTTTTGTTCGGACATCATGGGTGAATCCAGCTTAATGACAAAATTATTTTATAAATAATTTTGAAAATTAATTTTACGTTTCTGAAACATGACGTTTAAATAAATAAAAAGAACGGAAACTCTGAAAACAACTTATTTGATTTTGCTTTTCAACTAAAAATATTGGGGTGTTAATATGTAATTGAGAAAGGTTTCTTTTAAATTTTAGTACACATTAAGTTTTTACAACAACCATAGCGAAGACACTAATTGGCATAAAGGGGCAACACTAATTCAATGATATTGCAGGTTATTGGTAATGGCGCCCACATATTTATTCCCATGCGTTTCTTTATCAAGTTTAAAAAAACACGTTGAATTGTTTAATTTAACGACTGACACTAGCGCTTGACAGTGTTGCATTTTATCATTTTTTTTTGCTAACTAGCTTGATACTTCATTTTATTTAGTATTTCCGTTATTTTTTTTTTTTCATTAAAAGTATTTTTATATTATAATTATAAATTATATATTGATTAAAAACTATTATTAAGAAACCCCTTTTCTTTTACCATATGATTTCTCAGTTTTATGTCTAATCTAAAACCCTTTCACTTGTTTTAAGATTACGATATCATTAAAAAAAACTTATGTAGTAATCCTCAGGAAAAACATTTTACGGTCTTTAAAAAAAATTGCCTTTTGACCAAAAAGACAGCAAAATCGCATTCCGGGCAAATAAAATTAATTCGTTAAGAAAATCAAGAGATTTAAAGAAACTACTATAGCCTTTTAATGAAAGTTTAGAAATAAACATGACAAACAAATAAATTTGTTCTTACAGTTAATAAAAAACAAACCGCAGCTGAATAATCAGCGTAAATATATGTACGTAGTAAAATAACTAACTTTGTATTGAATAATTTCTTTTTCAAATTTGTTATTCAAAATTGTGAGTCTCGATTAGAGTTTTTCTTTTCTCCGGACTTTTTTCTTTTCCGTGAAGTCGGAAAGTAAATAGACATTTTCCGGGACCGCGGGATTTACCCCTCCGAACTAATAAGTAAAATTAATTTAATTTTTAATTTAATAAGTTTATTTTATTATAGCATTACATTGATGTGATCTTTTGTATTGGAACAAAGACAAAAGCTTTAAAAACTAAGATCCAACAAACAAATAACATTATTCAACGTTGTTTGAAAGATACTTTTTAAAACTGACAATGAGTTTAAAAAGTCACCTTATGGTATTCTTTCTAATGTTGGTTACATATTGCACTGTGAAGAAGAATACGCGCTCGCTTTCATCAAATGTAGGCCGTATTGTTAGAAAAGCCTCAAGTTTTTTTTAGTACTTTCTGGGGGTTTTTATTAATGTTATTTATCTAAAATCTTAAAAGTGTTCTCTTGTATAATATCACACTACGTCTGACTAGCCATAAATATGTTCGCACATTGAGAGAGCCACTCCAAAATAACGAGAGAAAATATGGTCGTGGTCTTCTGTTTAAAGAAACCGTATAGATGTTTAAGTTCAGTTTCAGCATAATTTTTTGTCTCTCATTGAGATTGTATCGACGTTTTTAGTACATCTTAGGAAGGGTATTTACAGACGAGCGCACACACACATACATACTTTTTATATTCTCTTTGTATTTTGTTTGTGTAATGGCATGACAGAGTTGTGCTAACTATTGTTCGGACAACTCTGTTTGACTATGAACAGCGGTAGCCACTTTTCTATGCGATGGCTGAACAGATTTATGGCTAGTTAAGACGCCATGCCATGTCACTATCCTCAGACACTTTAGCAGCTTTATAAGTCAAGCAGAGTTGCCAACCATAAAAATAGCTTAGCAATTTTCTCGCCATATCTACCGACTTTAAGTCCGGTTTAGCTGGGAAATCGCAATTAAGATTTTAGAAAAAAAACCTGGTGATTTTTGCTTTTTATATTTGCATGTCTACTGATTTTGAAGTTTCATTGAGCAGGTTTTTATTCGCTTGGTACAATGCCCGGAAATTTCCACACTAATTTCCCGGGATGTCGGGATTGAAAATTCTGTGGAATTCCCGGGAAGGGAAATCCTGTGAAAAACGCTCATCTCCATTGACATAACGATAAAAAATATATATTTTTTAAATTTTATATAATGCTTTTGTTATTTTTAACATCTTTTATTGAAAAATTTACAAGTTTTGAACCTTTGCTTATTAGCTAATTTATTTTGACTCATAAAGAAAAACACTATAATTCACGTTTTGGTGTACGAACAATGAGTAAAACTCTGGCGAAATAATATTAAAATAATATTTTTATTGCTTTATAAACGCAACGTATTATGACTCTCACATATCAATATATATTATATCTGGGCTTCTTCCCTTTTATTAAACACAAAATATGGCATCATCATACACGCTCTACCTACTTTGATTCTTCCATTCTTCTGACATTCTTAATAGTTCAGGCACAAAGAGAAATTCCATTATATTTAGTTGAGAAACGACTTTAGTGCAAGTAAAACGCGCAAACGGCAAAGCGTTATTTAGTTTGGAAATTTAGTATGAAATGTGTATTTTTTATTGTTAATTTTAAACCACTGGAGAAAGGAATTTAACATAGAAGTTTTAAAATAAATGCAATTGTATCAAAAGTAATTACAAAGAAAATTTCAAGTGACGGAATTTTTTGTAAAACTGGTGCGCAAGCGAAGTTATTAAACTCCAACTAAATACAGCAACAACAGTTAAAAAAACGAAAAAAATAAGAGGTATTTGGCAAAGTTGAAGTGAAAAAAGCTTGAGTTCATTCGAGTTTAGTGTGTGTAAGAGAGAGAAAGATGACAAGTGTTTTGTTCCAAAAGATGCTTAAGAGAATAAGATGAAGAAATAATTAAACAAAATACAAGAAGAAATATAAAGAGTTAACCACGCAACTTGTTTGCAAAAATTTGTAAAATCAAACAATAGTGGCCAATATGTCAAAAATTAAATTTTAAAGCAACAAATTAAAACAAGTGATATGTGTGTAAATTTAATTAAATTTGAAAAGCGTAGAGTTAATAAATAAAAAAAAATATCTACAGTGCGTTTTGTTAGGTGTAGCAACAAATTTTATTTAATAACAGATCCAGCAACAACAAAACCGTTTTTTTTAATTTCATTGTTTTCTTAACTGCTGTTTTTTGTACTAACGAAGCCTCCAACGCTGAAAAACAAAAGGTATTTTTTTTCTCCTTTTTGTATTTGTTGTTATTTTTTTGTCATTAAATATTTAAAAACAGGTAAAAATTGTGAGTGTTCTTATAAAAAGTACGAAAAATTAAAAAATAATTTATAACACTACGTAAATCGGAGCACAGTGGAATCGATAGCCATTGATTGCTTAAAAAAATGGGACTTGTAACCAATTCGTTTGCGGAAAGAACCAGACGGTATTAAACTTGATTTTGAACAAAATTGTTATCAAGTGTGTTGTGTATTTTGTTAAACATTCCTTATGCTGATTAATAGTTTTATTCGGCCTTAAGGTCATTATGTAAATTTATTAAATTAAAAAGAAAACAAATTTAAAATTAATTAATTTTTTTTAAAGATTTAATGCTGACTGTTTTCTCATAAAAAGTAATACAAGCACATCACAGGAATTCACTACTTCAATACACTGTGGTGTAATTTTATAGCAGCATTCATGCACTTTTTAAAGATTTCCTATATTCCCACAAAAATAAGGGAATATAGGAACAACAAGCTTTATTTATTTGCATTCTGTAAACCATTACAGCAAGTATTTTTTTTAGTTTCTTTTTATTAAGATTAATTGGCATTCGTACATTGCATAGTCGTAATAGTCATATTTTTGTAATACCACGCGGTTTTTATTTCTCCGACATCGAAAATTAAAAAAATTTGAGGAGGTGTTTTATTTCGTGAAATTGATTGGTGATTCAACAGATTCTATAACTTAGTCCGACATTTTTCAAAAGGCCCTTCAAAATACGAACAAAAAAATGCAGGGGGAAAATCGAAACTGCAAAAGCCAACAACTTTCTGCAAACTATATATGTTTGGAACGATTTTCCGTCATCCCTTGTCAATTTTGGTTTGGAGACAAACCGGTTTCGGCTAGTGCCATTTTTATCGTTCTTCAAACTGCTACGAAAATAAAGAATGAATTTGGTGTAAATATAGTGTAATATACTAAAGTTTGAGGTTTTTCAAATTGATTTCTTTAAAGCGTTTGTCTGCTTTGGAAAGAAGACACCCTGAAGGTATAAGTCCTATCAGAAAACAATAGTTTACGCAAGTGTAAAACCGCTAGGGTAAGTAAAACTGTTATCATTTCATACCATGCATTAACCATACTTCATTTTAATTCGAGAAATGGAGCGATGAGAAAGTAGATACACTCGTCCATAAGTCGTGTTCAACATCAACAAGAGACTTGTCGCTTCTACTTCCAATAATGTCACCTGAACGATAATTTGTAAGCTTTTCATTTCATACTTCGTTATCACTGAAAGCATTAATGAATCTTGGAAATGTATGTTTTTAAATCTGGATTTTAGTAGAGACTATGTTGAGAGTAAAAATGATTGTTTAAATATTCCTAAGCGGGCGTTAACATTCTTTTCGAATGGTTTTTAACCTATAATTAATTATAACTTAAATCGACCATTAATAAGATTTTTTCGATTGATCTTGCCATCACTCTCCAGCTGTAAATCATGTTGTAAAGTAGTTAATTCTCTACTGAACACTGAATAAATTACTTACGCAGCACAAAAAGGCTCTTATATATATTTCAAAAAAACTGAATACGAATTAGAATAAGATATTAAGTGCTTCTTAGCAATTTTTATCTTATACGTTGCAAAATTTCACATGCAGATAATATTTGCTGACGAGAAAAAGTTTATCGTGACAGTCCTGAAGTGTACGTAATGAACCACGTTATTTTTCCACAAGAAATATTGCTTGTGGGTCTCTAATGATTTGGTTGTGCCTCTGGTATGCTGGAGTTGACTTTCTCTTCTAACAAAACGAATCCGGGAGAATATACAACTCCTCTTTCGACAAACTTGAGACCTCTTTTTGAGAGAAATCGTATAAAAAAAAATTATTTGCTAAGAATCAGCTGTGAAATGCTGAACATATTAGCATAATCAAGTGCAATGCAACTATTCCTCTTTTATAAGGGACAACTATACGACACTGCCCAAGTTTAAACAAACCGTAATCTATTTAGAAAGCATGTTGTTTCCTATGGAAAACACATTTTGTAAAAGTACTGTTAACAGTGCCATCCCGAATTTCGCATCCACAATATTTTATTCGATAGAGCAAATTTCCTCTTGTTTTATTTAGGAGTTCTGTTTTCCACTTTCAAATATTTTTTACGATTTATTTAGAATAAAAATGGTAGGAGGAATGAGCTAGAATCATGTTTTCTTCAATCAAAACCATATCAAAGTAAAAATTTTTATTAAAATTGAAAAAGTTCTTTTTTAAATTTCATTTTTTACACAATAAATTTTAAAATGCATATGAAACAACTGAACAGTCTAGATTGAAAACTATTGTTTATTAACGTAAGCGACAACATGTCTTTTCGCTAGCACTGTCTAACAACTTCGAAAATTCGGAGTGTTTTTCATTCCACTCGGAATGAAGAACAGGGATGTAAATAAAAAATTTGTTTTTTAAAGAATTATAATTGCCAATAAATAAAATGATTAAAAATAAATGAGTCAATTTAAGCAGCTTTGATTTTTGTAATATAAGGATGTATTTTGTTTTCCTTTTTGAATTTTCATCTTCGAGTGTTAAATAAATGTAATCAAAGAAATCCAGAACCTAAATTAACTTAAAATAGTTCGCTTTCAAAAATTCGAAATGTATTATTATTTTTGCCATATCACTGCAACGCGTGCGATTACTCTTACATCGTGAATACTGCGGCGCTTTCTAGCTTTCATAGCAAATACAATTTCCACTTTCTGAAATTTTTCATAAGACAGGCGAAGATATGTTTAGACTGGAAAGATGTTTGTTATCTACGTGTCATCAAAGTTTCTAATTTTGGCAAGATAACTGTCATATACCCGCATGTTTTGTATTTATTAGCCCAAAAGTATTTAAAAATACTGTAAACTTTTCGGATTTTTGAAACTAAACCACACAGATTTAAAAGGTAAATAAATACTTCTGCGCAGCCCTAACAAAACCATAATGAATTTGTTTTTTGTTAAAAAAAAATGACTTTAAGCCGAGAACAATTTATCTATACGTAGTTTTATTTTTTCCTATTCGAAAAAACTAAATTTAATTCCAAAAATTTTAATTTGATTCAGTGGAATGTCCGGCTTAAAACTTGTTTAATATTACACGTTAAGAATAAACGAAAACTAACCCCTATTGACAGCAATGTTTACACCTGAGTCGTTCAGAACAGATTTTGAATATGTATTTGAAAAAATTTCAGTTTCGTTACAAAATTTATGATAAGATAATGCATGACCTAAAAAAAAAATGAATGATATTTAAACAAATTTAGGCTACTCTTCTGTGAGAGCGTTAAAATGGGCACAAGTGCATTATATTTTCTTTTTTAACCTGCCATTGCATCTGTGAGTGTCCATAAAAAATATACTTATTTACATATGTATGTATGTATGTGTGGAAACATTTCATTTTGAGAACTTAAAAAAATACATTAATTTAATTTAATAAGGGCGGGATGTGGTTTGGAAAAAATCGAATAAAAACAAACAAAAAATAAGCCAGTTGTCCAATAATAAAAAATACATAAACACAAAAGGGTGCGTCCGTAGATATGTGTGTTGAGTTGCGTCTTTGTTTGGGTTATTTTTCTTACTATTCCATGACTATTTAGTAGTTAAGGTGTATTTTTCTCCTACTACAACAAACAGCTACATACAGTTTTATGAATACTTGCTCACCTTCATTTCTTATATTGTATTTCGTTTAACTATTTTTCTTATGTTTCGTTTGTTTTGTTTTTTTTTAAGTCAGCATTAGAAGAGCTCTGGATGACTGTGTAGAACAAAACAAAAAAGTTAACAAAAAATAAAAAAAAAAATTCAAACAAAAACCGCTCGCTCGTATTGACTCTTCCCAGAATATTCAACGTACTTACACATGCATACCTGTTTGTATTTCCATTCACGGGTATTTATTTATTTTTTCTTAACTTCCAGTATATGAATAATAAAATAGTATTATAGCTGATATCTTGGAAGATCGGTATGTAACAGAGAAGTTGAAATAAATAGCAAAAGTTCTAAAAAAAATATTTAAACTATTGTTAAGAACTAAAGCTGAACTTTGGGAGTGAGAGTTATTAAGCGAATATATGGAATTAAAAAAAAAATTTTAAATATTAAATTTCTTAATTTTAAGGAACTTCGGCTATGGTACCTCCACTCACCATTGACTGTGGCAAATCATTCACTTCAATCCCAGTAGCTTATTTCCGTAGTTTTCACAAACAACGGCATAGCTGATATGACTTTTGATGCAAATTACTTTATTTTGAAAGCTCTACGCATTTCATTTTCTACAAGCGCTCTTCCGAGAGCATCCCTAGAATTGTCATTAGGAGAGCCTAAGAAGGATTTCAAGTCAGTCAACCTGCCTTCACAGTTAGCCTGTTGACGTTGTAACACAATCCCTGAAAAGTCACTGAGTGTGTCTTGCCTGGCCGACATCGGGTATATATTATTATGCCCTTCACTTTTCTTGTAAAATGTTTCATAACACAAATGAACATTCCTTACATTTCTGGCTGGCTAAAAGGTATGTGGATAGCAAACTTCGGGATTTTAGAACCATAGCCACTAGTTTCAGTACAACCATTATCTTGCTTGTGAAGCAAACCAGATCAGTCTAGTCTGACCATTGGCCTCTTTCTGAAATGAGAACTTCCAATTAACCATGTAATACCAAAGAGTATTTCAAGCAGTCAGATATTCTGAGACAACAGTGGTTCAAATAGGTCCCACCAGACCATTTTATATTGATGCGGATTAAATTATTAATATTATAAAACACTATAGCGTCGTAAGATCCGCTTTGGTTGTATTAAGGAAACTAAAACTATAGGCTTATTTATAGCTTTATGGCTCTTCTATACTCTAGGAGAAATGTACTCTTAAACGCAAATGATCTGACTGATCATCAAAAAACGAAAAAGTTATATATCTGTAGCGTTTTTAGAAATTTTAGATAAACAATTTTCTTTAGAAAAAACGTATTTTCATAATTGTTTTTTGTGGTTAGGGACTTGTATTATTTTCGCTCACACTGAAATGATTATAATTAAAAGACTTCTGTTTCTTGCACTATATTTTCGCATTTCGCTGTAGCTTTTATCAAGATTTTTTAATTCACCTCATAGTTTTTTCTCCACACTTGTAGTACTTTGGCTTAAGAAAAATCGGTTTTAACGTATTTTTTGTTGAGCCGTTTAAAAAAGAAACGGAAAGAAAAACATCTGAAAGAAGAACGAAAGAAAAACAAGAAATTGTATAAATTTTCTATTTCTTGTTAAAATATCTCGGCCTTGTTGCAAAGTTGTTTGTGAATTTATGTTTTTTACGGTTTGTGTTGTGTTAAGCGGCTCCTACTGTCGCGGTCTTTGAGAGTGTGTCATAATATTCCAACATGCGCTACCACCTTTCCTTTCTGGCTTTTTGGTGTTCTGGTGCGAGTGCTTAATCATGTAATATGAGTTTTTGTTGTTAGCTGTTGTTGTTAAACTTATTCATTTTCTGAAAAAATATTGTTGCCAGAGATGGGGATTGGAAAATGAAATTAAAGTTGGGTGAATTTAAAAGCAACAAATTGGATCTGTTTAATATTTTTTAACATAAATATTAGTTATATTCATAACTTGGGCATCACAAAACAATCACCTCTGATTTATTCAGGCGGTTGTGGTAGTTAGTCAAGTCACAGCATGACTTTAGGGCCGTGTAATTTCGTTTTCACTGTTGAATGCCTGACAGTAGCAAATCTGCTTCAGATTCAATTGTTACTTGCCCGTTGCAAGCTTAAAATTGTACCAAGCAAAGTTGGTATTAATTGTACTAGTTGGACTGCTCCCTAATTTTTTTGTTAGCGCAATTCAAGTTTTCAGTTTTTGTTTAGTTTTGATTCTGCTGTTTGTTTTGTTTTTGTTGCCGCAACTCTCCTAACTATGCTACAGTCATTGTAATGCATACCACTGATTTTTGTTGTTTTTGCTTTATTTTCGCTTAAGTATGACTCCTCGTATTGTCACTTACTTCTGTTCTTATGATCCGAGTACGTTCAGTTACCAGCGGTCATTGTACTTTATTCTTAATATCCGAATATTTGATTTCAACCGAGTAAGTGGTATGTGTTGTATTCATTTCTTTACTTTTTCTCTCGCTAGTTTTAGTTGCATTTTTTATTGTTTCTAGAATTTTTTCCACTAACTATTTTTGTATATTTTTTGTTCATTTACTCGTTTTGTATTTGTTGTACTTAGTCCGTTGGTTCAGGTGATTTCTTGTATTTAAAGCAAAAGAAACAAAAAAAAAAACAATAAACAAAATGTTGATGTTGCTTTGTTGTTTAATGTTGTTGGAGTTTAATGGCTTCCACTGTTAGTCAGTGGTTGTTTTGTACAAAATAAAAGGCTGACTTTTACATTTTTGTTTTTATTTGGTTTTTCTTCTCCGCCTCACTTGGTAAGTTTGATTTCAAAACTTAAGTTCAACTTGTTCGTTGGTTGGACTTTGTGTGATGACTCAAATAGAAAATATTTTTTATCTGAGTTATGAAAATTATTAATTTTATTATATGAAATTTTTAATAATTTTTAAAAATTTTCGAGATTAAAATAAGGTAATGTTTTTAAAGTTGGTTTTATAGTTATTAAACTACTCGAAACTTCCTCGAAAACAACATTGATCCTAAAACTGTATATTTATTATATCCAATTTTTTGTTATGGAACGGTATGGACATGGACTACATATGGTTCAAGCAGGTCGGCGCTACGTGATAAAATACATTCGGCATTAACGATTTAATGGTATGATTATCTCTGAAGGCTCAAGTGCCTTCAATTCCAAGAGCGTACAATTCTAGTCCCATAGACTCTTTCTTGTCGTATCTTCTGAAATCTCAGGTCTATGCCACACTCTAAGAGTACAAATGTTTTTTTTTTTAAATGAATTTTTAGATTAATAAACTTTGTCTATTAATCAATGCTGGGAAATTTTGGAAACTCTTTTCAAAAAACTGGAGAGAGAGAGAGAGAGAAAGAAGAGCTTTGGCATTTATTAAGCCGGCTTTGCTCTACAATTTAATAACACTCACTCGTTGCTGTGCAGTAGTTGGTCATGAGCCTTTGTGGCTAAAAGTGTCGAGCTTGACACGTCACTAATTTTAATAATCTACGGATTTGCGGGAAGTTATCAGAATAATAATTTCAATGTTTAGACTTTACCTCAATGCTGATTGGAATTCGAATGTATACGTGTTTCTCGAGAAGCCAATGCATTCGCAAAGCCTAATGATTTCCTTTGGATTTCTGGAGCAGGGAGTTTTTTTTTTTTACTAAAAACGCCATTTCAGTTACAACCGATTTATTATTAATTGATTGATTGTGGATATATTCGTCTTGATTTTTTTAATAACCATCCCAGAGCGGGAGTTTCGGTTAGATTGCCATTCGGCTTAAGCTAAAACCTGAAAATGTCGAGTAAAGGCTTTGAAATTTGGGGTCGATCCAATCTCATAAATTGTGTACGTGTTTCTGTAACAGTTGGTACTTATTTTAGATTTTTTTTTATCAATGTAGCTATATAAATGAAAAAATTATGACTAACACCCACTTTAACTATTCGTTCATTACAATATAATAATTTAATCTTATCGCAGAATTCTTATAGAAATAGAGCAATATTGGTATTAAGTACTAATGCTTTATACGCAACAGGTTTAATATAGAACACAACAAAAGATAAACGATCAATAATCATTTATTGACGAATGCATACAAACAGGCATTAAAACTTATATTCCATGAACTAGATAACAAAGCTAAACTAAGCAGGTGTATAATAATACAACTTTTGTTACTCAATTAGAAAAGAATTTCTTGAAAACATTTGCGATAATAGAAGTTACAAATATTTGTAAATAGTTTCAAAATAACAGCTGATCCGTTATAGTGACAGCCATATTGTTTTTGCGGCCTCTGTCGGATCTGTTGTATTAATCAGTCACTGCTACCAAATCACCATAGCAAGTTATATGATTGAGAAGCACGTCCAAATAATCTTTTAAAAATGGACCCTGATATTTGACAATAAATCATTTTTAGCACAGAGGCGCATTTCACAAGTTACACGAAATTCTCCATATGCCAAAGTATTTAGAAAAAAATAATGATGGCAGGTTAATTTTGTAGGGGCTTCACAGTCACAAACGAGCGTTACGGCGTCAATGATAATGGTTTCACACAGCTAAAGACGCTGGACTTTACGGCATTTGCAGTGCTATGCTAATAATCTACCGATGTCCTCATATTAAATATAATCCAGCTCATTCCACAAATTCAGCCAAATCTACGCTTCACATTTATTTAGAATTGTAAGTCGGGTATTACTAGCGTGCGTATTACCACGATTTCATATTCCATAATAATCACGTACAGCTTGTTATATTCTATTTTATTATCGACCAGCCCTTATTCGAAAACTCTTTAGAAGAAAACAAAGGAAACAATTGTTGCGTGCCAGTACTAAATCAATTATAGAGCTCCTAGTGTGTGATGTAAGTGATTTCGTTTTCCTGTTTGTTTGTTTTTTCCAATTGTTCAATAGTTCAAATAATGATAAGAGGAGAACTTTTGCTAAATTGATTTTGCCGCTTAAATTGTTTTTATTGATTTTACTTTACTTTCACCTAATTAAAATGTAATGAGGAGATTGTTTTGGATGTGTTGTGCTCTAAGAAAAGGTTTTTTGATATTTCTTTAGGGTGTGTTCAATAAATATTTAATCCTTCTGCATGTTCGCTAATTATTTCATTTCTTTAAGATAGATCGCAATGCGTGGAATTAAACTGTCGAACATCGTCTACGTTGGATGGCTCTAGAAGGATACCTCTGGGATCTGTATTGGGGCCGATATCATTTATGCATGATTTACATGATTGATCTATATCGTAGAATACATTTTTTAAATTTTATACATATCCTGATGATATTCAGTTACTTGCGGATGATGGTGGATTGGGGTTGGATTATCTTGCAAACTGAATTAATAGTGAGATAAGGAGTATAGCCGACTGGACTCAATACAACTTTTAAATCGAAACCTATATTTTTTCCCATTGTATAATGCCACCTTCGATCTACATAATAAACGAATCAGTTATATATGTGTCGTATCTCAAAGTTCTGGGGAATTTCATTGTGCAGGCATAGTTTTTGTTTGGAACTGAAGTTTCTTCTGGAATATCACAAGAAAATACTAAGAAGCTTTGCCATTGTTTTAATAGAGTCGTACGTTTCGTACATGGTCTTAGCTACAGAGATCACATTTCTACTCATGTAATTAATACTTTAGGTTTAAATTTTTAAAGTTTTATTGATTACAGGATAATAACACAATTTTACAAAATAATTAAAAATAGTAAACCCTCGCAAAGATGTATTTCTGGTCGTTCTTGTAGAACGAATGTACTGATCTCTACTCTAAACATGAGCCGATTATTTTCTGTGATGATAGTGAGGATTTGGAATAGTATACTTCCATATGAGATTCGGAGTTTTGACAAGACGATTGGGCAATTTAATAATATTGTAAAAAAATACTTCTAAAATCTTGTTACGAAACTAAGTGAAATTTGACTAAACACGTGAATAAATATTTGTCTAAACTGGAAATTTGTTGTTGCGTGGTTTAATTAGTTTTACTTCAAAACTAGAAATTTCTGCGGACTCCAAAAAAAAAAAACCAAACATGAGTTTGAGTCCTGGAAAATCAAACCGATTAAGAGCACAGGCTTTAAACCCTTTATCTGCCTAGTGGCCCCAAAAAGTGCGGATATTTTCTGATAATAAAACTTTGCGACATTGACGTGTCTACAATCAGGAACAGGTCGGCGTAGTTGCTATTTTTCGTTTTTATAAAATAGTGAATTGTCCATTTCTTGATTTCGAAAGTAAACGTAATTATTTGTGAAATACCTCATTCAAATGTCCTCCATTCCATAGCTTACAATAACGGAGTAGTTTGATGCAATTTTCAATTACTGTTGTGCACATAGAACTTAGTTATTCGTTTTGATAGCGTCCGAAGTAAGAGAATTGTTCTATTATTTGCATAAGTCGCTCGACCTTAATAATTAGTTGTCGGCAACGAACAACACGCGTAAAACATTTCTCAAAAGATTCTAGTACGACAATTTTTTTGGAATGAAAAGTACACTTAGGTACTTAATGGATATTAATTTGTTGTGTTACTTGCTTCGAAAAGTGATAAATTAGAGAAGAAATATGCGGTGCTGAAGTTGAGAGATAGAAACACTTCAGTCTTTAACAGCACTGCATTAGCACGTTATGTTTATTTTAGAACAGTGTTGCAGCAACTCTGGTGTTATGTAGGTGCATTACTTAAAGCTGCTGGATACCAACGAAGGAGGGCGCTAGTACATATCAGAAAAATTGCTGTTATTGGTTGGCGGCGGCCGAGGTACGACCCCAAGCGACTACGTGTCTCCGGCTTTTTGAAATCAAATATCTCTCCAAATATGGTTTCTTGAAAAATTCAACTATTCTTATGTTAGAAGAATTTTGTAAGCATGCTAGTCTATATTCGTCTGCAAATGCTTTGCTTACGATCATCGACCATTTACTAATATTAGCAGTCGGGCGTGCACTTCGGTGATGTGAGAGCTATTCAAATCCGTTTGAGATGCAGTTATTTATTTTTTTAACAATTTGATTATAGCACGCGTAGATGGACGATATCGTCGATCGTAATGCACGAAACTGAAATATTTCACCATGTTCAGCGGTTGTTATCGATCCATATTGTAAAATGGCTAATATTTAACTAAACAAATGCTGTCCTTATAGACAGTTTATTTTTACGTATGTTACTAAATCCGGATCGCAAATTGGATAACCTGATATGTATAACATTTAATTATGCTTTAAGATAATATGCGCTTCGGATTCAAAAGAGGTAACGCTTGATTCTATTCTCAGGTCATTCATTTGACTCGCTATTATGGTTAAAACTATTTTCATAAGATAAAGTTCTTGGGTTGTGATATTTTTAAAGTTGCTGCCAAAAGCTTTTGGCATCATTCTATATATAAACAAATTGAAACTAAATCAAATATTTTGTATAGACCTAATTCCCTTAGCACAACTCAAACCAATAGGATTATAAAATATTATGATGTATGATATTTGCCTTAACAGTTTCTATTGTATCCTGATTTCCTTTCACTGGCGTCAGATGGTTAAGACTCGTGTCAGAGTTTTTCACAAATTGTCCGCAGGCATGCCTGAATTTTTAAGTTTACGAAGGCAGCGAGATACGCTAGGATAAAAGACAATACGCATCGCTTATCGTAATAAGTTTGATAGACAGATCCTTTCTAAGAACATCTAGCTCAGTACGCCATCTTGGCGAAATGAAACATCATATCGTCACTTGTAGCAATCAAGGTTGAACAATGTCACTTAGCTGCCGAGAGAAGTGGGGCCTGTTCGTAAATGCAACATTGCGCTGCATAATATGATTATTTTGCGATGCCACTGCTGATCAGCTGTTGCTGATGCTTTGTTTTGCATATTTTATTGTTGCATTTACGAACGAAGAAATTTGATGCAAAATGGCAAAATTAATAATAAACTCTTAAATGTTCTTAAATTTAAAAACTTGCTGGTAATCTGCTCTTTGGATTGATCAAAATTTGGATAAATATCTTTAATTTTCGTTAGTATTTGGCCCCAAAGCACTGATTTTTTCTTCTTCCCTGCAGCAAATTCATCCTCCATATCCAATCTTGTCCTTATAAGCAATTTACAAATCTTTTCCTCACCTTCGAGTCTGAAAAATAAGAAAAATATTAAATAAAAATAAATAAATAATAAAAACTTAACAAAAGTCATACTCACACATCCATTGCATCAGCCATTGTTATGATTACTTTTTTGTATTTATTTGCGCATAATAAACTTTAGTGTTGCATTTACGAACAGATGACAGCTGCAGTGTTGCCAACGTTTGAATTTACGAACATTGTGCGCATAATATGCAGAGCTGTGATGCATTTACGAACAGGCCCGTGCTTGGGATTACCTTCGCAATATTAGTCAATATACGGAACATAGGTGCAGCACCAATCAGCATGCACCAGCAAACGAGAGAATAAAAGAATCTCTTTTTGCTCTGCACTAATAAAATCAATTGCTCAACTCGTTGCAATTTTGTGTAAGAAAGAAAAAAATTGAACCGATCATGTCGACTGTTTGTGCATCTGGTTGTCTTTCAAATGACTGTGATTGTGTATCTTGTATTGCTCAGTTGCTCGTTGCATAGTACTGTAGTATGTATGTGTAATTTCAAAACTTGTTTTTTTCAAAACACAGCATTTGACCGTGATTTTTGTATCTGTCCGTCTGTACGCCCGTCTCGCAATCTTAAACGAGTTGTGTGACTCTGTGAGTGATATTTTCAGGCATAATATTTATATGTTTGAATGCAACAAAAATAAAAGCTACAACAAAGTCCATATTAACGCAATTTTGAAATTATTCTTATTTTTTTTATTTTGTTCTTTTGCAAACACCACACCCCTTCTTTTAAAAGTATTTTATGTTGTTGTTGTTCTGCACGTAATTTGTATTCTAAAGGAATTCATTAAAATTATTACAAGATCATCCATCGTTTTTTCTTTAGCGACGTTACACAAAACCAACTGAGCAGAACTATACGAGTGTGTTTTGGAATGCAACATCTTATGAATGATTTAAGTGAAGGCGTAAATTGTAATGATCACTAGGCTCGTCATTAAAGAAAGAGGTTTCTTTTTTCACTACAACCTCAACGAAAGGAAAATATTTATTTGATTAATGATCATTCCAGAGCAGAGAACACTTCAAATGATAATCTAGATGGTGGCGTTGAGTATGACGTAGCAGAAATCTTTATGCCTGCACTTGAAATAACCATACCCTCATTTTTGTTTTTTGAATCGTCCGTGTGTGATGAATCGTATCGAGTAAATGTTTACAACATTTGTTGTAGGATCTTGTTAGTTGCTTTAGCGTTAAAACAATTGTTGCTTTGCTTTTGTTCTAGATGCAGGATATTCTAGAAAACTTAGTGGTTCTCAGTTACCGAAAGCCTTTCAATAGGCTGTTCTTTTTATGTACAGACTCCTATGAATTCATTTAATGCAATAAATTGGGATAAATTAACGAAATAATTAAATTTTTACATCTTTATTTCAATAAAATTTGGGCCGTTTGAGCTCGCTGTGAGCAATTAAATGCTCGATTTGCATCTGTAAATGTGCTCCTAGAACGTGAGCTTTTGCACCGCTATGTGTGACTGTATTATATGTTGGGAGAAGAGTAAAACAACAAGTCTTCTAAATTAAGTCGAAATAAATTGATCTGTGTTTTTACAGGTTTGTACATCTAAAAAAATACCCTTTATTACTGGGCCTTAGTTACTAGCACTTTTGCGTTATTGTTTTTGATCTTATTGTATACAATTTATTAGTAAATAAGATCCTGTTATAAGATACTTTTTTCTTTAAAATCTTAAATTCTTGGAATAGTTTTGTTGTCATCGTGAGAGTATGTTTTCGACACTTTGATAAGTGTAGGTTATTAAATAGTTTACACTATGAGAGCAAGTGATTGAAGTAGATTCTAGATTTGAAATCTTATTATTAAAAAACGTTATAAAATTATAATTTTTTGTGTGAATCATTTTATTTCACCAAAAATAAATTATTTCCATTCAATTTCCTGCACAAAATTTGTGAACTTTCATTATTTGGATCTTTTTTTCGCCATTTACATTTCATCGTCGTATTCGAATAGTGAAAAGTTGCCAGATCCGTTAAAATGTGAACGAGATATAGGACTCAGCACATTTAAATATATAGTAGTTCTCTTTCTTGCTACAGATTAAATGATCGTCTTAAAGTAGCTATTTTGTTGACATTATTCGCAGAGTGTAAAATATGATCTCGAATTCGTTAAATCTAATTTGAGTGTTTAAATCTAGTGCTTTTTTAAGTCGTATAAATTTCAAAAAAAGACGCAAACCTCTTAAATTTAAAAATAACACTTTGTAAAGAAAAACTTCCAACAAAATCCCCAGATTTATTTTCTTCAATCACGGGGTTTACCAGTTCCGAAAATTTTGGAATATCGCGGTTCGGAATTTATTTCTCATATCACACTTTTGCTAGTTTTAACATTTCTTTTTTGCAATTAAGATCAGATACTCCAGATTAAAAATTGTCTTGCTCTCAGTACATTTACCTCTACGATCCTACTAAAACACATCGTTTAAAATTTATGAGAGGATTTAAGAGAACAGTCCTTTATAATATTCAAGTCAGAACTCTTATAAGGCCATATAAAAGTTTCTACTTCAGAACCCTCTGAAATACGTGTTATTGCTTTGGGCGGACCCTTTTGCAATTATACCAAGAACATGATAAGCACGTCAAGTGAACTTCCATCATACCATTTAGGTGTGTCTCCAGCAGAATTCGTTTTTTCTTTACACACATACTCGTACTTTTGGAAACATCAATTCTATTTATTTAAAAAGCCAGCGGTATGTACCATAATATTCCTTCAGTTCTAAGGTATTTTAAGCCTGCGTTAACTTTCTCTTTCCTCCGGAATTTGGTCTGACTTTAAAACTTCTAAACCTTTGAGCATCTGTTGTTTAGTAAATATTACTAAAGCGAATTCGTATTTTCGAGGTACACACATATGTTTCTTACAGAAGTTACCGACACATACTTCCTTTAGTCGTCGTAGACTAAAGGAAAGCATCGTCCAGCCAATTGATTGATGACATTTATAATGCAAATATAATTAGGATTTGCGTCAAGTAACCATTGAACACTAAACTCGTCAAGAACGTGGAATGATTGTTCCCGCATTTAGTTACTTGATTTGAAGAGACTGGATTAACAGGAGATTCATTGTACAATAGAAGACCCTGAACTGCTCGTTTTGCCTCGAATAAAGCTTCTGGTGCGCATGATGTGGGAAAATCCAGAAATCCAGCAACATCAACAATGGATGAGTTTCTCATGCCACAATTGGATCAACTGGTACTGAAGAACATGTAGCAGTAGCAAGGTGGAACTGTGCGCACAACTCGCTGTACAATGCGCATCCTGAGGCCGGCGTTTTTACGCTGTACTTACGATTTTTAGATTACAAGTTACAATAATTGAGTTCAGTTCCTAATTTAAACTGCAATTATTAGCAAGTGTTCTTAATTACAGTGGCACATTTTATGTAACTCTAATTGATATTGTAATGGTAATTAAGAAGTAATTGAGATCTGTTAGAGTATACACAACATTACATAATAGGCATTTAGTTTGGGTTAGGATATTTTTCCCTCGAAGCAAAAAGAAATCGTTTTACAAAAAAAAATCCGATTTTTTTATAAATTTAAAATGTTCTAAAATTTTACCACTTTCCTCCCCAAAACTTTAGGCTGTAGCCGCACCTGGTGCCTAAGAATTTGGTAAATGGAATAATGTAATCCATAGAATGCATTAACAATGCACTTAATTTTGAAATTAAAAGTACATATTAAAATAATGACTGTAATGCAATACTTTGCAACACTTTAGCGTGTAATGTATACGACTATCATAATATTGCAAAATGCTAAAAACGCCATGAAACGTGGACACTGGCTTTATTTATTTAATACTTTTTATGTCTCAACAAATATTTAATTATTTATATGTACATCTGAGAGTGAACATGTGTGTAAGTAGTTTCCAATTACATTAAAAGTATTTACAATTTTTTAATTGCAGACACAATTCCACACCAGAGTAAAAACAAAAATTGCTTTTAAGTTTGAGAAATAATAATTTGTAAAATAACTCTTGTTTTGTTGTTGTTGTTTGCCTTCTAAATTCTGTTGTAATAATAATGCTTTGATCTATTTAAATAAAAATTTCAATCTAAAGAAACTGTCTCAGAAATACCTTAGAAATCGGATACTTTTCATGTGTTTTCTCTAACACGTTTATTTTACATTTCGTTTTGACACAAACATACACACAACTACATTTTAATCAAATTTCTGTACAAAGTTGCTGCTTATCGTTATTTCTGATATCTGACTGGAACTAAGCAAACATGTCTCGATGACAACCTGTTGTTCTAATTTTTTTTTTTTAACAATTTTATGTTGGTCTTTGTTTAATTAGTATTTCCTAAATAAATATTTCATTATGCTGTTAATATACGATTATATTGTGGTTACTTTTTTATCGATTATCAAAAAGTAAATATTTGCAGTTTATCAGGGCGGTAAAGCAATTTGTGTGGCACGATTTTTAACAGTGCAGAAGTACAGTGTTAATCAAAAGAAAATACACAACTGGAAGATTGACGGCTGGATTGTCCAATGGCCGACACAATTTTGGGGGAAAAATAAGCGCAGAACTTAAAGATTTGAAGCTACAAGTTTGGATGAAAAATTCACCAAAGTGAAATTTAAATCAAGTTACAAAAATGAACCGCGAAATGGATTCGTTGTCAGATTTGTTTTTGCAGGTCTGTCACACATTTCAATCAAAATGGTTTTAAGTCCTCCGTCGCAAATCCGACTGAATTTGTCTTTGCTACTTCCGAAAAGTTTTATCAGATTACATAAGGCATTGTTACACATACTCGTATGTACGAAAAAAATTCTTTGGCTATATTTTTATTATTAGAAACTGGTTATAAATAGTTTTCTGTAGTTTAATAAAGTTGTTTTCGTAATTCGTATAATTTTGGTATTTTATAACTAAAAATAGTAGTAGTTATACATATACAGGGTGTCTGGTAGCAGTTTTATATTTTCAAACTTAAATAAAAAACGTAATAATTGACACAAAGTTTTATTAAGAGCATTGAACGATAGAATAGAAATGCGGATTTTATTTTTTAAAGAGTATGTCTTCCGCCGAGTTGAAGACACTGTTAAAAACGGAACCTTTTGTTCTGCGCCACACGCTGCGGTAAACTTCGTTCAATTGAGCTGATTTCTCGACGAATATTTTCTCTTAAAGCCACAAGAGATTGGGGATTGTCGTTGTTAACCCTCTCTATGAGGTAGCCCCATAAAAAATCCATGGGAGTTAGATCGGGTGACCGTGGTGGTCATGGGATGCCTCCAAAGCGAATGATCAGTGTTTGGGGGAAATTTTCCCGAAGCAAATTCATCGAAGCTCTGGCTGTGTGTGCAGTCCCGCCATCCTGTTGAAACTACGTGTGTGAAGAGTACGATGGATGAGTTTAAGTGAAAATGAGCCTCGTCGCTTCAAAAATGGGATTTACAGTGCGAAAACGCTCCAACATAATTTCACAAAAATTTTTGAGTAAATCAAAGTCACTTTTTTTCAATTTTTAAACGATTTGAATTTTAAAAGGATGGAACTTCAAATCCTTTTATAAAATTTCATAAATAATCGCTCTTGGAAGTCCCAGTCAAACACTCAAATGTTTTCGGGAGTCTTTGAAGTTCGACTGGGCACTGGCCGTGGGGCATTCATCATAGCCCAAGTAGTTGCGCGGAATCTCTGCACCCACGAACAAATTAAATTTACACTCAATCCATCACGTATTCACCAAATACCAAACTTTGAACAAAATTGTCAACGAGCAATTACGTAAGAATCATTACTCCTAAAAAATGTCTCCACAGCGAACGCGGGATGCTCACTCGACCGCTGCGACATCGTGACTGACAAATCCGCACAATCGATAATTCCAACGGCACCACCTTCCCTCCGCAACCTTTTAATACTTTTACAAAATAATTTGCTTATGTGAATTAAAGTAAATTTGAAGAAAAAATGCTTTATAAAAATATACTTTTTTTTTATTGAATATTATTTAAGGAAAAGTTAAACTTTAATTCTGTTTTCCTTAAACTTAAAATACATTTGTAACGCTTGAGATATTTAAAGTAATTTGAACTAGATCGTAATTTTTTAGTAATTTTAATATTTTGCATTGTATTCATTGCGTACTAGGACTGATTCTAGACTTCTTGGCATTGATTCCACTAAGTTTTGAAATTTTTCTGGCGGGATTTTGTACCACTCTTCTTCTAATACCCGTTTTAAAGTTGCTTTAGAGGAAATGTTCTATTCTTGGACTTTTCCATCCTGATAAGCCCAAAGGTTTTCAATATAATTCATGTCCGGACTCTGGGATGGTGTTGACAGATGTTTGGTGTTATATAAGAGCCATAGTTTAACGTTCCGTGCTGTATGTTTTGGGTAATTCTCGCTTCCGAAATAATAATCATTCCTAGGTAGCCCCATTTTTTTTAACACTATTTGGTAGATTCTCCCTCAAAATTTACAAATATACATGCTTATCCATAATGCTCTCAATAAAAACCAACTTCCGCACTTACGACGCCGACATACAGCTCCACACCATTAGAGAAGCACCACGATGCTTTACTGTTCGTTTTATATATATAAAATTCAGAGATTCATTTGACTTGCGCCACACCATACGTCATACATACGATCCGAATAAGTTGAATTTACTTTTGTCACTGAATATTATGTCTTTTCAAAAGCTAAAAGTTTTAGTTTTATGGAGCTCAGCAAATAATAAACGCTTTAGAAATAAAAGGTTTCTTGGTTCTTAGAATCCTTCAGATCGTTTCGTCACTTACCTTTGTTCGTAGTGTCCTCCTAGTCTTCTCGTTAATTTTCTGGCCGGATAAATGGGAATTTTCTTGGTTTTCTTCAAGAATTTGTCTCTTGGTTACGCAAAGTCAATGATTTAGGACGTCCCTTTCGTAATTTTGTAGGCTTTAAAAGCTACCAGTTAATCATTTAACCGAATAATGAGTAATTGGTTACTTTTAAAAACTCTTATTTAAAGTTCGACCAAAAGCAACGTTTGCAGTTATAAGTAATTTTCCTTTAAATTGAGTTAAAAATACTTTGGTGATTGCTTAGTTAATCGAATAACCAAATACGTGGTTACTTGTTTTCAAATACAGTTTTCTTTTGCTTTTTTGTAGTGATTTTATCATAAAAATGTAACTAAAATGGTAGTGGCTGCTACTAAGTACCTTTCGAATCGCATAACCGAGTATTTTAGTTTTTACTTTAATAAACAATTTTATAAAACAAAAATATTTAATCCATTTTAATTTTAAAATTGTTAGAATTTAATGTAGTGCTTATGTACGAATACATTTTTTGTAGAATTTTGGAACGAATTTCCGTCATCCCTTGTCAAGTTTGGTTTGGAGACAAACCGGTTTCGGCTATGTGCCATCTTCAGTGTCATTTTTCGTTCTGAGAAGTTTGCATCAATTCGTTAGTGTTGTATTGTGTGTCAGGTATCTATTTTTCATGTGAACTCTGTAAAGCGTGAGCATCTGTAAGGTGTGAGCAGGTAGCAGGTAACGCTTGTATGTCGGGTGTTTTGTATGGATTGGAAGATGTAAGTGATGACTGCTTTTTATGGCTTTGTATTGCATCAGCATTTGTGTTTTCGGGTGGCAGGTAGATGTTATAGGTAATTCTTTTTTTTTCCACGTAGCTGTCTGTAATTGGGACCTGGTGTTTTTGTATAGATTAGACTATTGTGACTACTATTTTATTGCATCATAATTTGTGGTGCGGGCTTTGTTTTTAATTCTTTATAGTGTTTTTTGTTGGGGTTGAAAGAAGTCAGTGATTATTGGATTATGAATTTGTTTATTATTTTTGTAATGTGTTTTTATGGTTTTTGGAGTGTCTTGTCCGTTATTTTTGTTGTGTGTCTTGTAGATTAATATTAGAGGTTCGAATATAACGTCTGAATCTGAGTTTGTTTGTTCGTTTATGATGCGTCCGTCAAATGTCTTATGTTTATATATTTCCATGTATTCTAGGATGTTTAGTCGTCGTCTCTTTTGCTGTGTGTGTAGTAGTTGTACCGTTTTTATAATATGCGCTGGATTACATTTGTTGTTGAACATGTGGTTCGCGAAGTTAGATTCTGGTGTCGGGCCGGAATTACGCGACTTCTTGTTATAGTCTCTTGTATGTTCACGAAATCTTGTTTTTATTTTTCGGCCTGTTTGTCCTATGTAGCTGTGTTGACAGGTGCACGTCAGTTTGTAAACCCCCTGTTTATCTAGCTGGTCGTATTTATTTGTGTTGGTTTGTAATATTCGTCATAGGTTGTTTCTTGTTTTGAATGCTATATTTATGTTGTACTTCTTGAGAAAGTTGGCTATTTTGTATGCTGATTTTACATTTTTTCTCTCCCCTATCCTAAATTCAGCTGAATTTTTGTTAAATCAATCTGGGAGGTATTTTCAATTAAATAAAAAAAACCGCACACAGATATTGCGCAAAGTACATAATTTTTGATCTCTGCCTAGAACTGTGTTCACTCAAATATTTTAAGTTTCCAGTTTCAGTTTCTTGTTTCTTTATCTCGTTCTCATCATACATTAAATATAACTGTTAAAAGCATAAATAACAGTAAAAATAAAAATTATTATCTAAATATGTTAAATTAAAAATGAATTTTAGTTTCCACTTTTCTTGTTTGTTCTGACAAAAGCTGACTTCACTGTTTTTTATTTAGTTTATTGGTTTTTGCGTGAATTAAAGTTTTTTTTTATAAAAATCAGGTTTGCAAATAAAAACTTTAAAAATAAAATTTCCTAATAAAAGTTAACGTTAATAAAGACACTGTGGGCCAAAAATAGTAAGACTTTGTTCATAATTTTAAATTTCTTTATTTATTCTGCCAAATCTATTTCGTCCCCCACAAAATAATCCAATCCTCGTAACAGTTGTTAAAGTCAATTTCCGGAATAACCTTCAATGCGCGTAGCGATTCACGTTTAATGTCTTCAATTGACTCAAAACGGTTTCCCCGGAGCGGTCGCTTGAGTTTGCTGAACGGCCAGAAGTCATACGGAGCTAAATCAGCCGAATACGATGATTGTGAAACGATATTGATTGAATTTTTGGCGAAAAACTCACGAAGAATCAATGCGGTATGCGACGGTGCATTATCGTGGTGTAAAAACCAACAGTTGGCCTCTTTTAACGAATAGCTTCGCGCAAACGGCTCATAACACTCAAATAGCATACCTTGTTGACAATTAGGCCGGTCGTAAGGAATTCGGAGTGCACCACACCTCGATTTTTTACTTCCTGGACGTGGTTCGTCGTCAACGCGTTCTCGACCCTCTTTGAATAATTTGTACCAATCAAAAACACTTGCTCGCGACATACAATTAACACCGAAGGCCTTTTGCAACATTCTGAACGTTTCGGCACCAGAAATTTCATTCCGTACACAAAATTTAATGGAACTTCTTTGTTGAATAATTTCACTCATTGTAAAAATCGCCGAATGCACATGTTTTATTTCAGAAAATCAAGCGTATACTAAACACTAATGATTACTTTGATGTGGTATTTGGCACAGATGTCACTGACAGTCATACCAACGTAGAAAAAAAAAATTCGACGAATAAATTTCCGCGCAAAAATTAAACTAAAAAGTCTTACTATTTTTTGCCCACAGTAGTATTGTGTTTCTTTTTGGTTTTTTTACTATTCTCTTTAGTTTTGCACAACGAAACTCCAAATGTTATTAATTTTCATTAATTGTCATTTTAGAAAGGGGTTTCAAATAAACTTAGATAAATGTTGCAAGAGAAACGTCTCGGAATGCAATTATGAATGGAATATGATATCATTCACATGCCATTCGCATGAATTTGTGTCTGTGGCCTGGGTTTGAGTGGCTCAGTAGATTGTCAGAGACGTACGCCTTCAGAAAACCCCACAAGAACTAGTGTAGCATTATCTTGATGATCAGTTCCTGCCACGTTCGCAAGATGTAACCATACCCTCATATCATTCATGCAGAATTTTAATGTCCTATCGGAACCACATGTCATTCGCGTCCATATGGTTATCATCGATCTGTAATATCCGCCGTTTATTGTGTTCACCTCACCAACGTTGTTTTCTAAAAAAAATATCATCGGGTCAAAAAGAGTAACTTTTTGTGCATTAATTGTCACCCGAGGACTCTTTGATCTGCTCTTAATGAAAATCTCTTGCTTATGTTTTAAGACTAAATAATATGCAATTTTCTTTATATAAAAGAAGTGCTTAAAGTCCATGGAATGATTGCTGTTACATAATTTCGAGATTTATAAGAAATGTTGTGAAGGTCATTTGTTGTTTTACAATGCAAACTGTCGAATTTATGGAGAAAATAATTTAAACCATGAAAGCCATTTAGAAAGACCGACATTAAAATTGGTAGCTGTATAGCCCTTATTGGAGATTGAAAATGTCCGGCCCAGCCAGAATTAAGAATGACACTAAGAATGGCACATAGCTGAAACCGGTTTGTCTCGAAAACAAACTTGACAAGGGATGACGGAAATTCGATTAGAATACCCATATCAAATAACTCGGCCGAAAACTCAAATCAAGGCATAAATTTCAGTTTGTTTTTGAAGAAAAAATTCTGCTGTTATATAAAGTTACATTTTGGACGTGGCCAGACTTTTAATATTTTACGGACTGAAGAAATATTTTTATTATTATTGCTTCGGGAAATATTTCATCTGAAACTATTTCTATTTTCTTTGCTAACAACATTTTTTTCTTGCTAGTTTTCATTTCAATTTACCGAAATTGCAAAAAATGTCGACCAGATTTTAAATTCCAGTTTAAGCTTAATTGGCTACACATCATAATTAGAAAATTGCTATAAACACAAAATTATTCAGATATGTATTTTCTCTACTAATGCAATCATTCGTCTTAAAGAGAATTCTACATCATTGAATAATTTAAATGAATTCGACAATTAAAATGAACAACACACCAACCCTCTAAATCTCCCTGCTCTGGTTTTCCTGAACACATCCTTTTTGCACTTGGCAACAAGCCAAATTCCTCTGCAAATTGTTAATCGTTTTCCTTGTGAGTGTCTTCTTCAATGTCAGACGATTTAACGTTTGAGCGAATTGTGAATGTGTCTCTCTGTCTTATTAGATAAATACAGTTACTTTATTCTTGGCGAATGTCTGTTGTCTTCGACCACTTTATGTTGCTGCGACTGCCATTTATAGTTGTTGTATTGAAATTTAATTTTCTATGGTTTTGGTGTTTGTTGCCGAGTGTATTTGTTCGTTATTTCTTTTCTTAGAAATTTTCTCTGTCTTTGCCGTTATCATTTCGTTTTGTTTTGCTTCATTTTGTTTAGTAGGAATTTGTTGGGAAGTGATCTTCATTCATCCACTTCTTTTTTCGCGTTTATTGTCAAGTCTGTGTTTTCTTAATGTTTTTTGTGGCATTTCAAATGTTTTCTCTTTTGTTGCTGTATTTCTTCTTTAGGGCAAATAAGGCCTTAAGTTTTATATAGGGTAATCCTTTGCAGTTTGGTTTACCAGGGTGGATTTTGTAAAAATTCGCGTGTGGTTCGTGGTATGGGCCAAAGTCTATTAAACTGAGTAATTACGATTTCGTTATTCATAGTTCATCGTGCACAAAATGTGAAGAGCGTAGAGTAAGGTCAGAGGACCTAAATTGGCCACTAGCCTCTTTTGAACTATTCTACTTGTCTTAGGTTTTACAAAAAAGTAATTGTTCAGATTGGCAAAAAAGAAAGAAATAACTATTTTTATTATAGGTATTACCTAATACACAATCACACTTTAAATTATTTTTTTATAAAAAAAAAACAACTCTAAAAGTGATGAAAGATTTAAAGAAAAGTCCACGCATAAAGAAAATATCTTCGTTACCGATAAGCAGCGCGCTGCATCGAATATTTTAAAGAAAAAGTCTTTGATGGCGGCTCGCTATCGCCTTCAGTCCAGTCGGCTTGTTTCTTTGTTCAACAGCTGCTCTTGTAAAAACTGAAATAAAATTGAAAGTTTCAGTGTTTAAAATGTTTTCTAAAAGTTATGCGAGCCGTACGACTGTCAAGTTTCTATCCCTATTGTTTGACAGTGTCATAACATATTGTTTTCACCGTGTGTCACGTTTGTCCTTATGGACAAGATTTGTTGAGCTTCCTCCTAGAGCAGGAAACCTCTCATTTTTAGCCGTTCTTGGTCTCTGATGTCAAGTTTTCTGCGTAATTAAACTCTTCTTAAGCGCAATTAAACTCGTATTTACAATCGAATTCAAAAAAATTTAGTTTGAAGTCTAAAACGGGGAAAGACTTTAATTTATGTTTTTTTTAGGGATATAGAGGCAGACATCCGATTTGTAATTTACGATTACCTTAGTCTCAATTAAGTCTCGTGCTACCACTATCGACTATAGTGATTTCAGACTGTCGACTTTCTTCCCCAACACGGATTCTCTTGTAATTGCAAGCATTTATCTAAGGCTTAAGTCCACCATGGCATTTATATTTAACAGGGGTCTGCCCGTGGACCTAAGCCTTATACTAGAAAGTACAGGATATTCACGCACAGTGTGCGCGACCGTCCCAGCCTCTGTCAGGAAGTGCGCGGTTTTCTTGTCCGTCTCTTCAGAATTCTTCCAATGGCCAATAAACACCAAAGTTCCTACAGAGATTAACCCCTCCATATCGTGCGAGGCTTTATTGTCCATCCCTGTCGGAATCTTACGATCTAAAAGAACCTTTAAAGGTTGACCCGTTCCCCTCGCGAGGCATTCTTGTCCATCTTTTGCTTTTCTTTCTTTGGCCAATTAAAACCGGAGTTTCTGCAGCTCTTAACATCTCCGCCTTTTGCGATTCATCCCTCTAACAGAGAAAAATATGTCCATCCACACAGAGCTTCATATGCACGGGTACGTCTGTATTAAAACTGGAGATCGACTGATATCCAGAGTTTGCATACTTGAGACCAATCACCCTCTTGGCCACGCATCCCTGGCGTATGCAGTTCCACCGTGGATTATAAATTTTTTATACGAGACTGTTAACTTCTCTCCGCTCGACTTATTTAGCCAGACTCCTTGCAGATACAGGAACTTGTTACCGGCCGCCACCACGTGGAGGTATAAGTCAGAACTTCTTACAGGGCAGCCATATCTTTGTGCCTGCCAGCCTTCTTTTATGGTTAATCTTATTAATTAATCACCTTCTAATATAGCAAACATATTTTATGCACAATCCGAATTTGATCTAAGCAGTCGTTTTAATTTAAATTTCCTTCTAATTTACGTACATACCATTTTAGCTTGTTGCATGCGTCCTGGAGCGTTATGTTGTCATCAGACTTTTGTTTATTTTAATTTTTTTTTATTTTGCATGTCATTAAATTGCATTTAAGCTCATTATTGTTCCAGTAGCCAAACCGACAGCTGATTGTACGTTTTCCTCTTTAACACGTCCAAGTCGTTACAATTAATTTTGCATCTTTAAGTTGCCGGTTGTCTGCTGATTTATTTGGTTATTGCCAACTCTCCCTCCCTGTTAGCAGTTGGCTGATTTCCAAATATCAAAAACTCTCAAAAACAAGCAGCAACAATTTAAAAAAAAGTGCAAAATATAACAAGAAAACATCTGGTTGGGCTGGTGTGTTTTGTTTTGGAAGTTTGTGTTTTCGCGTACTCGTATTCAATAGAAAATTGTGCAATATTTTTTTTTGTTTTTGCAAAAGATCTTTGGTAATGTTACGCTTTAGGATTTCCACCACTTTTTGTCTTAATTTTTTACATTTTTTTTTGCCTAAATGAGACACCAGAAATGAGTGTTAATTAAAATCGTGCACATAACAAATCATTATCTATAGTTTTTGTTGTCGCAAGCGGTCCAGTAGAGCATTCAAGTAATTATAATGTTGGAAAACGTTACTTGTTTTAACATCTGCAGCCACTGGAATTTCTCCTCTTTCTGTTGTCAACTGAAGTGTTGGTCGATAGATGAAGAGAATAATGACGTTATCAAAGCTAAGTATTTTAGGTGTGTATCTAGAAACTTTGATATGGTTAATTGAGAAAATAAATTGTGAACGAATATAAATTGACATTAAATAGCGAATAGTAAAAAAGAATTAATTAACAGAAAATAAATTTAATTAAAAATTGCAGAATATTAGCAACGGACGCGTGTTTATTAGGCTAACCCTATGACTGCAAATAGCGCATTGAAAAAATTTCCATCTTTCAAGATTCCACATCAATATCAACCAGTCTAGGTGGAAAGAACACGATTTTCTAACACCAGTAACAGCCGCTGTCCAACCAGTCTGAGGGATATTTCAATGACGCATTTTATAATTTTTTCAACTGACCGACCGTCTATTAGTTCTGAAATATATTTCTGTTATGCAGTTGTACATTTGTGTTAACCCTCAACTGTCAACTCTTATTTTTTGCTTTGCTATACTTTACCCCGGAAATACGAGGGCGAATCAATAAGTCCGTGACTTTTCGAACTTCCCTGGTAGTTATACTTATATGAAATACAAGACTGTTCCCATCAAGTACCACCTGTTAATAGACTACTGTAAAATTTTGAGCAAGTTCGTCATTTACTTTGCGTTTAACAGCTGTTCAAAACATGCAACCTCGGGTAAGTGAATTTCGAGTGCTCATTGAACAATAAAAAAAAACCGTCAATCAAACCAAGGAAAAGCTCGATAAATACTATGGGGACTCTGCACCATCGATTTTATGGTAAAAAAGTGGTTTACTGACTTTCGTTGTGGTCGCTCAAGTACAAATGACGCTGAACGTTCTGGACGGCCAATTAAGGTCAGTACACCGAAAATGTCGAAGAGTTGATGCCATAGGCATTTCATATGGCAGTGTAGTTTCGATTTTAAATGGTCAGCTGGGTTTAAGAAAGTTGGCTGCCAACTTTAAAGGATTGTTTGGAGTTGTTTAACCGCAATCGGTATGAGTTTTTGCGGCGTTTTGTAACTGTGGATGAAATATGGATCCATTACTGTACTCCGGAGACCAAGCAGCACTCTAAACAATTGGTTTCTCCGGGTGCGCCTGTTCCGAAGAAGGTCAAGGTAAGTTTGTTGGCCAATAAGGTGATGGCAACAGTTTTTTGGGATGCACAAGGGATAATCTACATCGGTTACCTTCGAAAGCGAAAAAACAATAAACGGCGAATATTATGCCAACTTATTAGACCGATTTAATGAGGATTTAAAAGGAAATCGACCCCATATGGCCAAGATAATGCACGGTTGCTCACGTGTGCAGTCTCAATGGCAAAACTCTATGCATTGGGCTACGAATTGATACCTCATCCGCCATATTCCCTGGATTTAGCCCCTAGTGATTACCTCCTATTTCTAAAACTAAAGAATGGCTCGGATTTAGCTCCAACGATGAAATTATTGACCAGACAAATGCCTATTTTAAGGACCTCGAAAAGTCCCCTTTTTTGGAAGGGTTACAAAAACCGGAGAATCGTTGAACTAAGTGAATTGAGTTAAAAGGAGATTACGTTGAAATTTTTGATCTGCAAAATAATTCTGTGTCACAGAATTATTAATCCGCCCTCGTAGCCAAAAAATTTAAATCTTGCTTGAATGTGGAAAAACACACAAAAACTTCCTGCACAATTTATAGTTCTTTACCACTGCTTCTTTTATATCTCACATCTTATTTCGCAGATCAGATATTGAGATACCGAAACTACACCTATCTATCACTATTCTTTTTTTTTTTGGGATGTCGGCTTTTAAACAAAGTACTGTTGGCTCAAAAATGTCTAAAATAAGGGTGAATATTTTGGATATTACATCAGAACTTGTCTTATTTTCATTCATACATACAAATTCATGCTGTACAAATTAAGCTGCTGAACAAATGAGCAGGTAGCATTTTTTTTTGTAGAATAAAATACCTGCGATATTACAAAGCCACTCGTACGTACGACAGGTAAATTCCAATATTAATACTCAGCAGAAAGACGAAACTGTGAACAAAAGAAAAACAAACATTTGAAGACTGAAATAAAATGTATCAAATGGAACATAGAGTTTTTGTTTGGTTTAATTTACGATTGTAGCAAGCAATTCGCTCATGCATGACTTTTAAGAGGACAATAATTTTGTTAAAAAAAAAGAAAATAATCAAACAAACAATTATATTGCTTTTATCTAGAAAGGAAAAAGTTTTGTGTCGACGAAACTTTGAGAGAGAGTTTTACTTTGTAAAAACAAAATTTTTGTAAAAAAATGTATCTTTGATTTTATGAACGAATATTCCAGCGTTTTCTTTTCTCTTTACCATTTGCATTTTCAGTCTAAAAATAAAAAAAACTTTCCCACATTAGTATGCATTTATTTCCATAAACGCAGTAGTACTTTTAATGTTTTATTTAAAGTGGATAATTATACTGGATGCTGGTGGTTAAGCAAAGTGATTAATTAACCCTTTAAGGTGTCAAAGAAAAAGGCAGCTTAAGAAATGCTTAATGTAGTTTCCATTAATCGCACGTTGGGGCAGAACAGGTTAAAAATGGTGCTTAATTTAAACTTTAATTAAAATATACAATCACCCCTATTCTGCATTTTTAAATTGGAAATTTCTCCGTTTGGCAACGTTGATATTCTACGTTCCGTTTCGATAGGAATTTTTACGATTGTGTGTATTCTGCATTACGAGCGCAGCTACGTTTTTGTAAGTTGTTAATTTAGTGGCGGAGAGTCTTTGGACTTTAGTTTGTTTAGCTGCAAGAAATGTGTTATTAAAAAAGAATGCAATTAAAGGTTTCATTAATGATCCTACATAATTTTTTTTTTTATTTTGTTTATTTTTTTGAACTGAAACATGAAAGTTTTTTTAATTTATTGCAGGTCGAAAATGTTGTTTTTCTCTTCCAACAACAACGTCGGTGCTATCGCGCATTTTGCTAAATTTAAAACAAAGAAACTTTATTTTTATGCTACAATGATATAAAAAATATTAAAATATCTACTCTGGCGCGGCAGAATTCTTATACTAGAATAATTTGGCCAAAAATAACTCTTACTTATGTTCTGGGTTTTTGTTTGCCTTTCCCTACTTAACTGATATGTTTATTGAATTATTGTACCCACAATATATATTCTTATTTGTTTTAATTATTGAATCACTGTTTTATTATATAAAATATAAGTTTTATTACAATGTTTATAAAATTGATAAATTTTTATGTTCATATTTCACACGTTCCACAGTGAAATACATAGCTGGTTTGAGAACACCTCGGTCTTCTTCCTTTTCTTACCTTTTTTCGATTCGTGCTTAAGTGAATACGGGAACGTAATCGAAATACAGAATAGGGGTGAATATTGCATATCACCAGCTGCAAAAGTCATTAAAATATCTTACACTGCTTTTCTGTACTGCACTTTCGAAATTGAACTTTTAACATTTTTTAAAAAAGCAGCAAAATTTTAAGTTGAATGGTTTCTATAAATATTTTTTGTTTGTGTTTTCCCTTACTTTAAATTAAAAATTCTAAATAAAATGATCAATTTCAGTTACTTAAGTCTAAATTTGTGAAATTGTATGTGTAGCTTTTTGTTAAATAAGACCTTAAAAATATGTTATTTTTTATTTGAATGTAATAGAATTAAAAATGTTAGAGGCTGTTAGCCTAATTATTATTTTTTTTCGAAATTAGTAAACATTATACCTTTTAAGATTCGAAGGCAAAAAGCGGTACCGGAAAAGTGCCCCATTTTGCAGAAATTTGATATTTCTGAAACAACTCAAATTGTTAAAAACATTTACGGAAAGAGCAAACATTAAAATTAAAGCACCCTTTATTTATTTCATAGTCACCTACTATTTATTTATTTTTTATTTCATAATCTGCACTAAATTTACCTATTGTGTCAAGAGGCTCTAATAAAGATGGCAATGAAAGCTACAACTTTAGTGGTGACATTAATATCTTTTGATATTAGGTGCCTCCAAATACAGTGTTGCATCGTATGTGTCAATGTTTACTAGTTTTTGAATGTTCCTTCATGTCTAGCTTGATAAAACACACAAGTGTTATAGAATAAAACACACAAGTGTTATAGAATTTATATGAAAAACACTAATGGTTTGTGTTTGGTTACTGACAGAGAGATGAATTGTGCGCAAAATATATGTAAGTGTTCAAATCTACCATTAATAAAATTATAATAAGTAAGGTTTCAATTGTTAAGCAGTCAAAGACAATGTCCTTTTAATTGATAATGCTGCGTAATTTAACGAAGCGATTAACGGAGTATCGGAAAAATTATTTTTAGATTAATTGACTGATTTTGGGAAAATCAGTTAATAACGATATAATTAGAAGGCTCATTAGTGCTAAGGTCCAAATCCGGGAGGAAGTTCCTATATGATTTAGGCGAAACAGTGCAAAGTTGTAACCAAATTTACTAGAGTGCATTCTCGAAACATAATAAGATAATATGCCAATCATTTTAAAATTGTATTTCAAACTTTGACATGCAGCTGAAGCTCGAGTTTAACAAGTGATGGACGGTTCGACAAACAGTAAAAAAATATTTTTTTTATTAAAAAAACAATTTTTTTGTTGCTAACACTAATCAGATAATACATATTCAATTGGAGCATATTCAATTGGAGCAGAGTCGCTTAGAATATATTAAACTTCACCTTAGTTTGTGCGTTGTATTGTTTCGCAAGAAATACTAATTTATTCGCACTCGAAATTCACTTTTTTTATTTTTACAAAAGTGCACGATAACTGTCAAACACAAAGTAGGTGGCGGTGCTTGTCTAAAATTTGATAGATGTCTATTAAGAGATGATAGTTGAGGAGCGACTGCGAGGTTTTGATTTTTGAAAGTTAAAAAAGTCGCCGATTTATTGATTCGTAAACTTTCGATAGTAGTTTCCGTTGAACAATAATGGTACTAATGCAAATTTGAGTAAATAAAACTTAAAGAAGCAATTATGAGTTTCGATTAACTAAAAAATAATAAATAAAACGTATGTGCTTGTGTGATTTTCCTGCGCAAATAAATCGTCAGCAAGCAATGTATTGTCGACGCACTTCGTGAGTGTTTAAGAGGAGTTCCAGGTAATTTCAGATAACCGTGGAGATAAAAATTGCAAAAATATTAATTTAAATTACCATAGTAGAGAACTATAATTAAAATGTGGCGTGTTATCACTATGATCGTGAAATGTTTTGTGTACGACACGATCTTCTTTAAGTGCGCGTCAACTTATGGTTGATCGGTCATCGAGTGAATCGCAAAGCGCATTGAGTCGAACCGTTCTTATGTGAAATAAATTTGTGGCCTTGGGGATTTCTCCGACTCCTGCTGCAATTAAAAATCATTTCAATATCCTTCAAATAATGAAAAATGTAGGGTTATTGACAGCATCTTGAAGTTTTGCGTTACAGAAGCCAAAAAAAAAAATGCCATCTGAAGTACTGTACTTCCCAGTCGTATAGAACCTTTTTTGACTTCAACAGCTCTGGGAATATTTATTCACGTTAAAGTGATTTATGTATTCATGTTTTAGTGGGTTAATATTTTTTTTGTTATGTATTCATTTCAAATGTGTTGTTGCTTTAAAGTTGTTTTCTTGTGTTTAATTATTTCCTGGCCTAATTACGTATCTAACGGTGGTAGCACCTTTGAAAACAGTTTTTTTATTCTTCTTGTTTGCTGGCATAAATTCAAAACAGAAATGCAAAAAAAAAATATAATACGTTAAAAGACTATCATCAGCATCAACACCACCTGTAACGCAATTTCGTAATGAAGTGATAATAAAGCAACACAAATGAAAAATTTCCAAAACGACTATAATTTCTCCCTTTTGTAGGAAATTAAAAAAAGAGATCATAGCCGCAAATGTTCTCTTAAGAATAATTTGAATACAATAAACGCTTTTTTTAATTTTTGTTTGTTTCTTGTTTTCCGAGTCAACATAAATTAATTTACCCTTTTTTCTTTTTTTTTCAGGTGAGAAATTGTCATGGTTTCTTTCGGTAAAATTTACATGAAAACGATTTTTAGGTAAATATAGTGGTAAGCAGCTTGTCAAGTTAATTTTTTAACAACAAAAACATAGAAGTTTTGTAGTTTATTGGTTTTTTTTATTATTTCAGAAAGTTTTTTATGAGTTGATAACATTTTTCCTGCGGGCTTAAGAAGAAAGTTAATTATTTCTCTTAAAACTTTATCATTTAATTGATGAGAGTTTTTAAAGAAACAATTGTGTTTGAAAATTGTTTTCTTAATAGAATAAAAACAAATTCGAATTGCCTAAAATATTAAATTGAGTAAAATGTTTTCTTAAAAAACGTGGCGATAATATCGAATTTATTTGGTATTTATGTCCTCGACAAAATCTGGTTATGTAGATTTTAATGTATATAGGAAGTACTTTTGCGACACTTGTGACATGGTTTGTTCAAAAGAAAAGGTGAATTTTGAGTTTTCGCGGGCTGTGTACATTTTCGATTTTGGACTTTTGAAAAAAATGGATCAAGGAATATGATTTTTTGGCCAAAAACAACACCCACCTTATTCACCAGATTCGGCTTCCTGCGACTTTTTCCTATTCCCAAAACTAAAGAGACCAATAAACTGCAAGCGTTTTGCCACCATTGATGAGATAAAGTCAGAATCGAAGAACGAGCTGATGGCCATACCGAAAAGCGCATTTCAGAAGTGCTTCGAGGATTGAAAGAAGCGCTGGCATAAGTGCATTATATCTGAGGTGGATTACTTTGAAGTGGACAAAATGGATATTGATGAATAAATAAATACTTTTCAACAAAATTCAAACTTCTCCTTTTCTTTTGAACAAACCTTGTATATCCTCATGGATTTAATCGACTTAACAGTTAATTCCAGAACTGCTCGGTGGCAGTTAATTCTGTTGTCTTTAATTTTAAAAACTGATTGTGATTATTATTTAGAGTTTTCCAATAAGAGTGGGTTGATGCTGACAGCCGTGTAGCGTGTATATTGTCAAAGCTCTTGTATCTATTGTATCTCTTAGTATTCAGTCACTGATGCCGAAGCATGTGGAAACGGTAAAACGGTATTTACAACTGAGTGCTATGTTATTGCAAACGTTTTGTGCGTTGCGCTTATTTAACGGCAGACGCTGACTCTCCAACGTTTCGTCAGCAAATTAGAGACAATCAGACAACATCGTACTTCACAGAAATGCCGCTAAATTACGGCTTAATTTATGGGTCCCTTTTCGATCCGCTTTTCTCGGTTTAATTTTAGGTAACCGATTTGTACTTTAGGAGTATTTTACTTTCGTTGTTTTCAGGCTGCTAACGGTCGGTCTTCACCCTCATCACGAAATCTCTTGTTATTGCTAGCTTCTGCCAACGGCTTTGGTCCCCCATGGTATTCACATTTGACAAGTGTCTGTCCGTGGTCTTACATCTTATGCTGGCCAGTGCATTGGGAGACTGACCCCATTGCGAGGTTTTCTTGTTCATCTTTTTACAATTCCGCCTCTTGCGAGGCTTTGTGAACCTGTGTGAACCTCACAGTCCAACGCCTTAGGAATACCGTTAGAGATTGACCCGTCCACCCCCTCGCGAGGAATTATTGTCTATCTTTTCCCTTGGCCAATTAAAACCGGAGCTCCTCCAAAGAATTCATATAATTCCCACGAGTAATGGAGAAAAAGATTTCCACCCTCTACACATAGCTCCATAGGAAGGGGTAAGTCAGTATTAAAACTGGATATCGACTGGTATTCACAGTTCGGGTTAATACTTAACACGCAGCTTCCTTTATATGTCCCGAACTTCAAAAATAAATATGTGCAAGCTGAAGACTATTGGAAATCCATATACGATTATAAAAGTGTAACATAAAAAGCAACCTTTACGGTAGTTCCTAAGGATGGTGTCGCACATGCGACCAACGCATCGCTAGTTAGAGCGGTTGTTAATTGTGTGTATGATTATTGTCGCCTTTTTGTTCGTATATATTGTTGTATGTTGCGGGTGTGAAAGCTTAGGGCCACCAATTCTGAATTATGTTGAGGTTTAAATGTATTAGTTTCGGCTACGAAGTCTGACGGAAGTCAAGAGCCCCAAGAAATAAGTTTTAGCCTAAAGCGCTTCGGAGACCTTCTTGGTGGTTTTCACTTAGATCGCGCGTAAAACGTGAGCTCAATGTAGAGTGGCATTGTAACAGGGTTCCGGGACCTATAAATCGGTAGGAGTCTTAGATAGGCTCCGCTTTTCACCAAGCGAGAGGCCATGTGGAAATACATGCTTTTAAATTGCTATTTCGATTGGGGCATTGTGTTCACCCAGTGTTAAAAGAGCACTGTAAGTTTGGGCAGGCAGGTATTGAGCAAGAAAACCTCTGCTCAATGTAGACATGCGACGTTATATGTCTGCAGATTAATTATCTCGTCTGTAAAGATGTTCGTTTCATTCGACCTGTTGAAACCACATTTCTGCAGCATTAACGCGTATTATCGTTTTGGATTTGCTACAAATATCAATAGTTTTCCGAATTAAACCACTCTGATACATGCATGGAAGTGTTTGTATGTTACTTTATGTCTTATATTCGAGTTCATTCATGATAATTTGCTATTCGGCTGTCACAAAAATCAGAGTTTCAAATTAAAACTTTTACGTCTCAAAAGAAACCCCTGATAAAGGAGTTGATATCTTGATTTAAAAAAAATATAAAACGTTGCAATACGTAATATTTTACATCGTTCTCTTATCTCTGAGTAACTCGATATATAGACTATATATTTTATGCAGCTGCGATATAACTAGAAATTATCAAATACCACAACCGTTTATCCATATTCTACTCTTTGCAATAATTGAAATCACATTCTAATAATCAGTTAAACGTTTCATTAGTTATCTTTGATATAAATTTTGTCGAAATATCAAAGGCAACAAAAATTGTTTAAATGGTTTTTCAGCATCTAGTGATGAGTTTATGGCCAAAATAGTTTCCAAGTTAAAAAAAAACATGCAGAAGTATCCAGCTCCCAAAAGCTTAAACCAACTGTAAATCCCACTGGAACTGAACATCGAATTTAAAAATTGATAACAAAAATCAATTACCAATGAACATTGCACGCACCCAACACAGATCTTGCCGATGCTGAAGCAATTAGTTACTTCACAGATTTTGAGAGTCTGTGTCATGATGACATCCAAGTGTTCATAAAAATAAAAATTTTATGAAAAGGAAAATTTTGTAACTCACGTTTCTTCTCACCACTTTGATGTTGCCTGTATTAAAATAAAGACTACATTTTAAACGTTTATTGAAACTGTTAGACAATTGGGACAAATGTCTTGAACAAATTTTCGTGTTGTGGTTGGTTGTTGCTTCTACCAACTAAACAAGTTAATTTCTTACCCTGTCCATAAATAAACTAAAAATGCGTACTCGAATTTATTTTAGCTTTTGCTCATTTTTCTATTTGTCTTAATATTTCTAAAATAACATTTGTCAGAGAATACGAGTTTTAGTAAAATATGCGGTTCTTTGGTAACGCTTGTCTCCTATGTTTCAGTTAAATTTTATTGTTGACGTACAGCTAATGTATTAAATATACGAGGGCGGATCAATAAGTCCGTGACTTTTCGAACTTCGTTGCAGTTATATGAAATGCAACACTGTTTCCATCAAGTACCAGGGAAAAGCGATAAACGGCGAATATTATGCCAACTTATTACTCATGTGTGCAGTCTCAATGCAAAACTCTATGAATTGGGCTACGAATTGGTACCTTATCCGCCATATTCTCCGGATTTAGCCCCTAGTGATTACTTCCTATTTCCAAACCTAAAGAATGGCTCGGATTAAGCTCCAACGATGAAATTATTGACCAAAAAAATGTTTTTTAAGGACCTCGAAAAGTCCTCTTTTTTGGAAGGGATATAAAAACTGGAGAAAATCCTTGGACTAAGTGTATTGAGTTAAAAGGAAATTATGTTGGAAAATAAATCTTTGTTTTACAAAAAAAAACCTCTGTTTCATCCAAAAAGTTACGAACTTATTGATCCGCCCTCGTATATATAATTATCTAGTCCTCATAGTAGGGTACCGCCACAATTTTCAACTCTCTACTGCCACCTATTTTTCTATCATTATCGTTGAAGTTGCAGCTACTGGTCAATTATTATTTGTACCTGCCTGCTGCCAGTAAGTGAAATACAACCAAGTCTGTGTGTGAGTTATTTTTTTTTCAGCTTTTTATTCTAAACAAGAAGTTGAATGTAAAATAAGGGAGTTGCCTCTTTGAAACAAATGTAAGTAACAGTTGTTAAAGGGGATTTTCGTAGTGAAATAACCAGCGGTGTATATAATTTTAACAAGAGATTATTATAAAGCTTTTCTATGGTTCATGTGACCAACTGAGTTGCGTTGTTCAGCAAAATTCATTAAAAAAATCTATAGAATGGAACTTGCAATGTAGTAACATGCAAAAAAGTGTTACATTAGCTACCCAGCAGGAAATTTATGACAATTGGTCTAGATTAGAGTTGTGCCGATCACGAAATAGGTTGTTCAGTTGAGAGATTATTTGAGGAAGGTGGTAGCACTTCTAATTTTTTTAATTTTTATACATTTTTAATAAACAATTTATAACTGGACTAGTGTTATAGTTATCGAAACTGGACAAGATTCTTTCTGTCTATTCAGTGCCCTGTTACACAGTGTCAAAAAAATATAAATTTTCCCCTCTTACGCAAATGCTATGTTAAGGTTACAGTTCCCTTGAGAATTTGAACCGGTCCCTATCCCCAAAGAACTATTGACATGAGAAGTTCTGTGTCAGTTCAGGTCCCTCTAGAGTACGAACTCAATATCACAGTTTCAAGCTTGCAGTCCAAGATATATATAGGGGAAGTACAACAACATTCTCGCAGTTTAAAAACCGATAGATGATGCTCTAGCAGTAATTTATTTTATTAATAATGCCACAAAAAATTTTCGTTAATCGGATAGTTATGTTATCTGCCAAAAATATTCAGTACACAACGAATTGTCTTTTCCAAAACAACGTAGTTCATGATGGAATTGAACCAAAGAAAGTGTTTTTTTGTTTTGTTTTGGGGAATTTTGATACTTTTCAAGAAGACCAAAAAGTCGAAAAGATGATAAACGCAAGACGAAATGATAAAATCATTGCGATTCATTAAAAACCAAGAAAGAACGTCGATTTTGCATGTATCGAGGGTTTACCTAGAACTTGTCCCGTCTGACTGCCATCTGCTTCGACCGTTGCAGAACAACATCACTGGAATACGCTTTGAGTTGATTAGTTTCTGGGCTTAAAAGAGATGAGCAGTTGTCTTAAGGCCAGAAGGAACTTTATTGAAGTAAAGCCATGTTTTTTTTATGTCCAGTAAAATCTTCCAGCGAAGATGCTGTTAGGATTAAAAGCGATTTGTCTATTATATGTGCCAAAGTGTTCATGGACTGTATGACATTTAAAAAAACTTTTAGCGTCTATGGAGACTAAGATCATTAAAAATGTGTCATTAGCATATGTCGTAGTTACTGTGACATACCACCTAAGAAAGCTTAAACTTAGAAAGTTCTAATTACTTACTCTTTAATTGAACAATAAAGATTTTTATTCACAATAAGTTATTTTTTATTATAAATTTATAAGTGTACGAAATCCCTATCTCTGTTTGTTTAAATGCCAAAACAGGTATTGTAAAGTGTTAGCAACATTTAGGTTGTATTTTAAAGTTAAAAGTTTTACAATTTCATTTTTTAAATAATAAATTTCCGTATTGTGTTATATTTTCTCTGCATTGTCTTCAAAGCTTTAAAAGAAAAAACTTTTAATACATTTATTTTTTTTATTTACCACAGAATATTCAGTTTTGAAAGCTTGCAAAGGCATATATTTTAATAAAAAAAGAAGGCTTTAATCTGAGCTTTTTAAATGCTTATAAGCGTAACGTGTTTTTATTAAGATAAATAGTTGTTTTTAAAAAAATAAAAATTTTTAATAAAAAATGATTTAAAGCTTTAATAAGAAAAATGTGTTTAAACAAATTATAAAACCAAATGTTAACTATTAGAAGATAATCGCTTTTATTTTGAGCTTTGGAGCTTAAAATGTTTATAATTAAATAAAGTAGCTTTTTATTTAAAACACCATTTTTCTCTAGAAATGTAATATTTGTGTCTTTTATCAAACACTTAGTCATAACTTAACAATTAAAGCTTTGACAAGGTTCTTTTTAAACCAAAAAAAAAAAGAACTTAGAAAGAGAAGTAAGGCAGCAATAATTCTAAACCTTTAAACCTCTGTTTTATTATTGACATTATTATAAATGTAACTGAAAAAGCGTTTTCGAATTTTATTTTTTTTTTAAAGGTAAAGCTTACATATTGAAATGTTGGGCTTTAGGAGTTTTAAAAGCTTTTTTTATAAGTTCGAGCGCTACAAGATTGTATAAATTATTTAGGCTTATAAATATTTCTTTTAACCTAGGAGGTTTTTTTTAACCTGCCTTAAGCTTAAGGGGTTGGGTTGTTATAAAGCTTAAATCACAGCTAACCAACAAGCATTTTTTGCAGAAAGTAAAAATACGATTTAAGCTGTGTCATAAACATTTTCATTAAAAGTTGTAAGCATGAAATAGTTATCAATACTTCATGGCAAACACAGAGAGCTTTAAACCTTTTATTCTTAAAGTCTGGCCTTTAATTAAAGAAAAGCTTATTCCAGCTTATTTGGACGCATATGATATGCAATTGGTCACACCCTTAATAAAAAACCAATAATTTAATCTCAGCAATTGTGTTTTTACTTTTAAAAATTTTTTTTCTATTGGACCGTTGCATACTACGATAAGATACATAGATGGTCTTTACAAAAGAAACATAAAATTGTGTTGCAAGTCGTTGACTTTACAGCAAAAGCATGGTTGATTCATTGCTTTTTATCTAGTATTTTAGTTGTTGTTGTTTTTAATGTCAGTACGCATGTAACATTATTAAGTGAACATATACGCACTCACGTATTCATACATATACAGGGTGTTCGCCGGGAAGGTATACTACTTTGTTTTGCCGCCATTTTGGTAAACATTAGTCTTGACAATTCATATTTGGCAGTCGTGGAGTGGAGACGTGGCAAATTTATTATGGAAAAATATTCGGTAAACCAACATGTTTTAATCGTTAAAACATTTTATCAAAATCAATCATCGATTACTGTGACGATGAGAAAGTTACGTGAAATTTTTGGGAGAAACAACGCGCCAACAAGACGCACTATTTATCGTGTAGTGAATGATTTCGCAGAAATGGGAACTGTAGCTGATAGGCCCATGCATGGACCACAACGTACTGCAAGAGCCTCTTATAGAAGACCATTTACGCCGCCATACATATGCCAATAGGATGCTACATCTCGCCTATGACAAACCCGATTTTCATGAAAAAATCATAATGAGTGACGAGGCACATTTTCATTTGAATGGATATGTGAATAAACAGAATAGTCGGTTCTGGGCAATGGAAAACCCTCAAATTATTCATCAGTCACCTTTGCATCCATTAAAAGTGACAGCTGGTGTGCAATTTGATCAGGAGGAATCACTGGACCTTACTTCTTTGAAACTGAAAACGGCTTAACGGTAACTGTCAATGGGGAGCGATATCGTGATATTTTTGAAAACTTTTAACGCCACAACTGCATGCTTTGGGTTTGACTAACATTTGGTTTCAACAAGACGGTGCCACATCGCATACAGCAAGGATTACAATGGAATTACTGCGAGACCTCTTTCCGCAGCAAGTTATTTCAAGGAATGTTGATGTTGATTGGCCTGCACGGTCGCCTGATTTGACTGCCCCGGACTTCTTTTTGTGGGGATATCTGAAAAGCAAGGTTTATGCAAACCAACCAGAAACGCTGGAGCAACTCAAACAAAATATTCGTGATGAAATTAATTCAATACCGCGTGAAATGTGTGAGAATGTAATGAAAAATGTGTTCAAAAGGACTCGCATATGTGAGGCTAACAGGGGCGGACATTTATCTGATATTGTATTCCATACATAATTGCTGACATTAAATAAAACATTTATCAATATACGATCCATTCTCGTTCATTTAATCAAAAATTATAAACAAAGTAGTTTACCTTTCCGGCGGACACCCTGTATGTACATGTATGTATGTAGAAATCGAAACTAGTATTTCTTTACTTTTGTAACACACTGTTGCAATTTTTCCCCTTTATTTTCGGTTGTTGTCTTTTTTTTCTTAGATGTTGTTGGGTCCGCAGTTGCAATGTTGGCGTTGTTGTGTGTTTAGCCGAATCTATTGATTTTATTTGCAGTAGCAATTTTAGTTTTATTGTGTTTGTTGCGTGTTTTGTTTAGTTTGATTTATTGTGTGAAAATTCATGTTCATTGACTTTTGGACCAACTTCTGTTGTAAAAAATGAAACGCATTCCTTATATAGCAGCTTTCTTTTTTTTATTATAATTTTTATTTGTCCATTTCTCATTTCGCTTAATAAATCGTTATGAAATATATTTTTTGTTCATCTTTTCTATTTAATTAATTGTAGGTCATAAACTTTAATGGTCTTTTCAATGAAAATGAAATTTAAAGTGGTCAACAAAAATTAATTGAATTAAAAATTATATTTGTGGTTGGCGACGATACGAGGTTTTTGACATGGTGCGAATGTATGACCCACTTTAATAATTTTAAACATAAAGGAATTTAAAACATTTTTAAATTTGGATACAAAGGCTATTTTCAAATAGATTTTTCGATTGTTAGTAAAGTTGGTGACAAGATTAAGCCGTGTATAAAATTATGAACACTTGGTCATTTGTTCGTACAAAAATTCCACTTTCTGGTACCAGCACGCATGATTTGTATATTGAAATTGTTATCCTCGAAGTACTAGCTTTTAATAATATTTGTGAGTTTGATGTCGCTAATTTTAAAGTTTTTGGCGACTGGGTTTTAGTGGAGTATGCTGCCGTATATGCAGCTTACTTGCATTTTAACTGTTTCCCATAATTTACAAGTATGAGTAATTTGAGTATGAGTATGTTGTAAAGCGGTTGCCAATTAGGTCGTGACGTTGAGCGAATTCAATTCACCATGGCGAGTTATATGATTAGTTTCGAAGCGTTAAGAAGAGAAACCCTACTTTTACCAAAAAATTATCCTTGGCGTCAAGGCACATCTTCGATGAATTGATATATTAAAAGCAACATTTTCTTAGGTATGACGACACCAACCTACGCGTTGTTTGCAGGTGAAAATGAATGTAAAAAATTATAGTTTGATGTAGATTTATAGGTGGCCGGCCGAATAACTTATATCAATCACTTTGTTGAGATTACGTCAACAACAAGCGCTGCAATTTCATAGTGTTTGATTTCGGCACCTGTTTTTAGGCCGTCGGCGGTCTTAGCACCGGGTTAAAATAATGCAACCACCAACGTCTCTTGTATAGGGCATAATTACGGACGCATTGCTAAGGAGTTTGGAGCCTTTGGCGGCTTGCATTGTCATGCAACGCTACCTCAGTTATGCACCGGAATCCTCCCGGCTTTTGATTTCTAAACCATAGCTACCACATGTACCCCGGAAGGAACCTAAACAACAACCAAGTTTGAAACTTGTTATTTCTCTGCCTATTGGTTGCCGTGGTACTAGTCGTTTAGTTATTGGTCAAACCTCGAAAGTTTTCTTCTTCCAGTGCCCAGACTAGCTTCGTGCCTGATGGTGGACGCCTCAATAGACCGATTTCATTAACGATTTGATGGTATGGTTATCCTTCGCGAAAAGATGCGATTTGGTTAGCAAGATTTTACGGTTATGTGGTGCTAGTTTCTAAAGTAAACATAACCTAGGCCATCGTTCAAATTTAGCTGTATCTATGAGACCCCTCGAGTTCATGCAACTGTTCGAGCCACATCGGATCTTTGAACGATGTTATTTGTTGTGTCTTAACTGATAATCATTCTACGTCACTCGATATAATATCTGGTGTCACGCATGTGGTCAATGTTTTGTGCTACGACTGTGTTTCACCAGTCTAGATCGATTTCGACTGCGATGTCTGACCCGAGATTCAAACCTAGTGTGGAGAATCTGGCGGCTAAGTTTCAGCAAGTGGACCTTTAGAGATCGTCGTGCTGAATGTGTTTTAAATCCGAATGGGGTAAAGTGCGTAAGTATTTTGTGGAGTTTCGTTGCAAGTGGTTTCAGACAGGTTTAGCTGCGAACAAAGTGTACAGTTTTTTTGTATGATGTGGCATTGGAAGATGCTTTTTATTCAGCTTGTATTTGGAACGGCTCGGTGGTGTTCGGTCTTGTGGCAGGTAGCCTTAACAATCTGCAGTGCGTTTCTTATAAGGAATAACAAGAGATTCTTTAAATGCTATTCTGACACAATGTTTTGATATAGATTTGGAACGAATTTTTGTCATCCCTTGTCAAGCTTGGTTTGGAGACAAACCGATTATGGCTGTGTGCCATCTTCAGTGTCATTTTTCGTTCGGTTATTTAATAAAAAAACCTCACTTCAAAGGTTTTGCTTACTTTATTGCATCGCAGTTATTCACCTGCTTGTTCAAATCTTAATGTGTTTTATTTCTCGGAGTTATGTTTTAATTTCGAAAATGATTTCCTTGATGGTTTGAAATCGAAATCATTGGCCGATATGCCAAAATAAATCTGGACCTAGTTTTGGAACTTATAAAAAAAATGTATGTAAAAATTTATTTGGTGAATTCTTAAAATTGTGCTCTTGTCTTCTTTTTACTCCACAGTAGATGTCATGCGAATCAAGTCATTGTTATGATTAAGTCTTGCATAGATACTCGCACTCTTGAAACTAGAAAAAAGTGTTTAAAAAAAACTGTCACATACAATTAAAAGACGTTTTTCTTTTATTAAAAGAAAACAGGGTGCAGTTAAAAATAATTTAAACAAAAAATGTTTGTTAATTATGGGAATATTAATAAATAGAATAATAATTTTATGCAAAACGTCATATTAATGAGAATAATAATAAAACTCAAATACCTGAAAGTATTTTTATTTTACACATTTAAAATATTAATAATGATTATAGGAGTATGTAAGTGATGTGTTGTAAGTTTCGAACACCTGTATTATTTGCATAATTTTTCAAGAATTAAATAAAAATTCCTTAACGATTCATAGATTTCTCTATGTGTTTAAAATAATCGTTACATAGTTGTTGTTTTGAGATTTAATTTCATAAAAATAAAAAGTAAAAAATAATGACCAGACATGCATTTGCATTTGGTTTTGTTGAAAGGTTTATATTATATACATATGTATATTTTTGCTGATCAACAACGACAGTAAGCATATTGCTTTTGCTGTTAATGCTGTTGCTGCTGCTGCTGCTGCTGTCTCAGTAAATATTGCTGAGTAATGTATGTGAATTGACCATAAATTGAAACGTGACTTGGACACTTTCTTTCTTTTCTTTTCACTTTAAGCAATGAAGTAAGAGTATCCATTATTATTGTTGTTGTAGTTTTAACTCATCATTGTGGGCTTGACTTGTGGGAGAGGGAGGGCAAAGCTAGCAGTTGTTTTGTAGAAGGTTTTCTCGATCTTGCAGAATAGGTCACATTGCATGATTCAGAATTGTGTCAAGACGGTAAAAATTTACAAGATCATTTGGTGTGTCTTCAGAGGCATTTTCGAAGGGTCTTAAAATCATCTGAATTCTATATATTGAATGCCGCTTGTTTGCTGGCGAACAGCTGCCGGAATTGCTAACATTGGGATTATTACGAACAAATTAATGAGGATATTTTGGTCAAACTTCGTAGTAAATACTTATGGCTCCACGCTTAGGCTGAAAATTAAGTTGGGCCAGTTCCGTGTACTTAATCAGGAGGTGGTCAATATGTGTACTGAATGATAAGTTGATAGTTATTCAACGCAATTAATGCGTATCAACCAAGCTTTGGTTTTGTAGCTTCATAATGCTTTTCCTTTGATTATAATTTGTTCGATTCATATTGTACTACGGCTGACCAGTAATTCAGACCCTGGCGAGACAGGGCTATAGGAAGTTGATGTGAGTTTGAAGCGATATCAACAATATTTCCTATTAATATCCAATTGAAAATTCGAAGGGTGTCAGACTCAACGGCAGTTAGATTAAAAAGATTCAGTTTCTTTCTCAACTCCTCTGTATACAAAATTTTGTTATTATATCTTACTTACTTTTCAGCACCTTTAAAAGCAATTTGCTTCTAAAAATGATCAATTCAAGTTGTTATTTCACAACACAGCTTTAAAGGGAATTAATAATTAGCTTAAATAATATAAAAGGCTTTAACTACTGGATGAAAGTACGAGGGTAATTTGATAATTCTCTGCCGTATTGTATAAAAGAAATTATTTCCACAGACAAGCGTTTTATTTCACAACATAGTCTCCTTTAGGCTCGACACATTTAGTGCAGCGTCTCTAGTTTCTTTATTCGCGGCAAATAATACTCAAGGCCCTCAAAATATGGGCTTGTTTGAATGATGGCCTCTTTGTTTGACCCAAATCTGTTATCACCCAGCCATTTCTTCTAATTTGGAAACAGGAAATAGTCGATAGGGGCTAAGTCTGGAAAGTATGTTGGTTGGGGTAGCAGTAAAATAGCACAATTCATGGATTTTTGCCATAGTTACTACACACATGTGCAGCCGTTTATTGTCTTTTGATGGAACATCGTTAGATGAGGTCTCTGAATAATATTCGCTAATAATCGCTTCACCCTTTTGTATCCCACTGTGGGCATGACCTTGATGGCTGGCAGACCCACCATAGCCTTCTTTGGTTCACGTTCATCCGACGCAATCTACTATTTTGATTGTTATTTGGTCTCTGCTGTATTGTGATTGGATCCATATTGCGTCCACAGTTTCAAAACGTCCACAGCTCAAAAACTCGTTCAGATTGCGATTGAACTTCGCCAAACACTAGTTTAAAGGTGTTCACACAGTTGTGCGCGTGTTAAAACTCATCGCTCGCTCATATGCAAATGAAATGAAATATGTGAGGTAAAACTATCATTTAATTTTCCGATTGTCCAATAGCGTTTCATGGATTTTATCGACTATATTGGACGATGTGAAAAGCGCTTTTAGGCGACCTGAACATTTGGCGTCATTTGTGCTCGTACGACCTCTCGGAACTCCTTAAATGTCTTTTTACCCACTGAAATTGATGGTGAAAAGTCTCAATAGTATTTATCAAACCTTTTTTTTAGTTTCGGTGATGGTTTTTCACGGGAAAAATAATAATTATGCGAAGAAATTATTCACGCTCAAGTTCGTTTTTTCTATCATTCCGATTACTCGTAAGAGAGAAACATATTTATTATTTGTGCAATAATTTTTAGAATAGTAATTCGACTAATTTGGTTAATTAATTTAAAATGAAAAATAATGTTTAATCAGTACATCAAATTTACATTTTTCCATTTGCGTTAATGGCTGTCAAAAACAAACTAACAGGCGCAAGATTCGACAGTAGTTTAGGAATATATCACAGTTAACGGGGACTTTTAAAGTTATTGTGCTGGAAATACAAAAATTCACGGAATTATCAAACTGCCCCCGGGTGCCCAAGTAGGCTAGTTAGTAGTGTGCCAGTCTATGGGTTCGATTTCCACCAAAGACCCTGGTATGTTTCACTACACTACGCTCGGTAATTTAAGTTTAATATAATTTGTAATTGTATTACAACATTGAATAAATAAATAAAATTAATTTTAATTAAACTACTACTAAGGGATGGTTAATCTGGTTATCGACTTATAAAGGAATTAATAAGGTATTAACGTAATGTAATGTATTTTTGGTATAAATATGATACAAACGGTATTAATTAAAAATAATTCGTTTTGAAATGTATCTGCATGTTTTAGTGTGTCACCTTGTTCGTTCATTATTAACGATCATTAAAGAGAAAAAAATTTTGTTTAATTTAAAATTTTCAAAATAATCTAGTTTAATTTTGTTCTACATAAACATTTATGTCAAGTTATTGTGGTATTTAGGTTTCTTTATCATGTCACGGTTATTCAGTGCGAGTATTTAATATTTGACTAGTTAGTAAACTAAATAAGTGTCTGCTTGTGATATACATGTCTCAGACTGTAGTTGTCTGTTGTTGTATCGATATTTAATATTTCACAACTAAATGAAAAAAATATTGTAGACTACACGAGTGATTAAATAGACCCAATGTTGTTGGAACGAGAAGCTTTTGATTTTCTTAGCATGAAAATCCAGAGTGATGAAACACATTTTTCAGATCTCAAAAGCCACATTCAAGTTATTCGATTTTTTTAAATGGCGTAAAAGGTACTTCGCACCATCTGATCTGCATACTCTTTGCACCATCTATGTTTGTCCGACCGAAAATGCAATATGACGCAGATGTATGTTAATATAGCAGATGCTTTGAAGTCTATTTTAAAGCTGCATGACCGCGTAGAGGAAAGGGCGAAGCCGCTCATCGGCGATAGCTTCAATGAAATTGGCGAACTAGTTTTTGATAGCTCAGCCGTTCATGGTCGATTTTCTAGGCGACCCCACGACACACTACTTTAGCCGCACTGTTCGTATGTGGAATAAGCTTCTTGCACAAGTAGTTCTTGTCATTTTAAGTGGCAGAATCTTTTAAGGAAATGCCCACAAATATTTTCATTTTTATAACCTTCGCTCCTCGATCCAGGGCAATACTTTGCATGTGTAGTGCTGGTAAAAAAGGAATTGGAATCTTAAATCCTGGCCCGACATTTTATCTCTTTCAAATCCTGGTTTCTGTTTGCTCTACACTTCCCGCTCCCACGTTATCAGGAAAGTAGTCTAAGTGCGAATTAAGGAGGTGAAGTTTGATGTTCTTTCAACATTTCATTTTTCAATTTGTTAATTAAAAACAGTTTTAATAATGAAATATCTGTTTATGATTAAGAAGGTACTTTTAACCAAAAATAAACTGCGTAATGGCTCCTGAAGTGATTTTTAAGCACAGGGTGTCCGCCGGGATTTTGATAAACATTAGTCTTGACAGTTCATATTTGGCAGTCGTAAAGTAGACACGTGACAAATTTATTATGGAAAAATATTCGGTAAACCAACATGTTTTAATAGTTAAAACATTTTATCAATTACCGTCACGATGAGAAAGTTACGTGACATTTTTGGGAGAAACAACGTGCCAACAAGACGAACTATTTATCGTGTAGTGATTGATTTCGAAGAAAGAGGGGCTGTAGCTGATAGGCCCAAGCATGGGCCACAACGTACTGCAAGATCAGCTGAAAACAATACTGCTGTTCAAGAAAGTGTTCAAAACAAACCATCAAACTCAATTCGACACCGTGCTCAGGAGCTTGGTCTTCAAAGAACAACTTTGGAAACAATTTTGCACAAAGATTTGCATTTGTTTACATTTAAGATTCAGTTGATATAAGAGCTTCTTCCAAAAGACCATTTACGCCGCCGTACATATGCAAATAGGATGCTACAGCTCGTCCATGACAACCCCGATTTTCATGAAAAAAATCATAATAAGTGACGAGGCACATTTTCATTTGAATGGATATGTGAATAAACAGAATAGTCGGTTCTGGGCAATGGAAAACCCTCAAATTATTCATCAGTCACCTTTGCATCCATTAAAAGTGACAGCTGGTGTGCAATTTGGTCAGGAGGAAACATGTCGTTTCAACAAGACGGTGCAGCATCGCATACAGCAAGGATTACAATGGAATTACTGCGAGACCTCTTTCCGCAGCAAGTTATTTCAAGAAATGGTGATGTTGATTGCCCTCCACGGTCGCCTGATCTGACTGCTCCGGACTTCATTTTGTGGGTTTATCTGAAAAGCAAGGTTTATGCAAACCAACCAGAAACGCTGGAGCAACTCAAACAAAATATTCGTGATGAAATTAATTCAATACCGCGTGAAATGTGTGAGAATGTAATGAAAAAAGTGTTCAAAAGGGCTCGCATTTGTGAGGCTAACAGAGGCAGACATTTATCTGATATTGTATTCCATACATAATTGCCGAAATTAAATAAAATATTTATCAATATACAATCCATTCTCTTTCATTTAATCAAAAATTATAAACAAACAAAATATTCGAAAAGAGGAAATATTTTAGACCTTTGTAAATATACAAGTTGATACTTGTTGGCTGTAATTTTTTTAATGAAAGAACAATTTTGGTTCTGTTGATTGATTTTTCCATTAATTGCATTAAAATCTGTGGATTTCGGGAAAATCAATTAAGCGAAAATTACTGTAGTATGTTTACACATGCTCCTTATTTCAGCGAATTAAATTTTAAATTTAGTTCTAAAATTTTGAGTTCACACATGTGTAATTTAGCTTACTCAATTAACATTTGATAGCTGCAAATGTTTTCATGACCCTAGAATGAGTTATGAAAAAGCGTGTTATGCGTTTTACGTACAAAATACTCAATTAACACCATAAGATAGCTAAACTGGCAACAATAAGATGTGTTGTCCCTTTTATATGTTATATTCGTCGTAATATTGTTGTTGTTAATTATCTATTATTTTTTTTGTTTTTTTTTAAATTTTTGAATTTAAGAAATGACTTGTTTACAACATTTTTATTAAAAATTTGAGAATTTTCAAAAAAAATTTACGTTGAAACTTGTTATTAGGAGGGACAATGTGTCTGTGTTAAACAGTTGTTTAACAGGGTGGTTGTTTAATGTAGATTTTTTGAACGAATTTCCGTCATTCCTTGTCAAGTTTAGTTTGGAGACAAACCGGTTTCAGCTCTGTGCCATCTTCAGTGCCATTTTTCGTTATTGTTACTCCTTAAGAGTAAAAAAATTCTGTAAATCTTCACCATTCTTTGTGGAAAATTATATAAAGAAAACGTTAAAGTTTTAACTTATTTATGACTTGATTGTTAAAAATGTTTGTACTTTATTGTTGTCACAAACGAAAACTCATGAAAAATCCAACGTATTTTCCCGAAATGCCAAAAATAATACAAAACTTAAATAAAAATGTCAACAGAAGCTTTTTTTGTATTTTTTTCTTCATACTGTACGAGTGTAACAAAAAAATATTGTGGAAAAATTCTGTAAATTCAAGCAACTTTTGATATCCAAAATTGGATTAAATTCATTTTACTTTTATTTCTGCTTTTCTACAACGAGTATGTATTTCTTTATTTTTAGTATTTATTTTAACCATGTGAATTCTAAACTTGCAAACAGTAAAGAAAACAAGGCATGTGAAAAAAAATAGAAAAAAGAAACGCTTCGAGGAGGTACCCACCATGTGTACTACCGGTAGCGTAACAATTGTACTCTATACTGTAATGCAACAAATAAAGAAATATCGATGTGGGCAGTGTTTATTTCTTGCTTTGATGCACATCGTATACAAGAGAAAAGAAACAAAAAAAATACGACGGCGGATCAATAAGTCCGTGACTTTTCAAACTTCTCTCGTAGTTATATGAACTGCAACACTGTTCCCATCAAGTACCACCTGTTAATAGACTACTGTCAAGCACCATCGATTTCAATGGTAAAAAAGTGGTTACTGACTTTCGTTGTGGTCGCACAAGTACAAATGACGCTGAACGTTCTGGACTGCCAATTGAGGGCAGTTCACCCGAAAATGTCGGAAATATCCATGATATGGTGTTGGCCGATCGAAGAGTAAAAGTGCTTGAAATTGTTGATGCCATAGGTATTTTATATGGCAGTGTGTTTCGATTTTAAATGATCAGCTGGGTTTAAGAAAGTTGTCTGCAATATGGGTGCCACGTGTGACAACTTCAATGGATTGTTTGGAGTTGTTTACCGGCAATCCGAATGAGTTTTTTCGGCGTTTTGTAACTGTGGATAAAACATGGATCCATTACTGTACTCCCCAGACCAAGCAGCACTCTAAACAATGGGTTTCTCCGGGTGAACCTGCTCCGAAAAAGGTCAAGGTAAGTTTGTCGGTCAATAAGGTGATGGCAACAGTTTTTTTGGGATGCACGCAGGATAACCCACATCGATTACCTTGAAAAGGGAAAAACAATAAACGGCGAATATTATGCCAACTTATTAGACCGATTTAAAGAGGACTTAAAAAGAAGACGAACGCATATGGCAAAAAAAAGTTATTTTATTTATCAAGATAATGCACGGCTGCACACGTGTGCAGTCTCAATGGCAAAACTCTATGAATTGGGCTACGAATTGGTACCTCATCCGCTATATTCTCCGGATTTAGCCCCTTGTGCCTACCTCCTATTTCCAAACCTAAAGAAATGGCTCGGTGAAAATAGATTTAGCTTCAACGATGAAATTATTGACCAAACAAATGCCTATTTTAAGAACCTCGAAAAATCCTGTTTTTTTGAAGGGATACAAAAACTGGAGAAACGATGGACTAAGTGTATTGAGTTAAAAGGAGATTATGTTGAAAAATAAATTTTTGTTTTGCAAAAAAACTGTGTTTTGTTCAAAAAGTCACGGACTTAATGATCAGCCCTCGTAATAGCAAACTGAAATTGGAGATCTTTACAAAGTTATTGCATGTGAGCGAATCAATAATCAAAACAAAAGTTCTGCTGTAACTTAATCATTATTGTCAGTTACTGAGAACTTCTAGTATCGTAGCAACTTACTTAAGCGGGACAGAAATGGAAAGTTGTAATTTTTTTTATTTAATATTATTGAAATTCCTAAGAATTCATGTGGTGGAAAATTGATTTCATTCTGGCCAACTTTTTTACACATAAAAAAAATATTGCTGCGTTGGAAATTGATTATTAAAAAGCTTTTTGTTTCTTAACTAATTTATAAATGAAAAAATTTTTTTTCAATTCTTTAAATACTAAAATTTTAATATTTCCATTAAACAAGGCAATTATCGTTTAAAAGCCTTACCATAACTGCGAAATCTTTGGAGGGGAAGTGAGTTAAAAAACGATGGGAAAAAATCCTGTAGGGTAACTTTTACAGCCGGTGACACTTTACCAGACATAATTCCTCTCAGACAGAATCTATCTTAAGGGACTTTGCTTGCATCACATGGTTTCTATAGGCCTCAAAGGTGTAGTTAAATCTTGATGGATAATGGTAAGCGCACATTAATGCTAATCACTGGATTAAGTGAGTGTCCACAAGCATGCTACTATTGAAATAGCTCCTCTTCCCAACCTCAACTAACAAAAGCTGTAATAAAAGAATTTTTGTTTCCTTGAATAATTATCACAGGCAAATCTAATTTAATTGCTCAAGTTAATATAGGCTCAAATATTTTCCTACAAAATGAAGGAGTCCATTTTTATATTGAAAAAATTAAATAATTATTTTTCAAAATCTGCAACTAATGGCTGCTTGTCTGGCTGGCTTACCGACATGTATTTGCAACACTTGTTGCAATTACTCCATTATTTTATTCATTGTCGTAACAGCCGTCTAATTTACAAGCAAACAGAGTTTTTAATGTCTTTATGTCTGGCATGATTTTCATTTACGTGTGTGTGTGTGTGTTACTTCTATTGTTTTGTGAGAAGAAATTTTCCTTAATTTTTCTTAAAGATTTTTATGCTAAATGAAACTGCTCTAAGCTGAAGAAAAAAAGTTATTCGAGTTAATGACTCTTTACGACTGAGTGACATAGATTTTAAATGCAACAGCATCATGACAAACAACTTTATATAATTTAATTGCTTTATAATGAGACATAATTTAATCATAATGGGAAATTGTAATAATTAGGCTGGCAAATCGGTTGTTTATTGCATTTATTTGTCGTGGATTACAGTAGGAAATTTTAAATGTGTCTTCCCCTTCTTTTTGTCTTCTGGTAAATTTGTTTTGTACAAAAAAGTTTTGGTTTTTAAATAAAAAACGCAAAACATATTTAAAAGCTATGCAATTTATATTTAAATCAGTAAACGAATGCTTTTTGTAGATTATTTGTTATTAATGTGTATCGAAGCGGACTGCTAACTTTATGTGTTGACGACTACCTTAATGTCATTCGAGTCTCGTGCTACCACCAGCCTTTACTCTTGACTGCAGTGATATCAGACTGTCGACGGAGTCCTTTGTAATTGCCAGCATTTGTCTAAGGCTTAGGTCCTCCATGGCTGTCACAATTAACACGTGTCAGCCCGTGGTTCTCAGCCTTATGCTAGCCAGTACTAGACATTCACACACAACGTGCACTACCTTCCCCACCTCTTCCTCAGGTGTACCTTTTGGAGAATGACTCGACTACCCCTTGCGAGGTTTTCTTGTCCGTTTCTTCAGAATTAATCCATTGGCCAATAAACACCAGAGTTGCTACAGAGAATAACCTCTCCTCCTTATGCGAGGCTGCATTGTCCATCGCTATCGAAATCTCGCGGGACAAGGCCTTAGGAGTACCTTTAGAGATTGACCCGTTCACCCCTCCATAGATTTTTTTTTGATATAACTTTGTTTTTAACTTATAGCGTTTTGAGTTTTTAATTACATACATTTCCAGCAGCTCAACAATAAAATAACTAGATCTGGGCAATTTTAATATGTGCACCCAGGTGAAGGTTTCCCGTATTGACAAGTCCACGACAACTCAGCTCTCAATTCATCCTTCATATTTGGCATAAAAGCTTAAAATTATTGAATGATATTGTGCCTGATTTTGGGATAATTCTGATCACCGTTATCACATATGTATATAATACGGATCGATTACTTTCGGTTAATCATCGGAATAAATGCAACCGTTTTGCATGTTCAAGGAGAAGGGAACTAATTCCCCTTGGGTTCTTTAGCTTAAGTTTTTACCACGAAGGCTTTAGTTGCCTGATTTTTTATCGACGGTGAAGTAAAGTAGTAAACAAAAGTAATGTATCTACATAAGACCAGAGGTGCTGCAACACTATTCGAAAAGAAATATAACTCGCAATTTCAGGGATGTTAAACATTGACACTTTTCTATCCCCTCTACCTTTACCAACTCTCTTTTTTACACTATCTCTTTTGAAAAATAGTAACACAACTTTTTAGTAGGCATTGTGGTACATACACACGAGAGAACATTAAAGAGGAGTCATGTTTTTGATACAGACGATGCAACCATAGAGGAAACCATAAATGAAACATTAGTTCTGTGTAAACATCACACATCCTATTAAACAAATACACGTGGAGGAAAAGCAAATAATGTTGGTAATCTGTGCAAATGATCATCACAACACGACTGGTTGCACTGAACTAAGCATTTAAAAGAAGTTAACATCGATACAGACGATTGAAAATTATATTTAGAAGAAAGTTTGTTAGTTTCTTGGAAGCAAAGAAGAAACAGAATTTCAACATGAAACATTCCAACAGCCGATGAAATATGCCATTGTATCCTCTAATGTTTCTTCGTGTGTAACCGGTATTGTATGAAATTTACTACTGCATCAATTTCACCTGCAATTTCTTTTTATTTTTCATTTTTTCATTATCATGACATTTAATTTTGCTACCAAACAGAATATTTTCTTTTCACTAAATATACTTCTCAATTTATAGTGCAACTAAATACTAATTGCTCAATTTATTAATTGAGTTCTTGTATGGTAACTTGAGCGGAATTACGGCCTTAATTCGGTAAATTTCTTAATTGCTCAAATAGGGTATTAAACAAAGTATCACGATTAGGAACGCAATATTATTGCATCTGGGAACTTTACTCATACAGGTAGATGCATTGACATCTCACAGGATTAAATTGTTTATTCTTTGTCTTCAATTCCTTGCTGATTACGTCGTCTATGACGGTCATAAAAAACATGAAGGACGGCTAAGCGTTTTTGGCAGGCAATGTCTTACATTAATAAAATTTAATACTTTGCAAACCTTGTAGACAGACTTAGACGAAGCACGTTTAACTTTGACTTATGCCACTAATCACGAACGAAATGTCATAAACTCTACCTTCAAAACACTAGTATCAAAAATTACCTGTTGCATAAAAAATCCCTTGCTTTGAAGGGAGATGTAAGTTTTATTGTCTTAATGGCTGAAAACACTAAGCAACTATTTGTTTTTTAAACCCATGAAATTATGTTTTATTGAGTTACGTGGCTAGCAGTCAGTCATTAAACATACTGGTCTGACTTACCTTCACTAATTTCTACAGACTGAGCGGGGCCGCTTTTATTGAAGGTTTTATTTTGCGCAGGTAGACAACAAGTGTGCTCACACTACCTTAAGTTCTCATAATAGGATTTGTTTTCAGTTTAACAAAATTACTCTAACTGTCTACTACATGCATCTCATCAACAACTATCTTTCATCCGTCAGTTATATCGCGTGTTTAGTGAAAAATTAAAATTTTTGCGAAACAAACAAATCACCACAATTAATTCTCTGAATGTTGTCTCTGGACTCTTGTGTTTGTTTGTTAAATTATAAAACTTATTAAACACTGTGAAAATATTTATGAAAATAAAACATAACTTGTGCGTGACTACATTTTTAAACAATTGTAGTTATACTCGTACTATGCATTTTCCCTCTCATTAAAACTTATCTAAAGTCTATTCAACTTTGTTAGTCATTATTATTACGAGTACTAAACTGGACAATAGTGAAACAAAGTGATTCATATTGTAAAATAATTTGTTGGAAATTTAATATTTTGTTTGCTGAAAAATACTGAGAAAAAACTATAGAATACGAAAATTATAACGTAATTAACTTTAAGTATTTAAATAGTGATTACTTAGTACTAGACAAGTGATAATTACAAAGAGCATTAGGAAGAAAGAGCAGTACTTAGAAAAAACGAGAACCATCTCATCTTAAAGAGCAACTTAATTCACCAAAGGCTACATATAGGTTTGTCATTCCGTTTCATATTTCTACAGTATTCATTTCCGACTCCATAAAGTATATACATATATTCTGGATATTATTTAATTAATTTATTTCACTCTAAGGTCTTTAATAACATTCTTTTTCCAACACAATTTTATTATCTATAGTCGATATTTTGATACGCCTTTGTGTAGCTCAAAAGTTTTCAATTTAAAAACCAAAAAAAAAAAAAAAAAAAATTAGAATTAAAAGGTCGAAAAACTATAATATTCCGAACATTTATAGGTTGGGGGAATTCATTTTAAGTTCTGTTCAGTTTTTTGAAGGCTACAGATAACTACTGAACTTCGTTCTTAGATCAACCTATGTGGATATCTTTGACCGAATTTCGCTATTTGAAATCGGTCAAAGATATGTGATTTTTGTGAGTTTTTTACCCTTACGGGGACACGTTAATTCGTAAGCCAACAAAATATACTGAATCCTTATCAATCAGGCTATCATATTCCCTGATAAAAATTATAAACACGATGGCTCCAAATAAACTTGAATATTGAACCGTGTTTAAAATTCACTAAAAAACCAAACAATCAACAAAACTTGCAAAACATTAAAATTCCTGCAAAAAACTAAATTTCACTGAAAAATTCCAATTTACCAAAATTTCGAAAATTCACTCAAATTTCGAAATATTGCTATTAATGAGTTTAAAGTTACCAAAAATTTAAAATTTTACTTTATTAAAAATGATCAAAAATGAATTAAAGCTTTATAAGCAATGTCGAAATTTTATTCTTGATTTGATATTCCGACAGGGTGTTTTGATGTAGAATTTCGGAACTAATTTCCGTCATCCCTTGTTAAGTTTAGTTTGGTGACAAACCGGTTTCGGCTATGTGCCATCTTCAGTGTCATTTTTCGAAAAAAGGGATGACGGAAATTCATTCCAAAATTCTACATCGAAATTTCAACATATATAGATGTGTCAGGAAAAAATCATAGATAAATTTCACGAAAAGTGTAAAATTCATGAACAATTTAAAAATCACCAGGAATTTTAAAGTCATTGAAAATTAAAATTTTTTTCAAAAGTCTGTAAAAAAAAATCGGGAATTCACAAAAATCTAAAGTTCACTACTAACCAAATTAATATAGCAACTGCAATCGGATGTCAATATATATACTTGGGTGAAGAGTTTAAAATAATCGGGAAAGCCGGAAATAGCAGCCATTACATTAGCGTTGCCAGAAAAGACATCTGGAAGATTGCTTAATGGGAAAACAATTGCAATTGTTAAAACGTTGGAGAAGAGTAAAACTAGTAATGACATTATAAATGTCTATATTTCTTTAAATACATTTTCGCCAATGCAGTTTTCAAAATTAAAAACTTCAACCCAGGAAGACGTTGTATCTAATTTTTCATCGCAATGTTGTTTACCAATATACGACCATTGATCCTGAATAATGTTTATATCAAAAAATTATATGCGAACTATTCTAATATTTGTATAATTTGGCCTTTTCATCTGATTTAAAGTATTGGATCTTAGTGACAAATTGTGTCGTTTGATGTGTGGCTATGTTGTATGTAGTTTGGCTTGTTAACCAGTGTTTCATCAAAAAAATGTGCCTAGTTCCATTCATTTTTAAAACAAACTTTTATTATTTATATGGGCTGCTCTACCGTGTATATATGGCAATCGGTGACTAAACAATAGACAACAGATTTCCCAGCTATCATCAAAACAACCTGGTCGGCACAGACTGCCGGCAAGACCCTAATTAGAAACTCAGGTATTTATATCGACGACATTCCCCTTCAGCATGTGGACCAGTTGTAATTTCATAAAAATTGCCTGACCGATATCGGCTGCTATCTTTCTGGTACTTCAAAGACAATTTCCTCAACTTTTTTTAACATTTTCGTAGGTCGCACACGAACGA